>JANAVB010011199.1:22123300-22550800 GCA_029216955.1 Iris pallida | reverse complement strand
ACTAACTCCAGCCACATACCATTAATTCTACTATGATTGCATTTCAGTTCAAAAACAGCAATTGAGCTCGACCATAGAGACTCAGCTATCCTCCTAATAGGTCCATACAATACCAACTTAAATCAACAGTTTAGAAAAATGAATATCATATATTAGAGACTACTAAATAACCTTTTCATGATGTGAGTCTGGCCCATCATCAAAGTACCCACTAGTATATATGTAGCTGGCAATATATGAATGCTAAGTAGTCAGTCCCATATACTGTTGAACTAATCCCCTATGGTCCCCAACATCTGTAGCTCAAAGAAGTTGAATTCATCACTGAATGCCATACCCATACTTCAAACAACCAACCCATACCAGAATTATACAAAACCGACTAGTATGATTTTACTACTAGACTTAGCAAACAGATTGGCAAAAGCACAGTTGGAATTTCAAACTCCAGAAGCAACACAAGATCCAACGGCTACTCCATCCATACCCAAGCCAAAACCCAAAAAACATATATAGGTACAAACAAATCAAATTTTAAAACAACAAAGAAAATTCCTGCTACACTGATTCAAAAAGAGTTCTGTACTCTGCCCTCCCTACAAGGCACGCCCTGCACGGACACAACGACTCTGAAATCACCTACCCGATACCTACAGCAACTGGACACGGATATGCTGGCTAGACGCGAACATCTCCGCACCCATTTCCATAAACACTCCTATTAATTCTAAATGTAGAGTGAAACCTACTAAGAAGGGCGAGGTAATACCTAGAGGAACTCCAAATTGAAGAGAAAGTTAACTAGGCATGTCGGACACGTTCTCGCGAGTCCAACTGGAAATTAATCTCCGCTGAGACATTGCATCGAACAGGTTCCCCGCAGCAAAAGAAAATAGCAATGTCAGAAGAATACAAATCTTCTCCTCTTTGAAAAATAAGAGGGATCAAGAATCATAATAATTAACACTCACACTTCAAAATTGATCCAATTTTCTACGTCTGCGATCAACAAATCCCCATAGACCTGCTACTCGATCACTCCTAATTCACCAATCAGAGGCACATATTCACAACTCATCAATGCATATAGGAACACTAGATCAAATCGAACGAAAGGATTGTACTCATCAGTTTCTTCGTCCGATCGAATGAACGTACCGTCGACCAATCGATCTCTACTCGCAGCACTCCTAAGTATCAGTGAGATAAACATACAGCTCTCAACAATGACAAATTGATCACAGGAACACCAATTCATAAATCAACAGACTTCGGTCAAGAATTTATCGAACAATCAGAGGAACCGATTCTTCGACAAAAGAAATCGAATCAACCCAGCGATCTTCGATCTGCACTCCAAAACCAAGCGAGAAGAGAGAGAGAAGATCATAAATGAACAAGTCTCTTACAGGAAGTCAAAATGCTCACCTAGTCGAGAATGCGAACAAGAGTGACGATTCGCAAAAAAGAATCGCTAGAGGAATTGAGATCTGCTGTTGTGGAGGTCGTCGTGACGATGTTCGTCGCCGGAACTGGAGCTTGTACTGGACGGACAAATCAGCGTCGGAGAAGGTCGATCACTGCGCACATAGTCGGACACTGTCGGAGGAAGGGATCGTCGCCGTCTCCGCCATGGCTGCGGTCGTCGTTCTCGATCGGTTAGGGTTCCACAAAATTATGGAAGGGGAAATTTGGAGAACGAGAGCTCAGCTCTATGAAATTTTGGCTGAGAAAGTGGAGGAATGGCTATCTCTCTCTCTCCTCTGGCTAGTTAATAAATAGGAAAGGAATTTAAGCAAGAAACCCCCTCCACTTATTGGTCTATTAACACATAAATCCTGCCCTTTCTTGCATATTGCATGAATCCCTCAAAATCGGTTAGAAAAGGTAGGGACCACTAATTGTTGGTTACAACAAATTTTTAAAATTTGAATTTCTGCTCTATTTCAATTCCTTCCAAAATAGTTATAAAACTTATTGTTTGGAAATCAATTAAACAATTAATCATTAATCAGAAAATAATTTAGGATTTTAAAAATATTGAAAAAGTAGTGACAAATCTCCCCCCTTAAAATAATTTTGTCCTCGAAATTGAAGAACAAAAATGAAATCTCAAAAGTGAGAACAAAACTAATGATTGTTTTAAACACAAGTCATGTATTTAACATTCTCAAAACAAAATAATACAATCAAGCAAACAAATTGGGATATCGCTCCCGCATCTCGTCCTCGCGCTCCCACGTGGACTCTTCCGGAGAGTAATGTCTCTACATGACTCGGACAAGTGGAATAGTTTGATTCCGCAGTTGCTTCTCCCTCCGATCAAGGATCTCCACCGGCTGCTCCTCGTAAGTCAAGCTCGGACCCACCTCTAGTTCTGAGTAGTCCACCACATGGCTCAGATCTGGAATGTAGCGTCGAAGCTGGAACACGTGAAAGACGTTATACACTCCCTCCATGCTAGCTAGAAGTGCTAGTCGATATGCCACCTCGCTAATCCGTATTGTCACATCGAAGGGTATATATCTGGGGCTATACTTCCCGTCTCTGCCAAAACGAATGATGTCTCTGGTCATTGAGATCTTCAGGAACATTCTATCTCCAACTACGAACTCTAAAGGCCGTCTGCTGCTGTTTTCCCAATGCTTTTGCCGATCTTGTGTAACTCTGAGACGCTCTCTGATCAGTCTGATCTTCTCGGCTAAATCTACCACCATCTCTGGCCCAAGCAAAGTCCTCTCGCCAACGTCATCCCGAGATAAAGGTGTGCGACATATCCGCCCATACAATGCCTCAAACGGTGTCATCTCGATGCTAGCCTGATAACTGTTGTTATAGGCAAACTCCATAAGATGCAAGTGATCCTCCCACGATCCGCCGAAGTAGAGTGCACAAACCTGCAGCATATCCTCCAATGTCTGAATGGTCCTCTTGGACTGCCTGTTTGTCTGTGGATGATAGGCGGTGCTGAACTTCAACTGTGAACCCAAGCTCAACTGTAGACTCCTCTAGAAGTATGATGTGAAACGGCTGTCCATGTCTGAAATGATGCTCATGGGTACTCCGTGGATCCGCAGAATCTGACGCATGTAGAGGTCTGCAAGCTTCTCAGTTGACAGCCCTACCTTGAACGGAATAAAGTGAGCGAATTTCGTCAATCTGTCCACAATAACCCAAATAACATCTTTGCCACCGGGCGTACGCGGTAAACCATAGACGAAGTCCACGGTTATGTGTTCCTACTTCCACTCCGGAATAGGTAAAGGCTGGAGTAATCCTACTGGTCTCTGGTGCTCCGCCTTGACTTGCTGGCACATAAGACATCTAGAAACGAATCTGACAACCTCTCGTTTCATCCCATACCACCAAACATACTCCTGTAGATCCGTATACATCTTGGTAGATCCAGGATGAATAGAATACAGCGACTGGTGGGCCTCCTGCATAACCTCCTTCCATAATTCCTTGGGCACACATAACTAGTTTTTGTGCCTCAGGGATCCATCATCTGCAATAGTGAAGTCGTCGAGCAATCCTGCCTCTGCCTGGCCTCTGAGACATCGAAGCCCCTCATCTAGAAACTGGGCCTTCTTGATCTTCTCTATCAGTCCTGACTGTATCTGGATGTGCATCAGCTGTCCACGAACTCCCGGAAAAACAAACTCAATCCCCAGACTCTTAAGATCCTCTAGAAGATGTCGATCCATCATGAGGAACATAGCAGCATGATATCGACTGAGAGCATCTGCTACCACATTCGCCTTCCCGGGATGGTATTGTAGATTGATGTCGAAATCTATTATGAGTTCCAGCCACCTTCGCTGTCTCATATTCAGTTCCTTCTGAGTGAAAACATACTTCAGACTTTTGTGGTCCGTGAAGATGTCCACTCTCTCTCCATACAAATAGTGCTTCCATAGTTTCAAGGCAAAAATGATTACTGTAAGCTCCAAGTCATGTGTAGGATAATTTTTCTCATAAGGCCTCAACTATCTAGAAGCATAAGCAATAAACCTCTTGTTCTGCTCAAGTACACATCCCAAGCCCTTTCCTGATGTATTGTTGTAGATGACGAACCCTCCAGATCCTGATGGAAAAGCTAAAACTGGCACTGTAGTAAGTCTTCTCTTCAATTCTTCAAATGCTGACTGGCAGGCGTCGCTCTAGATGAACTCCTTGTCCTTCCGCGTAAGCTTTGTCATTGGCTCTGCTATCTTAGCAAAATCTTTCATGAACTTTCGGTAGTAATCTACTAGCCCCAGGAAACTACGAATCTCAGCCACTGACTTTGGAGGTGCCCATGCTTCCACAGCTTCAATCTTCTTGGGATCTACAGAAATCCCCTCTCCAGTCACCAAATGCCCCAAGAACTCCACTCTGTCCAAGAAGAACTCGTACTTCGAGAGCTTCCCGTACAACTTCTCCTTCCGCAGAATCTCTAATACAATCCGTGGATCCTCCACATGCTCCTCCTCGATCTTCGAATATATCAAGATGTCATCAATGAAGACTACAACAAACTTATCCAGATACTTGTAAAAAACTTTATTCATCAAGTTCATAAACACTACTGCGACATTGGTGAGTCCGAACGGCATCACCAAGAATTCATACTGGCCATAACGGGTATTGAAAGCTGTCTTCAGAATATCCTGCTTCCGAACCTTCATCTGATGATACCCTGACCAAAGCTCAATCTTTGAGAAGACCTTCGCCCCACTCAACTGATCAAACAGCTCATCAATCCGTGACAACAGGCATTTATTCTAATTGGTGATGTTATTGAGTGCACGGTAATCTATACACATCCTAACAGTCCCATCCTTCTTCGGCATGAAGAGTACCGGTGCTTCCCAGGGTGAAGCACTGGATCGAATAAAATCCTTGCCTTCCAACTCATCAATCTGGGCCTTCAACTCTGCAGCTTCTTTTGGGTTAATCTTGTAGCAATGTTGGGACTTCGGTGCTAATCCGGGTACTAAGTCAATGCTGAACTCCACATCTCGATCTGGCGGTAATCCTGGCAACTCCTTGGAAAAGACGTCAAGAAATTCTTTAATCAGCGGATACGGCAACTCCCGGTCTTCTGTAACTTCTCCAAAGTAGACTCCTTCTGGCCTCTCTGTGATCCATCTTTTAACCTCGAACGATGGAACTCTAGGCGGGCTGAAAATAACCTTCCCTTCATGGCAGTCTATTACAGCAAACTGCTCACCCAACCAGTCGATGTCGAGGACTATATCAAATCCAGGCAATGGCATCACTAGGAGTCGAGCCCTAAGCTCCCTTCCAGCTATAATGATAGGACAATCTACCATCTCACTAACTGGCACTACCCCTCCTCCTGTCATAATTAGACAGTTCCTCCTAGTGGGCTTAGGTGTGAAGTCGTGTCTATACAAAAACTCATATGATACAAAGCTATGTGTGGCTCCAGAATCAAACAATACAATGGCAGGAAATAAATATAAAATGATAGAACCTGTAATAACATCTGGAGCTGCCTCATCCTCCTCAACGGAGGTCATAACGTAAGCACGTCCCTGCTGTGGTCCTCCTCTGCGCTGTTGGTGCTGTGCAAATCTCTGCTACTGAGGTGGTAGAGCTGGTCCTCTCTGGGTGCAGCAGGTAGTACTCTGGGTGGTACAGGTGGTGGTCCTCCAGCTCCTCGGGGTCCTCTTGCTAGTCTGGCTGTAGCCTGCTGGCAGTCTCTCATCTGATGAGTGTCTGACCCGCAAAATAAGTAAAGTTCGAGCCTCTTGTGACAAACCTCAACGTGGTGTCCCAACCGATGACAGTATGTACAAGTGATCCCCTGCTGTCTCTGATGCTGCTGAACTGCTGGAGCTCTGGCAGGACGATGCTAAACTGCTGCCGACTATGGTAGCCTCGTCTGAGTCTGAATCTGAGTCCTCTTCGCCGGTGCCTGACAGCTTCTACTGTCGATGTCCATATCACTCTTGGGCCTCGGGTCCATCTCCTTTTCTACAGCCTGAGCAATCTTGAGGATGCTCGCATAAATCGTTGTCTGGCTGATCGCCACTGCATATCGTAACTCTCTGGTGAGGCCCTTCTTGAACCTCTAAGCCCTCTCCTCTGGGGTACCGACTAGGTTCTCTGCGAACCAGCTGAGTCGGGTGAACTCCGACGTGCACTCTGCCACAGTCATGGTCCCCTGCTGTAGTGCCTCGAACTGCATCCGAAGCTCGTCTCGCTCCACGTCTAGGAAGAAATTCTCCTTGAACACAGTTTTAAAGTCTGTCCAAAGAACCTGGGGCGCAGCTAACTGGGGCTCCTCTCGATACTAGGCTCTGGCAAGATCAAAAAGTCGTATGCTCGCAACTTCCACCTTCAGGTCATCCGAAATCCTCGCCATCTTCAACGTCCGCTCTGTATTTTTCAGCCACTCATCTGCATATACGATCCCCTCATGGCCCCAGAATTCCATCAGACAGAGGTTCTGGTAGTCTCTGGTAGTCCCCGGTCTCGGTGCTGCTGGTGCTGGAGGTTCTACCGGTGCTGGTGCTGTCGGTTCTCGAGTCCTGAGTGCATCCACGACTGTCGCTCGGAACTGTGCGACCTGGTGGTTCTGAGCCTCCATGAACTGCTGGAACATGGCCATTACCTGGGTGCCGTCGAACATCATCGTCGGGGGCAACGGAGGAAAGATAGGAGACGGTGGCGGTAGCGGAAGCTACTCTACCGGAACGTCTGGTGCAGACTGTCCCGTACTGCCTGTAACTCCGAGCTGATCCGCGGTCTTCCTCTTATTGACCATCCTGCAAAAGAAAAAAAACTTCGTTGATTAACAAACCCTAAAACCTAAAAATAAATAATATCTTTATAATATCAATGTACATGATATACCTGATATACCCTTATTTCCTAATTTTCCTATGATGTGATCCAGCTTCCCTAGTTTAATCAAGTCCTCCAATAGTACACTAATACCTAGGTACCATTAGGATAGACCTGCATGGACCATCACTAAAAACATGTCACGATCCGCTCCTGAATAATCGGACACTAGTCGGACACGCCCAGCCTTCATTGTTAGACACGATGAAGTAAGCTGTACCAATCTCTAGGGAAACTACAAGTCTAGATAAGAATGAATATAAACTACAACATCTATAATATCGAATCCCAGAATCAAAGTACATGTCTAAGAGTTATTACAATTTACGATAAATAAAATGTAAACTGAAGTCTCTAATACAAAGTCTAAATGAAACTACAAGGGAAGGTACTAGGCTTCCTCAGCCTCTAAGTCCAGAGCAACACCAGCTAGCTCATAGGTACCTCCAGGCTCTTGCCCGTAATAAGTGTTATAGATAGCCTCCATCTCACCTGCAACATATCCTAGTCAGGAGCGGAGCTAAGCATATCCAAGAAAATGAACAAGAATATCATGATATGGAATAAGTACAGAAAAATATAAAGTACAGGAAATGAGGACATGAATGATGGAAAGTAAATACAAGAAATACAGGGAACATGAAATTAAACCTGAACATGAAATATACAATGAATCCGACATGTGCAATATATCGAAATACATCCAGAGTGTGTGATCGGCTTCGGTACAACATGGAACATAAAATGGTACGACTTTGGTCCCGCATGGACGATGCGGGGCCTAAGCTATTCACATGAATTGTAACTCGGGTTTGATCACACATTTGTAGTATTTTCCCTTCCAGACACAAGTAACTCAGGGAACAAGATACAAGACATTCTCGTAAAATATCGTGTCAACAAGAAGGCACAAGCATGAATATAGAAAAACACAAGACATGAAGTAATGGACAAGTTCGAGGAGTATACATGCCTTGCTCAGGGTTATTGAGAATATAAGGAAGATCTGAAAGTCCACCTGGAGGTATAAGTTGGTTATTTTCTAAACAATAACCATTAGCTAAAGTATTTACTGATCAATAAAACTTATTTAACTAATTAGTCGATCTCTAGTTCATCTATTAATTTATGAATCTAGCAAACCTGGTGTGGTTCCTATTATCAATTTTTCTTTCCAACTATGCTCTTAAGATACTTATTATTATCATAGAGAAATCCCAAGAAAAATTAATAGAAAATATTTTATAGGACAAAATAACTAATCATGAATAGAGTGATTCTATAAAGTAACTCCAACCACATACCATTAATTCTACTATGAATGCATTTCAGTTCAAAAATAGCAATTGAGCTCGACCATACAGACTCAGCTATCCTCCTAATAGGTCCATACAATACCAACTTAAATCAACAGTTTGGAAAAAATGAATATCATATATTAGAGACTACTAAATAACCTTTTCATGATTTGAGTCTGGCCCATCATCAAAGTACCCACTAATATGTATGTAGCTGGCAATATATGAATGCTAAGTAGTCAGTCCCATATACTATTGAACTAATCTCCTATGGTCCCCAACATCTGTAGCTCAAAGAAGTTGAATTCATCACTGAATGCCATACCCATTCTTCAAACAACCAACCCATACCAGAATTATACAAAACCGACTAGTATGGTTTTACTACTAGACTTAAGCAAACAGATTGGCAAAAGCACAGTTGGAATTTTAAACTCCAGAAACAACACAAGATCCAACGGCTACTCCATCCATACCCAAGCCAAAACTAGAAAACATATATAGGTACAACCAAATTGAATTTTAAAACAACAAAGAAAATTCCTACTACACTGATTCAAAAAGATTTCTGTACTCCGCCATCCCTACAAGACACGCCCTGCACGGACACAACGACTCTTAGATCACCCACCCGACACCTACTGCAACTGGACACAATCAACTGGACACGAATATGCCGGCTAGACGCGAACATCCCTGCACCGGTTCCCATAAACACTCCTATTAATTCTAAATGTAGAGTAAAACCTACTAAGAAGGGCGAGGTAATACCTGGAGGAACTCCAAATTGATGAGAAAGTTAACTAGGCGTGTCAGACACGTTCTTGCGAGTCCAACTGGAAATTGACCTCTGCTGAGACATTGCATCTAACAGGTTCTCCGCAGCAAAAGAAAATAGCAATGTCAGAAGAATTCGAATCTTCTCCTTTTTGAAAAATAAGGGGAATCAAGAATCATAACAATTAACACACACACTTCAAAATCGATCCAATTTGCTATGTCCCCGATCAACAAATCCCCAAAGTCCTGCTACTCGATCACTCCTAATTCACCAATCAGAGGCACATATTCATAACTCATCAATGCATATAGGAATACTAGATCAAATCGAACAAAAGGGTTATACTCACCAGTTTCCTCGTCCGATCGAATGAACGTACCATCGACCAATCGATCTTTACTCGTAGCACTCCTAAGTATCAGTGATAACAACATCCAGCTCTCAACATTGACAAATTGATCACAGGAACACCAATTCATAAATCAACAGACTTTGGTCAAGAATTTACCAAACAATCGGAGGAACAGATTCTTCGACAAAAAAATTGAATCTCCAACGATCTTCGATCTGCACTCCAAAATCAAGCAAGAAAAGAGAGAGAGAGGAGATCATAAATGAATAAGTCTCTTACAGGAAGTCGAAATGCTCACCTAGTCGAGAATGCAAACAAGAGTGACGATCCGCAAAGAAGAATCGCTAGAGGAATTGAAATCTGCTGTTGTGGAGGTCGTCGTGACAACGGACGTCGCCGGAACTGGAGCTTGTACTGGACGGACGAATCAGCGTCAGAGAAGGTCGGTCACTGTGCACATAGTCGGACGCTGTCGGAGGAAGGGATCGTCGCCGTCTCCACCATGGCTGCGGTCGTCGTTCCCAATCGGTTAGGGTTCCACAGAATTGGGAAAAGGGAAATTTGGAGAACGATAGCTCAGCTCTATGAAATTTTAGCTAAGAGAGTAGAGGAATGGCTCTCTCTCTCCTCTGGAGAGTTAATAAATAGAAAAGGAATTTAAGCAAGAAACCCCCTCCACTTAATGGTCTATTAACACATAAATCCTGCCCTTTTTCGTATATTGCATGAATCCCTCAAAATCAGTTAGAAAAGGTGAGGACCACTAATTGTTGGTTACAACAAATTTTTAAAATTTGAATTCCTGCTCTATTTTAATTCCCTCCAAAATAGTTATAAAACTTATTATTTGAAAAATCAATTAAACAATTAATCATTAATCAAAAAATAATTTAGGATTTTGAAAATAATAAAAAAGTAGAGTAACAAATCTCCCCCCTTAAAATAATTTTGTCCTCAAAATTGAAGAACAAAAATGAAATCTCAAAAGTGAGAAAAAACTAATGAATGTTTTAAACACAAGTCATGTATTTAACATTCTCAAAACAAAATAGTACAATCAAGCAAACAAATTGGGATATCGCTCCCGCATCTCGTCCTCGCACTCCCACGTGGACTCTCCCGATGAGTGATGTCTCCACATGACTTGGAGAAGAGGAATAGTTTGATTCCGCAGTTGCTTCTCCCTCCGATCAAGGATCTCCACCGGCTGATCCTCGTAAGTCAAGCTCGGACCCACCTCTAGTTCTGAGTAGTCCACCACATGGCTCAGATCTGGAATGTAGCGTCGAAGCTGGGACACGTGTAAGACGTCATGCACTCCCTCCAAGCTAGCTGAAAGCGCTAGTCGATATGCCACCTCGCCAATCCGTACCGTCACATCGAAGGGTCCGATATATCTGGGGCTAAGCTTTCCGCCTCTGCCAAAACGAATGATACTTCTGGTCGGCGATATCTTCAAAAACACTCTATCTCCAACTGCCAACTCTAAAGGTCGTCTGCTGCTGTCCGCCCAGTGCTTCTGCCGATCTTGTGCAACTCTGAGACGCTCTCTGATCAGTCTGATCTTCTCGGCTGAATCTACCACCATCTCTAGCCCAAGCACAGTCCTCTCGCCAACGTCGTCCCAAGATAAAGGTGTACGATATCTCTGCCCATACAGTGCCTCAAACGGTGTCATCTCGATGCTAGCCTGATAACTGTTGTAATAGGCAAACTCCATAAGATGCAAGTGATCCTCCCACGATCCGTCGAAGTCTAGTACGTAAACCCGCAGCATGTCCTCCAATGTCTGAATGGTCCTCTTGGACTGTCCATTTGTCTGTGGATGATAGGCAGTGCTGAACTTCAACTGTGAACCCAAGCTCAGCTGTAGACTCCTCTAAAAGTGTGATGTGAAACGACTGTTCCTGTCTGAAATAATGATCATGGGCACTCCGTAGATTCGTACAATCTGACGCATGTAGAGGTCTGCAAGCTTCTCAGTCGACAGTCCTACCTTGAGCGGAATGAAGTGAGCAAATTTCGTCAATCTGTCCACAATAACCCAAATAGCATCTTTGCCACCGGGCGTACGCGGTAAACCAGAGACGAGGTCCATGGTTATGTGTTCCCACTTCCACTCCAGAATAGGTAAAGGCTGGAGTAATCCTACTGGTCTTTGGCGCTCCGCCTTGACTTGCTGGCACACAAAGCATCTAGAAACGTATCTGGCAACCTTTCATTTCATCCCATACAACCAAACATACTCCTGCAGATCCTTACACATCTTGGTAGATCCAGGATGAATAGAATACTGTGACTGGAGGGCCTCCTGTATAACCTCCTCCCGCAATTCTTTGGGCACACACAACTGGTTTTCGTGCCTCAGGGATCCATCATCTGCAATAGTGAAGTCGTCGAGCAATCCTACCACTGTCTGGCCTCTGAGACATCGGAGTCCCTCATCTAGAAACTGGGCCTCCTTGATCTTCTCTATCAGTCCTGACTGTATCTGCATGTGCATCATCTGTCCACTATCTCCTGGAAGAACAATCTCGATCCCCAGACTCTCAAGATCATCTAGAAGATGTCGATCCATAGTAAGGAACATAGCAACATGATATCAACTGAGAGCATCTGGTACCATATTCACCTTTCCGGGATGGTATTACAGATTGATGTCGAAATCATTCATGAGTTTCAGCCACCTTCGCAGTCTCATATTCAGTTCCTTCTGAGTGAAAACATACTTTAGACTTTTGTGGTCCATGAAGATGTCCACTCTCTTTCCATACAACTAGTGCTTCCACAGTTTCAAGGCAAAAATAGCTGCTGCAAGCTCCAAGTCATGTGTAGGATAATTCTTCTCATGAGGCCTCAACTATCTAGAAGCACAAGCAATAACCCTCTTGTTCTGCTCAAGCACACATCCCAAGCCCTTCCCTGATGTATCATTGTAGATGACGAACCCTCCAGATCCTGATGACAAAGCTAAAACTGGTGCTGTAGTGAGTCTTCTCTTTAATTCTTCAAATGCTGACTAGCAGACATCGCTCTAGATGAACTTCTCGTCCTTCCGCGTAAGCTTCGTCATTGGCTCTACTATCTTGGCAAAATCTTTTACGAACTTTCGGTAGTAACCTGCTAGCCCCAGGAAACTACGAATCTTAGCTACTGACTTGGGAGGTGCCTATGCTTCCACAGCTTCAATCTTCTTAGGATCTACAGAAATCCCCTCTCTAGTCACCACATGCCCCAAGAACTCTACTATATCCAAGAAGAGCTCGCACTTTGAGAGCTTTCCGTATAGCTTCTCCTTCCGCAGAATCTCCAACATAATTCATAGATGCTCCACATGCTCCTCCTCGGTCTTCGAATATATCAAGATGTCATCAATGAAGACTACAACAAACTTATCCAAATACTTGTGAAAAACTTTATTCATTAAGTTCATAAACATTGCTGCGGCATTGGTGAGTCCGAACGGCATCACCAAGAATTCATACTGGCCGTAACGGGTATTAAAAGCTGTCTTCGGAATATCCTGCTCCCGAACCTTCATCTGATGATACCCTGACCGAAGGTCAATCTTTGAGAAGACCTTCGCCCCACTCAGCTGATCAAACAGCTCATCAATCCGCGACAACGGGTATTTATTCTTGATAGTGATGTTATTGAGTGCACGGTAATCGATACACATCCTAACAGTCACATCCTTCTTTGGCACGAAGAGTACCGGTGCTCTCCAGGGTGAAGCACTGGACCAAATAAAATCTTTGCCTTCCAACTCATCAATCTGGGCCTTCAACTCTGCAGCTTCCTTCGGGTTGATCTTGTAGCAATAATGGGACTTCGGTGCTGATCCGGGCACTAAGTCAATACTGAACTCTACATCTTGATCTTGCAACAATCCTGGCAACTCCTCAGAAAAGACGTCGAGAAATTCTGTAATCAGCGGATGCGGCAACTCCTGGTCTTCTGCAACTGCTCCGAAGTAGACTCCTTCTGGCCTCTCTGTGATCCGTCTTCTAAACTCGAATGGCGGAACTCCAGGTGGGCTGAAAATAACCTTCCCTTCATGGCAGTCTATTACAATAAACTGCTCACTCAACTAGTCGATGTCGAGGACTATATCAAATTCGGGCAATGGCATCACTAGAAGTCGAGCCCTAAGCTCCCTCCCAGCTATAGTGATAGGGCAATCCACTATCTTACTAACTGGCACTACCCCTCCTCCTGTCATAATCCGACAGTTCCTCCTAGTGGGCTTAGGTGTAAAGTTGTATCTATGTAGAAACTCATATGATCAAAGCGATGTGTGGCTCCAGAATCAAATAATGTAATGGCAAGAAATGAATATAAAATAATAGAACCTGTAATAATACCTGGAGCTGCCTTATCCTCTTCAACTGCGGCCATGACGTAAGCACGTCCCTGCTGTGGTCCTTCTCTATGCTGCTGGTGCTGTGCAAATCTCTGCTGCTGAAGTGGTAGAGCTGGTCCTCTCTGGGGTACAACAGGTAGTGCTCTGGGTGGTGCAGGTGGTGGTCCTCCAGCTCCTCGGGGCCCTCTTGTTAGTCAGGCTGTAGCCTACTGGCAGTCTCTCATCTGATGAGCGTCTAACCCATAAAATAAGCAAAGTCCGAGCCACTTGCAACAGAGCTCAACATCGTGTCCCGATCGATGACAGTATGTACAAGTGATCCCCTGCTATCTCTGATGCTGCTGAACTGCTGGAGCTCTGGTAGGACGATGCTGAACTGCTGTCGACTATGGTGGCCTCGTCTGTGTCTGAATCTGAGTCCTCTTTGTCGGTGCCTGATAGCTGCTACTGCTGATGTCCCTATCCCTCTTGGGCCTCGGGTCCATCTCCTTCTCCAAAGTCGGAGCAATCTTGAGGATGCTCGCATAAGTCGTCGCCTGTCTGATCGCTACTGCATGTCGTAACTCTCTGGTGAGGCCCATCTTAAACCTATAAGCCCTCTCCTCTGGGGTACCGACTAGGTTCTCTGCGAACCTGCTGATTCGGGTGAACTCCGACGTGTACTCTGCCACAGTTATAGTCCCCTACTGTAGTGCTTCGAACTGCATTCGAAGCTCGTCTCGCTCCACGTCTAGGAAGAACTTCTCCTTAAACAGAGTTTAAAAGTCTGTCCAAAGAACCTGGGGCGTAGCTTACTGGGGCTCCTCTCGATACCAGGCTCTGACAAGATTAAAAAGTCGCATGCTCGCAACTTCCACCTTCAGGTCATCCAGAATTCTCGTCATCTTCAGCGTCCGCTCCGCATTTTCTAGCCACTCATCCGCATATACGATCCCCTCATGGCCCCAAAAGTCCATCGGACAGAGGTTCTGGTAGTCTCTGGCAGTCCCCGGTCTCGGTGCTACCGGTGCTGGAGGTGCTACCGGTGCTGGTGCTGCCGGCTCTCGAGTCCTGAGTGCTTCCTTGACTGTCGCTTGGAACTGTACGACCTGGTGGTTCTAAGCCTCCATGAACTGCTGGAACATGGCCATCACCTGGGCGCTGTCGAACATCATCGTCGGGGGCAACGGAGGAAAGATAGGAGGCGATGGCGGAAGCTGCTCTACTGGAACGTCTGGTGTAGACTGTCCCGTACTACCTGCAACTCCGAGCTGATTCGCGGTCTTCCTCTTATTGACCATGCTGCGATTGAAAGAAAACTTCGTTGATTGACAAACCCTAAAACCTAAAATTAAACAATATTTTTATAATATCAATGTACCTGATATACCTTTATTTTCCAATTTTCCTATGCTATGATCAAGTTTCCCTAGTTTAATGAAGTCCCCCAATAGTACACTAATACCTAGGTACCATTAGGATAGACCTGCATGGGCCACCACTAAAAATATGTCACGACCCGCTCCCGAATAATCGGATACTAATCGGACACGCCCAGCCTTCATCGTTAGACACGATGAAGTAAGTTGTACCAATCTCTAGGGAAACTACAAGTCTAGATAAGAATGAATATAAACCACAACATCTATAATATCGAATCCCAGAATCAAAGTACATGTCTAAGAGTTATTAAAATTTTTGGCAAATGAAATGTAAACTGAAGTCTCTAATACAAAGTCCAAATAAAACTACAAGGGAAGGTACTAGGCTTCCTCAGCCTCTAAGTCTAGAGCAACACCAGCTAGCTCATAGGTACCTCCAGGCTCCTGCCCGTAATAAGTGCCACATATAGCCTCTATCTCACCTGCAACATATCCTAGTCAGGAGCGGAGCTAAGTATATCCAAGAAAATGAACAAGAACATCATGATATGGAATGAGTACAGGAAAATATAAAGTACAGAAAATGAGAACATGAATGATGGAAAGTAAATACAGGAAATACTGGTAACATGAAATAAAATTTGAACATGAAATATACAATGAACCCGACGTGTACAATATATCGAAATACATCCAGAGTGTGTGATCGGCTTGGGTAGAACATGAAATGGCACGGCTTCCGCACGGACGATGCGGGGCCTAAGCTATTCACATGAATTGTAACTCGGATTTGATCACACATCTGTAGTATTTTCCCTCCCAGACACAAGTAACTCAGGGAACAAGATACAAGACAATCTCATGAAATATCGCATCAACAAGAAGGTACAAGCATGAATATAAAAAAACACAAGACATGAAGTAATGGACAAGTCCGAGGAGTAAACTTGCCTTGCTCAGGGTGATCGAGAATATAAGGAAGATCTGAAAGTCCACCTGGAGGTATAAGTGGGTTATTTTCTAAACAATAACCATTAGCTAAAGTATTTACTAATCAATAAAACTTATTTAACTAATTAGTCGATCTCTAGTTCATCTATTAATTTATGAATCTAGCAAACCTGGTGTGGTTCCTATTATCAATTTTTCTTTCCAACTATGCTCTTAAGATACTTATTATTATCACAGAGAAATCCCAAGAAAAATTAATAGAAAATATTTTATAGGACAAAATAACTAATCATGAATAGAGTGATTCTATAAACTAACTCCAACCACATTCCATTAATTCTACTATGATTGCATTTTAGTTCAAAAGCAGCAATTGAGCTCGACCATACAGACTCAACTATCCTCCTAATAGGTCCATACAATACCAACTTAAATCAACAGTTTGGAAAAATGAATATCATATATTAGAGACTACTAAATAACCTTTTCATGATGTGAGTCTGTCCCATCATCAAAGTACCCACTAGTTTATATGTAGCTAGCAATATATGAATGCTAAGTAGTCAGTCCCATATACTGTTGAACTAATCCCCTATGGTCCCCAACATCTGTAGCTCAAAGAAGTTGAATTCATCACTAAATGCCATACCTATTCTTCAAAGAACCAACCCATACCAGAATTATACAAAACCGACTAAAATGATTTTACTACTAGACTTAAGCAAACAGACTGGCAAAAGCACAGTTGGAATTTCAAACTCCAGAAGCAACACAAGATCCAACGGCTACTCCTTCCATAGCCAAGCCAAAACCCAGAAAACATATATAGGTACAACCAAATCGAATTTTAACACAACAAAGAAAATTCCTGCTACACTGATTCAAAAAAAGTTCTGTACTCCGCCCTCCCTACAAGGCACGCCCTACACAGACACAACGACTCTGAAATCACCCACCCGGCACCTACTGCAACTGGACACAATCAACTGGACATAGATATGCTGGCTAGACGTGAACATTCCTGCACCCGTTCCCATAAACACTCCTATTAATTCTAAATATAGAGTGAAACCTACTAAGAAGGACGAGGTAATACCTGGAGGAACTCCAAATTGAAGAGAAAGTTAACTAGGCGTGTCGGACACGTTCTCGCAAGTCCAACTGGAAATTGACCTCCGCTGAGACATTGCATCGAACAGGTTCCCCGCAGCAAAAGAAAATAGCAATGTCAAAAGAATTCGAATCTTCTCCTCTTTAAAAAATAAGAGGGATCAAGAATCATAACAATTAACACTCACACTTCAAAATTGATCCAATTTGCTACGTCCCCGATCAACAAATCCCTAAAGACCTGCTACTCGATCACTCCTAATTCACCAATCAGAGGCACATATTCACAACTCATCAATGCATATAGGAATACTAGATCAAATCGAACGAAAGGGTTGTACTCACCAGTTTCCTCGTCTGATCGAATGAACGTACCGTCGACCAATCGATCTCTACTCGCAGCACTCCTAAGTATCAGTGAGAACAATATCCAGCTCTCAACAATGATAAATTGATCACAGGAACACTAATTCAGAAATCAACAGACTTTGGTCAAGAATTTACCAAACAATCGGAGGAACCGATTCTTCGACAAAAGAAATCGAATCAACCCAGCGATCTTCGATCTGTACTCCAAAACCAAGCGAGAAGAGAGAGAGGAGATCAGAAACGAACAAGTCTCTTGCAGAAAGTCGAAATGCTCACCTAGTCGAGAATGCGAACAAGAGTGACGATCCGCAAAGAAGAATCGCTAGAGGAATTGAGATCTAGTGTTGTGGAGGTCATCGTAACGACGGACGTCGTCGGAACTGGAGCTTGTAATGGACGGACGAATCAGCGCCGGAGACGGTCGGTCACTGCATACATAGCCGGACAGTGTCGGAGGAAGGGATCGTCGCCGTCTCCGCCATGGCTGCGCTCGTCGTTCCCGATTGGTTAGGATTCCACAGAATTAGGGAAGGGGAAATTTGGAGAACGAGAGCACAGCTCTCTGAAATTTTAGTTGAAAGAGTGGAGGAATGGCTCTCTCTCTCTCTCCTCTGGAGAGTTAATAAATAGGAAAGAAATTTAAGCAAGAAACCCCCTCCACTTATTGGTCTATTAACACATAAATCCTGCTTGGTTACAATAAAATTTTAAAATTTGAGTTCATGCTCTATTTCAATTTCCTCTAAAATAGTTATAAACTTATTATTTGAAAATCAATTAAACAATTAATCATTAATCAGAAAATAATTTAGGATTTTGAAAATACTGAAAAAGTAGAGTGACAATATGGACGTGGATGTTCTGTGGTTTTTGGTGGACCTATTATCTATTTCGCACCTTGGTTTCTGGGTGCAGATAATAAGTTTGTATGACAAACCCAACATATTTACTCAGTGGTAATATGGACGTGGTAAAAGTAGGATATTTTTACTGGCAATTTTATATGGACTTATCATCCTTGGCGTACCTTGGTTTTAAGTACGGATTGATAAGTTGAGAGAGAGGACCAACATATTTACTCAGAGGTAATATGGACATGGTAAATATGGGCTAAAAATGGTAGAGTTTTTCTATTCAGAGATAATATGGACGTGGTAGGAGTGGACTCTGCGGGTGTTTATAGAACAACTCAAACGTAATACGGACGTGGATGTTCTATAGTGCAACCACACAGGAATTGTTATGCGGAATGTTTACTCAGAGGTAATTTGGACGTGGTAAATATTGCCTTAAGAATGATCTTACACTGTGCAGGATCCTGCTTGATGAGGTATAGAGAAGCAACTCATAGGTAATGTGGACGTGGTTGTTCCTCTCCTGGGGATAGAATGCAACGAAACAGCTGGGTTCTAGAAGCATATGATTTGTCAAGAGAAGGGGTGTGAACTTGGTTTGGTCAAGTTCACCAGTCTTCTCTCTGGGGAGAGGCAGTACGTTCTTGATGGAGGTCAAGGATAGTAATTTTTTAGGAACTTGCCGTTGATGGGCATCATGAACAAGTCCCTATTAGCTTGAGCGAGATAATAAGCACCGTTTGAGTATACCGTCTCTATGATGAAGGGTCCTTCCCATTTGGGTTCGAACTTTCCTGGTATTTTGTCAGTCATCACCATCGGTCTTCTGACTGCCAGAACCAGGTCGCCCATTTGGAAAGTCCTCTGTCGGACTCTTTTGTTGAATGTCTGTGATATAAGGGCTTGATAAAGTTCGATACGCTGTTGAGCCAAGAGGCATTTTTCGTCCAGTGCTTCCAACTCTTACAGACAACGACGTTGATTGTCCTCTTCCGTCAGCAGATTTGTGATCTCCATTCGGAGTGAGGGGATTTGGATATCCAGTGGTAGCACTGCTTCACTCCCACAAACCATGGAGAATGGTGTGTTGCCCGTCGGGATCCATACCGTTGTACGATAGGCCCAAAGGCATTCTTCGAGCTTCTCATCCTAGTCATATTTATTGGATAACACGACCTTTTTGAGTAGCTTGATGATGGTCTTATTAAAAGCTTCAGCTAATCCATTTGTTGCCAGATTGTAAGCGGTTGATGCCACGTTCTGAATACGGTTCTTGTCGTAGAATCTATTGAACGCATAGCTGATGAATTGCGGGCCATTATCGTAGATAATCCTCCGAGGTAACCTGAAACGGTAGATGACGTGATACTTGATGAAGCTGATCACTCCTGAACTTTTTACCTCTGTGAGAGGTACTGCTTCTACCCATTTAGAGAAATAGTCGGTGATTGCTAGGATAAAGCGGTGTCCCCTTGACGAAGGAGGGGTGATAGGCCCTACCATATCCATGCCCCAGGATTCAAATAGCCAAGAGGTAACCATCGGGTGTAGAGGCTCTGACGGTCTGTATATGAAGTCGGCGTACAGCAGACAGGCACGGCACTTCTTTGCGTACTCGACATCGTTGGCCATCATGGTAGGCCAGTAATAGCCCATACGTCGAAGTCGGTCCTGTAGCTTAGGACCTGGTTGATGAGCTCCGCACGTTCCGTCATGAGCTTCTCGAAGAGCTTCGATAACTTCTTCGTTAGATGGACATCGGAGGAGAAGTCCATCGTGGGAGCGTCGGTACAACATTTTGGTGGCTGTATCGTAATAGAAGCGGAGGGAGCACCTTCTGACTGAGACTGCCTCCTTCGGGTCTTCTGGAAGGATTTCGTAGACAGCAAAGTCGATAAATAGGAACCTCTAGTCTCTGATATTGATGCCAGGGTCCACGGCCATGGCATGAGTTGTCCGTATGCACAGATTATTTCTGGGGCAAGCCAAGTCTCGACCTGTCACTGTAACAAAGTATTGAGTCCCGATGGGTGCAGCCAGTGAGGCTGCAAGGTCGGCCAGAGCATTAGCTTCCAAGTTTTACAGCCAAGGCACATGCTCTATGAAGAATTCTGCGAAGGTTGAGATAATGTCCAACGCTGTTTTGTGATATAGGATGAGGTCTTCATGGCGAACCTCATATTGTCCCCGGATTTGATTGATGACGAGCTTTGAGTCATCATAAGATTCAAGGTAGTCCACTCCCAGCTGTCTTGCTAACTGAAGCCCTATGATGAGGGCGTTGTACTTCGCGACATTGTTGGAGCACGGCTCTGAAAGAGAATAGGCACGCTGGATGACCAGTTTATCGGGAGAGATTAAGACCACCCCCACTCTCGCGATAATTTGGCCTTTGGGGCCTGTTCTGGAAGTACCGTCGAAGATCATCCGCCAGACTGGGCTTTTTTTGGTAATGTTTGCTTCTTGTACCTCATCGGGAATACCTTCGTAGAGCCTGGATGATTCCGGGATTGGGTGCACGGCTAAGAAGTCGGCCAATGCTTGGCCCTTGATAGCCTTTTGTGGTACGAATACCATGTCGTATTGTGTTAATAATATTGCCCACGTAGCCATCGAGAGTTTAGCGCTCCTGGTTTTGTCATGAGAATTCTGAGTGGATTGACTCGGGAGATGACATGGATTGTTTGTCCCGAGACATAATGGCGACTCTTCTGGATGGTGGAGGTCTTTTGGATGGCGAACACCAAGGCTAGACACTCTTTTTCTACAGGGTTGTACCGGTATTCGGCCCCAACCATTGTCCTGCTGAGGTAATAAATGGCCTGCTCATGGCCTGCTTCGTTGTTCTGGGCCAACAAAGCGCGAAAGGAATGGTCTATTGCATGGACATAAAGCAAGAATGGTTTGCTTGTACCGGATGCCACCAGGACTGGGGGACTTGTCAGATAAGCTTTGATGTCTTCGAAAGCTTTATGACATTCTTCTGTCTAGACGTAAGAAACTCCCTTCTTCATAATCTTGGTGAAGGTTTGACATTTTTCGAAAAGGTTCGCAATAAACCTCCGGATGTAGGCGAGTCATCCTTGTAGGCCTCGAAGTTCTCTGAGGTTGTTTGGAGGGTACATGTCAAGGATGGCTTTAGTCTTCTCGGGGTCGACATGAATGCCTTTCGCGGTGATGATGAAGCCCAAGAACTTTCTACTAGAGACCCCAAGAAAAGATTTAGCGGGATTCATTTTAAGCTGATACGCCCGCATAAGGTCGCAGACTGTCTTCAGGTCTCGTAGGTGATCACCCCTAAGACGGCTCTTGACGGCGATATCATCAACATAGCATTCGACTATCTTGCGAAGGTGTTGATGGAAGATGGTACTCATAACTCGTTGGTATATGACACCGGCATTCTTCAAGCCAAAGGGCATTACTGTGTAGCAGTACACCCCCTTTGAAGTTCTGAACGACGTGTATTTCTTATCATCTGGGAACATCTTGATCTGATTGTAGCCTGAGTAGCTGTCCATGAAGGACATACGCTCGAAGCCACATGTGTTGTCGATCATTACGTCAGTGATCGAGAGTGAGAACTCATCCTTTGGACATGCAGAGTTGAGATCCCAGAAATCGATACAGACTCGGATCTTCTTATTCTTCTTGGTAACGGGGACGATGTTGGCTACCCAGTCGGGGTATTGCTCTTCACGAATGAACCCATTGTCCAAGAGCTTGTCGATCTCTTTGTCAATGGCATCTATGATGTTAGGATGGAAGCGTCGATGTTGCTGCTTAACGGGCTTAGCATCAGGCAAGATGTTAAGCTTGTGCATTACGACTTATGGGTCAAGTTCCGGCATGTCTTCGTAGCTTCAGGCGAAGATGTCGATATATTTTTTGACCAGGTGGATCAAGGATTCTCGGTCCTCCCCCACCAGACTCTTACTGATGAATATGGGTTTGGATGAAGATCCCTCCACAAGGTCGATCTGCTCGACTTCGTCTTCGGTAAGGGGTTCTCGCAATTCAAAGCGAGACTCCCATTGTGCACCTAGGCATTGAGCCCAGGGTTTTTCTTCGAAGAACTCTCCTGCTTGATCGTCATCTTTATCTTTTGAAGGATGTACGGATGTCATGTTGGCTGACAGCACCCTTCTGAAGACTGAACCGACGCTGGTATCGGAGTCCCAATTTGAAGTTTCAGATGAGTGAGAATGTATGACATTCTCTGCTTCTGATTCTTCTGGAGTTGTTGGAGGCGTGATATAGCCTACCCCCCGTCGGGTACGATGATAGTAGTCTTGCGGTTTCCCTTTTGGCACTGGAAGTCGTAGGGGGAGGCATCGACCTTTGCCGTAGTTCAGACCTTGGTCGCCCTTCAAGTTGTAACCCATCTTTTGGATGAGATACTTAGCTCGATCGTTGTACCGGTAGATTTGCATTCTGCCGGTATCGGGTTCTGGCTCTATCGATGGAAGATCTTGGTGACGCTCAACTTTGCCAAAGATAATGGGTTTCTCATCCTTGTTCCGAGGTGGGACTATGTAACAGACTCCTTGGTATAGGACGACTCGATTTGCATGACTCACAGTCGTTACTTGTGTTTGTAATGACTATAGAGCATTATCTAGAGCGTACATGGTATTCCAATATGGAAGACAAGAATAATTGAAAGACACTCTATTATTGATAAAATACGGGAACTTGTCCCGAGGGATTACATCATCGAGGGATGGAGCATCGACATTAGCCAATGTGTACTCTCCAAGTTCTTCATCAGTGAGAACTGGAGCAGTCTTGGGAGGTTCAGGGGAGTTTTTTGGAAGCTTGCCTCATACTGGCTCCTGGGACTATGCTGAGAAGGATGCTAAGGTCTTCTCTTATGGCCTGATGGGCGCTGACAACTGAGGAGGCTTGTCTTTGAGCCGCACCTTGAGGGGAGCCTCGGTTGGTGTGCCGGGAGCTGGAGCCTTTCCCAATAGCTTGGCTACGAAGGGAGCCATCACTTGAGGGGGCTTGCCTTTGAGGCGTATCTTCAATGGAGCTTCATTGGGTGTAGTGTCCGGAGAAGCTGGCGCCTTTCCGCTGAGTTTGACTACCGTAGGGGCCGGTATTTGAGGCGGTCTCCCTCTGAGTCGCACTTCTAAGGAAGCATTGATTATCATGTCTGCCTCTGAGTCAGCTTCGACCTCAGCTTTTGCCTCGTCGTCAACATTATTATCTTTATCTTCGAGATGAATTGATTTGTACAGATCGGCGTCGGTGAAGAAGGCTTCAATCCCTCTGAAGGGATCGACATCAGCAAATTATGTTCGGATGATGCCGCTGGTGGATATGTATTTCATACATTGATGGAGGGTGGATGGCACCACCATGTATTCATGTATCCATGGTCGTCCCAACAGGAAGTTGTAGTTGACGTCTGCATCCACAACATAGCAAGTCACCTCGGTCTAGAGATCGCCGATGTGACACTTCAAGCAGATCTTCTCCAGTAGCTCACTCTTACTGGTATTGAAGCCACTGATAGTAGTGTAAGACGCTGTCAGGCGATGCATCGGGATACCCAGCATCTGAAGTAGAGTTCGAAGGATGATGCTGAAAGAGGACCCAGGGTCGATCTGTATTCAATCCACCTTGATGGCACCGACATACCCTGTGTAATACAGGGGTCTATTGTGCCTGTTGTTCTTGAGCAGCATATTCTGTTAGGTGAATATGAAATTGAGAATGATCTCCCCTACATTATGGCAGTGCGGACATGCTGTAGGATCATGGTCAGGCTGCTTGACCTGACTGATGAAAGACTCAGCGTCCTTCAGGGCTTTGCAGAGAGCCTCCCGAGTATCTTTGGATAGGCAGAGGAGCTCGAATAGGGAAAGTCGTACTGGAGTACTGGCCAGTTGTGCCTGTATGTCGAAGTTATGTGGCTTAGCTGACCCTGGAGTGTTGTCTTTTCGAAGAGGCCTGTCGAAGTGGGCCTCCTTCTACTTTTGTTTGTCAGCTACAGGAGGTTGGGATGAACCTTCTCCTTGGACAGCTGTGGTGATGATGGGAGGCGTCACTTCGGACGGAGCCTCCTTTGGCTGGGCGTTCTGCTGTTAACGCATTTGAACAGACGGTGCTTCTTCAAGGGAGGAAGTCACCATTCGGCAAGACTTGGTCTTCTTGCCTTTGTTTTTGGAGGTAGAGGGTACCCCCGGTTGAGTCAGCTCTGGAACGAGATCCGGATGAACCCACATGATCTCTCCCTTGGATGTTGTGAGTGGTGTGAGCCCACCCACGTTGTCACAGGTTGGAGGAAGGTTGACTACTTCTATTGTCGCCTTTGGGATGGAGATGACACCATCTTGAGCCACGGTAGGCGGTAAGGTACCAAATTGGAGCGACATCATGTTGGCCGAGACTGTCTTCTCCTCGTTATCGACTGAGATGACATTTGTATTGATAATGCTTTATATGTAGTCTATGAGGATGTAGCAGTCATTAGTTGGATGTCCAATGAAGCGATGGTAGTGACAATACCTCGGGTCGCCGACTCTGCCTACTTCGTAAGGACGCTTGCGATCAGGCAACTTGATTTTGTCGCTCTGCTTCAACATCTCGAATAGCTATAGGGTATCATCATCGTGGAAGGAGTAGACCATCTTTGGTCGTGGTGCGGTTGGAGGCCTATGGGCAGGACCCTACGTATTGTTAGATGTATTGACAGTCAACGCCTGCTTCCCTTTCGCTTCGCGGCTTTTACTGCTGGTCGTAGGTCGTTTCCCTTTGTCGTCAAAGGTGGAGAAGTTAACCCCCAGAAGGCAAGCGTTACGTGCCTTCCTTTCAGCAGCTTCGGCTTCGATGATCAATGAACTCCAATCATGCGGAGGAGTGGAGTTGAGCCAGAGCTTGATCGCGGGGATCATGTTCATGCTGCAGGAGTCGATGAGTGCATATTCCGGCATGCCTGGAAGTAACCTTAGGCATGCTTGTCTGAAATGCTTGATGAATTCTCAAACGGTCTCCTTCTCCGTCTGTCGCACTTCTATTATAGACGACATGGTCATGTCTCTCCCTCCATCGTAGAATCGATCGAGGAAGAGGCGTGTCAGATCATCGAAGGATGATATGGAGTTGTCAGGAAGACTGCAGTACCAGTCATAGGCGACTCCTTTCAGAGCCCCGACAAATAGTGTGAGCAAGGCATCTTCTTTTGGGAGATGTCCTGTCTGAGACTGGAAGTAGGTCAAGTACCGACGAGGAGAGTCCTTCCCATCGTATGGCGTTAGTGTATGTGGTTTATACTTGGAAGGATAAACTATCTTGTTCCACTCAAGAGGGCAGGGTTGTGGAAGCCCCAACTTCTGACGTTCTTCTTGCCTATTTCGGGCCTCGAAGCGTTCGCGCAGGTCCCTGGTCATCTCGGCCAAGTTTTCTGTCGAGCTGGGAGCAGGTGAAGGCGGTACGGCCTGAAGTTGGATATTGGAGGGAGTTGACGCTTGCGGTGCAGTGTGATGTTCTGCCCCTGAAGATACCTATTGAGGGGGTATAGTTGAATCTCTATTGGCCCCTAGATCGGGGCTGGTGGAGTCAGGTACCTTTGCCAGAGTAGTTCGAATATCGAACATTACCTGGGTCAGGATCTGCATGGAAGAAGAGAGGGTCTTGAGACTCCACTCAAGAGTGTCTATACGCTGCACGATGTCCAGCACTGGAGCGTCTGATTCTCCTTCGTCGCCACCCCTGCCATGTAAGCTGTCATGACATGGGTGGAAGTGGATGGATCGGTCGAGGCTTCATTCTCGACCTCATTTTCCTGTAGAGGGGCTTCTTATTCTGAGGTCTCGTGTTGGCTATCCCCAGCTATGTCATGGTCGATTTGTGGAAGCTCTTTCTCATCTTCGAGGGGAGGGTTGTCAGAGGCTTGACTACCCCCGACTGTGGCTTCTGCCAGGGCCTTGATCCATGCTCGGGTGCGTTCGTATACCCCTGGGGATGGGACCACTGTTTTGCTCTTCCTCAGCTGAGTCTTGGATGCAGAGGCTGAGGAGTTGGTGGTTGTATTTCTCACGGATGAGTGGGAATTGGAGACAACCTGACAGGAAGTGATCTTGGGCTCCGCTTCATCTTCAAGTGATACTTTTCTTTCGAGGCGACGTCGGATAGGTGCCGTAGTTTAAAGTCACTGAAATACGGACTGCTTTTGTGGTGGAGCCGCTGTTTTGCAATAGCAGCAATTGATGGTGACCACGGCACAGGTATGCCCTGTAAAGGACATATTGTGCTTATTGGTCGGCTCTCCTGATCTGCGTTTGTGACTGATCACATTACACAAATCATGTTGGAAGAGTTTCACTTTAACACCCCCATCAGACGCATGACAAAACCAAGCACCGGGGTGGTCATGTGAATACTGTACCCTCTGATCTGGTTCACGCGCATGAGATATGCCCAGATCATTGGCAGAGGAACAACATTTATGGCAACTTGAGTCCACTTCATGCAGAGTCTACTTCATGCACGTCACCCAGGTGGGCGCATGGACTCAACATCGCAGTTGCCTAGCCAGACTTGGTTCGAAACGAAGTAGATACGCCCAAGCGGGATAGGGACTTTGAGAGTCGACTCATTTCTGGCACAGATGCATCCGAGTCGACTCTATACAGCTTACCATCAACAGTGCACATGATTTTGAGCGCATGCTTCTGGTTTACTGATGGCGTAGCATGTTTATGGCCTGTGCTGCCTTGGATTTCTTTGTACTAGCCTGCGAAGGCGCATAGTACTCATAATCAAATTGTGTCTCGCCATGATAGTGAGTGAGTCTGTTGAAGGCAGATGTTCTCTCCTGCGAACCAGAGCTCATACGCTGGAGATTGGTTGCACCTCTACTCCGTTAGCGCATCTTCTTCGGCTGGGAATAAGACGGTTGGGGGATGCAGTCAATACTGCGCTTCCCATATGTAGGTCCTAAAAATCAAGTTGCACCCATCAACAAAATCATGAAAATCAATACAACTTTCAAATGAACTGCGCAGACATCAGATTGCGCATCAATCAAAGTACGCACACTAGATTGCGCACACTTTCAACTGCGCAAGCTGACGTGGCCATATCATCATTATCTGACACAATCAAATCTTCTGACAGCTGACAGCACGAAGAATGAGGAAACTGTTCGTTTATTGTGCCGCACAGCACTCGAGGACAGCTGTACATGCAGCGCAATCCAGTGCCTGCGCAATCCAGCCCAGCGCAATCCATCTCAGCACAATTCGAAGTTAGCGCAATTCATGTGGTGCACTTCATCATGACAACTGACAAAAGTATACGTGGCATTTATGCCATCAATTGCTCGTTACGTGGCAACCGTCTTTACACGATCATGCGCATTTCAGTCAAATGATGCCATGTGTCCAAGACAGTTGGCCCACGACCAGACAACTGCCTGCACAATCTGATGCTGCGTAATCCAGTTCCTGCGCAATCCAACTTGCGCCATTTAGAATAACTAAAAATTAGTTATTTCCAGAACTCTATAAATAGAGTTTCAAGTCTTCATTCAAGGGGATCAGACCTAAAAGTTCAGAAATATCAGAGAGTTCAGGAGTTCTTGCCCAAGTGCTGCTGCATTCTTTCGAGGCTTTTGCCTTCAACTTCAGAGGCTACCGTCTTCAAAGTTCACATCGTCCAAGGGATAAAGCAATCGTCTTCTAGATTGGATTCCTACAGTTGTACTTTCCCAGAATTCTTGTAATCTTTACAAAGTTTGTATCAATAAAGTTCATACTTTTGTTTTTACAAATAAAATGGCGACTCTGCTGGGGACGACTTTCTCCTCCGACGAGGAAGTGACAACTCAATGAGACGTTGCGTCTATCGGAAAGACGCAGAAGACGCTGGTTGTGAAGGTCAACCAGACGGCCTACGCAGCCATGATCAACTCCAAGACCACCCCCACACTGCAACAACTTCTGCCCTGAGCAAAGTGTGCCCTGTGTAGGTCCCCAAGACTGCTACATAATCTATCCATTCTGCCACCAAGCTTGGTGCACAATCTGTTGTTTCAACTGCTGCACAATCTGCTGTTTCAACTGCTGCACAATCTGATTGTGCATCAATCAGATCGTGCACACTAGATTGTGCACACTTTCAACTGCGCAAGCTGACGTGGCCATATCATTATTATCTGACACAATCAAATCTTCTGACAGCTGACAGCACGAAGAACGAGGAAATTGTTCGTTTATTGCGCCGCACAGCGCTCGAGGATAGCTATACATACAGCGCAATCCAGTGCCTGCGCAATCCAGCCCAGCGCAATCCATCTCAGCACAATCCGAAGTCAGCACAATTCATGTTGCACACTTCATCATGACAACTGACAAAAGTACACGTGGCATTCATGCCATCAATTGCTCGTTACGTGGCAACCGTCTTTACACGATCATGCACATTTCAATCAAATGATGCCATGTGTCTAAGACAGTTAGCCCACGACCAGACAACTGCCTGCGCAATCTGATGCTGCGCAATCCAGTTCCTGCACAATCCAACTTGCGCCATTTAGAATAACTAAAAATTAGTTATTTTTAGAACTCTATAAATAGAGTTTCAAGTCTTCATTCAAGGGGATCAGACATAAAAGTTCAGAAATATCAGAGAGTTCAGGAGTTCTTGCCCAAGTGCTGCTGCATTCTTCCGAGGCTTTTGCCTTCAACTTCAAAGGCTACCGTCTTTAAAGTTCACATCGTCCAAGGGATAAAGCAATCGCTTCTAGATTGGATTCCTACAGTTGTACTTTCCCAGAATTCTTGTAATCTTTACAAAGTTTATATCAATAAAGTTCATACTTTTATTTTTGCAAACAAAATGGCGACTCTGCTGGGGACGTCTTTCTCCTCCGACGAGGAAGTGACAACTCAATGTGACGTTGCGTCTATCGGAAAGACGCAGAAGACGCTGGTTGTGAAGGTCAACCAAACGGCCTACGAAGCCATGATCAACTCCAAGACCACCCCCACACTGCAACAACTTCTGCCCTGAGCAAAGTGCGCCCTGTGTAGGTCCCCAAGACTGCTGCACAGTCTATCCATTCTGCCACCAAGCTTGGTGCGCAATCTGCTGTTTCAACTGCTGCACAATCTGTCTCAACTATTCATGCGCAATCTGTTGTTGCCAGTACACAAGAGACTTCATATGCTGTCCTATCAAGGTACAAAATTCCTCTGCCTCTGGCGCAGTTGGCTGCCAATCTTCCTGCGCAAACTAATACTCCAGCAACTAGAATGCACCCCAAACACTCAGTGGCCAGAACTCCTGATGCGCAAACCACATTGTCTATGGCCAAAACCAGAAAGTCATCTGACAAAGACTCTCCTGCGCAACCTGCCAGTGCGTCATCAATTCATGCACAAATTGTGCCTGCACAATCCAAAAAAGACAGCCCTTTGGCTAATCTTTCTTCTTCTCACAACAAAGGGAAGAGTGCTGCTCATCTCCAATACCCTGCTGCTCCGGCACAATCCACTGGGGGTAGTCTTTTGGCTATTCCTCTCCAGAACAAAGGAAAAGGCCCTTTGGTCTTTTCTCAAACTTCCTCGTCTCTTGACTTGGAAGACAACAGAGAGAAACGCTCTTTAGCTAACCCTTCTTTACAAAACAAAGGAAAAGGCCCTT
Organism: Iris pallida; assembly: GCA_029216955.1. Classification (NCBI taxonomy): domain Eukaryota; kingdom Viridiplantae; phylum Streptophyta; class Magnoliopsida; order Asparagales; family Iridaceae; genus Iris; species Iris pallida. Next base: position 22,520,848 of record JANAVB010011199.1, on the reverse strand, counting down.
TGGCCTTTTCTCAGTCTTCTTCGGTCTTTACCGTAGAAGATCACATTGAACGTGCTTCGGCATCAGTCAGTACAAAAACTCTTTCAAACAAGGATTCTTCTCTCCATGTTAAAAGAACTTGTACTGATCAAAGAGGTATTCTGCCTACTCCGGTAGCAGAGTTCCAAGATCTCCCAACCCTCAAGATCTCCCGTTCAAGATAGGGAAAATTAATAGTATCTCAAACAGAAACCCCTGGGGGTGAGTTTGCTGATTTAAGGACTTATCTCAACATGCCAACTTCGGTGAAATGTAAACAGCCAATGCCGAAGACCAAACATCATCAGAAACAAACTTCCAGGATCAAGAATCCGGACACCTATGCCAATAAAATGGGCACTTTCCTGTACACTCAAGGGACAAAACATTTGAAGAACCGAAACCATGTTCCGAATGTTATCAAAGAACACATCCCTCGCACTTTTGCTCGTCCTGTTGCTGTTCCCGATCTCCGAGAACACCTCAAGCAAAGGCGGGACAATACTTCAACACTTCCAATTCAACCAAGTGATCGTAATCACAAGGTTGTCATCAAGTGTTGTTGTCAAACAACTAGACGATCTGTCTTCGATCGCCTGAACTTTTCTAACTCTGAACCTATGTCGGAAGATGAAGATGAGGTTCTGTACGCTTCCGTCAACATGACTTCCAGAGACACTGGGGGTAGGAAGTGTTCTAAGCACGGAAAGCCTCGTAAGCCAAGCCAACGGTATTTGGATTTACTCCAAGAATCCTCTGAAGGAGTATTCCAACATACCAGATCCCGAAGCCGAGACACAATCGGTCAAAGGAATCTTCAAAATCCTTCCGAACGTCTTCTTCCTTCTCACTCAAGAGATGATTCTTTCTCCGACTATGATGCATACAGCAAAAGCTCAGAACAGACAGTGTCTTCCACTGTACCCAGAGAAGTGACAGCTTACGTTGTCAATGAAGATCCTGATGCTTCCAGTTCAGCTAGTCAAGAACAAAGAATAGCTGTACTAGAAGATAAGTTGAAGACAATGGCGGAAATGGTCGCAAGTATGCATTACATTATTGTAGCCCAGCACACAGTACCACCGACCGTACCTCTACAAATCCTAAAATCATAGCATCGTCGGTGCCTGTTAATGCAGGACTGGGGGTAGCATCTCTTCCAGTACCTCCTGTACAAGTCCAACCTACACCCAGTCAGTCAAGTGCTGGGGGTAGTGCTTATCATGCTGTTCCTCCTCCTAACACTATGGTTCAGCCTGCTCTTTCTACATCAGTGGAAGATGCCAATAAAGTTGTAAAGCTCCCGCGAACTCAGTTCAAAGCTTTCAAGGAGAAGGACAACTTGCAAAGATTGGGGATCAAGCAACCTTATCCAGTTGAATGGAAGGAAGTCTCGTTTCCTCCAAAGTATAAGATCCCAACCATCTCGCTGTTTGATGGCAGCACTTCTCCCAGTCAGTTCATTAACCACTTTGAGGTTATGACTGTCCAACTTCAACCAAATGACGCTCTTCTTCCCAGAGTATTCGTCGGCTGTTTAGCCGACGTAGCATATGATTGGTATAGAAGCTTGCCCGATGGTTGTATCACCTCCTTCTCTGGCTTAAAGAAAATTTTCTTGGAACGATTTTACGAGGGGATCAATGACATGACTATGTCAGCCCTCAATAAAATCAAACAAAAGTACAATAAAACTGCTGAAAGTTTTATTAAAAGATTCCGCCGAAAAGCTTTAAAAATGCCTCCAGGAACTCCGGCTGCTGTCACCATAGACACCTGCAAGGCAAATCTATTGTCCATCATCAGCATGCGGACAGGGTCTACTCAATTCCAAGATTGGCCATCTTTCATTGTCAACGCTAAAGCAGCTCAAGTTAGTGCCGACAAATTCAAGCAGCTAGGGGTACAAATGTCTAACCCCGACCGGGATGAACATCAAACATCAGGTGGTGGCAATCGCCAGAACAACCGCAAACCAAAAGAAACTTTGAACATCAATTTGAACAAGAACAAAGAATCTCTGGCGGTTAACATAGCTCCTCCTACGTCCACTTCTACTCCTTCAGCACCTTCACCGAGAGAACCTAGCTCGTCCTAAAGTAGAATATTCCTTTGACGAGAATGACACAGCGAGCATCTTTGATTGCTTAATCAAAAGCAATAAAATCTAACTTCCAGATCCAAAGAAGCCCGATGAAGTCGGTAAGACTGATCATCCCAAGTACTGTGTCTATCACAGGTTCATCGGATATCCCACTCGAGCATGTTATGTGCTCAAAGGCAAAATCCAAGAGCTGGTCAACGCTGGCGTCGTCACTCTGCAACAAGACGAGAAGACTGTTACTACAAATATGGTATCAGTTCAATTCGGTGACTTCTTGCCCCAGATGGTGCAATACGATGTCATTCCTATCCCCAAAGCTACTCTCAAGATCGAGAATCTTCCTCCTCCACGAAGTGAAGTCCCATTGGCTCTTGATAATGGCGAGATTATGTGGATTCATCCGAATTTAGCCTCGGAGTTCGAACTTCCCTCTTCCTCCAAGAAGAAAGACCGCTCCAAAGGTAAGACAAAGACTTGCAATATGGTGTCTTTTGACCCCATAGTTGACAAGAAAATCCTGTTGGGCACCAGATCAGGGAAAGCTTATTTAAAAGATTACCCCGAAGCTCAAGAGAATCCTACTTTTTCTTCTGAGCCTGCTTCAGTGCAGCCTGTTTCTACTGAGGATATTCCTATTGCATCCTCACCGGTTGTAGTGTTCATTCCTCCCAAGCCAACGGTCGCTGACAAAGGCAAACAGCAAGTCCGCTTCGACAAACCTTTGAAGAAGTCATCTCCTTCCGGACTTGAAAAGCCTTACAACTTTGACATCTTGGCTCAATTGGCCAATACACCGGCCAGGCTATCCATCTTCGAGCTCTTGCGCCTCTCCAAAGAGAGTCTGGAAACTTTGAGTGAAGCTCTCATGCAAGCTGAAACCTGCTTAGCCCTTCTGAAGAAGCCAAAAGCAGAACCAGTCTCTTGTCTCCATTGTCATAGGGTATTGGAGTTAATTCCAAACATAAGTTTCACACAAGACGACATGTTGATGGAAGACAACAGGCATAGTCGTCCCCTCTACTATACAGGATACGTCGACTCGATGAAAGTCAATCGTACTCTGATAGATCCAGGGTCTGCTCTCAGCATTATGCCGAAGACAATATTGGATACGCTGAAAATCCTAGTGCATAGTCTCTCCAGTACAATCACCACTATCCTTGGGTTCAATCAGGAAAGGAGTGAACCTCTGGACAAGATTCGCCTAAAACTCCAAATAGGCAATCTTCGCACAAAGGTTACCTTCTACATCATTGACAATCATGGTTGTTCCTATAATGCTTTGCTGGAAAGACCATTTCTGCACGAGCATAACATTGTCCCTTCGACTCTCCATCAATGTTTTAAATATGTAGATGACAATGGAGAGGTGCAAAAGGAGGTTGCTGATCTCTATCCTTTCAAAGGCGTCGAAGCATACTGCAACGATGCTCGTATGTACAAGGACGAATTCATGAAGGTTGTCTTGTCTCTGGATACTGAAGAAGAGCAAGAAACAGTACCTAATGACACCCTCATCATTCCTATCAAAGGGCGTGTTTCTCGTCCTCAATCCTCCAAGCCATTGGCTATTCACTTGCCAGTCCAAAAGCAATCAATTGATGATCAAAATCAAAGGGAGCTCACCTCTTCTGAGCCGCTTGTTATTGACTTACGTCATAACAAAGACAAAAAGCAGCTCACTTCTTCTGAGTCGCTTGTTATCAATCTACCTCATAACAAGGAAAAAAGGGAGCTCACCTCCTCTGAGCCGCTTGTTATCGACCTCTGTCATAACAAAGCCAATCATCCTCCACGTTCTTCTTCTCCCTCTCTTGTAATCAATCTGACCAAGCCTGCTAAGACTGAAGGTCCTGCTGTAAATATAAATGTACAAATCAATAAAAAAGCATCTACTTTCCAGTATACTGATGTCATTTATTATGCTAAATGCTACTTGGATATGTTAGGTAGCTTTCAGTCATTTACAATGGGAGTTGTACAGTCTCTTCAAACAGAAGTTTCATTCGAACACCTAAAAGATTCATATCGTATTGTTCCCGCTCGTAAGAAAGGCGAAAGTCCAATACTTTTTAGTAAAGGACCGGAACAACAATTCAGCTATACGAATGATAGCAAAGTTAACGACACGGGACATCTTCAACTCCATCATTATAGTCAACAATCGAAAGACATCATCTGAAAGATGGGTTACGACTTCAAGAGTGGCCTCAACTACGGTAGAGGACGGAGAACTCCTCTCCGTACAACTGTTCCCAAAGGAAAATCAGAGATGTACTACAGCAGGACTAAAAGAGGTCTCAGATATGCTTCACCTCCAGTGTTATCCCCAGCAGGCTCTGAATCCGATAGTGAAGAACGTTCTAACTCTTCTGATTCCAGATTGTGGGATTCTGACACCAGCATTGGTCAAGTTCATCGATTGACTGTATCTTCTAATATGGTCTCTGTCGAACTTCCAGAAGGATATGACGAGGATATTGAAGAAAATCCTGAAACAGATCCTTGGGCTCAACAAATGGATACCCAGTGGTAACTCCGATTCGAACAAAGGGAACCTCCTACCGAAGATCAATTAGTTCCAATTAATGTAGGAGAGGGCGGGTCACCCCGTCCAATATTCATAAGCAAGAACCTTCCAGAGGCAAATAAATAAGAATTAATTCTTCTGATTAAAGAATACATTGATGTCTTTGCCTGGAGCTATGAAGACATGCCAGGTCTAGATTCTAAAGTTGCTACTCACAAATTGAACATTCTGCCTAATACAAAACCGGTCAAACAGCAACAACGGCATTTTAAGCCAGAAATGATAGACGCAATCGATGATGAAGTCAAGAAGATCATTGCTTGTGGCTTTATCAGAGAAGAGCAACATCCTGATTGGGTAGCTAATGTTGTCCCAGTTCTAAAGAAAACCGGAAAAGTTTGAGTCTATATTGACTTTCGGGATCTTAATGAAGCATGTCCAAAAGATGAATTTCCTCTCCCAATCACGGACGTCATGATTGACAACACCTGTGGGTTCGAAAGAATATCTTTCATGGATGGATTCTCCGGATACATTCAGATTCGGATGAATCCTGAAGATGAGAAGCATACTTCTTTCCATACTCCTCGTGGAGTCTATTGTTATACTGTGATGCCGTTGGTCTCAAGAACGTTGGTGTAACGTACCAACGAGCAATGAGTACCATCTTTCGAGATCATCTGTGCAAGACTGTCGAATGCTACGTCGACGATATTGCTGTCAAATGTAGTCTAAAGGAAGATCACATCCAAGACTTGAGAACTATCTTCAATCTCATGTGCCAACACCAACTCAAAATGAATCCCACTAAGTCATTCTTGGGTGTCTCTAGTGGCAAATTTCTCGGCTTTGTCATTACCTCTAAGGGTATACACGTGGATCCCGAGAAGATCAAAGTCATTCAAGAGATGCGTCCTCTACGCAACCTAAAAGAGCTACGAGGATTCCAAGTTCGACTTGCTACATCAGGAGATTCATTTTGAATCAGTCTGGACGCTGTAGACCATTCACTCAACTCATGAAGAAGGGTGTTTCTTTCGTTTGGACTGAAGAATGTCAACGAGCATTTGACGACATAAAGCGGTATCTCATGAATCCACCAGTCTTGGTGCCACCAATCTCTGGCATACCATTCTTAATGTATGTCCGTGCTATGGACCATTCATTGGGTGCTTTACTTGCCCAAAAGAATAAAGAAGGCCACGAACAAGCTATCTATTATCTCTGTCGTACTATGATTGGTGCTGAACACCGTTATAGTTCTGTCGAAAAAGAATGCCTAGCTCTTATGTTTGCCGTTCAGAAGACTCGGCATTATATCATTGGCCAAACTATTCATGTCATATCCCGAGTTAACCCTCTTCGGGTACTCATGAAGAAGCCTAGCACACTCAATTCTCGGCTGGCTACATGGGCCATTCTGCTAGCCCAATATGACATGATATATGTTCCTCAAAAGTCTGTCAAAGGTCAAGCACTGGCGAATTTCTTAGCAGCTCATCCTGTTCCAGAGACATCCAAAGTCTACGATGAAATTCCAGACGAGACTTTGGAATCTAACACAGTCTCTGAAGAATTTCCTACTTGGCGCCTATTCTTTGACGGTGCATCCAGGATTGGACCCAATGGTGCTATCGTCGCAGGAGTTGGAGTTGTCCTTGTTTCTCCGAACGGGTCAGCTATCCAAAGAGCCTACTCCCTAGATGAGTCTTGCTCCAACAATATGACAGAATATAATGCTCTACTCATTGGCCTTCATCTAGCTAAACAACTTGGCGTCGAGTATCTTGAAGTCTATGGTGATTCTAAGTTGGTTGTTAATCAAGTTAGAGGATCCTATGAAGTTCGCCATCAAGATCTAGTGCCTTACTTTGAAGCGACAATCAACATGGCTACATCATTCAAAGCTTTCTTCATTGAATATGTACGTCGAGCTTGCAATACTGAGGCAGATGCTTTGGCTAATCATGCAGCAGTCTTAGCCATTCCTATCAAAAGACAACATGTGGTGGTCATCTCTAATCGGGAATTGTTCTGTGTCGAAAACAATCGTAATATTGAGTTCAGTAATCTTACTGAAGCCAATGTTATCAGTGAAGATTGGAGAGCTCCCTTTATCGATTTCGTAGTTCATGACATACTCTCTGAAGATCCCAAAGAAGCTACGAGTATTCGTCGAAGGTCTCTACGATTTTATTACAATCAGACCACTAAGACTCTCTACCGACGAACTTATGATGGCCTACTATTGCGCTGTCTAGCTGGTGATGAAGTGAAACAAGTACTGCAGGAAGCTCATGCGGTGTCTGTGGAGCACATCAACCCGGTCCTAAGTTACAGGATCGTATCCGACGCATGGGTTACTACTGGCCCTCTATGGTATCTGATGCCATCGATTATGCAAGGAAATGTCGAGCTTGTCAAATCCATGTAGATTTTATTCATCAACCTTCAGAATTTTTACATCCGACGGCTGCTTCATGTCCTTTTGAAGCTTGGGGCATGGACATCATAGGTCCCATCAATCCTCCTTCTTCAAGAGGACATTGGTTCATATTGGCAATAATCGACTACTTCTCTAAATGGGCTAAAGCTATACCTCTGGCTGAAGTCAAGACCAGCAGTATCATCAACTTTGTCAAACACCATGTCATCTATCGATTTGGTGTACCTCGACGAATCATCCATGACAACGGACCACAATTCATCAGCCAGAAGTTTACGAGATTCTACGATGATCATAGGATTGACAACGTCGCTTCGACAGCCTACAATCCTGCTGCTAATGGCTTAGCTGAAGCTTTCAATAAAACCATTATCAAGCTCCTCAAGAAGTTTGTGTCTACCAACAAACGAAATTGGAGTGAAACGCTTGGTGAATGTCTTTGGGCCTATCGAACTATGGTCCGTAATCCTACAGGCTTTACACCTTTCTCTTTGGTGTACGGTTGTGAAGCAGTTCTTCCTCTAGAACTTTAAATTCCTTCTTTAAGGATTGCCATTGCTAATGAACTTATTACAGAGAATAACGACCTTCTCCGACTTCAAGAGTTAGAAGCACTCGATGAAAAGCGGCTATTGGCTCAACAACATATTGAGTTATATCAAGCCCGTATATCGAAGACTTTCAACCGCAAAGTTAAAGTCAGAGCCTTTCAGCAAGGAGAACTTGTTCTAACAGTAAGACGTCCCATGACTATGACTCACTCGAGCAAAGACAAGTTCGATGCAAAGTGGAAAGGACCTTACGTTGTCAGCAAAGTATTTTCAAATAAAGCTTATCAACTTTCAGAGTTGGATGGTCGAGTTGCAATGATGCCTATCAATGGCAAATTCCTTAAGAAATATTATGTATAAATGTAACAGAGATTTTATGTAAATAAGATCAGACAGTTCATAAATAAAGTTTGATTTTTATTTCATCATAAATGATGTTACATGATATCAAGGAAGGTCGCTATTGTCCTTCTCAACATTGGGGACGCGGACTACTGTCGTCCTTATCAAAGACATAATCAGCAAAAGAATCGAGAACATCCTTGCTCGAGCCTATCAGAAACTTGCAAGCAGCTATCCTCATGGCCTCCTCCTCTTCAGTCTTTCCTGGTTCAAGCAAGAAATCCAGGATATCCCACGGTGGGTTGGGTACAGACGAACCTTTGCCTACTTCTGCTTATTTTGGCTGGATTGGATCGGCAGTACGTTCTTCAGAACCCGCTTCAACCTTTGGGGTGACTTCAGCCTTCTTGGATGCATCTCCGAACAACATCTTTATGTTCAAAAGTGGAAATGATCATTCCTTCCAGATTTTTGTTCTATTTATAGGCGGAGATTCTCAAAATAACGAAACAACACATTCATCTGACGGTTCACCCATTCACATTCATCTGACGGTTCATCCGTTCATTATCATCATCTGACAGTTCACCCGTTCACATTCATCCGACGGTTCGTCCGTTCATCACATTCATCTGACGGTTCACCCGTTCACATTCATCTGACGGTTCATCCGTTCATTATCATCATCTGACGGTTCACCCGTTCACATTCATCTGACGGTTCATCCGTTCATTATTATCATCTGACGGTTCACCCGTTCACATTCATCTGATGGTTCATCCGTTCATTATCACTTGACGGTTCATCCGTTTATCATCATCTGACGGTTTATCCGTTTATTACGACGATTCATTTTCACTCATTATCTATATCAGCAACTTATCGTCTTCGATTAAGTTGTCTATTTTGAAATAATAATATTCGACAAATTATATTCTGCCACGTCCACATTACCTCTGAGCAGATATAATGAATATAATTATTTTCTAAAATCGAGAAATATATCATGTCCTGTACCTCTGAATATATTTTCTATCGCTATTATTTATATCTGAATAAGATATGCAAGAAATAAAAGAGCCACAACAAAATGTCTTTTATTGATCAAAATTTAAGACATTACATACATAGCATAAAGAAAGACAAGAAGATACAAGATGTTCTTTCTACTGAGACGGAGGCATCATCAGATTAGCAATCTGTTGTTTCAGAATCTACAACCGTTCTTCGCGAGATGCCATCACTCTCCTCCTGGCCTCTTCCATCCCAGATTCTTCATTAAAAACGGGCATGGTTACCATTCGACGAGTGATTTCAGCATCATGAGCTGCTACATACTCATCTCTTTCCTGAGTTAGAGCACCAATTTGTTGGACTGCAGTCTGATGCTCGGTAACTTCATTTTCTAGTTCCTCTTGGAGACGAGCAATCTCCACTCTCAGCTCGACAATCCTTCTCTTTTTTCTCTCAGCAGTTGAGATCACCGATTCCAACTAGGAATTATACTCAGCAGATTTAATAGAATAGGCATCCAAGAGATTCTGGAAGTTTACTCTTTCAACTGCAGCTGCCTGAGCCATCTGTTCAAAATCTGCTTGTACTAAGGGTTCTATTTCCCTTTTATTGAGCTCTTTATAGTTCTTTATTGAAGCTTCCAGCTCATTTAATAAGTGGTCAAGGAAAGTGGCCTAGGGCTCGTCACCTTGCTCCCTGATGGCCTTTACTAAGAAAGAGGTCGGACCTCTAACCATGTAAAAATCAGCATCTTTTTTGTCCATTATTCTATTGATCAAAGGCCCCAAGGACTCGAAGAAGCATTTGGTGAATGATTGGATAACAAGATGATTAATCGCTAGAGCACCAGGAGTCGCAGCAACTCCTGTTGATGACGAGGCAGCAGGACGTTCAGTTTCTCGAACAGTAGGCTCTTTGAACAGAGGAGCTAGAGTAGAGCTGGTCGCTCCTGCTGGTTGTTCTTCTACAACATTAAATATTGTCATTCTCCTATCATTTACTGTTGTCCAAGAAAATCAAAAGTGAAAATAATCTTACCATGGTTCGATCCGGCAACAGGCCTATCATCGGTTGGTACAGAGTCTAGTTGAGCAGAAGTAGCCTCAGACACTATTGCCTGACTACTTCCTGCTTCGGAGCCACAGGATAAATGGCGACTGCTACTAGCAATTGTCGTCGCCAGTACTATGTCCATGCATGCTGGAGGAGCAAGAGAAGATCCGGGTTCTGTATGGATAAGAATAAAGATGTTAACTATCAAGCTATTTATTAAAAGAAGATCGTTAAGTTCATTACAATACCTTCGGGAGCAGCAACTGGAGTTTCCTCCAAATCCACTTCTTCATCAGCAATCTTCTCTGGAGATATCGGCACCTCAGCCTCCTTTTCAGGAGTCGGAGTGTCATCAATAGCTCGAGGAGATGTCTGGATCTCAACATTCTCTTTCGGATTTTGTGTCTCATTAGCAGCTTCTGATGAGGTGCTCTCCTCGTTCTCGCTGTCTTCAGGAACCTCTTCAATAGTAGCAACAGCAGCATAATCAGTTTTTTCTTGATAACAGAAGTCACAGTCATATAAAGCTTCAATCATCAAACGATCCTCTTCCTCGAGGGTTGCTCCCGGTGTAGCAGGAGGTTGAGTACTATCCATCATCAGTAAAAGAGATAGCAATGCTTCATGTTCTGTCTCAGCAACATTTTCTTTAGGCTCTACGGCCTCATTTCTCTCTTCAATCTGCTCAATCTCTTCCCTCCGTTCTGGACTAGGAGTTTTATGCCCAGACTCAGAAACAGGGGTAGGAGATGGTAGGGTAGTTCCAGCCATGGCATTCATCACTACTGAAGATAAAATTTGCCTCGAAGGAGAAACTGTTATCTTCTGTCTTCTGTGAGCCAGCTTCTTCCTTCTATGTAGAGGCCTCTCAGGGATCTCTATGTTTACTATATCAACTTGTTTCTGAACAGAAGTCGGTGTAGTAGCTTCATCTCGAGTGGACTCAGCCAATTATCCGGATTGCGATCTCGTGGTAACCTTCTCTGAAGAATGTTTCAAGATCAATTTCTTCTTCATAGCAGGAGAAGAAGGCTCTTCTCTCCTTCTCTTCTTTTCCTTAACTGGAGACTTAACAACCTTCAGAGAAATTCTTAAAGGCTGGTTAACTTCCTCAGGAAAATTGACTTCCCTGGAAGCTTCTAAGGGATCGTCCATTGGCTCATATTCTTCATCGTTATTTGGAGCCAATGTGTCAGTTGCTTTTCTCTTCAAACGATTTGCTGTTGCAAAACTATCAACAAGGCTATAGTTTTCAGCAAATATATTTGCAGCTGTATAAAACTGAGAATAAGTATACAGCATTCTTGGACCAGCATCGGTTCTGTTTGGCATCGAGAACACAGTCTTTGTGTCTCGAGCATTATAGTAAGCCCAGGCCCGGGCACCATCGATCAAATAACCCTTTCCTTGTAGACACATGATGGCGTTACCTACATGAAACTGGTCATATCCAAACTGATAAGCGAAGCGGCTCGGCAGATAAGGTTCAAGAAAGCATTCTTCTTCAAATCTATATACTAGATGGGATGGCCTGATTGTCTTCAGCCATTCAAAAGATACCCAACCTATTGGTTGCCTCCCCAGGTCGATCAGATTTGCTGCCATGTGCTCATAGCCGGTTGGAGGGGGAGTGCAAAAAAAATTCTATCCTTTGCCGAGGTTCAGAGTTCTTCTGCAGTCCCTTAAACTAGTATATATCTATCTGCTTTATGAGAATCTGCATAGAAAACTGCCACCAACTTCTCCTATGGCAGGGTTCATCAATGATGGATGATGCAAGAGCAACCATCCGAATAAGTATGTGTAAGGTAACTCTAGTCTGGGGATGTTCACCTTATCACCCTTGCACTTGATCATAGCATCAACATACAGACGAAGACCCGCGTTTATACTACAGGTCATCACTGAAAGTAAGTCCATCCGGTAGCCGAAGACTAACTGGACAGCTACAAAAAGAACACCGCGATGAAAGCGGTCTACAGCACTGGCTCCAGGCATAACAAATTGACGTAGCCAGTACGTCAAGAATCCTGCTAGCTGGGCTTGTTTGGACATGGACCTGTAGCCCATTCTTATTAAGCTCTCCACAAATTCTCCAGCCTTAAGAAGAGGATATTGATATTCGTCTTCAACTCTTATATCCATCCTCTTATTTTCCTCCATCAATTTTAGCACTTCACCGTTACTGAGGGGTTGGAAGAAATCAGGATTGCAAGAATCATGATCTTTTGTCTTTTTCTCAATAATGTGGTTGAAAAAAAGATAAGTCAACCATTTGGACGAATAGCACATGCCAGAAGAGCCGCTTTGATAATACAACAAGCATATGTTATAATGGCACAAAAGCTCATCAAAGACTTCTACCATCTTTGGGTTCTCTCGACGAAGTCTATCTAATTCGTCATTAGTCGGGACGTATTCCTCGTAAGGCAAATCACCCATTGGTAAATATGAGATTTACTTCATCTCATGTAGAGCCAAGCCCATCTCTCCAAGGGGCGTCATAAACGTCCATGTTCTATAGTTGTACCTCTCTGCTAGAGCCAAGAACAGATGAGGATTTGGGAAGAAGCCGTATACAGTAGCGTGTACCGCATTATACAGCTCAATTTCTCTGAGTTTATCTTCAAACTGGACCAGTATCCGGTTAGCTATACAGCTCCATCTTTTGATGTCTGGGTTTACCAGACCTGTCAACCGGATGTCTTGATTCGGATATTTACCTTCTGATTTGGCATATTCATTGGCGAAAATCAGTTTCCTTACCGGTAGTAGCAAAGACGAGTTCTCGGGGGGAATACAACCTGGTTTCAACCCCCTCAACAAAGTGCTGTGACGTTCGTAAGAACTGTAGAACATATCCCGGTTGTTCGGACCTTTCTTAACACAGATCCTTCCGGTCCGTGCCTGTTGCAAAGGAATGATGTCCTATTCCTTTCTCCTTGGATGGCTCGCATGAGCATACCTTGCCAGAGGAAGACATCTTGCTAAGTCTGGTAACTTGATCAATTTCTCCTTCCATTGAAAAGTTCTCGATTCAACTCTAGGTCGTGGTTGAGAACTTTTATCAATAGCGTCTTCGAAGAGGAACATAGGCTTCCTATGGGTGACAGCGTTAACTGATTGCAAAGGCTGTCCGTTTATCAGACTTAGCAGAGTCTCGTTATTCTGTGCTATCAAAATAGTCTGACAAGAAGACGGAAGGGCATATTATGGAAAGTTAACATGAGATAAGTCTTCTTTGAAATTTGGTTCAGCTAAAGTTCCAACAAAAGTTTCGTATTCAGGATCTTCTCTGGTGTCAACTGCATCAAATAGAAAAATCACAAATCAGTACAAATCAAAGTCAGAAATTTTGTCATCAGACTGCGCAACCATCAGATTACGCAACCATCAGACTGCGCAACCATCAGATTGTGCAACCATCAGACTGCGCAACCATCATATTGCGCAACCATCAGATTGCGCAACCATCAGATTACGCTGATAAAGCTTGCACAAATCAGCCGATTGTGCTGACTTTTGCCAGCACAATTCAACCGATTGTTCATGAAGATATTTTTCATAAAAATGAAGAATAACTAGTTCGTGCAACCAAAACCCTAAAGAGGGTGGCGCAGTATGATCACATCTCTAAAAAGAGATGGATTTTGAAGATCAGTAAAATCGAAGAACCCTAAAGAGAGTTTTTTTGATTGAGTCATCTATCTAGCAAAGCGGGATGCGCAGTCTCATGTCGAGAAGGACGGGGCACAACCCTAGCCGAAGACTCGGCGGGGGCCTTGCCCTTGGCAGCGGCGGAGGATCGCTTGGGGGCCATGGAGATCGATAAGGAGAATCGAAAAAGCTCAAGAAGTTTCTCTTTTGAAAATTCGAAAGCAAGTAAAGAATGATAGTGAGAGAATAGGGAACTATTTATAGTTTTTCAAAGGAGAACGGCCGCAATAGATTGTGCCGAAATAGTAGGAGTCGATTCATCCGATTGCGCAAACAGCTCATGTGCAACTTGATTTAAAATTCAAAATTCAAAGTATTTCAAAATTTTGAATAAATTTAACTTTCGAAAACTTTGAAGGGGGTCTTATAGGTCCTAAAAATCAAGTTGCACCAATCAACAAAATCATGAAAATCAAGAAATACAACTTTCAAAAGAACTGTACAGACATCAGATTATGCATCAATCAGATTGCACACAGTAGATTGTGCACACTTTCAACTGCGCAAGCTGACGTGGCCATATCATCATTATCTGACATAATCAAATCTTCTGACAGCTGACAGCACGAAGAACGAGGAAACTGTTCATTTATTGTGTCGCACAGCGCTCGAGGACAGCTGTACATGCAGCGCAATCCAGTGCCTGCGTAATCCAGTCCAACGCAATCCATCTTAGCGCAATCCGAAGTAGCGCAATTCATGTGGCGCACTTCATCATGACAACTGACAAAAGTACACGTGGCATTCATGCCATCAATTGCTCGTTACGTGGCAACCATCTTTACACGATCATGCGCATTTCAATCAAATGATGCCATGTGTCCAAGAAAGTTGGCCCACGACCAGATAACTGCCTACTCAATCTGATGCTGCACAATCCAGTTCCTGAGCAATCCAACTTGCGCCATTCAGAATAACTAAAAATTAGTTATTTTCAGAACTCTATAAATAGAGTTTCAAGTCTTCATTCAAGGGGATCAGACATAAAAGTTCAGAAATATCAGAGAGTTCAGGAGTTCTTGCCCAAGTGCTGCTGCATTCTTCTGAGGCTTTTTCCTTCAACTTCAGATGCTACCGTCTTCAAAGTTCACATCGTCCAAGGGATAAAGCAATCGTCTTCTAGATTGGATTCCTACAGTTGTACTTTCCCAGAATTCTTGTAATCTTTACAAAGTTTGTATCAATAAAGTTTATACTTTTGTTTTTGTAAACACCATACAGATGCACGGTACCAGTGGGCGCATCCTTGTTGCTGAGAGTATCAGCAGGAAGGGCTAGCTGCGGTGGCATGCCCCCTTCAGTGATAATGCCAGGCACATCGGCCTTGTGCACCTAGACTTCGCGAGTCTTCTTCGGCTTTGGCAGCCACTTCGAAGGACTCGCGCTGCCTTCAGAGACGAACGCCTCATACACCTGCTGATTGAGGCATACCATAAGTGTTTTGTAGGAGGAGCCGAGTTTGATGTCGTCAGATTGCGACACAATTTTCTCATTGGAGGAGAAAGAGGTCCCCAGCAGAGTCGCCAGCTTGTTTGCCATCGAAAATACGATAAGGTTTTGTTGATTAAAACTTTAATATTTTAATTATAAATAGAACATTATACAATGTAGGACTTAGACGTCCTAGGAGTACTGTTTTGTTTTTATCTGGGAACTGTGTCGGTGGAGCGAGTGGTAATGCATTGACTCCGTTGACGATCTGACGATGATCTTGAACTCTTTGAAGGTCTGGGTTGCTTTGGATACCGGAGCCTTGCGAGGAGAAGTGGACGTTAAGTGTCTCTTCTCGTCTCTATATGTGTATATGTTCGTTCTTGTCTGTGTGTATGGTGAAGGAATGATCCTTCTATTTATAGATAACAGGCTGGCTGCTCATGCGCGCATATGTCGTATGCGCCTGGACGTAGAAACGCCACGTGGCTGATGCTGGCAGGGGTGTATGGTTGATGCGCCCTGGATTGAAGTTGAATCTGCTGGACTGCTGCGATAGAGCTAACACGTGGCAGTCGCAGAGATTTGATTGATGCTGAGATCTTGGGTGGTTAGCACCCGTTCTTTGAATAGAACTGAGTCAAGGGACGCGTGGCGTATGCCTGTGGCTCAGAGATCTCAGTTTTGGAGGAGAGTGATCTATCGGGGTGCGCCTAGGATCGGGCTCATGGAGGAGACTTAGTCGATGAGTTTTAGGCATCATAGACGAGTCTGGACACATGTCTTTTGAGGTGCATGCAGAGGTTCGCATCAGGGTGCACCTAGGATCAGGCGCAGGGGAGGCGACTTGGTCTCATGATCTTTAGGAGCCATGAGCAAGTCCAGGCGCATGGCTTTTGAGGCGTATGCAAAGCTTTGTCTTTTGTTGCTTGGGGTCAGAAGTAAGCTAAGGGGGCGTATGTCCACTAGAGCGTATGTCATCTTCTGGGCGCATGGCCACGAGGCGCATACAACTGATCGGTCGGCCACGTGGCAATTGTTGTCGACCCAAGGTGTAATGATGGTGCTGACATCAGCGACACTTCATTTTCTGCACAGGACTGCTGATTGGTCGGCTCTTAGAATGCGTTGTCGCCTTTGTCATTCAGCATTAAATGCTTGATGGAGAGGGTTGCATTGGTTAGTGCCAATCTGGGCACATCTATGGGGAGAGCATGATATCGACGGCGCTTCTGCCAATGTGTCGCATCCTCTTTGTCCCGCCTGTTGAGTTCTTCGAGGCATTAATGGTTGCCTTGACTTAGCTAAATTTGAAAAGGCAGATTCATTGGCATTAATGCAAATTTATTGCACTTAATTCGGAGAGACTACTACTTGGCGCATGGGTTTGATTTGCCCGACCTATAAATAGCAGTGTGAAGAGAAGTTTGTTTCTCATTTCACTTTTCTTTCCGAATGGAGATGAACTCGGTTGGTCATCCTCTTTGGCGAGATGTTGCATTGTGGGTTGCCGATCTCCTCGTTCGAAGAAGCTTTGGCAATGAACTACTTCAGAAGATTGAGATACGCCGAGTTGATATGTTCGAACCCCTTGCTGGCAGTATTCTTCTATGAGACGACATTGAGTGTCAAGTTGAATGCATGGTTTGGGTTTGATGTGCCCAAGCCTCATAGTGATGGAAGAGCCCCAGGCTGGCAGATGCGTCTGTGCGTTGATGATGAAGTGATTCGCTCTGATGGGGCAGAGTGATACGCTGGCAGAGCAATGTGCCAGGCTGACACGATGTGCCTAGCTGAGACCTCAGAGTGATGCACCTAGTTGAGTGTAGGCTGTTACAAAGTCTTCAATTGGCATCATGTTTTCGTGATGATGTCGGACAGGTGCATCAAGTTGCAGTCGTTGGAACACAGACTGCCTTGGTAGTGGGGCCACAGTTTTACAACAATAGCAGTTGATGGCGATCGTAGCACAAGTATGTCCCATGAGGGACGAGTTGTGCATGGTGGTCGTCTCTCCCGATCTACGTTTGTGAGGGATCATATTGCGTAAATCATAAGGGAAGAGTTTCACATTTACACCCCCTTCAGGTACATGGCAAGGCCAGGAGCCGGGATGGTTATGTGAATGCTGTAGCTCCTTGATCCAGCTCCAGAGCATAAAATGCACCCAGATCATAAGTAGGAGAGCAGCACGTATTACAACTTGAATCCACTTCAGGCACATCATCCAGGTGGGCGCATGGACTCAACATTGCAGTTGTCCAGCCAGACTTGGTTAAATACGCAGTAGATGCGCCCAAGCGGGACAGGGACTGTGAAAGTCAACTCGTTTCTAGCACAGATGCGCCCGAGTCGACTCTACACAGCTTACCATCAGTAGCGCGCATGATTTTGAGCGCATGCTTCTGGTTTGCTGTCTGCGTAGCACATTCGAGGCGCATGGCATGTGCTGCCTTAGACTTCTTTGTACTAGCCCAACTTTTCCTTGCCAAGATGGCAAGGGAAGAACTTGTAGCCGATCCAGAAGAAGAAGAATCATTGTTGCAACTTTTTGTGGCTCGAACGGGCTCCTTTTTTTCTTTTTTTCTTTTTGGTGCCCTTTTCAAAGGAGGCAAAGGATCTATATATAGAGTGGAATAAGACCTCTCTTCTTCTTCCTTCCGATGTGGGATTAAAAGCAATATATCTCTTTTTCATGCTTCTACAGTACCTACTTCGTTGGATACATCACCTATTACGAGTGTCTCTGGATGGTCTGGCATAAATTTCATCTTCTTAGGTAGACTTTCCAGATAGCTCTTATTGGTAGCAGTATCTTCAGGTGCCTTGGATTTGTTTTGTACATCCTCGTCATCACTGTTGCTATATCTATTACTGTTAAGCTCATCAAAAGAAACATTACTGGATTCTTCAACAATCATAGATCTTTTATTAAAAATTATATATCCCTGACTTTTGGCAGCATACCCGAGGAATATATCAGCGACAACCAAAAACTTTAAAATAAAAAATGTTTGAAATCTTTCCAAACCACAATTCATAAGAAGTTTTCTTCGATATAGATCGAATTAACACCATGTTTAAAATATGACAGGCTGTACTTACAACTTCTGTCCTAAAATACTTAGGAAGATTATGCTGATTAAGCATGACTCTAGCCATATCTCTTAGAGTATGATTCTTCCTTTCTACAATACCATTTTGTTGAGGAGTTCTAGGACAAGAAAACTCATGGTAATATCTATTTTTATCATAAATTTTTTTGAAATCAGAATTTTTGAATTCGCCATAATGATCACTTTAGATTCGAGTAATCATGAAGCCTTTTTCGTTTTGTACCTTTTTACAAAATACTAGAAATTCAAAAATGGATTCGCTTTTATTAGATAAAAAGTATACACAAGTAAAATGAGAGAAGTCATCAACTATAACAAAAGCGTAGAGTTTTATGAGGACCTTGATTTTTGGTAATTATTTTTTATTTTATATGATTTCTATTTATTAGGTTATATATTATTCTTAATTATGATTATAGATGTACTTCTCTATAGCTTCGATTTTTGGAGCACAAGATGCGTCAACCTTTCAAACGTCATTTATGACTTTTGCAGTAGACAAGCCCACTTTCAATTTAATATATCATATCTCATCCAAACTTTTCCCTTAGCATTCTTTTGACTTCGTGCAATTTCGGGTCAAATTTAAGCTATTTAACTATTTACCGTAATCATAGACCTAACTCCCAACTCGATTTCGGAACTCAACATAGATCAAAATCATTTGACCCAATATATAATTTTGACCTATTCTGAGCCTACGACAAACATACCAAGGGTGTGCCACCAAATCGAGTCCCCATGTGCTATTTATTTACGAAGGCACAAAAGACTCATTGGTTGACTTTTTGAGTTTAATTTGATTAGAAAATATATTTGGACCCTAACCTAGCCAACCCTACTTGGTAGAGCCATGTTAGGTTACCGCGACTTCATAGAATTATTTAGAATTTATTTTGGGCCAAATAGGCTTAAATACAATTTGTATATATATATGGTTATATTTATAATAGCCTAAATACTATATATGGCCTTAGCCATGGATAAGTTTTGTGATGCATATCGACTAGGAACTTTGGCATGGCTAGTGTAGTGGGGTACTTTATTAGTGTTTTAGCCATGGTAGGGAAAGTCGAGCCATAAGTGTGTTTTAACTAGGAAAACCAGTTAAAGTTGCGACTTAACCCATATAGAAGTTTTAATTAGTTATTAATTAAATTATTGACTTTTAGGAGGCCCGGTTGTACCAATTTAGCCCGGACTTTATGTAACCACCACTTTTCTGAAATGAGGGTAATTTTAAACTCTTGTAAAATTAACCATTGAATAATAGGA
This sequence comes from Iris pallida, assembly GCA_029216955.1. NCBI lineage: Eukaryota > Viridiplantae > Streptophyta > Magnoliopsida > Asparagales > Iridaceae > Iris > Iris pallida. The sequence continues at coordinate 22,501,251 of JANAVB010011199.1, read as the reverse complement.
TTTAAAACATATTGATGACTTATGGTGATTTTTAATTTAGTGTATTGTGACTTTGGCATTTTCATTAGTGTAACCCTAGAACTACTTAGCCTAGAGACTAACCATGAATACGGGGGACCTAACCATGTTATTAGATTGACTAATTACCACTTTTTAGACTAAGGGTATTTTGGTCATTTGTGACTTTGTGCTTAATTTGAATCTTGATTAATTAATATTCTGCTAATTATATATTAAGCCTTAACCTAGAATTGCCCTAATCTAGATGTTAGTCATGAGCCTAGATATTTCATTAGTAGCTTCCAACTAAATGACAAGGTTTAGAAATATCTAGATATTAAGTTAGAATGGAGATATTTGTAGGAAAGCCTAATTTACATGGACCTTTAATAGAAGGGCTTAAATTATGCATGTAGAGGCCTACCCATTGCACTAAATATCTACCCAAACCCTAGAGACACCCTTGGCTGCCACCAAAGGGTCCACTCCCCTATATAAACACATGTTAGCACCCCCTTGCCTCTTTTCATTACATCTTGAAACCTTAATTTATGTTCTTCCCCAAAATTATCCCCTTTCTCCAAATCAACTCCAAATTGAGCCTAATCTTTTGCAACACACTCCCCTAGTGTAGAGGAGGTCAATAGAGGCTAGCTAGCAAGGATTGAAGGCTCTTGGACCATAGCAAATTGGTGTAGATCTCATTTCTAGGCAAATTACATTAAAATTCCAACTATCAATAGGTAATGGCTTCTAAACCTATTAATATTCTAATTTCTCTTCATAGATGCATTCATTTAGGGTCCCCCTAGCCCTAAGCCAAGTTTGGTTAGAAATTGGATCCATTAGATATGTGTATCGGAGGCGTATCGGAGTGTAGTGTAAAGTATTTGGTGAAATACCTCTTAAAAATTATTTTACTATTTTTCAAAACTTATTACATGATTTTGTAGCCCTATATGTGTAGATCACTAAACCTTTTGACTGAGCATTATTTGACACAATTTTTGTATCCAAAACGGATACGGGAATGCTCACTGCACACTGTGGATACTACCCTGCTACCCGACACCTCGTGCTCACTGCACAGGATACGTGGACACGTGATTTTTGGTACGAGAGTTGGGGCAAGGTCTGACACTATGCTCCCAAAATTTGGGACGAATTGGTTGGGTGATCGAGGAGATCTCCTCCTCACAATGGTCGTTCACTCAGTACGCTGCAAGGGTTTTCATTCTCTGATACGCACTCACGCTGACATGACTTGGACATAATGAAGGCACCTAGACACGAACCCCTATGACCCACCTACCTACTGACACGAGCACGAGGTGTTTTGATGGACACGTTGTGTCCAATCCTCATCGACACATGTGCATGAGCTCACTTCTCTTCACAGTTTCTGACACTTGATTTGGACACTTTGGGACTTCGTGGACATCTTAGTGGACACATGCTAGACTCACTGACACTAGACACATGTTTGTACACACCTTGCCATACTCTCTTGACACAGTGCACACTCACAGCAAGGCGACCCTCTCCCTTTTTCTCTGATACTGACAGCACATGCTCGACCCTAGCTGGGGTTGGGGGCTTGCTATGTTGGGATTTTGAGATGTTTGGGTTATACTCAGAGTACCTAAGATCAGTGTATAGATGTAGGTTTATTTGGATTTGAGCTATGTTTTTGAACTCCTGAGATTGGTTGTTACATATAATTGAGTATACATAGTTGGGCTGTGATTCCTGAGATTGAGTGGAGATTGAGGATTTGAGTGAGAGTTTGTAGATATTGTTTTGAGTTTGAGGTATTTACATATATTGTAGGTAAATATCCAAGTATAGTTAGATAAATATAGCAATATATGTCTTGATGAGTGTAGTGGTCATGTGATGGGGTTAGGCAATTAGTGTTGGCACTTGGCCATAAGAGGTGGTTTGGTTGAGTGTGAAGTTTTGAGTATCAGTTAAGTTAGATTGAAGTGCTAGTTTAGAGGATACCAAATGATGTATCCTAGTTTGTATCAGTGAAGGTTTTGAGTGTCAGTTAGAAGTGAAGGATTAGGAGTGGCAGTTGGCAATACCAGGGCATAGCAGCATGTTGGCCTGCCATGCTTGGGTTGCAATGTAGCAGTAGCATTAGAAGAGTAGACAGTAGCTTGATTCTTGGCTTGGTTGCACTACTGTAGGCAGCATGAGGCAATTGGACATTGGCTTGTGAGCAGCATCATTAACATCAGCAAGGTTTTGCTTGTAGTTTGTAATGCATTGGCAGCAGGCCAATTGGCCTACTGCAGTGGCTTGAGTATTAGCCCACTGGTTGTGAGGGTGAAGGAATATATATATATATATATATATATATATATATATATATATATATATATATATATATATATATATATATATATATATATATATATAGGTAAGTTATTTGAGTGTTGGCCTCAATTTTGGGTTTTTGTATACAGTTGGGTGAGGAGTTTAGTTGAGGCTATAGGTACAGCTGAGTTGAGATTAGGCTATAGGCTATAGCTATATACTAGATATATATGTGAGGTATATATATGTTATATATGGAAGGGTATATATATGTATGCTAAATATGAGAGGGTTTTATATATATAGGGTTATATGTATATAATAGTTGTGAGAGTATATATATAGTTGTGAGAGTATATATATATATATATATATATATATATATATATATATATATATATATATATATATATATATATATATATATATATATATATATATATATATATAAAATATATATATATATATATATATATTTATATATATATATATATAAAAAAAAAATATATATATATATATATATATATAAATATATATATATATATATATATATATATATATATATATATATATATATATATATATATATATATATGATGTATATTGGTATGTACTACTTGTGAGGTATATATGTATGTCTATATATGTTATAGATAGTATGGCTATGTAATACCTTGGTATTCTAAGGTAATCCTAGTATGGTGAGGTAACTATAGATTGACCTATATTTGACCCCTATAGGCCTAACATGACATGTAGACTAGAGTTGACCAAACCCTAGACAGTTTGACTTAGTTTGACTAGAATATTGACCAGAGTCGACCAAGAGTTGACTTTGACCTAGAATGGCCTAGAATTATGTAGAATGTATTGTAAACTTCAGTTATTACTTATTGAACATATTATAACCTGTATTGCTCTAAATAGGACTCTGTGGCTTCAGTTTGGACATCTATACATATCAGTTGTTCAGGTTATCAGGTAAGTACATTCTCTGATCGTTTCATACTTGTCAGGATCTATATTCTTGCTCTAGACTACTTTACTTGATGCTGACACTTGTTATCACGAATTAGTACTATATGGATCTTTTTATGCGATGTTATCCCCTCAGCGGATACATCGGGTATTTCATGTTCGTGTACTTTATCATGAGCATTGTGTACTCCTTGTATTTGTGTTATTCGTGTACAAATTGTATGCTCTCATGTATTCTCGTGTGCTCATATGATCTTCTAATCATCGTGTACGTAACATAACTTGAATGGATCCTTGTGTATTGATTGGGGACGGGGGAGTAGAAGTGGTTATGTGATTATTCCTTAGTTTACTCGTTTACAAACTCTGTAACTTAGTCGTGTACAACATCAAGACGATTACATAACCATCTTGTGCTCTAAATCACTTGTAGTCACTTATAATTCTTACTTTTCTTATATATATCTTGTTTTCCAGATATCTCTCTTACTACTCATGTACTTCTCATATAACACTTCATGTATATTATTCTATTGCTTATTTTATATTTCCTTTCTTGATATAAACTGCGTGAGAGATATGTGCTCGTTCCTATCCTGACTGGACATATTAAAAATATTACAGATGATACTGACGGTTTCTGTACCACCTGCTATGGAGCACACCTAGATGATACCTGTGAGTTGGACCTTCAGGAGGATCTAGAGATAGCTGTGGACATCATCCCTATTGCCTAGGCTAGACTGCTAGGCTACTTATCTTATTTCATTAAGTTATTTGTGTTTGACTTCTAAGTTGTATTATTCTGGATGTTGAGATGTTAGTGTTGTTTAGATACTTGGACTTATTTTCTTCTGTTTGTATCTCTTTTTGGATTTCATATCTATCTTATCGTGCCTTTTATCTACCTCTAGTTTATGTGATTAAGTTATATTTTTTTGAGATTGTCCTCCGTTTGGAGAGTACATTATATTTGTGTTAGATGTGATTGTGACCTAGAATAGCGTTCTACCGCCGACACTGCGGCGTAGGCTGGACGTACCCACTTCTCGTACCCCTACACTGGGTACGGGTCGTGACACTTGACCCGAACCCAACCTAAGCCCATGTAGACATTCAATGCACCCAAAGATGACATCTAGACATATTTTATGTGTGTATAAATATTTTGTATTTATTTTTAGGATTTGACAAATATTTTCTAAATATTTGTTATACGTACAATATGGGCATTATAAATATTTACCTGGTTGGTAGATAATTGCACAATGTTCAGTGGACCAATTAAAATTTAGAGCAATTGTGACACCCAATCCTAACCCTCTTATTAGGTTATTTTAGTTTTTTATGAGAATTATTATTATTATTATTATTATTATTATTATTATTATTATTATTATTATTATTATTATTATTATTACTATCAATGTTGTTATTATTAGTAAATAAAATTATTTAGTTATTATTGGTTGATTTTCCTGTCAAATGAATTTATATATATGCGTATGTCTATAATAGATTTTATACTAGGAATATACAATATTACGTTTTTATTTTAGATTTTTGGATATTATTATATATAAGATATATTATGTGCATATATATAGATATAGATATATAAGAATATATAATAGATAGAAAAAAAATCTACACCCTACTCTAAACCGACCCCCGAAAAGTACATAGCAGAACCCCCCAGAACCGACCATGTAGATATATGCCGAGCGAGAGAGAGAGAGAGAGAGAGAGAGAGAGAAGCACCTCTCTTAAAACCCTTAAACCTAAACCCTAATCGAGCACCCCACCAATCGGTGACCACCCACATCACCACACGCCACCACCTGACACGCCAAAGCCGTCAGAGCGCCGTCCAGTTGCTGGATGCACGCGTGCAAGAACAGAGCACAGCCGCAGCAGCAGTTGTACCCAAGAGGCCGACTACGCAGGTATCATACTCCCTCGTCTCATCATCGTTTCTCGAACCAATTGGTTCGATAGGAATACAACCTATACGGCTTCCCACCACTTCAATTAGTTTGAATTTAGGTGCCCTATGTTGCTCGATAAATCGACGCGAACATTGTCGAAAAACTGTTCGAAAACAATTAGAAAACTGTTACGAACCCAACTTGGGAGGTTGATTTCCATTAACCTATTAAGAATTTTAGAAAACCACTTGTTAGGATTTTTAGACAACCTATACTGGTTTAAAACCCTTCTTTTACTTCTAATTGTAATCGTTTGATTCATAGGTTAAATCAGTTCGAAAATAGAAAAAAAATCAATTTTAAAACAGTTAATTTTTGGAAAATATTACCGATACGACGTGTGCCCCGACAAAACGGGTGACGTGGTCGTGAACTGAAAGTATCGAAAGGTGTGTATCGACTTTGCGGACGTGTGGGCTTTAACGGAACTCGATTTCATTGTGTGTGCACGACGAATTCGAGGCGTATCCGTTGAAAATCACCATATCGATCTCTTTGTAAACTAGCCAATTACTTCGTGTACGTTCGTCAAATTGAGATAAAACTTGCGCCAACAAGATCGTATCATTTTTTTGGTCCTGTATGCCAATTTTGGTCCAATTATGAGAAGGTCGACCAGAACGCTATTTTGGCAGGTCCGACTCAACGGGCGAATTTGTACATGGTCCATCGGAATCCAATTTTGGACATACGGTTGGCTTCGTCTCGTAAAATCGGACTGCAGACATGTAGTTTGATGACTTTAGAGACCACAGGCTCTGGCATGCTTTTCAGTGCAAAGCGGGTCCAACGGCGGATACCGTTTTGACACAAAATTACCATTTTGTCCCTGTATCTAGAATTGGACTTATGGGTAGCCTATCCTAGCTATTTTGCTTATTTGGGGAATATTGGCAATGACTGTTTCAGCATCCGGATATGTTTGCGGGAATTCAGGTTTCGAGACTCTTTTATTTGACGAGTTGTTTGCAGGACTTTTTGCTACCCCCAGACAAGTATACCTTGCCAGTTTGTATAGTATATCTTATATGCATGTTCATTACTTCTCTATCATTTTTTTCATATTTATGATTGCTTTACTCCATGTCTAGTTTCACTTATCCTGTTTATAGTCTTACCTTTACATATTTCTAGTTCACTTGTAAGTCCTTATTTTCTGTTATGAGTTCCTAATTTGTTAAACTGCTTAGTTTCACATGTGTCCCTTGATCTAGTTGTCTAGTCCTTCTCACTTGTGACCTTGATTTGACATAACTTTACTGGATATGACTTGACTTGACATGACTTGACTCGAATAAGACTTGACTTGTGATATTCTATAGATTGTGAGTGCGTGCCTTGACTACGTCTATAAAATTATTGGACTTTGATACTAGGAATGGCTACCGTCTCGATTGGGAGTGCTTGCCTTGACTACGATTGAGACACTATAGATTGAGTGTGCTTGCCTTGACTACAGTCTATAGCTTTGACCAGTTAGCCACGACTAGTATGGCATGCCAGTGTCTTAGGTTCCTTGTGTCTTAGATCTTGGTGTCTTAGTCCATTGTGCCTCAGTTGATTTTCTCTCGATTATCTCTTATTCTCTACATCTATTGTACTACTACATTTAGGCTTGTATATTATGTATCTTGCTAGTCCCCTGAGGACCTGGTGATCTCTCCAGGTATTAGTTGAAGTTATCGAGGTTTAGCACATTGATGGATGTGGGTTGCTTGGCCAAGATTTTAGGTCTATATGTTTGATATTATCATTTATTATCCTCCGACATTACATTTATTTCTTCATTACTTTCTTCTGCTGCTATGGCTTAGTTTCGTAAGCTTTACTATTCTCTATGAAATTGTTCAGATGATTATAATAAAGTCTGATCAACTTTATTATACATTGTCTATTCTTGGTTGTTAGTAGGATCGGTGTGTTAGTTCCTGATCAACATTAGTACACTTGGTCTCACGATGGAGTTATTCTTCAGTGGATTGAGATATAGAGTTACCATAGTGATATATAAATATAATTAGACTGGACCAATAGACAGCATATACGTATTCAAGCCGGGCTGGAGTCCTCTCGATACGTAGCTGGCTTGTATACGATCTCATAGTCCTACATATTTTGGTACTGGAGCTTACATGTTTTTTTGCTGGCCCATACAGGTCGAGTTAGCCATTTTGGTTACATTACTGTACCGAGCGGGCCTGCGAATACGATTAAACCCTTAGGAATCTCAATCCACACTACTGTGATAATTCTCTTAGAAATTTCTCTACCGTCCTTGAACTTCGTATTTGCTCTTGACTATTCTTTTCTTGCTTTCTCCTGTCATTGCTTCTCGTCCCTTCCTATTTCGGAGTGAGAGTAATCGTGCTATATAAAATTTATCAGAAAATCCTTAAGTTATAGTATAAGTTAGTTGCTTATTGAATTTTGGTTGTTTGATAGATAGGAGGGGATTAGAGGTGCCGTATGTCATAGATATCTAGTGGTATGGATTTTTTTGTAACTAGTGTGCAAGGGTTATAAATTTTTAGTGCATCATGTACTTGGTGGGATAGTGTGACCAAAGGTGGGTAGTCCTCAAAGCACAATGTGATTTATTGATGATGAATTAATGATTGAAAGAGTTGAAAAAGTTTTAGAAATTTACAAGCTTGTGAGAAAGGAGATTGAAATTACTTTTCACGAATTATATGGTTATAGATTATTATTACTAATTGACTTTTTAGATTCAAGGCTTGAATAAAAATATAGGACGAAACCTTTGGAAAAATTAGTCGATAGATTCAAAGGTTAAAGAAAATTGAGGATGAAATGGTTGAGGGACTTGTAATTACTATACTTAGCTTGAAGGTCAAAGAGGACAAGCCTTCAACAAGGTCATTGCAAGACCGTCAGTACCAAGAAGAGCGACTAGAGATAACCATCCATAGTCTTACGATAGAGATATTACAAAACCAAATGGTTTATGATTGATTATTACTTGAGTTTTTAGGAGACACTGTAGTGACCTAGCATATCCCTTAAACTATTCCTAGTTACTCTAGCGCGGTTCTTCGTTAGTGAGCCTTATTTTAATTTCAAGGACAAAATTCTTTTAAGGTGGGTAAATTTTGAGGACCCTAATTTTTGGTAATTATTATTTTATTTATTTTATATGAATTCTATTTATTAGGTTATATATTATTCTTAATTATGATTATAGATGTACTTCTCTGTAGCTTCAATTTTTGGAGCACAAGATGCGTCAACCTTTCAAAACGTCCTTCATGAGTTTTGAAGTAGACAAGCCCACCTTCAATTTGATATATCATGTCTCATCCAAACTTGTCCCTTAGCATTCTTCTGACTTCGCACAACTTCGGGTTAAATTTAAGCTATTTAACCATTTACCGTAATCATAGACCTAACTTCCAACTCGAGTTCGGAACTCAACATAGATCAAAACCATTTGACCCAATATATGGTTTTGACCTATTCTGAGCTTCCGACACACATACTAAGGGTGTGCCACCAAATCGAGTCCCCATATGCTATTTATTTACGAATGGCATAAAAGACTCATTGGTTGACTTTTTGAGTTTAATTTGATTAAAAAATATATTTGGACCCTAACCTAGCCAACCCCACTTGGTATAGCCATGTTAGGTTACCGTGACTTCGTAGAATTATTTAGAATTTATTTTGGGCCAAATAGGCTTAAATACAATTTTGTATATATATATATATATATATATATATATATATATATATATATATATATATATATATATATATATATATATATATATATATATATTTTTTTTTTTTTTTTTTTTTTTTTTTTCAAAACCACTTCTTTATTAATCTCCCAGAGTCTCAAAACATCAAAATGATTACAAAATCTAAAGAAAACTTGATATCTAAAGTTCTGGTATTTCCGAATGAGAGCATCGGATTGTCGTCTTCTTCACTTGACGCTTAACTTCATTGATCAACTGCACCGAGTTATACGAGTATCCTTCATAACGAAACTTGTTGCGGTTTTTCCACAGTACCCAGCAAATCGCCCCCACCAAAATTTGCTTTACATGTTTCTGTCTTCTGCGCCACCAACAAAGAAACCGCTGTAACATATCACCCCTGCACATACGGACGCCTATCATTGCCTGAAAAAAGCACCAAACATCTTTTGCAAGATCACCATCCCCGAACAAATGAGCTATGGATTCTCCTTTTTGCGTCACACAACAGTGGCAGGAAGATGCTAACGAGAAACCAAGCTTCTGCACGTTGTCATCCGTTGGTAACTTGTTGAAGAGAATTCGCCAAAGAAGGATCGACCACTTTGATGGCATGCACTTATTCCAAATATTTTTGAAGTATTGCTGTTGGGGGTGATGTTCTCTAATCTGTTCCCAGGTCGAAGAAATAGAGAATTTGTGTTGTGGATGAGGCAACCAAATAGTATTCCCTTGATCATTTTCATGAATATAAGCATCCCCTAGTTGACGTCCTCGTAAGAGACGTTTCCAAACGTGTGAGGCTGCAGAAGTCACCTCAACTTCTTGGGGGGAAGAGAATGAGCAATATTTTGCTTTCATATATGTAATCCAGAGCGAGTTTGTTGCTCGAAGCTTCCACCAAAGTTTTACCGTCATAGCGTCCATGACGTCCCCCATTCTTCGAATTCCAAGCCCTCCTTCAACCGTCGTGCGAGCTACGCGCTCCCAAACAAGCCACGAACGCTTAGTCATGCCATCCTTTGAACCCCAGAAGAAATTATCCATCATGCTTTCAACTCGGTTAATAACAGCAAGCGGAGGATTGCAGGCCGACAAACAATGCATAGGAATCGAAGATAGGACAGATTTAATAAGCACTAACCTGCCACCATACGACAACAGTTTATTGTTCCAACCTGAAATCCGAGCTTGGATTTTGCCGATCAACTCGTCATACATTGCAGCATTCTTTCGACCCACCATGATCGGGCAACCCAGGTAGATAAGCGAGCCTTGTAGTAGCTGAAAACCAGTAAGTTGTTGCAGTTCCGTCCCCTTCTCTTCAGAAATTTTATCAGATAATAACATCGCAGATTTCGTGTTATTAACAAGCTGTCCCGAATTCTCTTCATAATTTTTGATTATCTGCATCAATAACTGAACCGAGCGTTTGTCAGCTCCTAAAAAAATTAGAATATCATCTGCATATGCTAAATGAGAGACACGAGGGCATCCTCGCGGAGAGTAATATCCCGAATATCCTGTCAGAGAGTTCAACTGTATCAGGCTTCGACTCAACGCTTCTGCCGCCAATATAAATAAAGCAGGAGAAATTGGATCCCCTTGGCGTATACCACATTGGCTGTGAAAGAATCCCGACGATCTCCCGTTGATCAAAGTTGAGAACCAGATGTTGTCTAATAAGTGCAATATCATCGTACACCATTCATTACAAAAGCCAAACCGCTTCATCACCTTCAACAAGAAAGCCCAACTCACTCTATCATACGCCTTGCTCATGTCTAACTTAACTGCCATATTGCCTCCTCAATGTTTATGATCTATAGCCGCAATCATTTCCTGGGCCATAACAATATTGTCTACAATTTCTCTACCTCTCACAAAGCCACTTTGTTCGGGAGAAATGATTTTAGGAAGGAAGGCCACCAGTCGACGTGCCAAAAGCTTAGATATAATTTTATTTATGAAATTACATAAGCTAATTGGCCTATAGTCATTAAGCATTTTGGGATGGTTTGATTTCGGGATCGGAAGTAAAAAAGTACTGGTAATCGATCTTGGCAAAGCAAAGCCATCCATGAATAAACACGCAGCCTGAAATATATCATCGCCTATAATAGGCCAGCAAGCAATATAGAAAGATCCAGTGAAGCCGTCAGGTCCGGAAGAACTATTAGGGTCCAAACTTTTAACTGTTTCCAGGATTTCCTCCAATGTAGGTTTAGCAGTCAAATAGGAGTTATCCTCTTCGGAGATAAGCATAGGTATATGATGAAGGTAGCTGTCATTGATAACAAAATGGGAAGATGAAAAAAGCTTACTATAGTGGTCGTTAGCCTCCTGTTGTATATCCTGCAATGACGAGAGAGTGGATCCCTCCGCCGTTTTGATATGATGGATATGAAGGCGATTGTGTTTAGATGAAACGCAAGAATGATAGAACTTCGTGTTACGATCACCTTCTTCATCCCATTTAACTCTAGCTTTCTGCTTCCAGTAAGCGTCTTCAATACGAAGACGCTGCTTCAACTGAGCACGAGCGAGCAGCCATTTGGATCGAAGGGCAGAGTTGGCTACATACTCCACTTCAACAGCAGTCAATGTATCTTCTGCTCGCTTCACTTCTTGAAATATATCCCCAAAAGTAACCCGACTCCATGATGAGAGAGCTCTTCTAGTCGCCCCAAGCCGTAATCCAATTCGCACAAGAGGGTTCACGTGATTAATCGAAGTCCAAGCCGACTCCACGACCGAAAGAAAAGTATCATGCTCCTTCCAGAAATGGAGAAATCGAAATGGCCGAGGAGCAGTAGGGTTCTCGCTGTTGATAGATATCAATATAGGGGCATGGTCTGATTCAGATCTATTCAAGTGCATCGTAGACGATAAAGGGGCCCAATCCTGCCATTTAGAATCAAACAGAACTCTGTCAAGCCTCGAGCCCATCTTAGGTATCCCACATTGCCTGTCAACCCACGTAAAGCAATTGCCAGTATACGGAAGTTCGTGAAGCCCCGCAGCTGATTGAAACTCCAGAAATTCCTTCATCGAAACTGAACAAGGAGGAAGGCCTCCGAACTTCTCCTCCTTGTGCGTTATGGCATTGAAATCACCACTTAGCAACCATGGGCAATTCCATCTTTGTCGAACTAAGAGAAGTTGGTGCCACAAAGATCTACGACCCTCCTTCGTATTACTTCCATGCACAGCTGTTAATATAGAAGTCTCTGGTAGAAGTGGTGAAGAAATAGCGATAGTGATACATTGATCTGATGAGTCCACCACCGTGATCTCAGTCGATTGTCGAGCCATAATCCAGATGTTACCTTTAGAATTGCTTACAGAAGTTTGAAAACCCAGCTTTAGTTGATATGAAAGAAGCTTTTCTGGTAGCACTTTAGGTTCAATAATTATAGCTATAGGAACTTTGTTTGTTCTGCAAAGAGATTTCAATCTCTTAAGGGCCATGGCGTTAGCAATGCCCCGGATGTTCCAGCAGAGAAGTTTAATCATTAGAGGAGGACGAGGGTTGAGTGGCGGTGACCTTTGATGATGAACGGAGAACTCGTGGCTCTGGAGGAGGGAGGGTCTTCTTCTTTTGTCCACCTTGAGGAGCTGGGGGGCGAGCAGGGAGAGTCTCTTGCGAGGTGAACGTCTCAACTCTGGAATCGACATTGTCCTTCAACGATGGTTCCTCTGGCTCGGGGGCTGTCGAGGGAAGTACTGGGTCCGGCGACCCCTCCACGGCTTCAACTTCGTCCGCCCAAGACAGGATCTCACCGTCTTCGGGAGCGTGAGAATTAACAGGAGCTACAAAACCCGGACTTTGCGGAGGAGATGAAGTATGACGAGTGTTGTCGGGAGGAAGGATTTCAGCCGAAGTAATGACATCTGGGGGAATAATGCTGTGATCGGAATGCGGGTCTTCATTAATAGGCTCTCCATCAGTTGATGCAGCCATTTGCTCTGCATTTGGCGGATGGACATTATTGTCCTCTTTATTAATAGCCAAATTTGATGGTTCTCCAATCTCGTGGACAGTAGGAACATCATTATGATCAGAAACAGTTGATGGTTCTCCAATCTCGTGGACAGTAGGAACATTATTATGATCAGAAACAGCCAATTCTTTGAGCTTGAGTTATTGTGGGTTTTCTTTTGATTGGGTGTTAGATTTACAGGAGCCCCGCACGTGTCCTTGATGTTTGCAAATAGAGCAAAACTGGGGAATATTTTCATATTCCACTTTCTGATAGATAGTCCTGCCATTAGGAAGATTGATACGTACCATTGGGGGAAGGGGCTTGCTCGCATCCACCTCGACGAACACACGAGCAGTACTCGGACGAGTAAAGTCTTCTGTGGCACGGTCCAGTTTGAGAGGAGTCCCGATCCCAAGGACGATAGAGAATAAAGCATTCTTAGCGAAAAGCTGGTGAGGAAGGCCAGGTAAAGAGACCCACGTAGGCGCCAAAGGAGACTCCTGCGCCGGACTGAAATCTTTTGACCATCGAAAAACTCGCATAGGAGCTCTAGACAGATACCAAGTCTCCCTCGCCCGAAGACGAAGAAAGTCTACCTCAAGTGACGGACGAATAATGATGTGCTTGGCGTCGATGACGCCAACTTTCACCTCTCCAGAGAACTGGAAACCACCGAACGCCTTACGGATCACCTCTAAAGATGGCCGAGCATGGGAGAACTTCCCAATCAACGCAAACTTAAATGGTTGAACCAAAATCTGTTCATCATCCTCCGAAAAAGAGACGATGGGAACCCCTTTCGAAAAGGAAGAGGAGCGTATGGAGATCGATTGAGGTTCCGACGGGGGAGCCCCAACTACCTCCGCAAAAGATTTCGACATGAGTCAAGCAGGAGATCGTATTGGTCAAGTGATCCGAACACGATGGAAGGGACGCCGGCCCGGCCAAAGGCCAAGCCGGTGCCGTGGGGATTAGGGTTTCGCGGCGCTCCTCTTAGCGGAGAAGAAGAGAGCGCGATCTATATATATATATATATATATATATATATATATATATATATATATATATATATATATATATATATATGGTTATATTTATAATAGCCTAAATACTATATATGGACTTAGCTATGGATAAGTTTCGTGATGCATATCGACTAGGAACTTTGGCATGGATAGTGTAGTGGGGTACTTTGACTAGTGTTTTAGCCATGGTAGGGAAAGTCGAGCCATAAGTGTGTTTTAACTAGGAAAACCAGTCAAAGTTGCGACTTAACCCCTATAGAAGTTTTAATTAGTTATTAATTAGATTATTGACTTTTAGGAGACCCGATTGTACCAATTTAGCCAAGACTTGACCCGAACCCAACCTAAGCCCATGTAGACATTCAGTGCACCCAAAGACGATATCTAGACAAATTTTATTGTGTGTACAAATATTTTGTATTTATTTTTAGGATTTGACAAATATTTCCTAAATATTTGTTATACGTACAATATGGGCATTATAAATATTTACCTGGTTGGTAGATAATTACACAATGTTCGGTGGACCAATTAAAATTTAGAGCAATTGTGACACCCAATCCTAACCTCTTATTAGGTTATTTTAGTTTGCTATGAGAATTATTACTATTAATGTTGTTGTTATTATTAAATAAAATTAATTAGTTATTATCGGTTGATTTTTCTGTCAAATGAATTTATATATATGTGCATATGTCTATAATAGATTCTATACTAGGAATAGATAATATTAAGTTTTTATTTTAGATTTTTTGATATTATTATATATAAGATATATTATGTGCATATATATAGATATAGATATATAAGAATATATATATATAGAAAAAAGATTAGAAAAAAAAGAAAAAGAAAAAGAAAACCCACATCCTACTCTAAACTGACCCCCCACAAGTACACAGCAGACCACCCCAAAATCGACCTTGTATATATATGTCGAGAGAGAGAGAGAGAGAAGCACCTCCCTTAAAACCCTTAAACCTAAACCCTAATCGAGCACCACACCAACCGGCGACCACCCACATCCCCGCGGACCACCACCTGACACGCCAAGGCCGTCGGAGCGCCACCCAGTTGCTGGCCTCGCACGCGCAAGAACAGGGCACAGCCGTAGCAGCAGTTGCACTCGAGAGGCCGACTTCGCAGATATCATACTCCTTCGTCTCACCATCGTTTCTCGAACCAATTGGTTCGATAGGAAGAAAACCTATACGACTTTCCACCACTTCAATTAGTTTGAATTTAGGTGCCTTATGTTGCTCGATAAATCGATGCGAACATTGTCGAAAAACTGCTCAAAAATAATTAGAAAACTGTTGCGAACCCCCAACTTAGGAGGTTGATTGCCATTAACCTATTAAGAATTTTAGAAAACCACTTGATGGGAGTTTTAGAAAACCTATACAGGTTTAAAACCCTTATTTTACTTCTAATTGTAGTCGTTTGTTTCATAGGTTAAATCAGTTCAAAAATAGAAAAAAAAAAGAATCAGTTTTAAAACAGTCAATTTTTGGAAAATCTTACCAATACGACGTGCGCCTCGACAAACCGGGCGACGTGGTCGTGAACCAAAAATATTGAAAGGTACGTATTGACTTCGCGGACGTGTGGGATTTGACAGAACTCAATTTCGTTGTGTGTGTGCGACGAATTCGAGGCGTATCCGTTGAAAACCACCGTATCGGCCTCTTCATAAATTAGCCAATTACTTTGTGTACGTTCGTCAACTCGAGATGAAACTTGTGCCAATAAGACCATACCATTTTTTTAGTCATGTATGCCAAGTTTGGTCCAATTCTGAGAAGGTCGACCGAAACGCTATTTTGGCAGGCCCGTGACCCGACTCAACAGCAAATTTGTGCACGGTCCACCGAAATCCAACTTTGGACATGCAGTTGGGTTTGTCTCGTCAAATTGGACTCGTATACATATAGTTTGATGATTTTAGACACCATAGCCTCTGGCATGCTTTTCGGTGCAAAGTGGGTCCAACGGCGGATACCATTTTGACCCAAAATTACCGTTTTACCCCTGTGTCCAGAATTGGACTTATGGGTAGCATATCCTAGCTATTTTGCTTATTTTGGAAATGTTGGCAATGTCTATTTCAGCATCTGAAGACGTTTACAGGAGTTCAGGTTTCGAGACTCTTTGATTTGACGAGTTGTTTGCAAGACTTTTTGCTACCACCAGGCAAGTATACCTTGCCAGCTTGTACAGTATATCTTATATGCATGTTCATTACTTCTCTGTCGTTCTTTTCTTACATTTATGATTGCTTTACTCTATGTCTAGTTTCACTTATCCTGTTTATAGTCTTACATTTACATATTTCTAGTTCACTTGCAAGTCCTTGTTTTCTATTATGAGTTCCTTATTTGTTATACTGCTTAGTTTCACATGTGTCCCTTAATCTAGTTGTCTAGTCCTACTCACTTGTTACCTTGATTTGATATGACTTGACTGGATATGACTTGACTTGACTTGACATGACTTGACTCGAGTAAGACTTGACTTGTGACATTCTATAGATTGTGAGTGCTTGCCTTGACTACGGTCTATAGGATTATTCGACTTTGATACTAGGAATGGCTACTGTCTCGATTGGGAGTGCTTGCCTTGACTACTATTGAGACACTATAGATTGAGTGTGCTTGCCTTGACTACAGTCTATAGCTTTGACCAGTTAGCCACGACTTTTATGGCATGCCAGTGTCTTAGGTTCCTTGTGTCTTAGATCTTGGTGTCTTAGTCCATTATGCCTCAGTTGATTTTCTCTCGATTATCTCTTATTCTCTGCATCTATTGTACTGCTATATTTTGGCTTGTATATTATGTATCTTGCTAGTCCCCTGAGGACTTGGTGATCTCTCCAGGTATTAGTTGAAGTTATCGAGGTTTAGCGCATTGATGGATGTGGGTTGCTTCGCCAAGATTTCAGGTATATATGTTTGATGTTATCATTATTATTATCCTCTGACATTACATTTATTTTTTTGTTACTTTCTTCTACTGCTATGGCTTAGTTTCACAAGCTTTACTATTCTCTATAAGCTTGTTCAGATGATTGTAATAAAGTCTGATCAACTTTATTATACATTATCTATTCTTGGTTGTTAGTAGGATCCAATGTGTTAATGCCTGATCAATATTAGTACACTTGGTCTTATGATGGAGTTATTCTTCAGTGGATTTGAGATATAGATTTACCATAGTGATATATAAATATAATTAGACTGGACCAATAGACAGCTTATACGTATTCGAGCCGGGCTGGAGTCCTCTCGATACGTAGCTGGCATGTATACGATCTCCTAGTCCTTCGTATTTTGGGACTGGGGCATTACAAGTTTATCGCCAAGACTAGCGACTCTACTAGGACCAAATAAATTCATTTGAATTAACTGTAAAGGTCTAGAAGTGCTTACAACGTTGATATATTTAAAGGATGACCTAGTTGCCTTGTTTTTTTCACAGTCAGAACATACCATATCTCTATTGTAGAAAATTTATGGGAGTCCTTTTACCATCTTTTTAGTGCATAGCCCTAAGATGGTGTCCATGTTTGCATGTTCTAGCCTCATGTGCCATAGTCAGCTTTCATCCTTATTGGCTACTAGGCACTTTCCTGCACTGTTAGTACGTTCTAAAAAGAAAACATAAATATTGTTTTCCCTTATTGTCACGTCCCAGAACCAGAATACTGGAGAGCGGGGGACAGACACAGCCAGCTACGTACATTAAAGTATAATCTACCTCGATATACGATCACGGCTGTCTAGATACATGAGGGTTTATCTACAAGCCAACAGTCTCTTATGGTCATGAACAAGCCTGGTGTCTCAATCTCAAGCAAGTAAGTAAATGTTACAAGATGTTAGATCATCAGACATGCAAAGTAAGGCATCCCAAACATTACATATTCAGATGATCATGAAGCTAGTCATACAAAATGTGAAGACTAGCAAGAGTTTCAGTCATACATGATCAACCCTAGGATTTGTCAATTATGTTACAGCCCGTAGGCAGACAGTAAGTGAAGTTGCAAACGAGCTAACTCTTGCTCAGCGGCTAAACGCCTCAAAAGAATATTTTTACAAGAGAGTGGGAGAGCAAAATAAGAACCCACTCCTTGCCAAGGTTGCGCCTAGTGGTCATCATCTGGCTAGAAGGCTGGAGGATCCTCGAGTCCTACTATGAAATCTGGCCATATAAAACCAGCTGGATCAGACCCCAGAAAGAGCAAGTGCCACAAGGGAGGCTTCACTTAAGAACTAAAACCAGCATATTAGCACATGAGAAAATAAATGGTAATAAAAGATATGAGTTAGAGAAAACAAGGTGATAAACGATAAGACAACTAAGAGACTATTCTGGTAGCCAAGTTACAACCCATAAACCAAACAAGGATCGGGGTTGTAACCCTTCACCTGAACAGAGCTTAGTTTCCAACCAATTATCGACAAGAGTAAAACAGAAGCAAGCATGCGATAAAGTAATCATAGACTGGCATCGATTAGACTGGACTAGACTGGACTGCATCCATTATTCACGGCCAAGCAAAGAGTACGGCTTGATACTTTAACTAACTAGGGTTATCACGCGCCTAGTTACTAGCAAGATGTAATGAGATGTTCCCGCGGTCACAAGCCCTGCAGCTATCTAGGTTTTCCAGGCGAGAAGATTTATTAGAGTTACAAGAGTTATCAAGCTTACCGGTGTACTTTCAATACTTATGTTTTCAAGAAGTGCCCCACATAACAGTGAGCTGGAAATGTGCCCTACTCGTCGGCAGGCTACAAGTCCTTCTGGTGTGGCCGGGATAACGGGATCACCTGTAACTGGAAAATCTCTCTATATGAACTACTTGATCAATCTAGTCATTAATCTGGTCAGATTCATTATGAATCCCTGACCGTGGTAACTAGGAATTCATGTCCTAGACATGATGCAAGACGAGACAGGTAGCTTATACAGGCATAATCAAAAAAATCAACCACGGTGTCAAGACAAGAGTTACTTAGCAAGTCAGGGTAGCTGTCACAACAGAATTTAAGATTTTTATGTCATGTCAGGTTACTTGTTACTAGTCAAGATTGCTTGTCAGAAGTGCACCTCGACGGGCCACTATCAAAATTATACATGCCATATCAAGTTTACTTGTTACTTATCAAGAGTGCGCCAAGCCAGGTTGTGCCAAGCCAGGTTGTGCCATGCCAGGTTACGGCAGTGCCAGGTTGCGGCAGTATACGCGCAACCTAGATGACGCAGTGCTAAAAAGTGCGCGCGCACACTATTCATCTTCTCCAACTAGCATAAAAATGCTTGTTGAACCCATGAACTTCAAATGACCATAACTCGGTCAAAATAACTCCAAATTAGGACTTTCAAAGGTCAAAATGGGGTAGAACAAAATTCTCTACAACATGGAAGAACTAGTTTTTGAAAACAAGCAAGTTTGGTAGATCAAAACCACAAAAAACGAAAAATGTATCAAACTTAGATCTACAAGAATCCACCCATAAAAATCAAAAACTACAAGTTCTAAAGAGGCTTATAATCATGTAAAGAAGAAAATGGAACAATAAAACTTGAGATCCATCATGAAGCAAGTTGTACTTGCCTAGGGCTCTTGGGTGTAGGTGGAGAGGAGTAAATAAAGAAGATGGAGAAGTTATGAGAAATAAATGGAGGAGAGAGAGAGAGGGGTTGACTTATATATTAAGCCCAAACTGTCACGACCCGCTCCCGGATAACCGAGTACGAGTTCGTGTCCAAGCCCAGCCTACGCCGCGGTATCGACGGTAGAACGCTGTCTAGTACATACAATAACATCCTCCACAGATACAATAGAACACAAATACAAATTGTACTCAGCAGTGACACAAACCAAGGAGAATGAGAGTACGATAGATAATGAAGTAATAATATCCAAATCAAATGACAAAGAGACAGAAATCAAGAATAATAAAATATCGTCCATCCATGAACAAATCTGATCCATCTAAGAAATAAACTAAGACATGCATAAAGGTAAATCTAGATCCCTCCAGAGATCAGCCATGGCTCCTGAGTCTCGGTACCAACAAAGTCAGCACTACCCACTGCTGGTCCATAACATGAAGTGCTAGAGATGCTCTCCCTCACCTACAACAACGATCCAATTAGGAAAGGAGCAGAGTACAACCATATTGCAATTAATATTGTTAGTCCAAAATAAGTTAGAACAAGCGAGAAATCATGAAGGTAAAGAATATAAAAAAACTAGCAAGACAAGAACTAACAGGATATGAAGTGGCAAAAGTAAACTGGCAAGATGCAAACTAGCAGGATATGAACTGACAAGATAATAAACTAGATAAAAAAAAAAAAAACTGATACGTGTGTGAAATACCTTTAAATACATGAATGGCTGGGCTAATACGGCATATCATACGATGGCTATCATTTAGTAATTGGTACGGCTAACTCATACGTGTGTGTGTATGACTTAGCTATTGTTCGGTAACGTAATTGGGTTTGTTCACGTATACATTGAGTATTTCCCCTCCCGACTCTCTAACAATAAAAAACGGTCAATGATACGCTAAGAAGAATACGATAACTACAGTATCACAATCGTGTCTCAATGGAATATCAAGCAATGATTCAACGGAATATCAAACGAGAAAACTATAAAGTAAACATTATAATGAACTAAAACATAAATGCAATATTGTACTTGCCTGAATCCTTGCAAAAACTGTAGCCACAAGTCGAGGATGAGGGAAATGCCGATCTAGAGCTGTCAACCTATAACATACAACGCACCACGAACAGTGCACAAAAACCACAAATCAATTCTAATGTTCTAGTTCTAAATAGTGGCAAGTTGGATTACTAATCTAATAATAATTAATTCTGTAATAATTCACTTAAAAACCTAATTTAACCTAACAATAATCTGAATATAATCTAAATATACAAGTTTGGAGTCTGTAATGAGTCTTAGGAAATATTGTAAATACAAGAAATAGATGGCAAATCGAAACCTAGGGTAGAAAATAACCCAGGACAATCTTCGAAATCCTGGCGGATAATTCGGCGGATCTCCGCGGAAATCCGACGGAAGATCCGAATGGTCTCACAGAATTCCTTCTGTGAGCGTTCGGATTATCCGGCAGAAAACCGCAGAATTTCGGCAGATTTTCCTCCATATAACCGTTTGCATTCCAACGGTCGAATCTTACGAATGATTGATCCCAACGGCTCTATTTATCGTCGTTGGACTATACAGGTGGATGATCCGGCAGATTTCCGTGAAAATTCGGCGGATGATCCGTCAGCCTGTGAAAGTTGCATTATTGCACTTTCCTTTGCTTTGGTTATAAATAGCCTTGAACCTCTTCATTCAAGGTTGATGCTTTGAGCCTAAAAAAATTTCTAAACCACCAAAGCTTATCCATATACAACTCTACAAAGCTTTCATTTGCCATCTACAAATTGTGTTAGAGTTATTGAGTTGAAAAGTGAGATCTTCATCCTATTGTAAGGAGATCAAAACCAATTGTGAAAGGTTGAAGTTGGGGAGTCTTCGTATCCAAACTCTCAGTTGAAGTTGGGGAGTCTTCGTATCCAAACTCTCCGTTGAAGTCGGAGAGGCCTTCGGATTAAAGCTCTCGTGTAAGAAGTTGACGAGTTCTTCAGATCCAAACTCGTGTGTAACTATTTGCTCAAATAGTGGATTAAATCCGGAGAGAGTTTCGGGACTGGATTGCCTCTAGGGAGGATACCAGGATACATCGGGTGTCGGTATTATTATTGCTTCTTCTCTTGCACTTATATTTTTAAATTTCCAATTAGCTTGTGCTAAGTGCTTGATTAGTTAGCTTGACCCCATTTACCCCCCTTTAGGGTTACTACAAAGAAGATCAAACTCAGTGACTGTTAATCCACTATGGCACAAACTTTAACTGAGTGCTTGCAACTCTTATAATACCGTGCTTGGGGACAAGTGCACGACCGACTTCACAACACCATGCTTGGCAACGAGTGCACGACCGACTCTAGAAGGCAATTTAAAAACTGGACCATTTTCTAAACTTAGCCTCCGATATAACTCTTCAACACCAAACTCTAGATTGAACATAAACTGTACTGGCTTGGCTAAGAGTAGTATAGGCTAAATTTGAAAGTGTAGCTCGTAGAAAAATACTTAGAAATGAATAGAGAAGAAAAGATTGAATGAATGAGTGATATGGAAATGAGAAAGTTCTTCTCTATTTATAGTATTTTGTAAGACCAAATTCGGGCAGAGTACGGACAGAGTTCAGATATAGAAAACTCGTATTCGAACATTGGATGCAGATTTAGAGGGAATTCAAAATTTTGTTCAAACTACCCTGACCGAACTCGGGCCGAGTTCTGGCCGAGTTCTGTCTGAGTTCTGTCAGACCAATTTTAGGCCAAATAGTTGGGTTTTGGGCTATTTTAGAATGTGGACTTTGGATATGTACTTGTGGATAGGTAGGCTATGATTTTTGTGGACTGAGATTTAGCTAAGCCAATACCAATCCTGATCGACCTTACATATTTTTTCTAGACTCAATAAAAATTAAAATACAGAATAAATATGCAAAACTTGATCTTGATTCCATTGTGTTTGGTTCTTGATGACGATGAGACTTTTGTAGCTTGTATCAGTAGTAGGTGTCGTCTTGAAACCTGTAGCAGTATGTATATTTTGCGTATCGACCAATAGTTGACGTTGATTATCAAAATCATTGTGATCATGACCAATGGGCCAACATCAACGTCCCCTAGAAACCTTGTACGACTAGTCATACTTAACCTCTTTCAAGACTAATTCTCTTATCTTTTTATACCATACTTTAGTATAATTTCGAGGACATGATGTAGCATCGACAATCCAGAGGCTATCAGCACCTAAGGCATCGCGGCTTAAAGATGGAGCGAACATTCCACTAGCACCAGGAGGATACCCGAGAGGAACACTCATTGAAGATCAATATCAGTAGGTTGTGCAGCAGGCTAGAGCTCAAAGGCACGGACAGGCATTCGTCATGGTAGCTGAGGAGGCACATGCACCACCAGTCGCAGGAGAGGGTAAGATTCAAGTATCATCATAGAATTATTTTTTAGATATATGTGGTAGTGTATTTATCCATACCTATAGGCTTATGCCCTAGTATGGAGTAGATGTTCATATAGAGATCCATCTTGCCCAATAGGATTTTAGATGCACCCTTTGATTGACCACATCCTTGCTTGTGCATACATATCTTGAAATTTTCGAGGACAAAATTCTCTAAGGTGGGTAGGTTGTAAGCCCATGCTTGAAAATTTTAGGATTAGTTGAGGATTAAGATTAATTTAGATTTTATTAGGAATAATAGATTAGTAATCAGATTCCCACTTTCTTTTAAGATCATTAGGTTTACCTTCCCCTAGCTTTGATATTAGGAGCACAACACTAGCCGTTTCCTCCCAATAAATTTCATATGCATGATCTAGACAAGTTCTTCTACACTTATGACATTCATGTCCCACACTAACACACTTTTTGTGCTCTATTTTGATCACACAACATTCCTAACATATAGCCCAATTTTAATCCCTACCATGCACCTATATTCACTTCCAATTGAAATTGAAGACACAATTTCAACCCAATCCCTCCAACCCAATGTATGGTCATGATCTAAACTAAGCCTACAACACATTGTGTCCCACTCAATTGAGTTCCCACATACTACCTACACATCAATGATCATAATTGACACATTATCTAGTCATGGTGACCAACCAACCCAAACCTAGCCCAAACTTGACCAAATACCCAACCTAAACCCACTCACACACCCACATTACTCCTACAAAACACCCCACACCATTCTTCCACTCTACAAAAAACCAAACACCATATTTCCACTCTTAGACCTACTCAAAAATCCATTGGAAAAAACTAATTCAGCCAACCTACTCATTTAGTGCACCTCTCACCTCACCCCCATCACTTCCCTCATTAAAACCATCATATTTTAGGCAAAACCCAAGTATGGGCTGACATGAAACTTCCCTCTCACTCACTTACTCACTCACTCAAGAAGTCATTTACACATCACTCAATCCATCACTCGTACATAACTACACCTCAACACACAACCTCACCTTTCACTCCTTAAAAATACCCTTCTCTTGAACCAATTGTAGCTCTCACCCTCTTCAAAAATTTTCCACAATTCCTTCACAACATTCTTCCTCTCCCTCTCCCCTACAACTTATCTTCACAACCCTTCCCCTAAACTCCCCCCTCCCCAAACATCCCAAAACAGTAGCCCTAGTTACTGCATGTTGTTGTTGTTGTTGTGGTTGTGGCTCTCACCCTCTTCAAAATTTCCCCATAACTCCTTCACAACTTCTGTTCCTCTCCATCTACTCTACAACTTCTCTTCACACATATTCCTCCAAAAAACCTGTAAGTCCCCAAAAACAACCACCAACACAGCCTAGTTGTTGTGTGCTGCTGCTGCACACTAGCAGTTGTACCTGCAGTTTGGCGACTGTGCAGCCCTCCAGCCACCTTGGGAGCTCTCCAGGGTTGGAGGATCCTCCCCTAGCTCCCCCTATCCCTCCAAGGCCGACTGTAAGCCCACTTTTTTGGAATCTAAAATTCCGAATATTTTATTATTTTTCAAAATATTTTATTCAAATTTATTCGAAATTATTAAATATTTTATTTGAATTCATTTAAGATTTTATTATTTAATTATTATGCTTTATTGAATTTATTTATAAATTAATTTGGATTCTTATTTTATACTTTAGAGAATGGCATGACATTGATTTTTTTTTTTTTGAAATCCCACGCACACACACAATTGGGGGACTCGAACCTTGCCGGTCCCTCTGGGTGTCCGCTCTAATACCACTAGGCTAAAGAGTTCGGACATTGATTGTTATGAAGTATTGGCAGGTTAGTAATTTGGAAAGAAAAGCTTTAAGAGGGATTATTCTGGGATTAATTGATTTCTGTTTATTTATGATTAATTAATCTGGAAGGTTCTCTCTAACTACTTTTCTAACTAACTAACTTGTAACTAATTCCTAACTAACTCATAACTACCAAACTTGGATCCCAAGTTTTATTTCCCTATAAATACTCCTAATTATAGATAGTCCTAATAATTCCATCCTAACTATCTACTCATCCACATAACCACCATCTTCATGTCCGACTTGTGTCCAACCGTGTCCCTACATTCCATTCATTTATTAGTCATTACAGATACATTCCCCATGTCCAACATTCTGGACACATCCATCTTGTGTCTTGCAACCTAGGACACGACACCATATCCATTTCAAACTCCATTACAGGACATATCAGACTCCTGAAACCCTAACCCTAATTCCTTCTAGATCGCCGTCGCCATGGCCGCTGCCTTCGCCGGAGCACCTTTCTATCTTTTTGTTCGCCAGATCTTGAGCCGGCGAACCACCACAGCACCAAGCCGAGCTATTGCAGTCCTCTGAGATCGGAGTCGCCTTCCCGACGAACCATAGCCACGCCTCCAGAACTGGTGTATCCTCCTCGTCGAGACCAAGCCGCCTCCTCGTTGTCGTTTCTAGAGCAGTGACCTAGATCTCCATGCCTCTTCCATGAGCATCACGCCAAGCTTCGAGCCATGTGTTGTCTCCAGCAGTGCACTTGTCTCGAGCTGTACACCCAGCTCAATCATCACACCACCCGTTCTCCTCCATATTTGGACCTGGTCGGAGCCATTAGTGCACCGCCTCTAGCCTCGACCACCGGAGAAGCATCCGCCTCTCCTTGCTGGAACTCCTCGAGCGCCGTGCCTTGATAGGAGTCACCCGACGCCACCGCATCCCCGAGATCGATGTCGCCTTTGGAATCTTGAGGTGATTCTCTTCTCCTCCTCCTTCTCCTTCTTTATTCTGGTGCCTCTTTTTCTACTTAGGAATTCTAGGGTTCTTGCTAGCGTGTGAAGGTTTGGGAAGAGGAATGTGAGATTAGTGTTTCTAGGTTCTGAGAGAGACGACCTTGTGTGAATGTTAGGGTTTTTTGCAGCGGTTACTAAGTGAGAAGAGTGAGAGTGGGAGCGAATCATGGGGATTAGGTTTCCTTAGGGTGGCTGTGAGTGAAGGAAGTGAGGGAGGGTGAAGAGCGGTAGAAATTAGGTTTTGCTTCTGGCGGCTAAGTGTGGAGTGAAATGAGAAAGAGAGAGAGATTTAGGTTAAGTTAGGTTTTATATGATATAGTTGGGCCGGGTCGTGGGCTTCACTAAATGGGTCAAGTAAAGGAAAAGAAAAAAAAGAAGAAGGAAGGAAGGATTAAAGCTAGCAGGCTTTTGTGTAGGAAAGTTGGGCCCTGGCTGCTTAAGGAATGAAATAAAAAGAAAAAGAAAAAGAAAAGAAGATTAAAAGACGGCAGTAGCAGTATAGTATAAGCCAGTAGGCTTTAGAAAGCAACTGTAGAAAAGAGGAGGAAGAAGAATAATAAATAGCAGCAGTATTAATGTAGGTTTTGGGCTAGATCCATAGGCCAGGCCATGGGCTGTTAAGGAAAAAGATTAAACAGGGTTGAAGCTGATGGGCCATAGGCCTAGTCTTGAGGAAAATGAATTGTGTGGACTTATGGGTTGAGATAGACATGTGGGTTTTCATTGAAGTTGGGTTTTAGTTGAAGCTTTTCTTAACTAGTTTGAGTGTGGGTTTGGTAAAGCCTGTATATGGAAAGACTTAGCTCCAGGTTAGGGTTAAATAAGTCTTGGGCTTTTATATGATTATTTAGTAGTATAATTAGATTAGTTGATTAATTATTTTCTTGATTAATTACTTTGTTGATTAGTGTATTGGAATATTAGTTAGGAAATTTCTAGAATGTCCTAGAGATTAGAATCTAATTCTATGTGGTATTATTTTATAGGTGACTTAGAGTTGACTTCACCCTTCAGTAAAGGCAAGTACTCTGTATTATGTTCTCAATATTAAATAAATGCAATTTACTTTATTTCCTAAAATTAGCATGAATCATATTGCGACACAATTTTCGATACGAATCATGACACTTGAATCGCATGATTTTATTTAAGTCTTGAATCTTATTTGTTACGAATTTTTGAATCATGAATCTAAGTAATCAAGTTCTGAATCTTGCTTGATAAAGTAATCAAGTTCCGAATCTTGCTTGATTTTTTGAATCATGGGAAAAAGGAAAATATCGAGTAGACGTATGGTCAAATCAGTCTAGTCCGAAGCATAGCTTGACATACACTGCACGTATGTCTAAGTCCGATCAGTCCAAATCTAAACCTTAGCCGGCCACATGTTGAAACAGTACTTCAAATTACCTAGTTTACTAGTTACGCATCCTTGATTCATTTTCTGACTTTGTAACTAGTTATATTTATTATATTATGATTCTTATAGTTTTTCGTGTTGCAGGTTGCATTTTATTACAGTGTTCATGCATTGTCTGGTTCAGTTTCTATTTACATTTTATGATTTATTTCTTATTGTGTTGTATGAAGAGGGGATGTACTTTGCTCATTTTCTGACTGGATGGTTGTCTACCAGGTGTTAGCAGATTAGCTTGGAGGATTGCTTTGGAAGACTTAGAAGTAGTGTAGAATCATTTATGTATATTCATTGTATATTATTTCGAGGATTTGGCCGAATTTGTCTCCGGGATGAGATGGATATGTATCATGTACCAAAAGAGATATAATGGACTGTGGTTATGCATGTGTTTAATTGTTTTCTGTTTATTAGTTATGTGATTGAGCATAGATCAATATCATTATCACTTGAGGATTCTTGAGGACTCGACAGCTGACTACGCTGCCAATGACAGTGTAGGCTGAACGCGCTCACAATCCGTACCCGATCATGCGGACGCGGGGAGTGATACCGACCTAGGCCAGCAAATGGCCGGCTAGCCACCTAGAAGGCCGACCAAGCCAACAGCACTTGATCGCCAGTTGCTGCTACTAGAAAAAGCTTGTAGCTGTTGTTGCAACCTCCATACTATTTTCCTAACCTTCATGAGGTTGTGGAAACCATCCTCGGCTCTAGAATCATGCCCCCGGTAGTGGTTTGAGCCACATTACCATTGGTATAGCTCCTAACTCACTTGAACCCATTCTAGTTTCAATGGTCACACACACACACACACACACACACACACACACATGATTTCTAATGGCTCACACAATTGCAAGATTCGTGTTTAATCTGTCCTAAATGCCATGTTTAAGTGTGGGAATATGTTGTACATGATTATATGTGGGAGAAAATTAGGCTGGTGCATTCACAAGTCACTCTTTGGGAGCACACACACTAGTGCCTTGACTAATTTCACCTAGTAACTAGTTTAACCTAGAGGGTGTGTTCATGGTTGAATGAGCACACATGGGTTATTCTATGTTGATAGTGAGCCTCAATAGGTCATGATGGACACCCATAGGATGATATGGGTGTGTGTGTATTGATAGGATACATGTATTAGCACTAGTGCCTAGGTTTAACTTCAACTACATACATAATCATAGGTGAACACCACGGTTAGAAAGTAAGCCATGTCATGCCTAAGTTTACATGTTAGGCACCATGAGATTATGTGCTAGGTTGTGATTAACCATGTGGCTAGGGCATGAGTGTGCATGACTAGGACACAGGTGTAGTAATGCATAGAGATAACACGATGATCATAGTTTTGCACGACAAGTATCTAGTGTTAGTGGACTTGGTAGTAATAATAACCACACTTGTAGGACCACATGAGTAGGTTGACACTTGTCCCATGCACCTAGAGGTAACAATAACCACATTTGTAGTCACACTTGTATAGGGAACCCTATTGGGAGAAACCGTAGTGCCTATGAGTTATTAGGATGACCTAGAAATTCCATGACCCTAGTTGTGACCATGCGTAGTAGTGTTCTAGCATGTGTTTAGCATGTTGTAGCATAGTGGCTAATGCGTTATTGTTTTGTAGGCATACATGACGGCCCGATCATGGTTGCGGAGCCATGATCATCACTTGCTTATATTAGAGTTCTAGGTAAGTATACCTTATTTTTTTATATCAGTATCCATGCTTTTCATATGTAGTAGATGTTAGTTGCATTATTAGTTTACTTTATACTGTTCTTAATATCATGGTAGTTGACACGTATTTGACACGTCTCTAGTTATGTATATATCTGCTAGTTATGGCTCCTAGTTTGTGCTTATTGTTAGTTGATATGTAGTAGATAGATGGGAACTGTTTCATAGAATGTGAGATGCGGAGAAAGGATACGTAAACTTGGACTGCTCTTTCACGTTCCTCTTCTGAATTTTAGAGAGACTAGGTTGATGCATTAGCCTAAGAGGCCCACCAGGGGCTATGGCTGGTGCATGTAGGGCTAGGGTTGATGTATTAGCCTAAGAGGCACACGAGAGGCTATGGTGTAACCCCTCTTTTCTCTAATAAATAAAATCTAGTATTTTTTCTAATATTTTAGAATTTCTATAATAATTTTTAGAATTATTTATTTAGAATTTAGTTAGTAATTTTGGTAAATATAATAATTTCTAGAAAGGGTGGCATATTTGTAAATATTATTAAAAATGGGGTTACATTGGTAATTAGTCAATGGTGGAATGCTTAACCGCATGGATTAGATGGAAATGTTTTAGAATCCCTTAATTAAGTAGGGATTAGTGTTAATTAATCCTAGGAAATATTTCTTGGAATCTAGTATATTCTATGGAATATTCTCTGAAAAATTCCATGGAAAATTCTAGCCCATGTGCCTAAGATTCTAGGATCTTTCTAATGACATCTATAAATAGATTGATTATTTTATGGATTATCACTAATCATCATTTTCTAAGTGGTTGTGGTGGTCCATGCAGGTCAAAAAAATATTGCTTCGATTACGTTACTGTACCGAGCAAGCTTGCACATAGGATTAGATTTTAGAATCTCATCCACATGCTTGATCACCTTTCTTGATTTCATTTAATTTTGAACTCTCGTTTGACTGCTTGACTTGCATCTTGCTTGATCATGTCCTAAGATTTCGAGTAGATTAAAAATATGCACCAAATTTTTCTCCCTGTGCCAGACACAACTCGACACAGCCCTCCAAATCAAAACCCTAACTCTAACCCTTGTAGGAACGTTGAGCACCTATGGGGGGTGAATAGAGTGTGCGTGTGCAGCGAAAAGATAATCACCAAATTAAAAATATGTAAAGTGTCACAGGTGATAAGTGTTAGGCAGACGATAACAAACTATTTAACAATTTAAATGAGTAAAGTAAAGAGCATCAAAAAGTCAAACTCATGACACAACGATGTATACTGGTATCCCTCTGAGATGACTAGTCTAGTATCGAGTACTCTTGCTCGATGTTAATCCATTATGGCACAAGCTTTGAATCCAAAGCGCTTACAGCTCCTTACAACCACGAGTTTTTATCTGAAGGACTCACAACTTCAAATAAGGTAAACTTTGAAAAATAGAATGTTTTCGGGAAGCCTTCTTTACAAACTCGAACTAAACTCTAAATCGAACCAGAAAGGCACTTGGCTTGGCTAGGAGTTGTTAAAGGCTAGATATGAAAGTGTAGAGCTCTTGGATGCTTCTGAATAGATAGAGAAAAGAAAAATGAATGAGTGTTTTGGAATGAGAACTTTTCATCTATTTATAGTATTTTTATGGGCAGAACTCGACATGAGTTCGAGTCCATATTTTTCGTATTTCAAATATTGGTTACAAATTTTCAGCAAGACCACAAATGAGCAGGAACTGACATGGCCGAACTCGGACAGAGTTCGGGCCGAACTTGTGCCGAACTCTTAGGTAGAGTTCTCTGACCAGTTATTTGTATTTCCATGAAGATTTGCTATCTAGTATTGGGCTTTTTGTTTATTGGATATTGGGTATAGGCTAGTATGGAATGTGGGGTTGATAGGTATGCTATTTTGGAAAGTGGAGTTTAATAGAATAGCAGTTGCCAATCCGATCAACCTCATACTTTTCCTAGACTCAATAAAATAAAAAATACAGAAGAAAATATAAAAAAAATGTCTTGATCAGCATATGAAGTCTTTGTATGAGACGACGAGTGGTAGCAGTCTGAAAGTAGACGTTCTGTTTGTGTACCTGTAGCTGCGTATTAGTTGTGTATCGACCAAAGTTTATGTTCACTACTAAAATATTGGTATTTAGCGACAGAACAATCCATCGCAAAATACGTATATCTCCTCATGTCTTGGCGACCTCCTCGCACTGTAACAATTAAACATCAATTTATAATTAAACATTAAACTTAAAGAATTGAAGAAATAACAAATAAGAAAACTCACCAGCCGTCGATAATACTCTGTAATTGGGATGGATCCTCCCGTGTGGTGACCACCCTTAGCACGGGCAGCCTTTATCTTCTCACACTTGGCCTTATAGGCCGGAGTGTCCATCTTCTTCTTCATCTCCTCCCAGAATTCCTCCTTCAACCACTCCTTACGAAGAGCGTTATTTAGTGTAGCCAACGCCTTCTGGTCGTTGACCATATACTTCAACCTCTTGCTGACGACGGACTTATAGCACTTTTGGATCGCCTGATCTCTATGCGCCGGCCACCAGTACGACTTCTGTAAATAATAACAAATAAAAACAAATGAGCAAATATTTAAGAAATGTTGTAAACAAAGACGATATTATTTAGACATACCTCAAGCATCTCGAGCCAAATGAATCGTCTATCAACTGGGATGTCCCCGAAGTTCAGATAGGGACCATGGAATTATCGACGCATCAACTCCCCCAAATCTCTACCAGCCTGGACCGGAAAGAACCTGGAATAAACAAAACAATATACGATTAGATAATAAATAGAGTATGAATAAATGTGTCTACTAACACTAGTATACTTACATCATTCCATCGGCCCACAGCTCGGTACGAGTGATATTGGTTGGCCGCTCTGGCAGGGTAGTAGGTGTAGGAACGAAATCGTAAAGCAGTATACTCTAAGGGGGGTGAATAGAGTAGGCAGCAGAATATTGCTAATTAAAAATCTCATTAGCAGTTAGATCACAGATATAAAAAATAATCACAAAGTAAATGACAGTAATGAAAAAGTGATCAGAAGGCAAACGCAAACATCAAGATTTATACCGGTTTTCCTCTTGTGAGAACTAGTCCAGTCGAAAGAACTCTAGCTTTCAGTTGAATCTACTATTGGAAAATCCCGTAAGTTTTCATACGAAGTACTTGCAACTTCTACAGACGCGAGCTTTGATACGAAGAACTCGACCAACTTCAATTGTGAAGAGTTGTATCTTCTATCAAGCCTCTGATTACAATCGCTCTTGAAACTTCTAGACCGCACCGCACTGGCAAATCGACTAGAGGATTGTAACTGGCTTGTGATTTGAAAATGTAAGCTTTAAAAAACTTTTTGGAGAAAATATAAGCTTTAGAAGAGAAGAGATTGAAAGTGAATTGGTGATTTAAAATGATCAAAATACTTCTCTATTTATAGTTTTTCCAAAGACAGAACTCTGACAGAATTCGGGCAGAATTCGGACAAAACTCTTTGTAACAAACCGCAACTGAAGGGTGACCAAGTTCAAAATCAAACGTTCACTAACGTTCATCTTGGCCGAACTCTGGCCGAACTCTGGCCGAGTTCTGCTAGGGTTTTGCCAATTCATTTTTTGAGAAAAATCAATTTGGCTTTTTGAAAAAGTCCTTCAGAAGCTTTTTGTAAAAAGGATATTTTTCAAAACATAGGTCATTTTTAAAAGGATAGGGTGATTTTGAAAAACGATTCCGTACAGCCTATTTGCCAGTACGAATTGGTGTACAATGTATTCCTAGACTCAATAAAATAAAAATTGCATTGCTTTGACGGAAATACATTCTGAATGGCAAACGGCTTCAGTCTTGAACATAGTAGATATCCATTATTGAGTAGTGTCTAAAACGTCGTAGGTGAACATCTGAATTAACTTGCATTTATATCGAGACAGAGTTTGATCAATTATTAAAATCAGGTTTGATCATGACCAATGGGCCAACAATCTCCCCCATTTTGATAATTGATAAACCTTGCCGATATAACATCTAAGTATGGATCAATTCAAAAATAATTGTTCTTAACCTGCATTCATGAAGATGTTAGATCCTATTTCTCCCCCGTTGTCACTTAGCAAAATAATTGCAAAAGAGAAAGCTCCCCCGCAATAAATACATAAGTAACAAACAGTGAAGAGACACAAGAAATATATATAAAACATTCATCACATGCATGGTATAGACAGTTAATAAGATATTAACAACACAGGCATGGTATTTGTCACAGGCAGTTTATATAGAAGCAAAAAAAGTAATGCTATAGTAAAGCTGAAACAAATAAAATACTGAATAATAAACTAAGTGAAACGTATGCCAAACTGAGGCATAAGAAAAACTATGTCTATGATGAGTCACAAATAATAACTAAAAGAGTGCTGATAATAACTAAAAATAAAAGTACTGATAAAATCTTGAAATGTCGGAGCATTTCCAAGTAAACATAAGACAAAATATCAGTCTCAATAAGAATAACTTCTCAAAAATCATCATCCTCATCATCAGAATGTAGAGTGTAAAATTCACCCACATAGTCTCGAGGTAGAGAGCTAGCTGAGTGACCCGTCTGTACAAATCTCAGATCGGCGAAGGAGTTGGCAATAGCCTGGAACCGACACTACTAAAATAATCCATTTTAGCGACGTCAGGAGACGTCGCTAAATAAGGAAAATACGTCGCTAAAACCAATTTGCGACGTATTTAGCGACGAAAATCGGACGTCGCTTATAGGCAAGTCGCAGATGACACTTTAGTCGCTGAACGTCGCTATTTGCGACGCGGAGTTCATTGTCGCTAGACGTCGCAAAATTAGCGACACATAGCGACGTATCACTACGTCGCCAAAATTGCGACGTAAAGCGACCACTTGCGACGCTGTAAACTTTATATATGATGACATGGCATGGCAGCCACGTGGGCAACTTAGCGACGGCTACCGACAGATTTAACGACGTATATTAGTGACGTCTAGCGACGTTACGTCGCTATTTAGCGACGTATAGCAACGTCTATGTTCCGTCGCAGTACGTCGTAGAACGTCGCTATACGTCGCAGATATTATAAAAAAAATTTAAAAAATATAATTGATATTTTTGTTATGATGTGTGTCTGTGTTTACAGTGTGTGTGAAGTGCAGTGTTCGAACCATCGACAGTTTCGCTTACTGTTCTATGTTTTATCTTGGATAGAAAGAGCAACAGTTCATGGTGCACTTCTCAGAGCTTCCTCTTCACGTCCTTCACCTTCTCGGGAACCTTTACGACGTCCCGAGAAAATGAAGGACGTGAAAATGAACATCTCAGAAGTGCACCCTGAACTGTTGCTATTTCTATCCAAGATAACACATACAACAGTAATCGAAACTGTCGATGGTTTCGAACACTGCATTTCACATTCACTGTAAACACAGACACACATCATAACAAAAATACACAATATATTTTTTTAAATTTCGGCAGCACCTCTTTTGTATATCAGATCATCGCTTATAACCCAGCGTAGGTATATTTGTCATCCCCGTCGCAGATATCACAAAGTAAATATCACAATAAAAATAGGAAGCAGTACAAAGTAAATATCACAGACACACATCCTCACAAACATCCAATAGAGTCAAATAAAAATGGAAGATGATAAAAAGTCTCCCACCAAGTGTATAAACAACAGTATATGAAACAACAATTTGCCCATAGGGCCAATACATACAAGTCATAAAAAAAACTAATAAAATTACTGCGGACCCCTATCGCGCAACTGGGATAGAATGTAGTCATACTGCTCCTGGGTGAGCTGTACCGTAGGAGCAGTAGGAGGCAGTACAATGTCTGGAGTCGGCACCGGAGGCAGTGCAGTGTCTGGAGTCGGCGCCGTCGATGGACCGGGAGGACGTATCTGCTCCAGCTCTCGCAGTTGCTCACTATGCGCAACAAGGGTACTCACCACCCTCTCAGTATACTGAGCGAGTGAGGCAGACATACTCCTCTGCGATCCCTCCAGCTTGACCTGTCTACGCTCTCTGTGCTGCGTAGACTCGGTGAGCGTCTGCAAGCTGGCAGCTGTAGCCTGATGCAGACTCATCAGCTCCTGTATAGTGCTCTCGACCGTATCAAATCGTCCAGTGACGATCGGAGGGTCGGATCATCGCTCGACCGCATCAGAAATTTGCTGGTGCAACTTGCGATGCAGCTCCTCGATCTGACGACGAACATCCTTAGCTCGTGACGATGCCTGCGTAGTCGAAGACTGCACACTGACAAAGGGGGCCCGGGATGACTCCGAAGCCAAATACGCGTCGTAGGATCCCGTACCATAGTACGTACCCTTCTGAAGACTGCCAACGGCGGTCATCCAGAGCTCGTCCGGTGATGGATCTATAGGCGACTGGGAGGAAGTACCAGCCCCTCCCTCTGCTTGCGCACTAGCAGCAGCAGCAGCAGCAGCCGTCTCCTTCTGTAGCCGAACAATCTCGGCCTAGAACATGTTTGCTAACGTGTAAGTATTTGCTAAAGTCTATATTGATATCTATTTTCCTGTTTTCTAAATTATAGTAAATTAATATAAAGAATAGAACGTACATATGCCTGCATCGCCCTCTCGTCAATGAACTCCCCAGCCCTCCGATGGGTGACCAGGAAGACGGTCACCATGTTCGGGTCCTCACCCTTTTTTACCTGTTAAAATATATTATCTATTATTAGTATTAAACATTCTATCAAACTATATATAAATTAATGTCCGTCATAGGAAACGTACCAGACGACGAAAATGCTTCGTCATCGGAATGGAGCCACCACACCACTTGCCGGCGCTCGACCCCGCCACCTTGGCCTTCTCAGACCGCTCCTGGTAACTACGCTCGCGAAATCTAGCCTTCATCGCAGTCCACTGCTCTGGCGTAATCCAACCCTGGATCGGCCCTCCGGAGGGATCACGACGCTTCTGGTCGTCGATCGCATCACGGATGAGCTTGGCTGTGACGGCAGAAAATTGGCCCTCGATCCTCGCCGCCCGGTGTGGTGGATAGAAATAGGTCCTCTACAAGAAGTAAAATACAAAAGTTGTATAATATACACAAATGATTATTAAAATTTAAAAATAAACAAATTTTTTACCTTAAAGTGGGCAAACCAAAAGGCCTTCCTATCTGCGGGAGCATCTGAGTAGTTAATCCAAGCCCCACCATAGTTCTGCCTCAGAAATGTCCCTAGTTGTCTCTGTACTGCAGAAGGCCGATATCTATACAATAATAATTTTTCATGAATATATATGTACATATAATCATTTGAGAAATATATATTAATTAATTAATCATAGGCCCGTCCGTCCAAATCTCCATACGCGTTTCGTCCGGGGGAGCGCATGGAGGGTCGCTCTCACCTCCTGCCTGGGCAGGATTAGTCTGATCGCCGTCCTCCATATGCTCGGCGTCGGCTCCCTCCATAGAGCCGTCGACAGGAGGAATACTGGACGGGGGATCAGGGATGCTGGACGCGGGATCAGGAAGGCTGGACGACGAGGGAGGAGTCGGCAACCTGCTGGACGCGGGATCAGGAAGACTGGACGACGAGGAAGGAGTCGACAACCTGCTGGAACTGCCATGTCCCGGTAATGGACCGGGAACAGAACGGTACAATGGCGTACTCGGAGTTGAGGACGAGGGTACGGAACTACCCTCTCCATCCCCACGCCGAGGCTGACGGGACTGGCTAATGTAAAATCCTCCACGTCGTCCAGATGGTCTAGTCATACCTGATAATAACATATGACAATAAAATAAAAATACATATTTATATGATAGACATCACAGATTTTTGAAAAATATTATGGTCACAGATAAAAGTGTCACTAAAGTGTCACATATTTATTATTACAAAAATACATATTTATATGATAGACATCACAGATTTTAATCCTCTTCTGAAAATTCATCTAGTTCATTTAGCTCTTCTTCTTCTTCTTCTTCCTCCTCTACATCTTCACTTTCATCTGCATCTTCCTCTTCAGATAATTCTACTTCTTCTACACAATTAGATGTGTAATGAGGAACTTTTGTCGTGTCCACTTCTATAATATTTGTTACAAGAGGTAGTTCATCCTGTTGATAAGCTATATCGTCAACCTCAAAGGTATTTCTAGCTTTGGTCTTGCATACTGCCCACCAGTCCGACCTTGTTGTTCTCCGTTTAGGATAACTTGTGAAGTACACGAGCTGAGCCTGACTTGATAGGACAAATGGTTTATAGACTTGATATCGACGCCGATAGTTTATATCAACAAGACCGTGCTTGTCTACTTTCCAACCTTGACCTTCAAT
The DNA here is from genome assembly GCA_029216955.1 of Iris pallida. NCBI lineage: Eukaryota > Viridiplantae > Streptophyta > Magnoliopsida > Asparagales > Iridaceae > Iris > Iris pallida. Next base: position 22,463,768 of record JANAVB010011199.1, on the reverse strand, counting down.
CGGATCGAACCAATCACACCTGAATAACACAATCTTAGCAGGCTCTATTCCATAACTATATGTCAGCTCCACGATCTCCCGTAGCATGCCATAGAAATCGTTGCCCATATCAACATCTTTGTAGTTCGAAGATCTGATACATAAACAGCTGTTTTTGGTGGAGTCGAGATCCATAAAGTTATCTCTGATCGGGCAAGTTGTTGACTTGAACCTAAACCCATTAATACAGTAGCTTGGCCATATTTTTGCAGCATAAATTGGTCCCTTGGCTAGCATTCTAATAGACACATTCTCAAGTCTTGCGTATGGATGATCGACCTAAATACCACGAAAGAAGCAATTAAGCTCATTCTCAATCAAGTACATATACAAAAAGGTAATTACAGAGTTCTCAAGTCTTACATATGCACTCAACCATGATGGAAAATAATGCCTCATTTCTTGTTCTAGTTCTTCTTATGTTATGTGTGGCATACCTGACCTCACATTATCATTAAATAGGCTGAAAACAACATCGTGCAATTAATGTAATAGTATCATTTTCAATACTATTAAAATAATGTAGACGTATTATTTACTTATCCCTCCAGTTTTTCTACTTCCTCCTCGTTGCAGTTGAGTAATACATACACCTGAGCAGCCCTTAGCTCATCATCGTTCAGATATCTCTTCTTCATCTTACCCGATGGCTTTCTTGGAGCATTGAATACCATCAGTATTGTATCATTACTTTCATGATCTCCCTCGTCATTTCTGGAAGCTCTCGTTCTATTAGTTGCAACATGAGGCTTGAAATACATCGAACAAAAGTTTGTAATCTCCTCGAGAATATAGGCTTCACAAATAGAACCCTCGACCCGTGCCTTATTTTTCACCTTTCTTTTTAGGTGATTCAAATGTCGCTCGAATGGGTACATCCATCGATATTCGACGGGTCCACCAACACGTGCCTCATAGGATAGATGAATCGGCAAATGCTCCATAGAGTCGAAGAATCCAGGAGGAAACACCCTCTCTAGCTTGTATAGTGTTACCGCAATGTCCTTCTCTTGCTTTTCTAGACGATCAACGAGCAATTTCTTAGAACAAAGATCCCTGAAGAATATGCTAAGCTCCGTCAATGGATCCCAAACTGCCTGCGGTAAGAATTCTCGAAATGCAATCGGAATTAACCTCTCCATGAATACGTGACAATCGTGGCTCTTCATACCCGTCAATTTGTTTTCCTTCGGATCGACACATCTTCTCAGATTTAACACATATCCGTCTGGAAATTTTAGGCCCTGGATCCACCGACAAAGTCTCACTTTATCCTCATTGTCTAGCGAGAAAATTGACTTCGGCAGGAACTGTTTTCCATTCTGATGTATCAAATGCAACGCAGGACGTTTGCATATTTCTTCTAAGTCCAACCTGGCCTTGGGATTGTCTTTCGTTTTTTCCTTTACGTCCATCACAGTATTAATTATGTTATCAAACACATTCTTCTCAATATGCATGACATCAAGATTATGTCTGATCAGATTGGTACTCCAGTGTCACGCCCCGCTCTCGTAGGAGCGATCGTCCTCGCTAAGGCGTGATGCCGCACGGGCCTAGGTTACGCCCGTGCAAGGCCAAGTCCAGAAACGGCCGATTTGAGCTAGGCTACAGAGTCGCACAGAGTATCCCCATTGCAGCAGAAAGTAAATAAACACAAGTAGAAGAAAATTCAAACTCTTTATTGATATTCACGAAGGTTACAAGCGGCGCTAGGCCGATATTACAAATCGCTCAAGCTCTCTCTCTAAAACATAAAAGGCGTGCCAAGTGGCTTACAAGATGGAATGATACATGGCGATGTTCCAATACATTATGTCCTGTATATGGTGCTCCAGCTCCTTGCAACGCTCCAAGGCTCGAGAGATAGCTCCGCACCTTAGCACGTTCGAGGAAAGCTCCGCACCCGCCGACGTTTCCTGCTTCCTGCAAGTAAACTGTAGGGTTATCAGTACATTGTTATTTACTGGTGGGGAGGCTAGCTCGCCCACAACGCCATCATTACCAAATACGTTCCATTTACTTTTGTGCATCTCTATCATTCATTGTCTTTCTAATCTTGCCTTAGGATCAATTTCATGGCATATGTCATGACCTATCCCGTGTTGCCAAATTCAAGTGTCTGCATTAAAATACATGCACGACTTACCCATACTTACCGTCTGGGCTTCCCTGTCCAAGTAAACCAAGTTAGTCAACAATTAACATGAAGTAACTTGACGTGATTCATATAAACATTCAATGTTACGGGCGTGTCTATGTCTCGGGTTCTAGCACGTCGTGGGCATGTTCTAGTACGTCATAGGCATGTTTTCAGAGTGTTACGTTTCGAGCATGTTCAGGGTATTACATTCAAGCATGTTCAGGAGATTACATTTCAAGCATGTTCTGGAGACACTTCATTTAGTTTACTTAGACTACTTTGATTTCAATGCAAGAACTTGCACGTGGATTGCCACCAGCATAGTCCACTTAATCTACATGCATGGGTCGCTGGCTTTACAAGCCATTTTGGACATTCCCCTTGGTAATTCTCAACTTAGCGTAGGGTGATGGCTGGTACACCCCGTTAAGTCTCTTGAATATACCCTGCACTTACGTCCCCTGGTGCCCAAGCCCGCACCAGGCAGATCGTAAGCCCCGTATTGATTCCGCCTAGGCCGGCCACGATTACCCTCCATCGATCGTGCTGCGGAATCCTTCCTCATGACGGCCACGGTATTCTCCCCCATCGCCCGTGCCGTTTGTCCACGACCATTTCGTATTTTACTTGTCATTTAACATAACGGCTGTCTTCGAGCCGTAGGCTAACCCTTAGCCATAATGTGTTATCGACCAGGTTGGCATCCATGCAGAACGGGTAGCGAGCTCCGTTGCACGTGCCCGTCACACCTGTCGCTAACGTCTTTCATGTCTTATCTTTCATGTATTCTTTCTTTCATTTCTTTCTTTCACTTGTTCATTCGTTCATTCATTTTCACGTATTTATCCATGCATTTATTCATTCGTTGATTCATTCATTCACGCATTACGCAACTCCCAGTACGGGAGTCGCCTTGGCGACCCATCGGTCCCGAAGTCTTTCAATGTTGCTATACTCTACTCGGAACGATTATGTCGATAGTCTTCCGTTTCATTGTTGTAACCCATTCATTGTTTCATTGTTGAACGCGTACGGGACTTGAACGTAAGCTTGTGCCGTAGCACGAGCGTGGAGCGCGGTGCGAGAGTTCTCATATTTTCCATATTTCTTTCATATTCTATACAAGCATGCAAGATGGGATTATTCTCTTAGCTAGGTGCGTTGAGTCAATTATTAGCATACGCGGGGTTATCGCCTAGCAATTCTCGTGATAGTGTCCGCATTATTATGTGTCTAGGCTAAGCAAAGACGGGTTCATCGGAGCCACCCACCTTAGCGATGTTCGCATCGGCCAAGCGATACTCCGAGCGCGCCTTTGAAAGTCTAAGTCTGGATTCATCTTGACGGGCCAATGCAAGCATTGCATCGATTTTACATCTGGTCGAGGCCAACTCTTCGGGTCGACGGCTCGTTTGAGTCATTGCACTTGCCGTTTGAATCGGCGTTCTGCTAGGGCGGAGCGGGTCGTTACATAATACACCACTCAAAATAAGTCTCGTCCTCGAGACTTCTTGAGTGCGGGTCATCCTATCATTCCTTAACTCGTGTTGTCGTGTTTCTTAGACAATTCTATCGAACGGCTCTATCGTTCGATGGCATCGAACCACACTTGATATCTTTCTAAGTTTCGTGTCGCACGCGTTTTGTCGATTTTATTGAATAGCCTTTCATTCATTTTAGAGTTGATTGTACTTATTCAATTCGAGTGTTTCTTAGTCCTGGTTGCTATTTCTCCGTGTCATGGGACAAAAATGGTTTCATGAGGCACGTTGTAATTCGTCAAATACGAGGGTCGTAGGCTGAGGCAAACTCACTTTCGTTTTATCTCGGTCATCAAGATGACCCGATTCACTTCTTAAGCGTTCGTGTCCACGAAATCAGTATGATTTCCTCCTAGCAGGGTCGACCAAGTCTGAGTAATTTTCGTCCAATTCAAGACCAAGTATTTGCTATCATCGAGTATATCTTCCTATCAATGGTTCAATTTTTGTTATACCAACTTTTACTTGCACGATATAGATTCCATATCATTCACTCGTTTAGGGCCAATCTCGTTGTCGTTACACTCCGCTCACACGTTTCTTGATTCGGAGCGACGCTCGTACTAGTATCGATCCTTTACTTAACGCAATTTCAAGATCTTCGACACTCTCACATTCCTCAAGTCTTGCTTGAACTCAATGTATCACTTGGCTGGATCGTGCACGCATTCCAAGCATCCCTAAAATACATGCATTCAGCCAAGCCGCATGATCTAGAAATTTGTCATTCTCACTCGAGTCGCATCGTGTACATACTCAAGCGTCCCTGAATATATGCATGTCAGCCAAATCTCGTGAGGGGTATTCCTATATTTGTGATTCACACTATCCATCCATGCCAATCCTCAAGATCAATCCTTCGATTGATAACTCATGAAACAGGGCGTTTCGTCTAACTGCTAGGCCAATCTTTACGAGGTTAAGTCAATGTCAGGATTGGAATCATAGTTCCCCAACAATAATGCCAACACTGACCCCAATCCTAGGGTCAAACCAAAGTCGATAGTACGGAATTTTTTACCCAAGCTCGCATCACTCAGATTTATAAACATCGAGCACGATCACCTATTCGTATCAATACATGCGTTGCACATATTCGAATCCATTAAATCACCCAATCGACATACTTCACATATCTATTCTAACCAATTCATGTATTCGATCACGAGGTCATCCAGTTCGATAATACATTGCGTCCCAATCTCACGCGAGTCCGATCATCCATGGTGGTTCATGAATCACCTTGCAACGCTCCCGCAGAATAATCATTCTCATCGGGGCGTAACTCTTGTTTGAGTATAGACTAACTCATTCTCGATACGCGGATTGGACCTACTCAATCCTCAAGCTCAATCATCAAGTACAGCAAGTCATACTCAAGTTCACCTTCACGTCACCACAAGTCGAAGCACACAAATTGCCACGCCGTGCTAGTTCAATCACCCCCGCTGTATGAATCACCATACCAGCGCTCACGCAGAGTGATCGCCCTAATCGGCGTGACGCATGTGCGAGGCTGGAGTTGCGCTCGCATAAGATAAGCATGTCGACGTTGGGGTTCTCGTCGAAGTAAATCCAAGCATTTCATTTTCATTCAAGCCAAGATCGATAGTCCATTCGTCATTTCGTTCAACTAGAAAATCCTCGAGCCACGTCTATATTTTCCTCGACACGTTTCAACATCCCAAGTATAGCATACAATGGAACAATGATATTTGCACGATCGTTATTCGCCGAGTCAGAGTACCCCCGAGTTATCGCATATCGATCTTTGATACGCCTCAATACCATCGACGATATGCGTAACCTGACGATCTTCTATTGCAACCAATTTCGAGCCGTACATTGATGTTGTTTGTCCGAGTTGGATATTCCACAATTTTATTAATATTCAAGATCAAGTTCAACTGCTATCCCTTAAGCTAGTTTCAAGATCGTTGTTCAAACTCAAGTCATAATTCATTTGAATCGATCCGAAATCGTTTTCTAACATGCGTTGCCCATTCACAAGTTGTCCGAATGACATCTCGTTCGGGACATTCGAAGTCACGATCAACTAAGCGTGACGCGTTCTAAGGCTTTGTGCGATCGCATCGCCTCGTCGACATACCCGTTCTATCCGTATATCTTGTAGTCTCGCTCGAACAATTTCTATGACGTCCATACACCACTCAGGGTTCGAGCCACTCGACTAGTCGTCTTCACTCATTCTTATTCTTCTCCGAACCTATCACATACACCACTCGAATTCAAGCCATATGATCTAGACCTCAATCACGTTCGCGTCATGCGCTAAGACATCCTTCAGATTTGTTCGACGAATCTCTAGCGTAATCGCTCACGTCGCCTCGACGTATTAAGTCGTTCGCACAAATCCTTAAAATCCAAGCTAATCTTTCGTGCACGCCTAAGCGTTAGTTTGATAGCGTCCCTATCGATATACAATCTAAGTGTATCTCCGTTCCCGACCGAGCGGTACTTGATATTGCTCGTAACTCGATTGCACCAGAAGTCGAGGTGCGCGACACGCGGACTAAGTTGTGCCGCAAAACCATCCCGTGCGGACTATATTCAAGTTTGCATGCTCACTTGTTAGGTCGACGTAAGACTAGTCAGGCACGCACGCGACATGTTTTCTTTAGCATATGTTCTCTATCGAGTCAAGTTTAACATCGTTCGACATTGTTAGCATAAGGTTATTCAAGCACGCCTTGCGTTTGCTAACTTCTAGCATTTTAGTTTTCTTTCAACTCAAGTCTGTCGTGGTTTGGCACAAAGGCCTTCGCCTATCGATCCCGTTCAACCGAGTACTTGTACGAGCTTTCAAAAATATTAGACTTATTGTATGGAACATCCCAAGGCACAACGAGAGAGAGCGTATACTTCTTTTTCCAACGACGAGCTTTCAAAACTGAGAAATCGACGTGAAGTCCAAGGACGTAAAGCCATGCTCTGATACCAATATGTCACGCCCTTCTCCCATAGGAGCGATCGTCCTCGCTAAGGCGTGATGTCGCACGGGCCTATGTTGCGCCCGTGCAAGGCCCAGTCCAGAAACGGCCGATTTGAGCTAGGCCACAGAGTCGCACAGAGTGTCCCTATTGCAGCGAAAAGTAAATAAACACAAGTAGAAGCAAATTCAAACTCTTTATTGATATTCACGAAGGTTACAAGCGGCGCTAGGCCGATATTACAAATCGTTCAAGCTCTCTCTCTGAAACATAAAAGGTGTGCCAAGTGGCTTACAAGATGGAATGATACATGGCGATGTTCCAATACATTATGTCCTGTATATGGTGCTCCAGCTCCTTGCAACGCTCCAAGGCTCGAGAGATAGCTCCGCACCTTAGCACATTCGAGGAAAGCTCCGCACCCGCCGACGTTTCCTGCTTCCTGCAAGCAAACTGTGGGGTTATCAGTACATTGTTATGCACTGGTGGGGAGACTAGCTCGCCCACAACGCCATCATTACCAAACACGTTCTATTTACTTTTGTGCATCTCTATCATTCATTGTCTTTCTAATCTTGCCTTAGGATCAATTGCATGGCATATGTCATGACCTATCCCGTGTTGCCAAATTCAAGTGTCTGCATTAAAATACATGCACGACTTACCCATACTTACCGTCCGGCCTTCTCTGTCCAAGTAAACCAAGTTAGTCAACAATTAACATGAAGTAACTTGACGTGATTCATGTAAACATTCAATGTTACGGGCGTGTCTATGTCTCGGGTTCTAGCACGTCGTGGGCATGTTCTAGTACGTCATAGGCATGTTTTCAGAGTGTTACGTTTCGAGCATGTTCAGGGTATTACATTCAAGCATGTTCAGGAGATTACATTTCAAGCATGTTCTGGAGACACTTCATTTAGTTTACTTGACTACTTTGATTTCAATGCAAGAACTTGCACGTGGATTGCCACCAGCATAGTCCACTTAATCTACATGCATGGATCGCTGGCTTTACAAGCCATTTTGGACATTCCCCTTGGTAATTCTCAACTTAGCGTAGGGTGATGGCTGGTACACCCCGTTAAGTCTCTTGAATATATCCTGCACTTACGTCCCCTGGTGCCCAACCCCGCACCAGGCAGACCGTAAGCCCCGTATTGATTCTGCCTAGGCCGGCCACGATTACCCTCCATCGATCGTGCCGTAGAATCCTTCCTCATGACGGCCACGGTATTCCCCCCATCGCCCGTACCGTTTGTCCACGACCATTTCGTATTTTACTTGTCATTTAACATAACGGCTGTCTCCAAGCCGTAGGCTAACCCTTAGCCATAATGCGTTATCGACCAGGTTGGCGTCCATGCAGCACGGGTAGCGAGCCCCGTTGCACGTGCCCGTCACACCTGTCGCTAACGTCTTTCATGTCTTATCTTTCATGTATTCTTTCTTTCATTTCTTTCTTTCACTTGTTCGTTCGTTCATTCATTTTCACGTATTTATTCATGCGTTCATTCATTCGTTGATTCATTCATTCACGCATTATGCAACTCCCAGTGCGGGAGTCGCCTTGGCGACCCATCGGTCCCGAAGTCTTTCAATGTTGCTATACTCTACTCGGAACGACTATGTCGATAGTCTTCCGTTTCATTGTTGTAACCCATTCATTGTTTTATTGTTGAACGCATACGGGACTTGAACGTAAGCTTGTGCCGTAGCACGAGCGTGGAGCGCGGTACGAGAGTTCTCATATTTTCTATGTTTCTTTCCATATTCTATACAAGCATGCAAGATGGGATTATTCCCTTAGCTAGGTGCGTTGAGTCAATTATTAGCATGCGCGGGGTTATCGCCTAGCGATTCTCGTGATAGTATCCGCATTATTATGTGTCTAGGCTAAGCAAAGACGGGTTTATCGGAGACACCCACCTTAGCGATGTTCGCATCGGCCAAGCGATACTTCGAGCGCGCCTTTGAAAGTCTAAGTCTGGATTCATCTTGACGGGCCAATGCAAGCATTGCATCGATTTTACATCTGGTCGAGGCCAACTCTTCGGGTCGATGGCTCGTTTGAGTCATTGCACTTGCCGTTTGAATCGGCGTTCCGCTAGGGCGGAGCGGGTCGTTACATCCAGTATGGCAGATCCCAGAATATGTTCATCTTTGTCCAGTTATGATCTCTACCAAATCCATCGCACTGGTACCCAGTTGTAGGATCTTCGATAGCACTTGGAAAATCTTTAACCTCCTCCCATATCGTGGCTTCGCACCACCTTGGCGGTGGATCACCATTCTCTATAACGCCGGCACGGAATGCATTTCTGTTCCTTCTGAATGGATGATCTTTTGGCAGAAATTGCCGATGACAATCAAAGAAGCACGGTTTTCCTCCGTGTTTCAAGCGGAAAGCCTTACTACGGTCCATGCAATAAGGACATGAGAGACGGCCATGAGTGCTCCATCCAGATAATATTACATAGGCCGAAAAGTCGTTGATGGTCCACATAAGGGTTGCCTTCATCTGAAAATTCTGCTTCCTGGAAACATCGTACGTGTTAGCACCTACTTCCCATAACTGATTCAACTCATCTATCAAAGGCTGTAAGTACACGTCAATGTTCCTCTTGGGATTGTTCGGACCAGAAATTATAACGGTTAGAAACATGTACTGAGTCTTCATGCACATCCAAGGCGGTAGGTTATACGGAGTGACAATCACAGGCCAGCACGAATACTGGGATCCCGAAAGACCAAAAGGAGTAAAACCGTCAGAAGATAGTCCCAACCTGACATTACGCGGATCTGAAGCAAAATTGGGATACACTCGATCAAAGTGCTTCCACGCTTCTCCATCGGATGGGTGATCCAACACTCCTTCAATCTGTTCTCGCATGTGCCAACTCATATTTTCGGCCGTCTCTTTCACCATAAATAATCTTTGCAACCGCGGCGTTAAAGGCAAGTAGTACATTGAATCGGTCGGTCTTCTTGCACGGTAGACCTTCCTGTACTAGTTGTCTTATAGCGATTAGCACCATAAAATTTGCACACATCTGCGTCCTTGTCGTCTTTGTAGTACAGCATGCACCCATTACGACAGGAATCGATTTTCTTGTATCCCATCCAGAGCGATCTCACCATCCTCTTAGACCGGTAGAAGTCTTTAGGCAACTTAGCACCCGCCGACAAGATCTCTATAATCAACTCCAACACTCGGTTGTAGCATTCTTGCGACATGTTAAAATCTAACTTAATGCTCAACAGTCTTGTAACCACCTCCAACGGTGAATGATCCTCACAACCAGGATACAATAGAGTCCTTGCATTCTCCAGCAACTCCATGAACTGTACAGCATCGGCGTTCGGTGCCTCCTCAGGTGCATCATGAACGAAACTAGGCCCCGCAGCGTCGAAAGCCATGTTCACGCACCCGTCGTCGTATGCATGATTATCTGAAACAAAATTAGGTCCCGCATGCATATATGGCTCAACATAAGGCTCCGGCTCTGATGCTAAAGACACAAGCTCTCCGTGTATGGTCCACTGATAGTAATTAGGCGTAAAACCCCTCGAGTACAAATGATATGTCACTTCCACTTCTGGATAATATTTCACGTTATGACATTTCACACACGGACACTTAATTTTGGTGTCGTCCATGTACTAAGGGAACGCCTTAGCAAACTGCAGGAACTGCTCTACTCCCGTTATGTATTCATCCCGCACACCACACATATCATCAGGACGACGATTGTACATCCATGAATGATTCCGCAAGTAGTAATTCATATCCATTTGGAAATAATTCTGCAAAGATGGACACACATTATCCAACAGGCACAAATTCATGTATTATGTCTTATTAGGGACACACATTAGTAGCGGACAGTTACTAATATCAATGATATACAATCTAGGTCAAACTAGGTTGTACTAAGTCAAACAAGGTCAACCTAAGTCAAACAAAGTCAAACAAGGTCAAAGTAGGTCAAGGGTTGACCTATAGTTGACTTTGTCAACTCTTAGTCCAATCTAAGTCAAATATCCTATTTCTAGTCATTACCTACCAAGGTACCGTTTACCTTATCGCTATTGGTATCCCAATACCAATACCTTAAGTTGGTACCCTTTACCTTATCGCTATTGGTACCCTTTACCTTATCGTTATTGGTACCCTTTACCTTATCGTTATTAGTTAATAGTCAATTCAATTTCAGGTATTCAAGGGAATCAGTTGACACATTCAGTGGATTTATCTCAGGAATAGGAAAACCAACCTCAGTCCTATTTACAGTTTAAGGAAAATAAAATCTACAAGGACTGTTACTCAAATAGACCACATGTTGACTGATACAAGAATACCTATCATCAAAAGCCCCAAACTCGAGCCACACTCCAAACACTGACCCATTTGTGAAAATAGGACTGAACATGTGTGGCATGGACCGATACATGGTAGGTAGGTGACTAGACACTTGATGTTAGGGACTGATACTCAAGTATTTAGTCAAGTGACCTCAGGAACTGAACTCATATTCAATAGGGGACTGAACTAACCAATAAGCAATTTGGAGGCTGAATAATTGATTCAAAACTGATTTAAGGACAGGCTGGACATCTAAGTTGATAACTAATGTCGATGTACAAGGGTGGAATGAACTAAAAAGGTAATCCTTCAACCAAACAATACCTAATCTATATGTCAGTCATGGGACTGAACAACTGAATACAAGACAAATAATAGAACTGGAACTAAATAAATGCCTGGACTGATATGAAGAGATAATATGGACTGCAATATGCCAAGCAAGACTGATACACATAGTTGATACCAAATAGATATGGGACTGAACATTACACTGTGTTAATCCCCCAAACTGGACTGTACAGTGGTAAATGCTAACATGTTGATCAAATATGGACTGTTCAAAGCTCACTGACTGAACAAAGCTAAGGGATTGAATCGATATAAAGGCAATGGATTGACCTACTAAGAGACTAACAATATATACATTCACACTTAAACTTGAGTCTATATATATATACAACGACTGGACAGTCATACATGGTTGATCACATATGGAATAAATAGCCCACACAAATACACACCCACAGTCCACTTAAACCACAAATCCCCCAATCAATATAACTACTTCTATTATACTCTTGTATGCTAGATTATCATACCAATGCTAAAGCTATAGCAAAGTACTCCTAAACTAAAGGTTAAAATTTGAATTTAGAGCATTGATGCTCTTTGAGTCATTTTGACAAACACTTGGCGTGCATATCAATGTCTGTGTCTGTGTGTATGTGTGTGTGTGTGTGTGTGTCCGTGTGCGTCCGTGTCTGTGTGTGTGTGTGCGTGTGTGTCCGTGTCTGTGTGTATCCGTGTGTGTATGCGTGTGTGTCCGTGGGAGAGGAGGAGGAGGAAGGAGAGGAGTTAGGTTAGGGTTTACCTAAGGAAGAGGATGAGGAGGTCGGATTGGGGGAGGAGGAGCTCGAGGAGGAGGATCTCGAGGAGGAGGAGCTCGCCGGAGGGGGAGGGAGTCGCCGGGGGGGAGGGCACTAACAGAGGGGGAGGGAGTCGCCGCGGGGGGTGGGGAGGGGAAAATTAAAATTTTTGGGGGTTTTCGAGTGAGAGTGAGGGGGAAAGAAGGCAGCGGCGTGCCCTAAGTAAAATAACTTAGCGACGTTACGTGTTGACGTCGCTAAACGTCACAACCATGGCGACATATACTTATAATATGTCGCTGAACGTCGCTATTCAGCGACGTAGTATACTCGTGTCGCAGAACGTCGCTAGCCAGCGACGTTTTGCAACGTGTTTATAAAGAAGTCGCTACTGGCGACGTAATTTCTTGCCGTCGCTATATTATGTCGCTATTTGATGATATTTTAGTAGTGCGAGTCACGTCATGGAACTCACATTCCCTAGAAATGTCAACATAGAATGACTGCAGATCTAAAAGGTGCTGATGAATACCCTCAAATGTCATAGGGTAAGAATGAGGAGGACCAGGTGCTGTGGGAGTAGGTGCAGGAGGAGCAGGTGCAGTAGGTGGAGGAACAGTGGCAATGTTGCGATGAGAGAGTTTGAGGAACTTGGGTTCAGGGTCAACAGCACAAGTAGATAGGTCAATATCGAATCTCTGAAAGATGCGTGGGATGAGCATCGCATAAGAGTGGTTGCTGTCTCTTCTGCGACATCTACCCATCATCTGAATGATAGTCTTGGGGGCAGAAAAAGGAATCCCCTTAAGAATGTGATATAGAGCAGAAAGCTCAAGTGCAGTGACATCATCTTTGGAAGTGAATTTTGGAAGTAAAGTAGAATAGATGATGCGATGTAATTCGTAGTTAAACAAGTTCAAGTTATTAGCCTTGAACTTTCTAGGACGAGCACGTGCGGGCGCACAAAGCTCATTCTTGAAACTAACGAGAGTCGTACCATTAGGAAAATCAAAATCAGTGATGTTATCGAGCGGGGCACCTTCATTTGGAATACCAAAGATTTTCGCTAACGTTTCATCAGTGAATTCAATATCGATCCCTCCGACACGTGTTCTCGCGATAAAAGTGTCTAACACGAAATTACAATAGAATAATCTAATGGCATTAGTAGTAATAAGAAATTGTAAGGTAACAAAGTGTTGTAACCCTAATTCCCCAAAGTAAGGGCGGTGGTCAGGAAAGACAGTCCATTTAATCGGTGATCCGGTACAGATAATACGCATAATGAAATCGACATACCATAATAAAGCTTGGTCGGAAGTTTTGAAGTAAAACTTCTCCGATGCACCATCATATGATTGGACCGAAGAAAAGAAGGAATCCGTATGCGAATCCGAAGATGATGCCTCTTCACTGGCATTGGTCTTCTTTCTCTTGAAGGGATTGAACTTAGGCATTCTTTCCCAAACATTCTAGAAACCCTAAGAATTTAAAAGTGGAGGAGAGAAGGAATTATACCTTCCAAGAATTTGATATGTTGTTGAGGACGAAATTCTTCGCACGAATCCAAAGTTTGGACGAAGATCTCCACGCGGATTGGAAGAACAAGGGTGGAGAAGAGCTAGGGTTTGGAGGCACGGCTGCTGCTGTTTGAGGATGTTTGGAAGAATGAAGAAAAGGGAGCCTCGGGTTCTGGCTGGTACATATATATACCTAGCCGAACTCTGGCCAAATTTGGACCGAACTTGGGCCGAATTCGCCAAGGGTTGCCTGGCTATATATGTGTAAGAAAAAATACAATGAGGCCACATCTTTTTTATTAATTTATTTCAAATATTTAATTCAGAGTTTAGTAATTTTAAATCTCAAAATAATATAATTAATATTATTTTATAAATTAATATTCTTTACTCAGCATCTGTCTCAGATTAGCTGTAGGAGTATTGTCCCAACTAACGGAGGTTCACCGGAAAATACTTAAGTACCGCTTCGCTTCGACCGTAGTCGTGGTGACAGACAGACTCTTTTTAGGCTTGTCTCAAAAACAGTTTTTGAGTATCGAATAAATTAATTAATAAAACAAAATTAATTAATATTATTGATATCTAAAATCCCTAATTCTTGACGTAAATAATTGAAACGATCTTCCGCTAGAGGTTTTGTGAGTATGTCAGCTAATTGATTCTGAGTGTCTGTGTATACAAGGTATCTCAATTTTGTTGATAATCTCTAAGAAAGTGATGTCGAATCTCGATATGTTTAGTACGAGAGTGACATACTGGATTCTTAGTCAAATTAATAGAATTAGTGTTGTCACAGAAAATGGGTATGTGTGTAAAATACAATCCATAGTCTTCTAAAGTTTGTTTCATCCACAAAATTTGTGCACAACAATATCCTGCGGCGATATACTCAGCCTCGGTTGTTGATAATGCAACAGAATTTTGCTTCTTACTAAACCAAGAGACTAGAGTTTTTCCTAGGAAATGACATGTACTGCTAGTGCTTTTTCTGTCTACTTTGCATCCGGCAAAATCAGCATCAGAATAACCGGTTAGATCAAACGATACAGTTTTGGGATACCATAAGCCGACAGAAGAAGTGCCATTAAGGTATCGAAAGATAAGCTTAACTGCGCACAGATGTGATTCCTTAGGATTAGCTTGAAAACGAGCACATAAGCAAACACTAAATATAATGTCTGGTCGACTAGCAGTTAAATATAGCAAGCTACCGATCATACCTCGATACTTACGTATGTCGACAGGTTTGCCTTGTTCATCAATATCAAGCTTGGTTGAAGTCGCCATTGGAGTGCTAAGTGGCTTGACTGCTTCCATGTCGAACTTCTTTAATAGATCTTTTGTGTACTTTGCTTGATTTATGCACGTCCCATTGTTGGTTTGTTTGATTTCCAGTCCGAGAAAGAATTTTAGCTCTCCCATCATGCTCATCTCAAACTCATTCTGCATACACTTTGAAAATTCTTGACAAAGAGATTCATCAGTAGATCCAAAGATAATATCATCTACATAGACTTGAATCAAAAGAATATTGTTATTCAAAGATTTTATGAACAAAGTAGTGTCAACCTTTCCATTTGAAAACCCGTTATCAAGTAGAAAAGAGCTTAGACGATCGTACCAAGCACGAGGGGCTTATTTCAAACCGTATAAGGCTTTCTTCAACTTGAAAACATATTCAAGAAATTTGAAATCAGTAAAACCAGGAGGTTGAGCTACATAAACTTCTTCTTTTATAAAATTATTTAAAAATGCGCTTTTGACATCCATTTGAAATAACTTAAAATTATGAAAATATGCAAATGCACAAAACATGCGAATGGATTCTAATCTCGCAACTAGGGCATAAGTCTCATCGTAGTCGATACCTTCTTCTTGATTGTATCCTTGAGCTATGAGTCGAGCCTTATTACGAGTCACTAAACCATTCTCGTTCAATTTGTTTCGGAATACCCATCGGGTGCCAATGACTGGATGATCAATGGACTTGGGAACAAGTTCCCAAACTTGATTCTGTTCGAATTGGTTTAATTCCTCTTGCATAGCATCTAACCAAAAATTATCACTACATGCTTCATCAATATTTTTGGGTTCAAACTGTGAGACAAAAGCAACACAAGAAGCTATATCTTTATTAGAGGAACGAGTACTTACACCCTTGGTAATCTCACCAATTACCAAGTCCTTTGGATGATTAGCCAAGAATCTCATCTCTTTTGGTGTAGTCTCAAGATTGCTAATTCCAGCTTCTTTGCTTGGAGGTTCATCTGATGCCTGATGTGATGGTTCTGCATCTTTGTGTGAAGGTTTTGCAGTAGCTGTACTTGGTGCGATTATGTCTTCATTATCATCATCGTCTAAGTGTTGATTTAGCTCATCAAACTTGACATTGATAGATTCTTCAATGATCATGGTTCTTTTGTTGAAGACTCTGTATCCTTTTTTCTTTGCTGTATAACAGCGTTCTTGGATTTGAATGCGGATTTGGTAGCTTTGTTCTTTTTACATTCACTACATATCGTATCCTTCTTGAAAGAAATATCCGGTAAGCCACGTACCAACTTTTTCGTAGATAATCTTGAAATTATATCCATGTTTGCATGACCGAGTCTCATATGCCATAGTTGACTCTCAACGCTTTTGGCCATCAAACATCTACTAGCATCTTCCAACAAATAGAAAACATATATATTGTCTTTCCTAATACCTTTAAATATAGTACTACCAGTTGAACTATCAACTATAGTACATTTATCTTTTACGAAGTTAATACCATAACCGTGATCAGGTAAATGGCTTATGCTGAGCAGATTATGTTTTAACTTGGTAACTAGACAAACATCTTTAATCACTGGATAGGGAGCCTTACCAATGTCACCGATACCGATTATGTACCCTCTTAAATTACTACCGAAGGAGACGTATCCTTCTTTATTCCTCTTCGACAGTGTTGCGAATAATGAAGCGTCACCGGTCATGTGCCGTGAGCAACCGCTGTCGAGGATCCATTTACTTCTAGCATATGAAGGGCGTCCCACCTACAAAATAATTTGCAGATAAAACTCTTGGTATCCATTTCTTGTAGGGTCCTGACTGGTTAGTTTTCAATATCCATGCATAAACATTAAAATCTACTAACTTTTTGATTCTACATGCAGAAGATATATGACCAATGAGGCCACAATAATGACATTTAGCATGTTGAGTGTTGAAAGTAGTGTGAGGTGCATGATTGGTAGGTTTTGGTTTTCTAGTATAGAAGAATGCATGCCTATTAGTCTTCTTAGGCATAGTTTTGGTATGGTTTGGTCTGACAGTGTTGGGCGTGTTCCGATGATTCGGTAATTGACACGTGTTAGATTAGGAAGCAGCAACTTCAGACCGTTTTGCTAAACTAATTTCCAACTTTTTGGAAGTGTCATACAATCTAGTATAGTCAGATGTGAGTGATTCTAATATGACCTGTGCACACTAGAGACTCTTTCTCTCCTTAGATAGGTCTTCCTTTAATTGGATAATAGTTTGGTCTTTTTCTACAGATAGATTAACAGTCTCGTGTAACAACAACTTAATAGATGAAAGCTCACCAGACTCATTTGAAGAGTCATTATCTCTAACATGATCTAGTAGGTCGGTAAGTCTTCCTATTTTACCTTTGTACTCTTTGAGTACCTTCTTAGAGGTTTCATATTTACTATGCAGTTTCCTGTAATCATCTAACAGTTCACTGAAAGCCTCTCCTAGTTGCTCAAAGGTGATATCATCATAAGGATCAAATAGAGGATTAGTGATTACCTGATCGCAAGCCATCAAGCACACATTTGCAGCGTCATCTGATTGTTCATCTTCTGAGTCGCTGGCTTCACTTTCATGCCATATGCTTGTGTTGGCGTACTTTTTTGATGTAGATTTCTTCAGATAGCCTTTGTCATATTTGCTATTTTTCTTTGATGATGATGTTGTTGGACAGTTTTTCTTCATGTGTCCTTTCTTCTTGCATCCATAGCAAATAGGATCTTCCTCGTTGTTGTTGTTGTTGTTGTTGTTGTTGCTGTCTTTTGTTCTCCTGTTAAATCTCATGAACTTCTTGAATTTTTTTACCAGAAGAGCTTGATCTTCAGAGTCGGAGTCGCTGTCATCAGAATCATCTTCGATGGTTCTTCTATGTTGAACCTTGAGAGCGATCGTCTTCTCTAACTTCTCCTTTGGTGTAGCATCTTCAAAGTCTTGAAGTTCTAACTCGTGACTGAGTAGCTTACCCATGAGTGTTTCTAGAGACATTGTTGAGAGGTCGTTCCCTTCTATGATTGCAGTAGCCTTTGGAATCCAGTTCTTTGTAAGGGCTCGTAGAAGTTTGTGAATCTTCTCATGGTTACTGTAATCCTTGCCTAGTGAAGACAGAGGATTTATAATATCCAATAATCTTGTAAACATCTGAGCGACTGATTCACTTGGCTTCATTTTGAATGCCTCATACTCCTGAGTAAGTCTGCTGATCTTTGACTCCTTCACTTGTGTTGTTCTTTCGTGGGTTACTTCGAGAAGTTTCCATACTTCGTTTGATGTTGTGCAAGTAGACACCCTGTTGAATTCAGTTCTGCCTAAAGCACAAAATAAAGCGTTAATAGCACGTGCGTCAAGACTGGCCTTTTTCTTTTTCTCCTCTGTATATTTGTCATGGAGTTTTTCAACTAAAACTCCATCAACATTTATACGAGGGGGCTTTTTATAGCCATCAATAACTACAGACCATAAGTCAAAATCAAGAGATTTCAGAAAGAAACTCATACATTTTTTTCAATAGGTGTAATTTGTGCCGTCAAACAGTGGAGGTCTGTTTGTGGCTTGGACCTTCACTTGTTAATTTTATAGTTGCCATGTGTAATGCTGTGATCTATATAATAATTGAATATAACTGCAATTTTACCTTGCTTTACCTGTATAACCTGCTCTGATACCAATTGTAGGAACAAAATCGTAAAGCAGAATACTCTAGAGGGGGGTGAAAAGAGTAGGCAGCGAAATATTGCTAATTAAAAATCTCGTTAGCAGTTAGATCACAGATATAAAAAAAATAATCACAAAGTAAATGACAGTAATGAAAAAGTGATCAGAAGGCAAACGCAAACACCGAGATTTATACTGGTTTCCCTCTTGTGAGGACTAGTCCAGTCGGAAGAACTCTAGCTTCCAGTTGAATCCACTATTGGAAAATCTTGCAAGTTTTCATACGAAGTCCTTGCAACTTCTATAGACGCGAGCTTTGATACGAAGAACTCGACCAACTTCAATTGTGAAGAGTTGTATCTTCTATCAAGCCTCTAATTACAATCGCTCTTGAAACTTCTAGACTGCACCGCACTGGCAAATCGACTAGAGGATTGTAACTGGCTTGGGATTTGAAAATGTAAGCTTTGAAAAATTCTTTGGAGAAAATGTAAGCTTTAGAAGAGAAGAGATTGAAAGTGAATTGGTGATTTGAATGATCGAAATACTTCTCTATTTATAGTTTTTCCAAAGACAGAACTCTGACAGAATTCTGGCAGAATTCGGACAGAACTCTTTGTAACAAATCGCAACTGAAGGGTGACCAAGTTCAAGATCAAACGTTCACTAACGTTCATCTTGGCCGAACTCTGGCCGAGTTCTGCTAGGGTTCTGCCAATTCATTTTTTGAGAAAAATCAATTTGGCTTTTTGAAAAAGTCCTTCAGAAGCTTTTTGTAAAAAGGATATTTTTCAAAACATAGGTCATTTTTAAAAGGATAGGGTGATTTTGAAAAATAATTCCGGACAGCCTATTTGCCAGTACGACTTGGTGTACAATGTATTCCTAGACTCAATAAAATGAAAATTACATTACTTTGACGGAAATACATTCTGAATGGCAAACGGCTTCAGTCTTGAACATAGTAGATATCCATTATTGAGCAGTGTCCAAAACGTCGTAGGTGAACATCTGAATTGACTTGCATTTATATCGAGACAGAGTTTGATTAATTATTAAAATCAGGTTTGATCATGACCAATGGGCCAACAGGAGGGTCTGCAAATCCTGGTCGGCGTATGTACACTCCACGGTCGACCAAAAGGCCAGGATATGGGTTCGTCGCAGTAGGAGCGATAGGTGTAGTCTCCGACGTAGAAGACGGGACACCAGCACCGGTAGGAGTAGATGCTGAAGGAATATCAGGGCTCGCTCTGCCGACCGAAGAACGAGTGAACGGCAGAGATAAGCCATCCTCCTCATCAACCAAATCGTCCTCGCTAACTCCTCTGCGATCTGCAACCGGAGTACTAGGAGGAGCAGGAGTAGGAGGACGGGTCGACCCAGATCCTCGAAGTCGACGTGGACGACCTCATCCCGCCATATGTAAATCTGAAAGAAATAAAAAAATGATGTGATGATACAAATAATCAATACAAATCTAATAGAAATTAAATAAAGGTGTGTTGATACAAATAATCGACGTGGACGACCTCGTCCCTAGCTACTACATTAACGAATTTCGGGTTAGCTATCGAAATCGGGTTAGTATCGGCCTTAACAAATTTCGAATAATTTACGAATACCAAAAACCCTAGCTACTACATTGTGTTTATGTCCATATCCGTGTCCGTGTCCATACCATTTCTATGAGTATCGATATCGAAGTCGGTAATATCCACCATTCCTATGAGTATCGATGTTGAAATCGGTATCAGACCATTCATAGGAGTATCAATATCGAAATCGGTAATATCAAAATCGGAATAGTATCGGCCTTATCGAAATCGGATTCAATATCTTAATGTCCGTATCGGGTTAGTATCGGCCTATCGAAATAGTATCGGCCTATCGAATTAGAATTGGACATCCTTATATCATAATCAAATATCGGATATCGAAACTTGTATCATACCATTCCTATAAGTATCGATATCGAAATCGGTAATATCGAAATCGGGTTAGTATCAGCCTTATCGAAATCGGATTCAAAAACCCTAGCTACTACATTAACGAATTTCGGGTTAGCTATCGAAATCGGGTTAGTATCAGCCTTAACGAATTTTGAATAATTTACGAATACCGAAAACCCTAGCTACTACATTGTGTCCGTGTCCGTATCCGTGTCCGTGTCCACACCATTTCTATGAGTATCGAAATCGAAGTCGGTAATATCGACCATTCCTATGAGTATCGATATTGAATTCGGTATCAGACCATTCATAGGAGTATCAATATCGAAATCGGTAATATCAAAATCGGAATAGTATCGGCCTTATCGAAATCGGATTCAATATCTTAATGTCAGTATCGGGTTAGTATCGGCCTATCGGAATAGTATCGGCCTATCGAATTGGAATTAGAT
Organism: Iris pallida; assembly: GCA_029216955.1. NCBI lineage: Eukaryota > Viridiplantae > Streptophyta > Magnoliopsida > Asparagales > Iridaceae > Iris > Iris pallida. Next base: position 22,442,766 of record JANAVB010011199.1, on the reverse strand, counting down.
ATCCTTATATCATAATCGAATTTCGGATATCGAAACTGGTATCATACCATTCCTATGAGTATCGATATCGAAATTGGTAATATCGAAATCGGGTTAGTATCAACCTTATCGAAATCGAATTCAAAAACCCTAGCTGCTACATTAACGAATTTTGGGTTAGCTATCAAAATCGGGTTAGTATCGGCCTTAATGAATTTCGAATAATTTACGAATACCAAAAGCCCTACCTACTACATTGTGTCCGTGTCCGTATCCGCGTCCGTGTCCACACCATTTCTATGAGTATCGATATCAAAGTCGGTAATATCGACTATTCCTATGAGTATCGATGTTGAAATCGGTATCAGACCATTCATAGGAGTATCAATATCGAAATCGGTAATATCAAAATCGGAATAGTATCGGCCTTATCGAAATCGGATTCAATATCTTAATGTCCGTATCGGGTTAGTATCGGCCTATCGGAATAGTATCGGCCTATCGAATTGGAATTGGATATCCTTATATCATAATCGAATATCGGATATCGAAACTGGTATCATACCATTCCTATGAGTATCGATATCGAAATCGGTAATATCGAAATCGGGTTAGTATCAGCCTTATCGAAATCGGATTCAAAAACCCTAGCTACTACATTAACGAATTTTGGGTTAGCTATCGAAATCGGGTTAGTATCGGCCTTAATGAATTTCGAATAATTTACAAATACCAAAAACCCTAGCTACTATATTGTGTCCGTATCCGTGTCCGTGTCCAAAACCCTAGCTACTATATTGTGTCATAATTTTCGTGTCCGAGAAGCATATCATGTCTGTGTCAACAAAAATTATTAGAGGAAAAAAATTAGGTCATTACCTGAGGAGTGGGGGTTGCCCTGTCGCTGGAGAGGAGCCGAGGAGGGGGGCGGACGGAGGGGAGGCAGAGGAGGGGGCGGCGAGGGAGGGAATGGGGGGCAGAGGTGGGAGGGGGTGAAGAGGGGAAATGTCACGCCCCGAGTCGACAAACCGTTCGTCCCCGGTGTTACTTTGCCGATTCGATCATCCTCGCTAAGGCGTGATGCCGCACGAGCCTGGAGTTGCGCTCGTGCACGGCAAGATGACAAGTTCTCAAATGGTTATCTTTTCATTTTGATATTAATACACCAAGTCGAAACTTCACAAATCACATCAGAATATAAGACGCAGTATAGGAAGATAGAAATGCTTTTCATTCATAGCTTGCAACGAAGTGCAAGTCGTAATTACATTGGATGCCGTTGCAGCTACATTGATTGAAAACATAAGGAAATATATTTGACAAGTTGCCTGAACTAACGCTTGCCGTCCCATACATTCGCCCCTTTATACAAAGCCGTCGACTTGAATTGGCTTCAAAATACTTCAGCATAGAAAAAGCTTCAAAATGCCTCTCCGTACTTCAGCTCCAGTTTCGTTGAGCGCGCCCGTCACACCTGGGAAAATTGGAGGAATGGGATTAGCACACTTGCTAAGTGGACGAGACGAACCCACTCGTCTAAACCGACTCTGATTGTTAGGGTAGGCATGCTTTAGAGTTGTCTTTCTATTAGAACTAAATGAATTCAGTTCATATTCGATAGCCATCTTTGCGTAATAAAGCATACAGTGAACCATAGCAGTTTAACATATTTCTTACCACGGTCGTGCTCGTCCCTGCATAAAAATAGAGATAGTATTTACACCTGCATAAGACAATTGGTGAGCATGCTACTATCTTATATGTGGTCATTGATGTTACACATCACGTGGGACTATCTCAACGGCATTTCGGTCCGCTCAGTCTAGGTTGCAAGCCTGACTGACGGGCCCGCAATGTATCAGTGCCGAAGCACGATTATTCATTCCCCCTAAGTCGAGTCGATTCCGATGCCCCGGATATCGATTCGAGGAAAATATCAACTTGTGCACAAGCTGTCCATGACCATGCCAATACGTGAACAGTTTATATATGCAACCAGTTTTGTATAGCACGAACAGTATTGAACGACATTATCATTTCCCCCAACTCATGCAACGTTTCATTTTCCCCAAGCCGTACTCCGATTTAGCGTCCCGTAGGCACCAAATTGTCCGAGGCATCATAACCCATGATCGACATTTCATAATATTTTACAGCACGTAAAATAGTCTATCTTTTTACTAGAACCTTAAACTTTCTGGTTTATATGATAGACTTGTATTTTCAGAGTAAATTTCCCTAAATCGATACATTTTCCCGAGTTCTTGGACTTAGTGGATTGGCATGCAATTAACTTGGCATCGATCGATTTGAATGAATTCGAAGCAAGGAATAAGTTTGCGGGACAGAGTAGAAAAGAAGGGGCCGAGTCACCCACCGATTACTTTGCTTCGTGCCGGTCGTCCGAGCGCTACGCAACGTCAATCCTTAGTTACGCGAGCTCCTGTAATGGCACCAACGCTTTGTTAGAATTTCTTCTTTTCCCCTTACATCAAAATTGTAATTGCATCCATGAAAACGACGCGAAAGCACTTCATCAAGCCCAGCGGCAAAGCTCCAAGAAAACTATACAGCGGTCCGGTCCCGTCGAAGGGACTCTTATAGAGAGCTTACTCGCTAAGATGCAGCCCGCTGCATCTAAGACTTATTCCAACGGAAGTCGTTCCATTAGTTGGATCGATTCTCGTAACTTTTGTCCAAATCGATTTGAATCGATGCCGCAAGGCGTTAACGTTTACCAAGCTTAGCAATTGAGTCAGATGGCCATCTAAGTTTTCGATCGATCTGACTCGGCACTAGCATATTATGAAGTTCCGTCGCCTATCAAAAGCGGGGCGCTACATAATATACCACTAAGAAAAAGTTTCGTCCCGAAACTTAAGAACAAGGGTCTGACCTTAATTTAGACAAACAATGCGGGGTACTTCTCTTTCATCTCCGCCTCCATCTCCTACGTCGACTCCTCGACTGAATGGTTCTGCCAAAGCACGCGGACCAAGGACATCGACCGATTTCGCAACACCTTCTCCTTGCGGTCCAAAATTTGAATAGGCTCCTCCGAGTAAGACAAGTCAGTACGTAGCTCCAACTGATCGAAGCTAACCACATGACTTGGATCGTGCACGTATTTTCGAAGTTGTGAAACGTGGAAAACATCGTGCACATCAGCTAAGGCAGGAGGTAGTGCGATCCGATAAGCAACCGTCGCAACTCGCTCAATGATCTCGAAGGGGCCTACAAATCTCGGGCTCAACTTGCCTTTAACGTCGAACCGCATCACATCACGCATGGGCATTACTTTTAGAAACATATGGTCCCCGGCCAAGAACTCTAGCGGACGTCGACGAAGATCTGCATAGCTCTTTTGTCGACTTTGCGCGATGCGGAGTCTATCTCGAATCAAGCGGACCTTTTCGACGGCCTGCTCTACCAGTTCCGGTCCAAGCACTTGTCGCTCTCCGACTTTATCCTAGCATATCGGCGAACGGCACGTCCTCCCGTAGAGCGCTTCGTATGGAGCCATCTGAATGCTCGACTGATAACTATTGTTATACGCAAACTCCGCAAGCGGCAAATGCGTATCCCAACTAGTCTTTAGGTCGATCGCACACAGACGCAACATATCTTCTAAGATCTGATTGACCCTCTCAGTCTGACCATCTGTTTGGGGATGGTACGCCGAACTAAAGTTCAGTTTGGTCCCCATCGCCGCTTGGAGGCTCGTCCAGAAATACGATAGGAATCGCCCGTCTCTGTCCGAAATTATAGAGGCCGGTACCCCGTGCAGTCGAACAATCTCATCGACGTAGATTTGTGCTAACCGATGGACGCTCCATCCTACTTTAATTGTGATAAAGTGAGCCGACTTGGTCAATCTATCAACAATAACCCAAATCGCGTCATTCCCCCCGCGGCATCTTCGAAAATCCCACAATAAAATCCATCGAGATATTGTCCCACTTCCACTCAGGAATGGGGATGTTCTGCAGCTCGCCGCCTGGCCGTTGGTGTTCCGCCTTCACCTGCTGACACGCCATGCATTGCGATACGAACGTAGCCACGTCTTTCTTCATGCCGTGCCACCAAAAGTTTGTGTGCAAGTCCTTTACATCTTGGTGCTTCCAGGATGTAACGAGTACTTTGCATAGTGCACCTCCGTCAGAATTTCTTTTCTGAGTTCGACAGTTTCAGGAATGCAGAGCCTTTCCTTTAGTCGCATCGTCCCGTCTCCGTCTTCCGCAAAGTCAGTCGCCCTTCCCGTTGAAATCAGCTCGCACATTTTCTTCAGGAATGAGTCGTCCCCCTGTGCGGTCTTTATCTTGCTAAGCAGGCTCGATCCTAACTTCAGCTGAGCTAGGTGTAGGTATCGATACTCAATTCCGAGTTCGATACCCATCGCTTCAAGGTCTCACTTTATCTCCTTGTTTATGTCCAGTGTTCCCATAAACATTCTGCTGAGTGCGTCGGCCACCACGTTTCCCTTGCCCGGTGTATACTCGATCGTTAGCTCGTAATCTTTTATGAGTTCGAGCCAACGTCGCTGTCGTAGGTTGAGCTCTCATTGTGTAAATAAGTACTTCAGGCTTTTGTGATCTGTGTAGATTATGCATGCCACACCATAGAGGTAGTGCCGCCATAATTTCAACGCAAAGACGATCGCCGCCAATTCTAGGTCGTGCGTCGGGTAGTTTTTTTCGTGCTGCTTCAACTGCCGTGAAGCGTAGGAGATGACTTTGTCTCTCTGTATGAGTACGCACCCGAGGCCAGTCCTCGATGCGTCGATGAATATCTGAAAGCCTTCTGGACCGTCTGGAAGTACAAGGATTGGAGCTGAGACGAGTCGTTGCTTCAACTCTTGGAAGCTGGATTCACAGTCGTCGCTCTATTCAAATACTACTCCCTTCTGGGTGAGGCGAGTCAGAGGCGACGCTAGTTTTGAAAAGCTTCGCACGAATCGACGGTAGTAGCCCGCTAAGCCAAGGAAACTCCGAATGTCGTTAGCCGAGGCAGGTCGTTTCCAATCCACCACCGCATCAATCTTCTTTGGGTCCACCGTGACACCTTCGGCAGAGATTACGTGCCCGAGGAATGTTACGCTACTCATCCAGAACTCGCACTTACTCTGCTTGGCGTACAATTTGTTTTTACGCAGAATCTGCAGTACCGTCTTCAAATGTTCTGCATGTTCTTCACGATTCTTTGAGTAGACAAGGATATCGTCGATGAATACGACTACAAATTTATCTATTTGAGGTCGGAAGACTCGATTCATCAGATCCATGAACGCGGCTGGGGCATTCGTCAAATCGAACGGCATGACGAGGAATTCGTAATGACCATATCGAGTGCGGAAGGCAGATTTTGATATGTCGTCGGACTTGATCTTCAATTGATGATAGCCTGAACGAAGATTGATTTTTGAAAATATTGCCGCGCCTTGCAGTTGGTCAAACAAGTCGTCGATTCGCGGCAAAGGATACTTATTCCGCACGGTCGCCTTGTTGAGTTCACGATAGTCGATGCATAGCCGCATCGACCCATCCTTCTTCTTCACGAACAATACGGAAGCACCCCACGGAGAGATGCTAGGGCGAATAAATCCGCGGTCTAGCAACTCTTGTAATTTCATCTTCAGCTCCTTCAGTTCTGCTGGAGCCATTCGGTAAGGCGCCTTGGATATCGGCCGTGTATCCGGGAAGGTGTCGATGCTGAATTCAATTTCTCGATCCGACGGTATCCCGGGCATCTCGTCAGGAAAAACGTCAGGAAAATCTGCCACAACATCAGTCTGTGTGTTTGTATTATCCTTCCGCGTGTCTCGAACTGATGCCAAGTATCCCACGCAGCCGGAACGCAGCATATGCCTTGCCGAGATTGCCGACACCATCATTGCCGCCTTCGAGACCGTACCGCACGAATATGAGAACTCTGTCTCGCCAGGAAGACGAAACACTACTCTCTTCTTCGCGCACTCGATCGTTGCACGACAAGCGCCCAACCAATCCATGCCCAGGATTATATCGAAATCTTTGATGTCTAGTACGACGGCATCCAAGGATAGATATCTTCCTCCGATACAAATATGGCCATCCCTACAAATAAAGTTCGCAGGCATATCGACTCCCGACGGAGTGCTAACGCTAATATTTATATCTAGTGATTGCATGGTTATTTTATTTTCTTTCACAAAATCAGCAGATATAAAGCTATGCGTCGCACCCGAATCGAATAATACTTGAGCAGGTATATCTTTGTAGAGTAATATACCTGTTACAACCGTATCGGACGCAAGAGCCTCGTCCCGAGTTAAGGCATAAACTCGGCCTTGAGCTCCGTGGCGTTGGTTCTGATGGTTGACGGGCACCGCATTCGCGCCTTGCAGTATCGGCGCTTTATGCGGATTCGGGACGTTCCTCGGTGGGTTGTGTTGATTCGGACCTTTGTGCGGGCAATATGTAACTATATGGCCTACCTCGCTACACTTGTAGCAAGATCTCGTGACACAGTCGATGGTTCGGTGCCCACGCCTACCGCACCTGGTGCAGTGTTGACTGCCATGGCCTCGATCATCGAATCTGTTCGGACGCTTTGTTATTTCCGATCCCCCGGCGCCGGCGTCGTTAGGACGCTTGTTGAAGTGGTTACAGATGCCTCTACTCGACATACGGCCAAAGATGCGCTCACTATCAAGAGCGGCATTATAGGATTCACGGTATGCTCGGCACCTTTGATTCATGACGTCCTTTCGCAGTTCGTCATTTAGGCCTTATTGGAAGCGTTCACACCAGGCTTCCTTGTTGGGCAGGAAGGCGTCGACAAACTTTGCCAGCTTTGAAAAGCTCGAATCATAATCGTCGACAGACATATTTTCCTGTCGCAGCGTCATGAACTCGTCTTCTTTTTGTTGACGGACAGCGCAAGGAACGTACTGCTCGAGGAAGGCTTGCTTGAATATTTTCTAGGAAATCGTGGCATCCGTATCGGCTTCATAGATTTCCTGCTTTTTAGCGGCCCACCAGTCGTACGCCCTCAGTTGCAGCTGTAACGTCGCACAAGTTACCTGCTGGGACCCTTCGATGCTAAGCAGATTAAACAGGTCCTCCATCTCCGCGAGCCATCCTACGATCACATCAGGCTCCGCTCGGCCGTTGAACTTTGGTGGATTCATCTTGCGGAACTCCTTTACCTTGAACAAGGAAGAAGAATCTATCATTTGCGGTTGAGTCTTTTCTTTCTCGTTTTCTTCTTGGTCGCCTTGCTTTTCCTCGGTCTCTTCGTCCGTCGTCTTGGTATTGCCCGCCATTCTGCTCACTATCTGAGTCAGGGCATTCATCTGTTTTTGTTGCGCCTCGAATTGGGCTTTGAATTGTGTCTGAAGCTGCTACTGCTGTAGTTCCATCAACTGTAGCATCTTCTGCATAGTCGTCTCGCTAGGCTCAGTGCTTTTTGTGCTCGACGTACTATCTACAGTTTGGGTTGGGGCGGGATTGTTTCTTTTCTTAGTCATTCCTACAAAACATAGTAAACCCGTTAGTATTTTTCAAAATATCTACGGGCTTACCTGTATGGAACTTTTATTTCACGCAGCATGTCGACAAGCATTCAATCGAGCCATCGCAACGGACATTCCAACAATGAAACATCTTTCGAAAATCCGAGGAAACACAACTGTGCTCTGATACCAATTTGTCACGCCCCGAGTCGACAAACCGTTCGTCCCCGGTGTTATTTTATCAATTCGATCGTCCTCGCTAAGGCGTGATGCCGTACGAGCCTGGAGTTGCGCTCGTGCAAGGCAAGATGACAAGTTCTCAAATGGTTATCTTTTTATTTTGATATTAATATGCCAAGTCGAAACTTCACAAATCACATCAGAATATAAGACGCAGTATAGGAAGATAGAAATACTTTTCATTCATAGCTTGCAACGAAGTGCAAGTCGTAATTACATTGGATGCCGTTGCGGCTACATTGATTGAAAACATAAGGAAATACATTCGACAAATTGCCTGAACTAACGTTTGCCGTCCCATACATAAGCCCCTTTATACAAAGCTGTCGACTTGAATTGGCTTCAAAATACTTCAGCATAGGAAGAGCTTCAAAACGCCTCTCCGTACTTCAGCTCCAGTTTAGTTGAGCGCGCCCGTCGCACCTGGGAAAATTGGGGGAATGGGATTAGCACACTTGCTAAGTGGACGAGACGAACCCACTCGTCTAAACCGACTCTGATTGTTAGGGTAGGCATGCTTTAGAGTTGTCTTTCTATTAGAACTAAATGAATTCAGTTCATATTCGATAGCCATCTTTGCGTAATAAAGCATACAGTGAACCATAGCAGTTTAACATATTTTTTACCACGGTCGTGCTCGTCCCTGCATAAAAACAGAGATAATATTTACACCTGCATAAGACAATAGGTGAGCATGCTACTATCTTATATGCGGTCATTGATGTTACACATCACATGGGACTATCTCAACGGCATTTCGGTCCGCTCAGTCTAGGTTGCAAGCCTGACTGACGATCCCGCAATGCATCAGTGCCGAAGCACGATTATTCATTCCCCCTAGGTCGAGTCGATTCCGATGCCCCAGATATCGATTCGAGGAAAATATCAACTTGTGCACAAGCTGTCCATGACCATGCCAATGCGTGAACAGTTTATATATGCAACCAGTTTTGTATAGCGCAGACAGTATTGAACGACATTATCATTTCCCCCAACTCATGCAACGTTTCATTTTCCCCAAGCCGTACTCTGATTTAGCGTCCCGTAGGCACCAAATTGTCCAAGGCATCATAACCCACGATCGACGTTTCATAATATTTTGCAGTATGTAAAATAGTCTATCTTTTTACTAGAACCTTAAACTTTCTGGTTTATGTGATAGACTTGTATTTTCAGAGTGAATTTCTCTAAATCGATACGTTTTCCCGAGTTCTTGGACTTAGTGGATTGGCATGCAATTAACTTGGCATCGATCGATTTGAATGAATTCGAAGCAAGGAATAAGTTTGCGGGACAGAGTAGAAAAGAAGGGGCCGAGTCACCCACCGATTACTTTGCTTCGTGCCGGTCGTCCGAGCGCTACGCAACGTCAATCCTTAGTTACGCGATCTCCTGCAATGGCACCAACGCTTTGTTAGAATTTCTTCTTTTCCCCTTGCATCGAAATTGTAATTGCATCCATGAAAACGACGCGAAAGCACTTCATCAAGCCCAGCGGCAAAGCTCTAAGAAAACCATACAGCGGTGCGGTTCCGTCGAAGGGATTCTTATAGAGAGCTCACTCGCTGAGACGCAGCCCGCTGTATCTAGGACTTATTCCAACAGAAGTCGTTCCATTAGTTGGATCGATTCTCGTAACTTCCGTCCAAATCGATTTGAATCGATGCCGCAAGGCGTTAACGTTTACCAAGCTTAGCGATCGAGTCAGATGGCCATCTAAGTTCCCGGCCGATCTGACTCGGCGCTAGCATATTATGAAGTTCCGTCGCCTATCGAAAGCGGGGCGCTACAGAAAAGGGGGCAGGGGGGCAGAGGGGGTCGAGGAGGGCGGAGATGATGGCAGAGGGGGGGCGGAGAGGGGGGCACAGTGGGGGGGCAGAGAGGGATCGAGGAGGGGGTCTGAGAGAGGGACGGAGGGGGGCAAAGGGGGAGGTGGTCGCTGGAGAGGGGCCGGAGACGGGGGCGGGGATGGGGGTCGGAGAGAGGGGCGGAGATGGGGTTCGCCGGAGATGAGCGAGGGAGTCGAGGGAGCGGGAGGAGGGAAGTTGGGGGGGAAATTAAAATTTTGGGAACATGTTTAGAATGAGTATGGGGGGATACTTTTACAGAAGCTCAGGGCGTCGGAAGAAAACTAGCGACTGACTAGGGACGGATTCGGCGACGTCCAATTGAATTATTTTTACGTAAATTATCCGTCACAAGTTAGTACAAGTACGTCATTAATTAGCAACGGATTTACTGTCGTCGCTGACGTCCGTCAGTAATTAGCAGTATTTTTGTAGTGGTTGATTATCAAAATCAGGTGTGACCATGACCAATGGGCCAACAATCTCCCATATTTTGATAATTGACAAACTTTGAGTTTGTACCAAATATATCATAAAATAACTTAAAATTTTTATACCTGTCTGTTTTGACCATTACGAACGAATTCTCTCGTTGCATTTGGAATATACTTCTATAAAACCCCTCAAAAATTAAAAAATATTTAATTGGATTAAATATATTTTATTGGATTTTTAATTAATTTTTATTATATATATATATTCTTAGTTTTGTTTGGATATGCATGTTGACCAGAAATTATGGCATGCCTACTGTAGTCGGGTGCCTTGACAAGCATACTAGCCATGGTAGGGTTGGCATAGTCATATTTTAGTCCCTTGGATGTTAACAATTCAAGTTGTTACCCAAATCATATTATGATTAATTAATTAATTAATTAATTATATAAGTCTTTTTGACTTTTAGGAGACCTGACCAAACCTTTCCGAACTTGACCCGAACCAAACCCAAACCTACGTAGGCATGTAGTACTCTCAAATATATATATATATATATATATATATATATATATATATATATATATATATATATATATATATATATATATATATATATATATATATATACCTCGAGCCTAACATAGTGGTTAAGAGAGATGCATGCGGCCCGAGTGGTCAGGAAATCGATTCCCGGTGGGAGCGTTCACCACAATTACCTTCTTTTAGTATATATATATACATATATATATGCACATCGAGTCGTGGTGTACTGGTAACACTACCGTGCACCGGGGGTGAGGGCCGGGTTCAAGCCCTCCCTCCCACGGAGGTGGCTAGGTGGCGATGGCCACGGCCTCCGGGCCAAGGTCGGGTGGAGTCGTCCACCGGCTTTGGTTTTTGAAAATATATATATATATATATATATATATATATATATATATATATTCCTTCTTTAAGTATATATATATATTTATTTATTTATTTGTTTATTTATTTATTTATTTTTATTTTGGAATAAGGAAATTTTATTGAAACCAGTATATATATATATATATATATATATATATATATATATATATATATATATATATATATATATATATATATATATATATATTTATTTATTTATTTATTTATTTATTTATATTTTAGAATAAGGAAATTTTATTGAAACCAGGGAACGAACTACACAGGACAAAAGAGCAGGTCCCACAAAATACCAAAATTTGTAAGTTGAAAACCGCCCACTGTCCGAGGGGGAGCACGTGGCGGACAGACGCGGGGCCCGAGAGGGGACTGCTCCGGGCGCGGAGCCCGATGAGGGGGGCGCGGCCCGAGGGAGCTCGGGACACCCGGCCAAACGCGGGGCCCGAGGGGAGGGGGCCTCGGGACCCTCACCCGCGAGCCATAGGGGGAAGGGAAGCGCCACCGTGGGGCGGCGGCAGCCACGACCGGCGGGGGCCGCGACACGGCGAAGATGCCCTCGGGAGCATCGTTGGGAGCGGGGACTGAAGGGGCGGAGCTCGGGTCCGCCAGGGTGGGGGGAGCGCTGTGCTCCGGCCGACGAGAGGACGAAGGGTCCACAAGCGAGGGGGGCCGAGGGAGGGGAGCAACGGCGATACAACAGCGGGGAGCCACGACGGGAGGGGATGGGGCGGAGGAGCGGGGCCAGGCCTAGCATAGGTGGTGCGCCGCCCACGGAGCCAGCACAACCGAGCGGGGGTGGCCGCAGGAGGAGAGGGCTCCGGCGAGGGTGAACCTGGGAGAAGGAGGTCGAGGATCCACGGGGAGGGAGGACCATGGAGGGGAGGGGGGAGACGCACGGGGCGCCACTGCTGAGAAGAGGGGGCTGTGGCGAGCCGGAGGGGACCCGACAGAGGCAGGGAGGCTCCGGCCGAGGATCCGAGGCGGCGTCTGAGCCTAGTAGTAGGGTCTCGACCCCCACGACGACGCGGAGGGGAGACCGGAACCTCCGAGGACAGAGGCGTGCCATTGGGGCGATGCCGACTGGGAAGGGATGGGGTACCAGTACCACCGCAGAGAGGTTGGGTCCTGGAAGTAGGCCGCCGCCGAGGAGGAAAAGGAAGGCGCGGCGAGGGGAAGGGAGTTCGCGATCGAGGCAGGGGGAAGCGCGGAAGGAGGGAGCTCCGGGAAGAAGGCCGCGCCCGGGGCGGAGGGAGGCACCGAGGGGGGGCCGAGGCGAGGGGAGACACGGGTGGAGGATGCGACGGGGGAAGGGCGATGGTCTGGGCGGTGGGCGCCTGGGTCGAAGGAGACGGCGGGGGCGAACCAGTCAGAAGGGAGCAGGACCCTGGAACCGCAGGGACGCCGAGGGCCGGGGGGGTGTGGCGGGTCCGAAGCAGTGAGGAGGCCCTCAGCCGAGGTGGGGAGAGGGGCTGGGGGAGGAGGCGCCAGAGGGAAGGCGGCAGTCAGGGCGGAGGGCGCCTGGGCCGGAGGATTCGAAGGGGGCCGCGCAGCGTGCGAGGCGCCGAGGGAGGCCGACGGAGGGCCGAGGAGAGAGGGAGCCGGGGACGGCCGAAGGTGCCGAGCACGGCACTGTCTTCGACGCCGGGGGCGGCGGCTACGGCGGGGAAAGGAGAGGAAGGGGGAGAGGCCTCCGCACGTCGGGCATACTCCGGCCGGGGAAGGGGAGGGGGCTCCTCGCGGGCTGAGGAGGCCGTGGAAGGAGGGGGACCACCGGCGGTAGGGGGACGCCCGGAGGCAGAGGACCGCCGACCGTGGCCGGGGATGGGGGTCTCGAGGAGCAGGAGTTCTCCTTCCAGAGGAAGCCAAGCCCACATCCTTATATATATATATATATATATATATATATATATATATATATATATATATATATATATAACACATTGTTTTATACTTTTTAATTAAAAAGTTAAACCTTAAATTTTTTAATCCAAGCTCTTCGACTCCTTCCTCTCAGTCTCATATCAGTTTGTATTTTATAATTATTAGTGCTTGATTGACATTTGATTATATGTTTAATATTAATTTTGTTTAAAATTATTTTAAATATCATATTAGAGTTAGATAAATCCGATGCTCAGTTTTATGCTTCATATGGTGAACCCGAGGTCGGATTGGGCTTGGACTTGGACTAAGCTTATCGTTTATCGGGTTGGGCTCGGATTGAGCTCAAGATCGACTCAACCCATCCGAATGTTGGAAATTTTTCCTCTTCTTCTTGAATAATCTGCAAACAAAATAAAATTAAATTAATGGTTACCGGCTCGGGGAAGTCGCGCACGTAGCACTGTCCTAAGAGTTAATCCGGGTCTATGTGCAGACTTTGTCCAAATGCTCTTAGTGGTAAAATTCTCGCTCTACCGGTATCTTCTCGTCGCACACAACTCAGAAAGAGCGACCCTGACTTAGCTCTGTCAAGAGCAAAAATGAAGAACATAAGAGTTTTGGAAAAGCCAGAATTCGAGAGAGAGATTACATAGAATTTTCTGTGTCCAGAGAGGAGAAGAAATGGTTTATTATATAGGCATTCTCCAACGGACATGAGGTTTATTGCCAATTAACCAGCCAATAAAGTACAATTAAAAACGGACGTTACAAAGTTAAAACACATGAAAAACATGTGATTCGTTGAACCTGGACAGAAATTCATGTATCCAAACGTTACAAAATTTAATAGATTATAACGGTCAAAAAATTAAAGAGGAGCAAAAAGCTTGTAGGGTCTCAGCCCGAACCCGAAGAAAAAGTTGAATCAGCATTCGACGTCCGCAGATGTGGGCACGTACCCGCATCCATTACGCGCACCGAACTGAACCGGACGGCGGCGGCAGTACGCACGTGTGGCCCATAGGACTACCCACACAAGACTTCAATAAAAAAAATGAAGCAAAGTAATACATGAACATTTCATGGAAACTTCCAACCGATGTGGGACTATTTGTGGGAACATGAACTTTTGCTATGTGAGCACAAACCCACAGCCAACACCTTGCACCCCTATTGTTACATGGGACCCATGGCAACCGAAATAGTATTATAACATAAAAATATTCTAATAAAAGTACTTTTAAAAAAAAAAAATTGACAATTGGGAAGGACCGATGAGTGCGTGGCCCTCTCCAGACATAGTGTTGATCCATACCTAGCTTAGACGATCACAAGCTCGGCTCAATCCCATTCATGGTAGGGTTGCATAGATCGGTCTATTTGCTACTAATAATTTTTGTACTACAAAGAGAGTTGGAAGTTACGTTTCCAAAACAAAAAGAATCTTGGTTTTGTTTGGTCAAATCCATATCAAACCTAAATCGACCAAATCAAACCTAAATCCCAAAGGACGTCCACACGACCTAAAATCGAGTTTTACTCCCAAAATCGGTTTTGAAATATGTTTTGAGTAAGATATACATCAGTCGGTTAACCAACTTGGCTAACCAACCTATGCAATATTGGCAACCGAACCCATGTAGGGGTGGGCACGAGTCGGACAGGTCAAATTTTTATAGAACCAGACTGGATTCGTTCATTCGTTCTTTGACAGGACAGGATGTGCCAAAAAAAAAATTGGAACCGAACCAACCTGTTTGAAATGGGCCAAAACTCGAGCAACATGCAGGTCCCAAAAGGTACAATTTTTTTTTGGAATTTCAAGTTCAAAATAATGCTGTTGCGATCGATGTACAACCCGCATGAGATCTTGGACTAAACACCCAAGAGGAATAACACTTCTTCAAAGTAATAAAAAAAAACAAAGAAAAGAAACTGAACCCATACAAGTGAGCAAGTTTGGAAAAAGTATTACAACCTGCAAATTATTCAACTTTGACTATTTTGATTCGGTTGAAGTCGAATAAACCGAATGCTCACCCCTAAATAAAACCAAATAATTTCTTTTAGTATTTTCAAAAATGAAACCAAACCAAATGATTTTTCAAACTGAACCGAATCTCTTATTCGGTTTATTCTCAATCCAAAACCGAATAATGCTCACCCCTAACCAACATAAAATAGAGAACTTTTGGAAGTAAAAAAATACAGATAACAACACATCGTAACTAAGCAAGTTCTGTCCTGTTTTCAGCCAACATCAACATTCATCTTCAAAGCAAATAGTTTATCAAATTTCACAGAACTGAATCCTAAATTCAAGAGGACAAGTTTCTTGTACTCAACGACGGAGCAACCAACTTCAACATATACTATATAGGCACTCTAAAATCAACTGCAGTAACTTGAAGGTTCAAGTGCAATAAGTATTAACATATGACCAATATACTTTGGGAAGTATTTAAAGTAATGAGGAGATCTATAATCACAAACAGTAGGTTTACCAATTTATATCTATATCTATTACTAAAGATCAATGCTATCTCGAGCTTCAAAAATGAGATTTGAGAGTTGTCACGATCATGTGCTTGGTTTGGCAGCAATGCATAATGAGAAACATGCTTGTAGGCATGTAGACCGTAGAAGCCTCATAAATGCTTAAAACTTGCAGAAAGGCCCCTCTGACTGGCTAAACCACCAAAAATGGTATATAATCAAACAAACAGAAACCATTTACAGCTATAACCAAAACCAGAAACATCAATAGCAATATCCTATATATTTTATGACAATATGAGGCAATAATAATACACTTTTTTTTTTACAAACATACAACAAACAAACAAAACCTGAGACAAGTAAATGTTGCAAAAAGCCAGATTTGTCAATGTTTCAAAAGAAGGGGTAAAAAAACGAAGTCCATCGAACATATTTTCCTTTTCCCCATATGATTTTGTATATATCTGAACTGTCGTTCCCAACCTTTTTTTTTATCACGGCTAAAGTCCCCATGCTCCTCCAACTAATGACATGACAAACACAAAAATAAATTAGTTTAAACAGCATTCTTAATTAACTGTACAGGTCTAGTTATGATGCAGTAAATTGTGTACAAAACATAAATTGAACTGTAAAGCAATCATAACAGAAAAATAACAATAATCATACCAAACTAAGGTAAAGATACTGCAGATACAGTTGCTCTTGCGTCAGAAATATTTGTGCATCTGTTGGAACTCAAATTCAATGCAAGAAATATGTGTGCATCTGTCAGAAATGTGTACATATCAAAGGATGCCAAAATGAATCTCTACTCTCTTTTTCAGAAATGTCAAGTCTTGCACTACCATGGGGAAAATCATCATTGCTTAAATGAATCTCTACTGGATTAAGAAGACAATGCTATTATCATACAAGGCTCTAAGGACAGGATATAGACTAATATATATAATACAATAACATACTGATGTGGTCAGTACTTTTGGATAGGCCAGATGAGAAAGGTTACATGATGTGGACATATGACAAATATGGCACTAATTTGAAAGAAAATAGGAGAAATGGAAGTGACTATATTACTATAACATATGTTGTTAGAGGCAACACCTAGGCGCACCTACGACACATAGGCGTACAGGTAAATAATTTGCTGATCGCCTAGGGCCACCTAGAACTTTGAAGTTAGAGAACTACGCAGGAGCAACAGGGAAGTACCCAAGTTCTAGGGCAACGCCTAGGCGAGTCATGAGGCCTGTCGCAACATAGACTATAACTGAATTGTAGGTATTATAAATGTAGATAAATCCAAGATGTCTCAGCTTAATTGCCAATAGTATCACCTCAGAATAATGTAACAATGAAGAAAACTTATGCAAGAAATGAGTTTCGTGAGAATTCAGAACCACAAGGCAATCTATCGTCTAATACAAGCTCTTTTGAGATAGATGAAGTGAAAAGATGGGAGCGGGCGACCGGGGCAACCGAGCAAACCCTAGGGGGTCCCTCACCTGGGACCCCTGCGCATCTGGCGGCACGGCCAGCGACGGCTCGCCCGGAGGCGGGCCGGCCAAGGGCAGCTCGGGAGCTGGCGGCGCGGGCGGTGGGAGCGGATCGACTGGGAGGGTCGCAGGTGTTGGCGGAGGCGGCGGAGGCGGCATGGCCGGGAGCGGGCCGGCCAGAGTCGGCACGGGCGGAGGCGTTGGCGATGGCGGCGCAAACGGCGTGGCTAGGAGCGGGCCGGCCAGAGTCGGCGCGGCCGGGAGAGGCGCGGCCGTGGGCGGCTCGACGGCGGGCGGAGCTGTGACTCCCCCGCGCGATAACGCCCCGAGGAGCTCGACGGCGACGACGGGCATTGGACCCGATCGATGGGTCCCAGATTTGTCGGGATCGCCGGTGTTCCAACCTGGATTCATGCCTGGATCTCAGGGTGGACAGACGGAGAACGGTGGATGGACGACGGTTACGAGGCGTCGCGGTAGTAGGAGTGTGGACAAGGATGGCGGTTCACGTCAAGATATGAGTAGAAGACAAATGCTATCAAAGGCGCGTTATACCGCCGACAGGAGGGCGGGAGCAGGTTCGAGGACGAGAAAGACATCTCATGGCCTAGGTGGCCCCCCACGCTCGGGGAATAGTGCTGGTGGTAGGACGCCGGGGGGGCGACCTAAGACGACGGCGGCGGATATCTGACATGGGGGGCCTTGGACTAGGGTCTCATTCCCCTAGTGGCGCTCCATGGTCTCCGGAGACGTCTACTCGCCCTATGGGAAAGTCTTGGACAGACAATTGCAAGCCAGTAGGACCCAAATGCTCATCGTCAATGGAGTATGTGCCGACAAAGAAGGTAGGGAGTAGCTTTCGAGCCTCTTTTCCTGCAGATGAGATTGCGGAGGTGACAACTTTCTGGAAAAACACGTTGGTCTTATACGTGCTGGAGAACAAGCCCTTCTATGGACAGATTCGGGCGTATGAGACACGTGTTTGGCAGCCAAGGGAAAGCATGGAGGTGTTTGCGAGGGAGAATGGCTTCTACTATGTCAAGTTTGGACTTGCGGAAGACGTCGTCAAGATTACCCAAGGAGGGCCTTGGACGTTTGATGGAAGACTGATTATTCTGAAAGAGTGGACTCCGGAGTTGAGATGTGAGAAGGATGACCTCAATGCTATCCATGTTTGGATCCGCTTCCCAGAGTTTCCAGTCGATATTGGAGCATCCCCCTGCTCATGAGGCTCACCAGCTTGGTGGGTAAACCGATTAAGGCTGACAACGCTACAGCCTTTCGGTCGAGGCTAATGTATGCTCGGATGTTCGTGGAGATTAGTGCCGGTAGAGAGCTTCCGAGTCTGCTGGAGTATGAGGTTCCGTCCGGAAAGGTTTTCACACAGAAAGTTGAGTACGAATGGGTACCACCAGATTGTTCCCATTGTACTTGTTTTGGTCACCTCTCTAGTGCTTGTCCGAATGGAGGTCAGAATGCTGTGACTCCCCCGGAGACAACTGTGGACCCTGGAACATCCCGGACGGCAGAGAATATTAGAGTAGAAGAGAGGGTAGAGGGTGGCATGCAGGAGGGGGACCGGCAGATGGAAGACGCCAGTAGACTTGGTTTGACTATCTCAACTCAGCCGGAGCATCCCAATGGGGTTATGGTTACTTTCAACGCCGAGTATGGTCACCAGGGGCATGACGGCGTTGGAAAGAAAGCATCGGGGAGAAGGTGGTGTCCGAGAGAGTTTATAACAGGAAGAGACATGCTGGCCCTCTACACGACGGACACCCGCGGGAGGAAGGCCGCATGCCTGGCTACAGAGAGTCGCTCTGTGTGGACAACCCTGCTTAGGCCCTGATGCTCACCCAAACAGCGAGTCAGCATACTACTACACTTGGCTTGGAGAAGGACATGGCGGCGACGGACGTGGTACCATCCACGGGTACTGGTCCATATGGGTCTCAGGGGGCCCACCCTCTTAATAATTAATGGCGGTAATCGTCTGGAATGTCAGAGGTGCATGCTCCTTAGGGAGATGGAGAGAGATTAGTGAGGTCTTACGCAGAGAAAAATATGACATCTTTGTCCTACTGGAAACTAAGATTAAAGGAGGACGCTAGCGCGACGAACCCCCCCCCCCCCCCCCCCCCCACCCAATTGGGTTCAACTCCACAACCCGGCGATATGTGACATGACTAGGATCTGGGTCAGATGGAATAGCAACTGGGATGGTGATCTGACCCTGATGTCAGAGCAGCTTATTGCGATCTCTTTCATAAACATGAGAGGATTTCGATTCATGCTTGGAGCGGTATATGGTCACAACGACAGACGACGCAGGGAAGGCCTATGGAGGGACATCTCCCAGGTGGGCCTTTTGGCGGACAGTCTGCACCTCCCCTTGCTGCTTCTGGATGATTTCAATGCTCTCCTCCACAAGCAAGAGAAGGTAGGAGGTCGTCATGTTCCCGATCAGATCTTATATGACTTCCAAAGGTGTCTCCTGAAATCTGGCATGAGGAAGCTGGAGAGAGTGGGACACATCTGGACCTGGCACAATAAAGCTGTTCAACACAGAGTTGCCTGCCAACTTGACAGGGCACTGGGTAATAGTGAGTGGTTTTGTTGCTTCCCAAATTCAGTGGCAGAGGGCCTACGTGCTGGGACTAGTAATCACTCCTCGATCAGGGTCGGCTTCACTGAGCGGCCCACTTGGAAATCGTGCCCTTTCCGCTACAACAACAGCTGATACTTGTCTGAGGGCTATATGGAGGCAGTGGTCGAGGGCTTCACTATCAGCAGGAGGGAACGGCTCAATTTCGTATGGTGCACATCCTCAAGCATACTAAGAGGGCTATCTGAAACTGGGTGAAGAGCATGCCCCGACCACCTCTGGAGGACAATGAGGCTGAACTCAGAGCTACTCAGAACTCCATGCAATCTGATATCCTGGATGGGCTCTTAGTGGCACGGGAAAAGGAATTGATAGGGGAAGTCAACATTCTTCGACTCCAAAAGAAAATTAGTGCGACACAATGCGCTAAATGCTGCTGGCTTAAGGAGGGAGACCGATGCTCCAAGTTCTTCTATGATGTGATTCGCACCAGACAACCAGTGTTGCAAAAAACGGCTTGGACGGCTGACTAGTCGGCAGTCGACTGCCGCCACCTCGACTTTGCCGCTGGTCGGCCCAGAAATCGGACAAGGCAAGAAGACGGCCTAGTCGGCTAGCCGGAGCTAGTCAGCCGACTAGGCAACAGATCAGCCAGATAAAAAACGGATTGAAAGAGGAAACCCGACCCGTACCCAAATTGGGTTCAAAACCTAATATGTTCGAACAGCAGCAGCCGACAACAGTTGTTCCAAAAAAAGGAGAAAGAAGAGTTCGAAGAAGAAGAGGAAAGAAGAGACCCTTATCTCTGCGTCGCCGTTCCCCGCCGACCTCAGGGCCAGCGCCACCGTTGCCCGCTGCCGTCAGCCCCCGAGCCGAGTCCCCACCGTTGCAGCGCCAGGTATTTCTTGCTTCTTCCTTTGCTTTGCATTTTTTTGGCTTTCCTTTTTTTTTTTGCTTTGAACACTGACAGCAACAGCAACACTTCTTAAATCCTCCCCCACCACACATGCATGCTCCTGTACAGTGCACACATTTTTTTGCTTTGCATTGTGGGCTTTCCAATTTTTTTTTTTTTTTTGCTTTGTGAAGTGATTCAGTGAACACATGATGACAGCAGCAGCATCATTTCTTAAATCAGCCCTCCCCCCCCCCCCCCCACCATACACGTATGCTCCTGCACAGTGCACACATGATGACAGCAGCAGCATCACTTCTTAAAGATACACTAATTTAATATAGATACATTATTTTTTAATGTTTTTTTTACTGACACAATGAACATGAACAATATATGATGACACAGTGAACATAAACAGCAGCAGCAGCACTTTATATGCTAACAGTGATTGTACTCATGCTCAACATTGGTTGGTTGATGGGATGGATGATGAGAGTGGTGTTGATCCCGTCACAAGAGCTACATGGGAGGTACTTGACCAAGCGGTGGGAGCAAATGAACTACTTGAACCTAGAAGGAGCTCTAGGATCACGAGAGAACTTGACGAGAAAAAGTTTATCTCGGAGGCCGAAGAAGATGATGGAGATGATGACTTTGAGTCCGATAAAGAAAGAGATGTGCCATTATTGGATGAGCACGATGATATCTTTGATAATTGAGCACTTTAATCTATCTCCTTTTCTTTTTGTGAAATTTTAATTACGTACAAGACATTGTCACTTTGGTGTTTGGGTACTTAAGCGGACGATCTGGAGCGGACAGATTCTAGGGTTTCGCTCGTCTGGGACCCTGGCACCCCCGGCAGTGGGTCGGCCAGGGTTGGAGCGGCCGGCGGCGGGACGGCCGTGGTCGGCACGAGCGATGGCGGCTCAGGCGGCGCCGGCGGTGGTTTAACAAAAGGGCTTCGTCTGGCCAGGACGAACGCGTGGGGTGGCGCCGGCGATAGCGGCGCGGGTGGGCCGGCCAGCGGCGGCATGGCCGGGGGAGGACCGACCAAGGGCATGTTTGCAAAAAACAAAAGTTTGATAACAAACTAAGAAAAGAGTACAAGAGTACAGTTGATTTCTGGGGAAGTACAACTATAGGAATCTGATCAGAAGACGATCACTTTATCCCTTGGACGATGTGATATCGAAGACACGAGCCTCTGGAGGATGCAACAGCACTTTAGCATGAGATTATGATCATTCCTGATGTTTTGAGACTGATTTGAAACTTTATTTATAGAGTTCTTGAAATAACTGTTTAGCAGTTATTCTGGGTTGCGCGCACTTCAGGTTGCGCGCCTTCTGTTCACTTGCGCGAGCGGTTGCACTAACTGCTGTGGACGCGTAGCATCGTTTGATTGAGATGCACGTGGTAGTAGGCAGTGTAATGGGCACGTTCTGCGAAGTTAGTGGCTTGTGCGCCACATCACCCTACTCTGGATACTGTTCGATCATCTTGCGCGAGCTTTATCAGGTTGCGCGGAGGTACAATGTAACAACTTGCGCGAGCGGTTGTACCAACTGCTGTGGACGCGTGGCATCGTTTGAATGAGATGCGCGTGGTCCTGGGCAGTATAGTGGGCACGCTCAGCGAAGTTGATGGCTTGCGCGCCACGTCACCCTGCTTCTAAATAAAAGTTGATCAGTTGGCGCCAACTAGCCAGGTTGCGCATGGACGCAACTCAACAACTGGCGCCTTTGACTGAGTCTTCTGTGCTGTACTGATTAATTCTCGCGCCACACAATGACTTGCGCGAGCCAGCTGTCAGCATTAATTACATGCTGACAAAATCTTCTTGAACGCCACGTTGCACGGAATTCGAACGGATTTTTCTTGATATACGTGCTGTCAATTGTCAGGCAATGATGATGCCCTTACAGCTTTTCGAGGAAGTGCGCCACGTGGCACTCGCGCAACCTGTCTCATGCGCAACCTGAGGTTGGCGCAACCTGATGTTGCGCAACTTGATGTTGGCGTAACCTGATGATATGACTTTAGGAGCGACGCAGCTTGATTTTTAGCATCTACAAGACCCCCTTCAAAGTTTTCGAAACTTGAAAATACTTCAAAGTTTTGAAATACTTTGAATCATGCTAGTTTTGTATGGGTTGTGCCAGTCAACTCGAGCCCGATTCTTCAGCATAGATTGTGTAACTGTTTGGGGTATAAATAGCCGTACACTTTGGGCCTTTCATTCTTTACACACAAAGTGACTTCTCAAAACCCTACCTCCTCCTCTTCTTCTCGAGCTTCTTCGACCACCGACGTGATTCCTCGAAACTCTGTCTCTTTTTCCTCTAGACTCAGAAGCTTCTTCGGCAAACCCTAATGGCGCCCAGGAGATTCGATGTTAAGAAAGGAAAGGGCTTTGCTGAGCCTTCATCTTGCGCTTCATCATGCAGAGAGCAGCGACGAGCGTGTCAGTACGTTCCGCCTTCGTCACGACGAGAGACTGCCACCCCGGCCATGGAAGGTGAGCGCTTTGATCATTGATCCATGCATCGATCGTATCAACCAAATCCTTTTTAGGATTTTTTTTTGGTTTGATCTGTTCATCGTGCGCCTTCTCTTTTTAGAGTTCGGTTCACCTTCTGACTCGCGCCACCCTTTTCAGGGTTTGGTTGTTGTCACTCACATAGTATTCAAACTGTGTTATGCGATGTGGCGCACCAGAGATGTTGCGCTATATAGATGCGATGCAACACAGATGCTGCGCTATACAAGATGTGGCGCAACACAGATGTTGTGCCATATAAAATGTGGCGCAACACAGATGCTGCGCCATACAAAATGTGGCGCAACACAGATACTGCGCCATACAAAATATGGCGCAACACAGATGTTGCGCTATACAAAATGTGGCGCAACACAGATAGATACTGCGCCATATAAAATGTGGCGCAACACAGATGTTGTGCAACATAGAAGTCTCGGCGCAACCTGTAATTTTTGTACAGATTTGACCATTGCACTCTGTAAACTCACTAACTTCTTCTCGTTCACTTCTTGCAGGGAATCGGTTGGCAAGATTCTTCAGAACTGGTATCGGTGATCTTGGATGCTATGGAGCTGAACCACCTTGACACACATCAGAGAGCTCAGAACTCTTCATGTTTAAAAGGGCTTCCTTGAGATGGTAGGAAGGATCTTTATACATGAGAGTTGGATGGTGGAGACACAGAACTAGGAATCATATCACAAGGGTGATCTAATTCCTACTACTCACGAAGGGTCGTCTTTTCTCTACCAGTTGTATTGACAGCAGCTTGCCTTCGAGCTGCTGTACTCTGTCGTTCTCCTCTCGTCTTTCTGAGAGAGAAGACCAGAGTTGATTCCGTTGCCATGCTCGCTGCTTCAGATTGAGTCAACAAGGAACTGGCACTAACAAGAAAATCCAAAGATGTAATAGACCTCCATTTGTTATATTTAGAATGAAAATCTGAGATGTAATAGATTTCCATTAATATGTATCTATATTTTTAAAGAAGGAATAAAGAATGATTTTTCTCTCCTTTATGACTTGATTTGATGTGATGATATAGAAAATATAATCCAGAGGTAATGTGGACGTGAATTCATTTTTTCTATTGATGATCTCCAAGCCAGCTGAGACTTAAAGACAGGGTATCATGTCTAAAAAGAGGATATCTATGATAATACGGATTTATCATAAAGATAAGATATCTTTTAAAACAGCTGGATTTCAAAAGACAGAATTGATGATTTGGATGGAGTCCACGGGGGATTTTGAGTATTTATTATCTGTGGCTTTATTTACGAGAAAGTAAATAAACGATAATAAATGTAGGCTTAAAAAGATTGATGAGTGAATAAGCATGTCTTTTCAAAGAAAGGTCGTTTCGGTTCCCGCGACAGACAATAAACGGAAACCTATTCACGAGATGAAAAGGGATGAATGAAGGAACATGCATTTTCCAGGAAAGGTCGCTTCGGTTCCCGAGACAGAATGTTTGGCCTTTCTGTCTATAAATAGTGCGGAACTTTTAAGAATGTTATCCACACCTATCCCTTCATCGCAAATGTCTTCTGAAGATGCACCCAAGGAGGTTGAGGCCATCCCAAAGATCGAAGTTGCTACCGACACTTCTTCTGATGAGCCTCCGCCGCCTATCCAGCCAGAAGTGGGAGAAAGCTCGGCTGTTCCTGAATCAAAACAGGACATTCTTGCCAAACTGGTGGAGCCTGGAAGTACTGCCGAGGAAGAAGCTCTGAGGAAGGCTGCTTGTGAACTACTGGTGTCATCGGACAATAACGTCTTCGAGCTTCTTGCGAAATATGTTTTCAATCAAGAGTGCTCTGGTCCTTGTTAATTTTATGTATTTCCTTCTGTCTGAGTTATGCAATAAAAGGAATTTTATTTACATTCTGATTCTCTGTGTTGATATCTCTTTGTCTTCAAACATGATATTTCTCGAGAAATTTACCATTAATGGGCATCATGGCGACTCGACCATCCATACCATTCAATTGATAAGCTCCGTTGAAGAAAACTTTGCTTACAACGTAAGGTCCTTCCCACTTCGCTTCGAATTTGCCTTTGCTCATGTGTGTCATAGTCATAGGACGTCTGACGGTTAGAACTAGTTCTCCTTTTAGAAATGTTCGGACTTTGACTTTACGGTTGAAGGCTTTTGATAGACGAGCTTGATATAACTCAATATGTTGTTGAGCTAGGAGCCGTTTCTCGTCAAGCGCTTCAAGCTCCTGAAGTCTCAGACGATCATTGTTTTCGGTTGTGAGTTCATTGGCAATGTCAATCCTTAGGGAAGGGATATGGATTTCCAATGGTAAGACGGCCTCGCATCCATATACCAAAGAGAAAGGTGTGCAGCCTGTAGGAGTACGTATAGTAGTACGGTAAGCCCACAGACATTCTCCAAGCTTTTCACTCCAGTTCCGTTTGTTGGTAGAAACAAACTTCTTGAGGAGTTTGATGATGGTCTTGTTAAATGCTTCTGCCAACCCGTTAGCTGCAGGATTGTAAGCTGTAGAAGCAATATTATTGATCCTGTTGTCATCGCAGAATCGAGTGAATTTCTGACTGATGAATTGTGGCCCATTATCGTGAATAATTCGTCGCAGAACACCGAATCTGTAGATCACATAAAATTGATAACACTGCTCGTCTTGACCTCAGCTAGAGGTATAGCTTCAGCCCACTTTGAGAAATAATCAGTTATGGCTAATATGAACCGATATCCTCGAGACGAGGGAGGGTTAATAGGACCAATGACATTCATGCCCCAAGTTTCAAAGGGCCATGATGCTGCCGTCGGGTGAAGAAATTCTGATGGTTGATGGATAAAGTCAGAATGGATTTGACATGCTCGGCACTTCCTTGCATACTCGATTGCATCAGATACCATCGAGGGCCAATAGTAGCCCATAAGGCGAATACGATCTTGTAGTTTAGGACCAGGTTGATGTGCGCCACAAACACTGTCATGAGCTTCACGAAGTATTTGTTTTGCTTCCTTTCATGCGAGACAGCAAAGGAGTAAGCCGTCAAATGTTCGTCGGTAGAGTGTCTTTGTAGCATGATTAGAATAGAATCTGAGTGACCGCCGACGAATTGTTGTAGCCTCTTTAGGATCTTCGGATAAGATATCATGGACCACGAAGTCTATGAAAGGAGTTCTCCAATCTTCACTGATAGTACAAATTTCAACCGAATTGTTGAATTACATGTTTGAGTTGTTGACTTCAATATTTAAGTTATTCTCGACACAAAATAACTCTCTATTAGTGATGACGATCATTTATTGCCTTCTTACTGGAATTGCTAACACTGCTGCAAGATTAGCGAGTGCATCAGCCTCTGTATTACACGCTCGGCGTACATGCTCGATAAAGAAGCCTTTGAATGAAGTAGCCATACTGATCGCTGCATCATAATATGGGACCAGATCTTGATGTCGACCTTCGTACGTGCCTCTAACTTGGTTGACAATCAGTTTGGAGTCTCCGTAAACTTCAAGATATTCAATATCTAATTGTTTAGCCAATTGGAGACCAATGAGCAGAGCGTTGTATTCAGCCACATTATTGGAACATGACTCATCTAAAGAATAAGCTCTTTGCTGGTGAGACGAGAACGATTCCAACTCTAGCAACAATAGCACCTTTTGGTCCGATTCTGGATGCACCATCAAAGAATAGACGCCATGTAAGAATTTCTTCTGAAATCACGTTGGACTCCAAAGTTTCGTCTGGAATCTCGTCGTAGAGTTTAGACGTTTCGGGAACTGGATGAGCTGCCAGAAAGTCAGCAAGGACTTAACCTTTAACAGACTTTTGAGGAACATAAACCATATCATATTGTGCTAACAATATGGCCCATGTTGCAAGCCTGGAATTGAGTGTAGGGGGCTTCTTCATCAGGACCCGGAGAGGGTTAACTCTAGAAATAACATGAATAGTTTGGCCAGTGATATAATGTCTCGTCTTTTGAACAGCAAACATCAAAGCTAGACATTCTTTTTCCACTGGGGTGTATTGATGTTCAGCTCCAATCATTGTACGGCTAAGATAATAGATAGCATGTTCATGACCTTCTTTATTCTTCTGAGCTAATAAAACACCTAGTGAATGGTTCATTGCTCGAACATACATCAGGAAGGGTATTCCTGAGACTGGAGGCACTAGAACTGGAGGATTCATCAAGTACTGCTTTATGTCTTCAAATGCTTGTTGACATTCTTCAATCCAAATAAAAGGCCCACCTTTCTTCGTGAGTTGAGTGAACGGTCTACAGCGTCCAGAGAGATTTGAGATGAATCTCATGATGTACGCAAGCCGCCCCGGTAATTCTCGTAGCTCTTTTAGGTTGCATGGAGGACGCATCTCTTGAATGGCTTTAATTTTCTCAGGGTCAACGTGTATACCTTTAGAGGTAATAACGAATCCAAGAAATTTGCCACTAGAGACTCCCAGGAATGACTTGGTGTGATTCATCTTGAATTGATGCTGGCGCATTAGATCGAATATAGTTCTCAAGTCTTGAATGTGGTCTTCCTTTAGACGACTTTTGACAGCAATATTGTCTATATAGCATTCAACCGTCTTTCGCAAATGATCACGAAAGATAGTACTCATGGCCCGCTGATAAGTTGCACCAGCATTTTTGAGACCAAACGGCATGATTGTATAGCAATAGACTTCAAGAAAAGTGCGAAAAGATGTATGTTTCTCATCTCCCGGATGCATCTTGATTTGATTATATCCTGAAAATCCATCCATAAAAGATATACGTTCAAATCCGCAAGTATTGTCGATCATGACATCAGTGATTGGAAGAGAAAATGTCTTTGGGACAAGCTTCATTAAGGTCTCTGAAGTCGATGCAGACTCGGACCTTTCCTGTTTTCTTCAAAACTGGGACAACATTAGCCACCCAGTCCGGATGTTGTTCTTCTCTGATGAAGCCACAGGCAATGTAGTGCCCCGTCCCTACATCGTACCCCGTTCTCTGTCCACGGGGTGCGCGAGAAAGGAACACCGTCGCTATCGACTCGGTCGGGACCGATAGGTCGGGATCGATCGAACGGGAACGGTTGAATTAAGATCCATTCCCCGTTATGGAATGGCTTATTCGGAACCAAGTCCCATATTCAGCGGGTTGCGTCTCAAGGATTGGCTCTGTGGCTGGGTCGGGAGAGACCTCCCGTTGCTCTGGTTTTCACGCCGCTTGCGTTGGTTTTGGCTGTTTTCTGAATGCGTTTTCGTGAATGTTTTCGATGGTTTTCATGGCTTGCATTTCGAACTCGCATTTCCTATCGAACTTCTTGAATAATACAGTGTTCTAATCGGTTGCTTGTGCGATTTCAGGTAATCGCGTAGGCGACGTCTAGCGCGACCAACAAGTTCTCTCGCCTGAAGTAAACTCAAGGTGAGTGGCTCACCCTTCTCTTCTCGATTCTTAGGTAAATCGATAGTGTTGTTGCGGATGAAAGAATGAATGCAAGGGCACGGACACGGTAAAATGATCAAGTTTCAAAGAGAATGTAGGCTAGACCTTAATAACTAAATATTGTCTTAACTCGGTCATTGGACAACTTGTCGACAAGGTAGAGTTTTCCCGTAACGGCAACCCAAGACCATGGGACCATTTCGGCCAAGAAAGGAAACACGGTGTATAGCTGTGCTGGATGATAGCACGGGTTAAGCGGGAACATGCAGCGGGGCTCGCTACTTGCGCTGCAAGGGCCCCGGCTAACAAAAGCTATAGAGTCCAGGATGGCTTGTTATGCCAGTGACCAATCACACGTAATATTGCACTTGGTATGAAAATGATAACAATTGACAGGGAAGAACATGGTAAGTTTCATAAGGCGCGGCGCGGTCCGCCGTGGGTAAGTTCCAACGTATTTTACATTATGCTTGTCATGTGATTGTTTGGAATTCATTAGGATGGTTAGAAACATTCACAAGCTAAGTCATATAAACTCTTCAACCAAATGAGAGCGTGGAACTTAAATAGCCACGCACCAGTACAAAGTGTAATGTACTGATCCTCGCTCTCCGCGCAGGTACTCCAAACCACGAAGGACGTGCCACTTAAAGCTCAAGGCGGCGTGAACCCTTTTGAAGCCTCGTCCACGTGTGAAGGCTTGTGTTCTGAAATCCTTTTGAAGACTCCGCACTCAGTACAAAGAAGAATAAATGGCGACTCGGCTTCCCTCGATCGCAGGTGGAAAGTGTAACTATTTTGCTTGTAAAAAGGGATGTAATGTATGGAACGACTATCTCATCAACGTTCGTTTTGTAAGTCGAGTCATGTTGTATCCCGCGCGGCAATGATTGTAATGGAGTCAATGTAAAGATAGTGTTATTATCAATGAAAAAGTCTACTTCTATTTCAAATGTGTCGATCAATTTCTCTGCGTACTCTAACTTGATGTTGTATTTCGGATAACCTTATGACTACGCCTTGTGCGATCGCAACTTAGGTTCGCACGGCATCACGTCCGGGGAACGACTATCGATTCTACGAAATCGGGACGTGACATAATGGTATCAGAGCACGGCTTTACGTCCTTTGGCCTCGCGTCTAGAGTCTCAAACCTTTGACCTCGCATCGATGAGATAAGTTGTTCCATACAATGAGTCCGTAATAATTTGTGACTGATGTGTTTGCCCTCGATCGGAGAAGTGCCGGAACCCACGGCGGGGCAAGAGCAGAGCGCTTCTAGCGGCTCTAGTAGTTCGCGGGCCGGACCTTCTAACGATACCATCGAAAGGATGCTGCGCATGATGGAGGTGCAGCGGAACCAGTCCGAGAACCGACATCAACAGACAGAGGAACGACAGGCCCAGTTCGAAGCTCGCTTCGACGCACATGCTAAACTTCAACAAAAGCAGCTGGATACACTGCAGCAGATCGTCCAGACAATTGTGGCCAACGAAAATTCTGCGACTGCGCCTGCCATCACCACGCCTACTGTCACCGTGCCGGCGGTCCAGCCCATTGAAGTCGACACGGAGGAGCCCGAGCGTCAACCAGCGACACCAAAAAAGTACAACTTTGAAGTGTCAGAATTCAAGAAGGCGTGCCGCACTTCCTTCAACGGCACCGAGGGTCCTTCCATGGCAATCGACTGGTTGGAAGAGCTGGAAGATCACTTCGAGCTCCTCGGCATTGAAGAATCAAAGCAAGTCGCCTGCGCACAACTTCAGCTACGGTTGAACGCGCACAACTGGTGGACCGTGCACAAGCGAGCGATCCGACGCGACAACTCAGTGCCGATCTCTTGGGCCACGTTCCACAAAGCTTTTGAAGTCGAGTACCTTCCGTCAGTCATTTGTCAAGCGAAGGAGAATGAATTCATGCAGTTGAGGCAGGGGAACCGGATAGTAGAACAGTACGCCGCAGAATTCAACAAGTTGTCCAAATTTGCTAGTGCGTTTCTGCCTACAGAGGAGTGCCGTGTGCGACGGTTCGAAGTGGGTCTGCGACGCTCTATCGGTGCGCATGTCGGGGTCCCGGAGTACAAGACCGGCGAGGCTCTGAATCACGCTCTCCGCCTTGAGAGCGAATACCATTCCATTGCTGCCGACGTTGTGCACCACTCCAATCACAAACGTCCTAGCTATACGGGAGGCAACAATCACGCGTCAAAGCGTCCCAACAATGGCAGCTACAGAGGAAAGAACCCATTACCTCGATGCACCAAGTGCAACAGTCTCGGACACGATGCCAACCACTGCTTCACCGGGGGAGCATGTTTCGTTTGTGGAGAAAGGGGCCACCGAGCTCGAGACTGCATGGCCCGAAGACCAAATCATTCCAACGCACCACCACGACAACACCGCCAAGAGAATCAAGGACAGGCGCCCCGACCTCCTCCGCCCACTCAACCCGCACCGCAAAATTGCCAAGATCGTCGCCCCAACACTCAGGGCCGCGTCTACGCCATGACTCGAGATGAAGCGGTTGCATCAGATACAGTAGTGTCAGGTATACTAAATTTCAATAATGTGCCTGCTCGTGTGTTATTTGATTCAGGCGCTTCGCATAGTTTTATATCGGCGGACTTTGCTGCCGAGCACAAATTTCCTGTAATATCATTAGATCTCGACCTTAGCGTAAGTACGCCTTCGGGCACACCAATACTCACAAACTTAGCCTGCGCCGACGGGATTATCTGTATCGACGGTCAAAAGATCGGTCTTGACGTGATAGTTCTAGACATGAAGGACTTTGACATCATTCTGGGAATGGATTGGCTCGAGCCGTGCAACGCAACCATAGACTGCGACGGAAAGACGGTCACCTTCCGCATACCAGGAGTGCCTGAATTCTGCTTTTCGTGTGGTGAGGCATCGTCGACCTGCATGCTGATCTCGGCAATTTCCGCTCGGAGGATGCTGCATTCTGGGTGCGAAGGCTATTTGGCGTCCGTCCGAAAAATGCGACAGGATGGTGCAAACGCGGGTCAGACCGACGTTGTGGCAGAATTTTCCGATGTATTCCCGGACGAGCTACCTGGCATGTCCCCCGACCGAGAAATCGAGTTCAGCATCGATACATTTCCCGATACTCGACCGATTTCCAAGGTCCCGTACAGAATGGCCCCCGCCGAGATGAAGGAACTCAAGGTCCAGTTACAAGAGTTACTCGACAGAGGATTTATTCGGCCTAGTGTTTCACCGTGGGGAGCGCCCGTGTTGTTCGTGAAGAAAAAGGATGGGTCCATGCGTCTGTGCATCGATGACCGAGAGCTAAACAAGGCCACCATCCGGAACAAGTACCCATTGCCCCGCATAGACGACTTATTCGATCAACTGCAAGGCGCCTCGGTATTTTCGAAGATTGATCTCCGCTCAGGCTATCATCAACTCAAGATCAAGTCAGACGACGTGCAAAAGTCAGCCTTTCGCACTCGGTACGGCCACTACGAGTTCTTGGTGATGCCATTCGGCCTGACGAACCCCCCTGCCGCCTTCATGGATCTGATGAATCGGATGTTTCGACCCTTTCTTGATAAATTTGAGGTAGTCTTTATTGACGATATTCTCGTCTACTCGAAGGACAGGGCGCAGCATGCAGAACATCTACGGGCCGTGCTCCAGACACTTCGAGAGAATGAGTTGTATGCAAAGCAGAGTAAGTGCGAATTCTGGCTAAGCAGCGTATCATTTCTTGGTCACATCATTTCATCCGAAGGCATTGCAGTCGATCCGAAGAAAGTGGAAGTTGTTGCTGATTGGAAGCGGCCTACGTCTGCTAGTGAGATTCGAAGCTTTCTTGGTTTGGCGGAATACTATCGACGCTTCGTTAAAGACTTCGCGAAGATTGCATCGCCATTGACTCGCCTCACTCAAAAGGGAGTCGTGTACGAGTGGTCGGATGACTGTGAAGCTTCCTTCCAGGAGCTAAAACAGCGACTAATTTCGGCACCTATACTCGCACTTCCGGATGGGCCAGAGGGTTTTCAGATATTCAGCGATGCTTTAGGCCAAGGCTTGGGATGTGTGCTCATGCAGCGAAACAAGGTGATATCCTTCGCCGCCAGACAGTTGAAGCCGCACGAGAAGAACTATCCTACGCATGACTTGGGAGTTAGCGGCGATTGTGTTCGCATTGAAATTGTGGCGTCACTATCTATACGGTGGCGTGCGCGATCTATACCGACCACAAGAGCCTCAAGTATCTCTTCACCCAGAAGGAATTGAACTTGCGATAGAGGTGCTGGCTCGAACTGATCAAAGACTATGACTTGACGATCGACTACACTACGGGCAAGGGAAATGTTGTGACGGACGCTCTAAGTCGAAAATATCTTGCCTCGCTATCCATCAACCGCAGACTACTACAAGATTTAGAAGAAATGGGTATCGACCTCCGGGTTCGATTCAGGGATGTACGATTGACGCAGCTGCAGTTAGAGCCGAGTTTGGTGGAAAATATCATGACCGCTCAGAAGGATGATCCGTACCTGAAGAAAATGTGCGAGCGAATTTCAATATGTAGTGCGACCGACTTTGCGGAAGATGAGACCGGCGAGCTGAGATTGAATGGCCGACTATGTGTTCCGGATGATTCAAAACTACGAAAGGAGATAATGTCGGAGGCGCATTATGCGAAATATACCTTACATCCAGGTAGCACCAAGATGTATAAGGACCTCCGCACGACCTTCTGGTGGCACGGGATGAAGAGAGATGTGGCGCTCTTCGTGTCACAATGCATGGCCTGTCAGCAGGTGAAAGCTGAGCATCAGCGACCGGACGAGGAGATGCAGAACCTTGCTATTCCAGAGTGGAAATGGGATCACGTCACTATGGACTTTATTGTTGGCCTGCCGAAGGCACCACGGGGGAACGACGACATCTTGGTCATCGTCGATCGATTAACCAAGTCAGCGCACTTTATTGCCATCAAAGTTACTTGGAGCGTTGATCGCCTGGCGGAGATTTATCTTGACGAGATAGTACGGCTGCACGGAGTTCCAGTATCCATCGTCTCTGATCGGGATTCACGGTTCATGTCGCGATTCTGGAGTAGCCTTCAGTCGGCGCTAGGTACCAAGTTGCAGTTCAGCTCAGCTTACCATCCACAGACCGACGGCCAAACGGAGCGTGTTAATCAGATTCTCGAAGACATGCTACGACTCTGCGTAATTGACTTCAAATCAAGCTGGGACGTCCACCTACCGCTGGCGGAATTTGCATACAACAATAGCTACCAGTCCAGCATCCAAATGGCGTCGTATGAAGCTTTGTACGGCCGGAAGTGCAGTTCGCCCATTTGCTGGGATGAAGTCGGGGAACGGCAGATACTCGGCCCGGAGCTGGTGGAACAGACTGTGGAAAAGGTCAAGCTAATTCGGGAAAGACGGAAGATTGCACAGAGTTGGCAAAAGAGCTACGCCGACACCCATCGAAGACCGCTCGAGTTCCAGGTGGGCGATCACGTGTTCCTGAATGTGTCGCCCGTGCGAGGAGTTACTCGGTTCGGTGCGAAGGAAAAATTGAGCCCAAGATTTGTTGGTCCGTTCGAGATATTGAAGCGAGTCGTCCCGGTAGCTTACCAAATCGCCTTGCCGCCTGCATTGTCAGAGGTACACGACGTCTTCCACGTCTCGCAATTGCGGAAGTACGTGCACGATCCGAGCCATGTTGTGGATTTAGGTAAGCTGGACCTGAGGGCGGATTTATCATATGTCGAAGAGCCGGTGCAAATCTTGGAGCGCAAGGATAAACTTCTCCGCAACCGTGCTATTCCTCTCGTCCGCGTCCTCTGGAGAAACCATTCGGTCGAGGAGTCGACGTGGGAGCTTGAGTCAGAAATGAAGGAAAATTTTCCTTCATTATTCGCAGAGGTAGGTTCTATTTTTTAAGTTTCGTGGACGAAACTTTTTCTTAGTTGGTTATGGTGTAGTGCCCCGTCCCTACATCGTGCCCCGTTCTCTGTCCACGGGGTGCGCGAGAAAGGAACACCGTCGCTATCGACTCGGTCGGGATCGATCGAACGGGAACGGTTGAATTAAGATCCATTCCCCGTTATGGAATGGCTTCTTCGGAACCAAGTCTCATATTCAGCGGGTTGCGCCTCAAATGGCTTTGCGGCTGGGTCGGGAGAGACCTCTCGTTGCTCTGCTTTTCACGCCGCTTGCGTTGGTTTTGGCTTTGTTTTCTGCATGCGTTTTCGTGAATGTTTTCGATGGTTTTCATGGCTTGTATTTCGAACTCGCATTTTTTATCGAACTTCTTGAATAATACAGTGTTCTAATCGGTTGCTTGTGCGATTTCAGGTAATCGCGTAGGCGACGTCTAGCGCGACCAACAAGTTCTCTCGCCTGAAGTAAACTCAAGGTGAGTGGCTGACCCTTCTCTTCTCGACCCCTTCTTAGGTAAATCGATAGTGTTGTTGCGGATGAAAGAATGAATGCAAGGGCATGGACACGGTAAAATGATCAAGTTTCAAAGAGAATGTAGGCTAGACCTTAATAACTAAATATTGTCTTAACTCGGTCAAGAACAACTTGTCGACAAGGTAGAGTTTCCCCGTAACGGCAACCCAAGGCTATGGGACCGTTTCGGCCAAGAAAGGAAACACGGTGTATAGCTGTGCTGGATGATAGCACGGGTTAAGCGGGAACTTGCAGCGGGGCTCGCTACTTGCGCTGCAAGGGCCCCGGCTAACAAAAGCTAGAGTCCAGGATGGCTTGTTATGCCAGTGACCAATCACACGTAATATTGCACTTGGTATGAAAATGATAACAATTGACAAGGAAGAACATGGTAAGTTTCATAAGGCGCGGCGCGGTCCGCCGTGGGTAAGTTCCAACGTATTTTACATTATGCTTGTCATGTGCTTGTTTGGAATTCATTAGGATGGTTAGAAACATTCACAAGCTAAGTCATATAAACTCTTCAACCAAATGAGAGCGTGGAACTTAAATAGCCACGCACCAGTACAAAGTGTAATGTACTGATCCTCGCTCTCCACGCAGGTACCCCGAACCACGAAGGGCGTGCCACTTAAAGCTCAAGGCGGCGTGAACCCTTTTGAAGCCTCGTCCGCGTGTGAAGGCTTGTGTTCTGAAATCCTTTTGAAGACTCCGCACTCAGTACAAAGAAGAATAGATGGCGACTCGGCTTCCCTCGATCGCAGGTGGAAAGTGTAACTATTTTGCTTGTAAAAAGGGATGTAATGTATGGAACGACTATCTCATCAGCGTTCGTTTTGTAAGTCGAGTCATGTTGTAGCCCGCGCGACAATGATTGTAATGGAGTCAATGTAAAGATAGTTTTATTATCAATGAAAAAATTTACTTCTATTTCAAATGTGTCGATCAATTTCTCTGCGTACTCTACCTTGATGTTGTGTTTCGGATAACCTTATGACTACGCCTTGTGTGATCGCAACTTAGGTTCGCACGGCATCACGCCCGGGGGACGACTATCGATTCTACGGAATCGGGGCGTGACAGGCAATGAGCTCCTTGATTTCAGCTTCTATGGCGTCCATCATGTCAGGTCGAAATCGACGCTGTTGTTGCTTAACTGGCCTTGCATTTGGCAGAATGTTGAGTTTATGGGTAGCAATATGAGGATCTAATCCCGGCATGTCTTCATAGCTCCAAGCGAATACATCAATATATTCCATAATAAGTTGGATCAGTTCTTGTTTATATGCTTCAGGGAGGCTTTTACTGACGAATATTGGCCTTGGGGAAGTTTCATCTCCAATATTGGCTTGAACCAACTGATCTTCGGTAGGTGGCTCACGTTGCTCGAAGCGAAACTCCCATTGAGTATCCATCCTTTGTGCCCAAGGATCAGATTCAGAGGCTTCAGCAAAGTCTTCGTCGTCTTCAGAGAATTCGGCAGTTACCATATTAGAAGATAGAGTCACTCGATGGACGTGCCCAACACTGGTGTCTGAATCCCATGAAACAGAATCAGAAGAGTTAGATCGTTCTTTTTTTTCGGATTCGGAAGCTTCTGGAGTCAGTATTGGTGAAGTATAACCCAATCCCCGCTTCGTTTTGCTGTAACATTGTTGTGATTTTCCTTTTGGAGCAGGAATACAAATAGGAGTTCGCCTTCCTTTACCGCCATTGAGACTAGCTTTAAAATTATAGCCCATCTTTTGAATGACATCTCTTGATTGTTGACTATAACGACGTAGTTGAAGTCTTCCGTTATCGTGATTTTCTTCTTCACCATTGGGCGTGATCTTCTGTTCTGTTCCTTTACTAAAAAGTATAGGAAGTTCATCTTTCTTCCTGGAAGGAACTAAGAAGAAAGAGTCCTGAATTGGTTCGAGCAATACTTCGTCTTGGAGAGGTTGAACTGCTCCTATGGTAAGTGGTTCGAAGTTATCTAACATATCTAAATAACATCGAGTATAATAAAGAACATCAGTATACTGTAAAGGAGATGTTATTTTATTGATTTGTACATCATCATTTACAACATGATTCTTAGCCTTAACAGAAGGCTTAGTAAGGTTGATAACCAGAGGAGGAGAAGAGGATTCTTAGCCTTAACAGAAGGCTTAGTAAGGTTGATAACCAGAGAAGGAGAAGGAGAAGGTGAAGGTTTACTACGACGAAGGTCGATAACCAAAGGCTCAGAAGGGGTGATCTCCTTTTGTTCCCTTTCTACAGCAGGAGGCTGTTTGTTATGAGAGGAAAGATGTATAGTCAACGTCTGAGAAGAAGAGTGACGAGTAGTACGTCCTTTGACGGGGATCATGAGAATATCTTTTGAAGTATCTTTCTGATCTTCCTCACTATCCATCGCCAATACAACCTTCATGAACACTTCTTTGTACATCCGAGAGTCAGTACAATACGCTTCAATGCCCCTGAAAGGATTTAGGTCGGCTACTTCCTTCTGAACCTCTCTATTGACATCTACATATTTGAAGCATTGATGTAGAGTGTATGGTACAATGTTATGCTCATGCAGAAATGGTCTTTCCAGCAAAGCATTATAAGAGCTATGATTATCGATAACGTAGAAAGTAACATTTGTACGAAAATTGCCTATTTGAACCTTCAGACGAATCTTTCCTAGGGGTTCACTTCTTCCAGAATTGAATCCTAAGATTGTCGTGATGGTTGTTGAAAAATTGTGTACAGGAATCTTTAATGCATCTAGTAGAGTCTTTGGCATGATGCTAAGTGCAGACCCAGGATCGATCAAAATGCGATCAACCTTCATGGTATCGACATATCCCGTGAAGTAGAGGGGTCGGTCATGACGATTATCTTCCAACAGCATATCATCTTGTGTAAAGGTGATGTTGGGTATCAGTTCCATTACATTGTGACAATGAAGGCATGTTACAGGCTCTTCCTCTGGCTTCTTGAGGAATGTTAGACAAGTATCAGCTTGCATCAAAGCTTCACTTAACGTTTCTCGAGTTTCTTTCGAAAGACGGAGTAGCTCAAAAATTGACAATCTTGCCGGGTATTAGCCAGCTGAGCCAGTATATCAAAGTTATATGGCTTCTCGAGTCCCAAAGTTGGAGTCTTCTTCAATACCTTATCAAAACGGACAGGTTGTTTAAGGTTATAAACGGCGGTAGGCGGGTGCGCGGCGGAGAGAGTCCGCCTACCGCCTAGGCCGCCTAGGCGGTGCCTAGGCGCCGCCTAGGCGGTTGATACATTTGAACAATTTTTACTATTTTACCACTGTTTTTTTTTTTTGCATAATATGCATATTTTAAGGGTGTTCCATGCATAACTAAGTTGTAGAATGAAGATTTATAAAGTTTTAGTGTTGTTAGGCTCATAATGTTAAAAAAAATCTTTTTGGCCAAAATATTTTGTAAAGTATTTATCCGCCTAGGCGCTCGCCTACGCTGCCTCACCTCCGCCTATGCCGCCAACCTCCATTGGCCGCCGACTCCACCGCCTACAGCAAAACGGTGCGGAGAGGGACCGTCTACCGCCTAGGCGGCCTAGGCGGGCGCCATTTAGAACATTGGTTGTTTTCCTTTGTCAGCTGTCGTCGATTTGGGAAGAGTTGGTTCTACTGGAGGTGATGAAGCTGATGGAACATTGACAGCAGGAGAAGATAATGCTTGAGAAGGCTCCAGAGCTGGAGCAGGGTTTTCTTGACCATATGAATAGTCTCTTAGGAAAGGTTTCCCAGACCTGGTACCAATTAAGGCTTCTTCTTCGGATACAGGTTCGAAGGACACCATATTACAACTCTTTGCCTGGATCTTGTTTCTGGAAGATTTCTTTTGGCAAGATGAAAAGTTTGTCCAATAACCCAAGCCAACCCGAGATTGGTTGTGAGAAAGACATAGAGAAAGAGGTACAAGAGATCCCTTTCCATGGTTCAAATCAGAGGCCTTTTGTAGATCATATCCCATTTTCGTCATTAGTTCACGAGACTGTGGACTATACAGATGGAAAGCTGGTTGATATTTGGCTTCTGACTTTGATAATGTTGTCTCAGCAGGGGAAGAAGAAGAAGAATTATTTGCTGCCGAGATGAAGGCAGCAGTTAGAGGTGGAAGACAATGTTCACCCAACGAAATCATATGACATGATTTATATTTAGTGGCCTTCTTAGACTTGGTGGAGGAAGACGGTGTTTCGAAGTCAGCCACTAAATCTGAATGGATCCACATAATTTTTTCTTTATCAGTAGACAGGAACAAGACCATCAGTTCGTGCAGGTAGAAAATTAACAATCTCCAGAATAGTTCTCGGGATGGGTATGACGTCATCCTGAACAAGTTGAGCCGAAAAATCTCCAAACTGTAGAGAGACGACGTTAGCCATTACAGTTTTCTCGTCTTGTTGGAGAGTGATTGCACCGGAATTGACAATCTCCTGAATTTTTTCCTTGAGCACATAGCATGCTCGAGTTGGATGTCCAATAAATATGTGGTAAACACAATATTTAGGATGATCAGTCTTACCAACTTCCTCTGGCCGTTTTGCTTCTGGCAGTTGAAGTTTATTGCTCTTGATTAGACAATCAAAGATACTCATGATATCATCTTCATCAAAAGAGTATTCTTCTTTTGGACGTAGTGCCCTTTGTGGTGGTGCTGTTGGGGCAGATGTTGGCTGACTTACATTGATAGCTAGAGTTTTTTTGCCTTTGAGATTAATAGCCAAAGTTGTTTGCAAAAACAAAAGTTGAAGAACTTTATTGATACAAACTTTGTAAAAGATTACAATTTGAATTCTGGGAATGGTACAACTTTAAGAATCCAATCTAGATGACTATTGCTTTATCCCTTGGACGATGTGAACTCTGAAGATGAAGCCTCTGAAGTTGAAGACAACTCTGGAATTGAAGGCAAAAAGTCTCGGAAGTTGAAGGCAAAAGCCTCGGAAGAATGCAGCAGCACTTGGGCAAGAACTCCTGAACTCTCTGAACTTTGAAGTCTGATCTCTCTATAATCTGATCTCTGATCTCTGATCTCTGATTATTGATCCCCCCTTGAATGGAGACTTGAAACTCTATTTATAGAGTTCTGAGAAATAACTAACTTTTAGTTATTCTGGACTGCGCATGATAGATTGCGCAGCAATTAGATTGCGCAACAATGGACTGCGCAAACAGCTACTGGATCATGGGCCAACTGTCTTGGACACATGGCATCATTTGATTGAAATGCGCATGATCGTGCATAGACAGTTGCCACGAAATGAGCAATTAATGGCATGAATGTCACGTGTATTTTGTCATTTATGCTGATTGAACGCGCACACTGAATTGCGCTGGTCTTGGATTGCGCAGACTTGGACTGCGCAGGAAATGGATTGCGCCAACATAAATTGCGCCAACATAGATTGCGCTGCCAGCTGTCCTCGAGCGCCGTGCTGCACGATTTAAACGAATGGTCGCCACGTTCTCCGTGCTGTCAGCTATCAGAAGATTTGATTTGTGTCGGGTAATGATGATGATCTGCCACGTCAGCCTGCGCACTTGAGTGTGTGCGCAAACTAGTATGCGCAATCTGATGGATGCGCAATCTGATGTCTGCGCAGTTCATCTGAAAGTTGTATTTCTTGATTTTCTGACTTTGTTGATGTGTGCAACTTGATTTTTTTAGGACCTACAAGACCTCCTTCAAAGTTTTCGAAAGTTGAATTTATTCAAAATTTCGAAATACTTTGAATTTTGAATTTGAAATCAATTTGCGCATGTAGTGAGCTGTCTGCGCAATCTGAGGGTTTAGCCCATTTTTAGGCGCAATCTAAGGCGGCCGTTTCGATTTGAAAAACTATAAATAGTTCTTCAATTCCTTCGAAGTGTTCTTTACTTGCTTCTTCGTGCACTTGAGAGAAAAATTTCTGAGCTCTTTCTTCCTTTCTTCTCCGACGATCTCAATGGCTCCCCGACGATCCTCTGCCGCTGCTAAGGGCAAGGCCCCCGCCGAGTCATCGGCTAGGGCTGCGCGACGAGCTTCTCGCCACGAAACTGCTCATCCAGCAATGATAGGTAGATGACCTAATCAAAACCCTTTTTAGGGTTTTGATTTCACTGTTTCTTCAAAATCCATCTCTTTTTAGGGATGCGATCATACTGCGCCACCCTTTTTAGGGTTCTGGTTGCACAAATCAGTTCATTCTTCATTTTTATGAAGGACGACTCTCTGCGCAATCGGTTGAACTGCGCTGACAAAAGTCAGCGCAACTTGCTGATTTGCGCGAGACTGTCAGCGCAATCTGATTATTTGCGCAATCTGATTATTTGCGCAATCTGATTTTACACAATCTAATATTTGCGCAAACTGAATCTTTGACTTTGACTTATACTGAAAATTTTTGTTTTCTCTGTCTGATGCAGTTAATACTAGAGAAGATCCAGAATATGAGAACTTCGTAGGGACCCTTTCAGAATCAGAATATAAAGAGGACCTATCACATGTGCACTATCCTCATTATGATCTGCCAACCTCCCGTCAGGCCATTTTGATATCCCAAGATAATGAGACACTGCAATGTTTGATGAATGGACAACCTCTGGAATCAGCAGACGCTGTCATACACAAGAAACCATTATTCCTATTCGGTGAAGCTTTTGAGAAAAGCTCTCAACCGAGACCAAGGATGGAAGAAAGGATTGTCCATCAGACAGATAAATCATTCTCGATACCAAATGTTCCACGATGCCTCCCCTTATCCCGGTATGCTCATGCGAGCTATCCGAGGAAGATGGAATGGAACCTTAAACCGTTCCAAGATGCCCGTCCAAGAAGGATTTTTGTGAAGAAGGGGCCGAGCAAGAAGGATATGTTCTACAGTTCCTCAGAACGGTACAGTGTCTTGTTGAGAGGTCTGAAACCCGGTTGTATTCCGCCGGAGAATTCTTCCTTGTTAATGCCCGTCAGAACTCCAATTTTCGCAAATGAGTTTGCGAAGGTCGAAGGAAGATATCCTGAGCAGGACATCAGATTAACTGGATTGGTGAATCCAGATTTTAAAAGATGGAACTGCATAGCAAATTGGATTCTGACCAAGTTTGAAAATAAACTCCAGCAAATCAATTTGTACCAAGCAGTGCAT
The DNA here is from genome assembly GCA_029216955.1 of Iris pallida. Taxonomy (NCBI): domain Eukaryota; kingdom Viridiplantae; phylum Streptophyta; class Magnoliopsida; order Asparagales; family Iridaceae; genus Iris; species Iris pallida. Next base: position 22,400,892 of record JANAVB010011199.1, on the reverse strand, counting down.
GCCACTGTCTATGGTTTTGCTCCGAACCCGCACCTGTTCTTGGCTCTAGCAGAGAGGTACAATTACAGAACAGGGACCTTCATGACTCCCGGCAGAGAAATCGGGTTTGCACTTCATGAGATGCGGTACATCTCTTATTTGCCAATGGGAGATGCCCCATATGAAGAATTTGTCCCAACCAATGATGAGTTGGACAGACTCCGGAGAGAGAATGCAGAAATGGTAGCAGTCTTCGAGGAACTGCTATGTCATTATAAAATCTGTTCTCTGTTCTATAAAAGTGCTACATCAAACACTTGCTATTCCTCGAAATGGCTACCTTATATGTTCCTTAATCACATTCAAGAACCGAAGACCAAGGAACATGATAGATGCTATCCTGACTTCTTTAAGCCATTGAGCAACACAGAAGTGATGAAGTTGATGGAAGAAAGTGGCGATTTTGATAAAGAGACGAAGGATGATTATCAATGTCCTCCTTTGAAGAAAGGAGATACTCTCGAAAGTTATTTGAGAGTAGGATATAGACCGATGTCAAAAGAAGCCCAATTAGCAGGGTTTCTGACACATTGGCTCCGTCGGTTTGTAGTCCCGGGATCCAGTGCTGTAGACCGCTTCCATCGCGGTGTTCTTTTTGCTGCCGTTAGATTAGTATTCGGCTATAAGATGGATCTTTTGTCAGCGATGACTTGTAAGCTGAATGCTGGTCTTCGTCTGTACGTCGATCTGATACTGAAATCCAAGGGTGAAAAAGAATTTCCTCGGTTGGAATTACCGTATACATATCTATTTGGGTGGTTGCTCCTTCACCATCCCACTTTGATGGACCCCGGCATGGGACCGGTCGACGGCAGCTTTTTGCGGAGATACTCTCATAGTAAGTGGAAATTCACTGCTCTGAGAGATTGTAGATATGCTCTGAACCTGAGCAAAGGATGGAACTTTTATTGCACCCATCCTCCTGCTGGTTACGAACAAATGCCGACAAATATGATTGACTCGAAGATGCATCCTCTGAGCCGTGCAGCTTTTGAGTGGTTGAAAACAATTCGACCGTCCCATTTGGTGTACCGGTTTGAAGATGAATGTTATTTAGAGCCATATCTCCCCAGTCGATTTGCTCGGCAGTTCGGGTACGACCAATTCCATGTGGGGAATGCTATCACATGTCTTCAAGGAAAGGGTTTTTTAATAGATGGGGCCCGAGCATGGGCTTATTATAATGCTCGAGATACAAAAGCGATGTTCTCGATGCCAGTAAACAGCAATCATGGCCCTCGGATGCTATTTACATACTCAGTATTCTATACATCTTCGAACACCTTTGCTGAGAATTTCAACCTCGCGGATAGTTTCGCGTCTTCAACAAGATTAAAGAGGGGAGGAGTCGTCATGTCGCTCATAGGAAATGATGAAGTACATGAGCCAGCAGATGCACCCTTGGAAGCTTCAAGGGATGTTATGTTCCCTCAAGAAGTTAATGCGCCACTACGTATCTCTTTGAAGGTAGGCAAATCTCCAGCCAAGAAGAGGAGAAGAGAGGAGCCTCCCGCTCCAGCAGCAAAGAAGAAATTGATTTTAGATCATTCTTCTGAAAAGATTACCACTAGATCTCAATCTCGGCAGCTGGCCGAGACAATTCAGCAAGAAGAGGCTACCACACCGACCTCTGTCCAAAGACAAGTCGAGATTGTAAATATAGAGAGCCCTGAGAGGCCTCTGAAAAGAAAGAAGCTGGCCCAAAGAAGAAATCGAGCCCCGTCTTCAATAGTAGTGGATGCTGCGGCTGGATTAACTTTGCCATCTCCCACTCCTATTTCAGAGCCTAGGAATAAAACTCCTAGTCCAGAACATAGAGAAGAGATCGAGCAAAGAAAAGATCTTGATCCGAGAACTGAGGCCGAAGAGCCCAGAGGAAGTATTATGGAGGAAGTGGAGGAAGAGCAAAATGTTGTACACTCTCTTCCACCTGCTGCGGAGACGACTCAACTTCCGCCTACTCCTAGAACCCTCCGCGAAGAAGAAGATCGTGAAGTGATTGCGGCTCTAGAAGATTGCAGCTACAGCCCGCTGGAGGACTATTGTGACCAAGTTGCAACTACCAGTGGGAATGCACCAGAAGAAGATGAAGATGAGGAGAACTCTTCGTCTGAGAATATTGATGAATATATGCAAGATCTTGAAAGAGATGATGAAGTGCATATATCTCCTAATGCTGTTGATGATACCTTAAATCCTGAAGAGGATGTTGAGGTTCCAGAAAACGCTGCTGATACCTTAAATCCTGAAAAGGATGTTGAGGTAGAAGTATCTCCAGAAAAAGTAGCAAATGAAGAAGCTCCGGAAGAAACTCCCGCCACTGATCCTCAAGGTATAAAATGAAATTAGCAATCTCCTCTTAAATAGATTGATAGCTAACGTCTTTATTTGTATTTCCTGCAGATCTTGAGACTCCTCTAGCACCTCCGACGTGCACGGACATAGTGCCTATAACGACGATGATTGTTAGTAGCAGTCATCATTTATCCTGTGGTTCTGAAGCGGGCAGTAGCCAAGCTGTTATGGCTGAAGCTACTTCTGCTCGGCCAGAGTCTATTCCAGCAGATGATAGGCTCATTGTTGGATTCAACCATGGTAAGATAATTTACATCTTTAATCTTCTTGGACAATAGCAAACAACAGGCAAAATGACAATTTTTTACTTTTTGCAGAAGAACAACCGGGAGGGGCAACTAGCTCCACTTTGGCTCCTTTGTTCAAAGAGCCCGTTGTCCAGACGCGAGAGATTGAACATCCTACGGCCTCATCATCAACAGGAGTAGCTGCAACTCCTGGTGCTATAGCAACTAATAATCTTGTGATCCAATCATTTACCAGATGCTTTTTTGAATCTTTGGGCCCTCTAGTAAAAAGAATGATGGAAAAAGAGGGTACTGACTTTTTCATGGTTAGAAGTCCAACCTCTCTCTTAGTAAGGGCTATCCGGGAACAAGGTGACGAGGCTCAAGCCACTCTCCTGGAACATATTTTGAATGAGTTAGAGATTTCCATCAAAAGCTATAAAGAGCTCAACCAAGGAGACGTAGAGTCTCTAGTGCAGGCAGAATTCGAACAACTGGCTCAAGCAGCTGACATTGAAAGGGTCAACCTTCAGAACCTTTTGGAAGCTTTCTCTGCAAAATCTGCTGAATATAACTCCAAGCTGGAATCAGTAACCTTGATGGCTGAGAGAAAAGAGAAGAGAGCTGCTGAGCTGAAGGCAGAGATTGATCGTCTCCAGAAGGAGTTAGAAGATGAAGTTGCTGATCATCAACTTGCAACCCAACAATTCAATGCTCTGATTCAGGAGAGGGATGAGTATGTGGAAGCTCATAATGCTGAGATTACTCGCCGAATGGTGGCCATGACTGCTTTCAATGAAGAAACCGGGATGGAAGAAGCCAGAAGGAGGGTGATGTCCACTCGTGAAGAACGGCTGCAGACTCTAAAGCAGCAGATTGATAATCTGATAATACCTCCGTCTTAGTGGAACATTTTGTATCTTTATGTCTTTTGAAGTACATGTATTTTTGTAATGTCTCATATTTCGATTAATAAAAGACATTTTTGCTGTGGCTCCATTATTTGTTGCATATCTTGTTCAGATATAAATAATAGAGATAGAAAATATATTCAGATGTGCAAGACATGGTATATTTCTTGATGATTTTGTAGAAAATAATTATATTCATTATATCTGCTCAGAGGTAATATGGACGTGGCAGAATATACTGAATATTATTATCTCAATTGACAACTTAATCGAAACGATAAGTTGCTGATGTGGATGTGAGATGAACGGAAAAACCGTCAAATGATGGAATGAACGGACAGACCGTCAAAATGGATAATAACGAACGGATGAACCGTCAAGTGATGATAAATGAACGGGTGAACCGTCGGATGATAAAGAACGGACGAACCGTCGGGTGATAATGAACGGATGAACCGTCGAATGAATGTGAATAGGTGAACCATCGGATGAATGTAATGAACGGACGAACCGTCAGGTGATAATGAACGGATGAACCGTCGAATGAATGTGAATGGGTGAACCATCGGATGAATGTAATGAACGGACGAACCGTCGGGTGATAATGAACGGATGAACCGTCGAATGAATGTGAATGGGTGAACCATCGGATGAATGTAATGAACGGACGAACCGTCGGGTGATAATGAACGGATGAACCGTCAGGTGATGATGAAGGAACGGGCGAACCGTCGGATGGATGTGTTGCTTCGTTATCTGCCTATAAATAGAACAGAATTTTAGCAGAAAAGAGCACTTCCCCTTTTCTAACATAAAAATGTCATCTGGAGATGCATCTAAGAAGGCTGATCTTGGCCCAAAGATTGAGAAGGGCACTGAAGAATGTCTTGTCGATCCAGTTCAATCAAAGGAGGCAGAAGTAGGCGAAGGTTCGTCTGCACCCAAGCCGCCGCAAGACATCCTGGACTTTCTGCTTGAACCAGGAAGGACCGAAGAAGAGGAAGCTATGAGGATGGCCGCTTGCAAGTTCCTAGTGGGTTCCAGCAAGGAGGTTCTCGGCTCTTTTGCTGACCGTGTTTTTGAAAAGGACGGCAGTGGTCCGCGTCCAAATGTAGAGAAGGATGATAGTGACCTTCCTTAATATCAGGTACTATCATTCATGATGAAATAAAATTTTATTTATGAACTTGAACTTGTCTGATGATTTACAAGCATTTACATTTATACATAATACTTTTTAAGGAACTTGCCATTGATAGGCATCATTGCAATTCGTCCATCCAGTTCTGAGAGTTGATAAGCTCCATTTGAGAAGACTTTGCTTACAACGTAGGGACATTCCCACTTTGCATCGAATTTGCCTTTACTCATATGAGTCATAGTCATAGGACGTCTGACTGTTACAACAAGTTCTCCTTGCTGAAAGGCTCTGACCTTAACTTTACGGTTGAAAGTCTTAGAAATGCGAGCTTGGTATAACTCAATATGTTGTTGAGCCATTAACCGCTTCTCATCAAGTGCCTCCAATTCTTGAAGTCGAAGAAGATCATTGTTCTCTGTAGTGAGCTCGTTAGCAATGGCAATCCTTAAAGAAGGAATTTGGAGTTCCAGAGGAAGAACAGCTTCACAGCCATATACCAAAGAGAAAGGTGTAAAACCTGTGGGGTTGCGGACCGTAGTTCGGTAGGCCCATAGACACTCGCCAAGCTTTTCACTCCAATTCCGTTTGTTAGTGGATACAAAGTTTTTGAGGAGCTTGATAATAGTTTTGTTGAAGGCTTCAGCTAAACCATTAGCGGCAGGATTGTAGGCAGTCGAGACGACATTGTCAATCCGGTGATCATCACAGAATCTGGTGAATTTCTGGCTGATGAATTGCGGTCCGTTGTCATGAATGATTCGTCGAGGGACACCAAATCGATAAATGACATGGTGTTTGACGAAGTTGATGACACTACTGGTCTTGACTTCAGCCAAGGGTATAGCTTCAGCCCACTTAGAGAAGTAGTCTGTTATTGCTAGAATGAACCGATGTCCTCTAGAAGAAGGAGGATTAATAGGACCTATGACATCCATGCCCCAAGCTTCGAAAGGCCAGGAAGCGGCTGTCGGATGTAGAAATTCTGAAGGTTGATGAATGAAATCTGCATGGATTTGACAGGCTCGACATTTCCTTGCATATTCGATGGCATCTGATACCATAGAGGGCCAGTAGTAACCCATTCTTCGGATGCGATCTTGTAGTTTAGGACCGGGTTGATGTGCTCCGCAGACACCGTCGTGAGCTTCACGCAGTACTTGTTTTGCTTCATCGCCAGCTAGACAGCGCAAAAGTAGGCCGTCATAAGTCCGTCGATAGAGTCTTAGTGGTTTGGTTGTAGTAGAATCGTAAAGATCGTCGTCGAATAGTTGTAGCCTCCTTAGGATCTTCGGGGAGTATGTCGTGAACCACGAAGTCGATGAAAGGAGTTCTCCAATCTTCATTGATAACATTAACTTCAGCAAGATTACTGAACTCGATGTTACGATTGTTTTCGACACAAAACAATTCTCGATTAGAGATAACCACAACTTGTTGTCTTCTGATGGGAATGGCTAAGACTGCTGCAAGATTGGCCAAAGCATCTGCCTCAGTATTGCATGCTCGGCGTACATATTCAATAAAGAAAGCTTTGAATGATGTAGCCATGTTGATTGCTGCTTCAAAGTAAGGTACCAGATCTTGATGACGGACTTCATAAGTTCCTCTAACATGGTTGACAACCAGCTTAGAGTCGCCGTAAACTTCGAGATATTCAATGTCCAATTGCTTGGCTAATTGAAGACCGATGAGTAGAGCATTGTACTCTGCTACATTATTGGAACAGGATTCATCTAGAGAGTAAGCTCTTTGGATAGTTGATCCGTCTGGAGAAACGAGAACAACTCCAACTCCTGCTACAATAGCACCATTGGGTCCGATTCTGGATGCTCCGTCAAAGAATAGACGCCAGGTTGGAAATTCTTCAGAGATCAGGTTGACTTCCAACGTCTCGTCTGGAATTTCATCGTAAAGCTTGGATGTTTCTGGTACGGGATGAGCCGCCAAGAAATCCGCCAGCACTTGACCTTTGACAGACTTTTGAGGAACATACACCATGTCATATTGGGCTAAAAGAATGGCCCATGTAGCCAACCGAGAGTTGAGTGTGCTAGGCTTCTTCATCAGTACCCGAAGAGGATTGACTCGGGATATAACATGAATGGTTTGACCAATGATGTAATGCCTTGTCTTTTGAACGGCGAACATAAGGGCTAGACATTCTTTTTCAACCGGACTATAACGGTGTTCAGCACCAATCATAGTACGACTGAGATAGTAGATGGCTTGTTCATGACCTTCTTTATTCTTTTGGGCGAGTAAAGCACCCAACGAATGGTCCATAGCACGGACGTACATTAAGAATGGAATGCCTGAGATTGGTGGCACCAAAACTGGTGGGTTCATGAGATATCGTTTGATGTCGTCGAATGCTTGTTGACATTCTTCAGTCCAAATAAAAGATACACCCTTCTTCATTAGTTGAGTGAATGGTCTGCAGCGTCCAGACAAGTTCGAAATGAATCTCCTGATGTACGCAAGTCGACCTTGGAATCCTCGTAGCTCTTTTAAGTTGCGTGGAGGACGCATCTCTTGAATGGCTTTGATCTTCTCGGGATCCACATGTACACCCTTAGAGGTAATAACGAAGCCGAGAAACTTACCACTAGAGACACCCAAGAATGACTTGGTGGGATTCATCTTGAGCTGATGTTGACGCATGAGATTGAAGATTGTTCTCAAATCTTGGATATGATCTTCTTTCAGACGACTTTTAACAGCGATATCATCAACATAACATTCGACTGTTTTACGAAGATGTTCTCTAAAAATGGTACTCATGGCCCGTTGGTAAGTTGCACCAGCGTTCTTGAGACCAAATGGCATCACTGTGTAGCAATAGACTCCCCGAGGAGTGCGGAAAGATGTGTGTTTTTCATCTTCGGGATTCATCTTGATCTGATTGTATCCAGAGAATCCATCCATAAAAGATATTCGCTCGAACCCACAGGTATTGTCAATCATGACGTCCGTAATAGGAAGAGGAAATTCATCTTTTGGACATGCTTTATTAAGATCCCGAAAGTCGATGCAAACTCGAACTTTGCCGGTTTTCTTCAGGACTGGAACAACGTTGGCTACCCAATCAGGATGTTGTTCTTCTCGAATAAAGCCACAAGCGATAAGCTTCTTGACTTCATCATCGATTGCGTCCATCATTTCAGGCTTGAATCGCCGTTGCTGCTGTTTGACTGGTTTAGCATTAGGCAAAATATTCAGTTTGTGAGTAGCAATTTTCGGATCTAAACCTGGCATGTCTTCGTAACTCCAAGCAAAGACGTCAATGTATTCTTTAATGAGAAGAATCAACTCTTGCTTATCTGCTTCTGGAAGATTCTTGCTAATAAATATTGGACGAGGTGACTCGCTTTCTCCTACATCAACTTGAACTAGGTGATCTTCAGTAGGAGGTTCTCTTTGTTCAAATCGAAGTATCCACTGATTATCCATCTGTTGAGCCCAAGGATCTGTTTCAGAATTTTCTTCAACGTCCACATCGTAGCCTTCCGGAAGTTCAGCGGAGACCATATTAGAAGATACGATCACACGATGGACTTCACCGATGCTAGTGTCAGAATTCCATGATCTGGAATCGGAAGAATTAGAACGTTCTTCGCTATCAGAGTCGGAAACTGCTGGGGATAACATCGGAGGAGAAGCATATCCGAGACCTCTTTTGGTCTTGCTATAGTATATATCAGATTTTCCTTTTGGAACAGCTGTACGAATGGGAGTTCGTCTACCCTTACCGTAGTTGAGGCCATTTTTAAAGTCATAACCCATCTTACGGATGATGTCTTTTGATTGTTGACTATAACGACGGAGTTGTAGATGTCCTGTATCGTTAAGCTTACTATCATCCGTATAGCTGAATTGTTGTTCTGGTCCTTTACTAAAAAGTATTGGACTTTCGCCTTTCTTTCGAGCAGGGACAATACGGTAAGAGTCATCTGGATCTTCAAATGAGACTTCTGTCTGAAGAGATTGTACAACTCCCATTGTAAATGATTTGAAGCTATCTAACATATCCAAATAGCATTTAGTATGATAAATAACATCAGTATACTAGAAAGTATATGCTTTTTCATTAATTTGTACATCTGTATTTACAGCAGGACCTTTAGCCTTAGCAGGCTTAGTCAGATTGATTACAAGAGGGGGAGAAGAAGAACGTGGAGGAAGCTTGTTACGACGAAGGTCAATAACAAGTGGCTCAGAAGAGGTGAGCTCCCTTTTTTCCTTGTTGTAAGTTAAATCAACAACAAGTGGCTCAGAAGAAGTGAGCTGCTTTTTGTCCTTGTTACGACGTAAGTCGAAAACAAGTGGCTCAGAAGAGGTGAGCTCCCTTTTATCTTGATCGCCATCAACTGATTCTTTCTGAACTGGCAAGTGAATAGCCAATGGTTTAGAGGACTGAGGATTGGAAACACGCCCTTTAACAGGTATGATGAGAGTGTCATTGGGCACTGCTTTTTGGTCTTCTTCAGTATCCATGGCCAATACCACTTTCATAAATTCCTCCTTATACATACGAGCGTCATTGCAATATCCTTCGACGCCCTTGAAAGGATAAAGGTCTGCAACTTCTTTGTGAACTTCTCCTTTGTCATCGACATATTTAAAGCATTGATGAAGAGTTGATGGAACAACATTATGTTCATGGAGGAATGGCCTTCCCAGAAGAGCGTTGTAAGAACAACCATGATTATCAATGATATAGAAGGTCACCTTTGTGCGAAGATTGCCTATTTGGAGTTTTAGGCGAATCTTACCCAAAGGTTCACTCCTTCCTTGGTTGAATCCCAAGATAGTGGTGATTGTGCTTGAAAGACTATGCACTGGTATCTTCAATGCGTCTAGCATCGTCTTTGGCATGATGCTGAGTGCAGACCCTGGATCTATCAGGATACGATCGACTTTCATCGAATCGACATACCCTGTATAGTAGAGAGGACGATCATGTCTATTATCCTCCAGTAGCATATCATCCTGAGTGAAAGTGATGTTTGGAATCAACTCCAGGACACTATGACAATGACGACAAGAGACCGGTTCGGCTTCCGGCTTTTTGAGAAGAGTTAGGCAAGTTTCAGCCTGCATCAGGGCCTCACTTAAAGTTTCTCGAGTCTCTTTGGAAAGGTGCAAGAGCTCGAAGATTGATAGTCTAGCCGGTGTATTGGCTAGTTGAGCCAATATATCAAAGTTGTATGGCTTTTCAAGTCCTGTAGGAGATGATTTTTTCAAGGGTTTGTCAAAACGGACCTGTTGCTTGCCTTTGTCAGCAACCACCGGCTTGGGAGGAATAGGCACTACAACTGGTGAGGATGTGGAAGGGATCTCTTCCATGGAAGCAGGTTGTGCTGGAGCAGGTTCAGAAGAAGAGGTAGGGTCCTCTTGAGCTTCAGAATGATCTTTCAAATAGGCTTTCCCTGATCTGGTGCCTAGCAGAATTTCTTCGTCAATTATGGGGTCAAAAGACACCATGTTGCAAGTCTTTGTCTTGCCTTTAGAACGACTTTTCTTCTTGGAAGAAGAGGGCACTTCGAATTCCGGAGCAAGATCGGGATGGATCCACATAATTTCACCGTTGTCAAGAGACAAGGGGACAAGACCTTCATTTGGTGGAAGCGGGAGATTTTCAATCTCAAGAGTAGCTTTGGGAATAGGAATGACACCGTGCTGTACCATCTGCGGAGGAAAGTCACCAAACTGGACTGAAACCATATTCGCAGTAACAGTCTTCTCATCTTGCTGCAAAGTGACAACACCAGCATTGACAAGCTCTTGAATTTTGCCTTTGAGCACGTAGCATGCTCGAGTGGGGTGTCCAATGAACCTGTGGTAGACACAATATTTAGGATAATCTGTCTTACCGACTTCATCAGGTTTCTTTGGGTCTGGGAGCTGAATCTTGTTGCTTTTGAGTAAACATTCAAAGATGCTTGCAATGTCATTCTCGTCGAAGGAATATTCTACTTTCGGACGAGGTTCCCTCGGTGGACGTGCAGAAGGAGTCGGAGTGGATGTAGGCGGAGCCACATTGACAGCCAAAGATTCTTTATTCTTGTTCAAATTGATGTTCAAAGTCTCTTTTGCTTTGCGGTTGTTCTGGCGGTTGCCACCACCTGATGTCTGATGTTCATCTCGATCGGGATTAGACATCTGTACCCCCAATTGTTTGAACTTCTCGGCACTCACTTCCGCAGCTTTGGCATTGACAATAAATGAAGGCCAATCTTGAAACTGGGTAGATCCTGTCCACATACTGATGATAGGCAAAAGATTTGCCTTACAAGTATCAATAGTGACAGCAGCTGGAGTTCCGGGAGGCATCTTCAAGGCTTCACAGCGGATCCGTTCGATGAAACTCTCAGCAGTTTCATTATGTTTCTGTTTGATTTTGTTGAGAGCCGACATAGTCATGTCATTGAATCCTTCATAGAATCGTTCCAGAAAGATTTGCTTAAGACCTGAGAAGGAAGTGATACAACCATCGGGCAAACTTCTGTACCAGTCATATGCTACGCCGGCTAAACAACCGACGAACACTCTGGTAAGAAGAGCGTCATTTGGCTGGAGTTGAACGGTCATTACCTCAAAATGATTGATGAACTGACTAGGAGAAGTACTGCCATCAAACAAAGAGATCGTTGGGATCTTGTACTTTGGTGGGAATGGGACTTCTTTCCATTCAACTGGATAAGGCTGCTTGATCCCCAATCTTTGCAAGTTGTCTTTTTCTTTGAAAGCTTTGAACTGGGTTCGCAAGAGTTTGACAGCTTCATTGGCGTCTTCAAACGATAAAGAAGGAGCAGGTTGAGTTAGAGTGGTAGGAGGAGGAACAGCATTGTAAGCACTACCCCCAGCTCCCGACTGACTAGGTGTAGTTTGAACTTGTACTTGTACAGGAGGCATTTGAGGAGACTACCCCCAGCCCAGTATTGGCAGGTACCGAAGATGCCATGATCTCTGGACTCGCAGTAGGTACAGTAGGTGGTATAGCATGTTGTGCCACAATAATAGAATGCATACTAGCAACCATTTCAGCCATGGTTTTTAGCTTGTCTTCTAGTGCAGCGATTCGCTGTTCCTGATTTGAAGAAGTTGAAGCATCTGGATCTTCATTGACAACATAAGCTGTCACTTCTCTTGGTACAGTGGAAGACACTGTCTGTTCAGAGCTTTCGTTGTATGCATCATAATCGGAGAAAGAGTCATCTCCTGACTGAGAAGTAGGAAGATAACCTGAAGGATTTTGAGGAAGATTCCTTTGACCGATTGTATCTCGGCTTCGAGAACGGGCATGTCGAAACACTCCTTCAGAAGATTCTTGGAGTAATTCTAAATACCGTTGACTTGGTTTACGAGGTTTGCCATGCTTAGAGCACTTTCTACCCCCAGTGTCTCGGGAAGTCATGTTGATAGAAGCATACAAGACTTCATCTTCTTCTGACATAGGTTCAGATTTAGCAAAAGTCAAACGATCGAAGACAGATCGTTTTGTTGTTTGACAACAACATTGGTTGATGACTTTGTGGTTGCAATGATGATCAGATGGTTGAACTGAAGGTGTTGAAATATTGTCTCGTTTTTGTCTGAGATGTTCTCGGAGATCGGGAACAACAACAGGACGAGAAAAGCTCTGAGGGATCTGTTCTTTGATAATGTTCGGAACATGATTCCGATTCTTCAAATGTTTAGTCCCTTGAGTATACAGGGAAGTACTTACTTCATTGGCATAAGTGTCGAGATTTTTAACCCTGGAGATTTGGTTTTGATGATGTTTGGTCTTCGGCATTGGCTGTTTGCGTTTTACCGAAGTGGGTCTGTTGAGATAAGTTCTGAGATCAGCAAATTCACTCCCAGGGGTTTCTGTTTGAGACACCAGCAGTTTTCCCTGTCTGGAACGGAAAATCTTGAGAGTCGGGAGGTCCTGGAATTCTGCTACCGGGGTAGGCAGAATACCTCTTTGATCAGTACTAGTTCTCTTGTTATAAAGGAAAGAAGAATCCTTGTTTGAAAGAGTTCTAGTACTGATTGGTGCCGAGGCACGTTCAGATTGATCTTCTTCGGTAAAAACTGAAGAAGATTGAGAAAAGATCAAAGGGCATTTTCCTTTGTTTTGTGAAGAAGGGTTAGCTAAAGAGCGTTTCCCTCTATGTCTTCCAAGTCATGGGACAAGGAAGTTTGAGAAAAGACCAACGGGCCTTTTCCTTTATTTTGAAGAGGAAGAGGAATAGCCAAAGGACTACCCCCAGTAGATTGTACAGTAGCAACATTGTGTTTGGGAAGAGGAGCAGAGCCTTTCCTCTTGTTATGAGAGGAAGAGAATTTAGCCAAAAGGCCATCATTCTTGGATTGCACAGGAACAGTTTGCGCATGAATGGATGGCGCACTGGTTTTGGTCAAAGAAACTGTGGTTTGCGCATCAGGAGTTCTTGCTATAGAGTGCTTAGGGTGGACTCTGGATGCTGGAGCATTGGTTTGCGCAGACATATTGGCAGCCAATTGCGCCAGGGGCATAGGAGTTTTGTACTTGGCTAAGGCAGCATATGAAGTTTTATGTGTACTGGCAATAGCAGATTGCGCAGCAGTAGCAGAGACAGATTGTGCAGCAGGCTTGATGACAGAAGCTTTGGACTGTGCAGCAGTCTTAATAGCAGACTGCGCAGAAGTCTTGCTGGCAGCATCAATAGACTGCGCAGCAGTCTTTGGGACCCATACTGGGCGTACTTTGCTTGTGGCAGCAGTGGTTGCAGTGCGAGGAGTGGTCTTGGAATTGATCATAGACTCGTAGGCTGTCTGGTTGATCTTCACAACCAGTGTCTTCTGCGTCTTTCCGATAGACGCTACGTCACATTGAGTTGTCACTTCCTCATCGGAGGAGAAAGTCGTCCCCAGCAGAGTCGCCATTTTGTTTGCAAAAACAAAAGTTGAAGAACTTTATTGATACAAACTTTGTAAAAGATTACAATTTGAATTCTGGGAATGGTACAACTTTAAGAATCCAATCTAGATGACGATTGCTTTATCCCTTGGACGATGTGAACTCTGAAGACGAAGCCTCTGAAGTTGAAGACAACTCTGGAATTGAAGGCAAAAGGCCTCGGAAGTTGAAGGCAAAAGCCTCGGAAGAATGCAGCAGCACTTGGGCAAGAACTCCTGAACTCTCTGAACTTTGAAGTCTGATCTCTCTATAATCTGATCTGATCTCTGATTATTGATCCCCCCTTGAATGGAGACTTGAAACTCTATTTATAGAGTTCTGAGAAATAACTAACTTTTAGTTATTCTGGACTGCGCATGATAGATTGCGCAGCAATTAGATTGCGCAACAATGGACTGCGCAGACAGTTACTGGATCATGGGCCAACTGTCTTGGACACATGGCATCATTTGATTGAAATGCGCATGATCGTGTATAGACAGTTGCCACGAAATGAGCAATTGTTGGCATGAATGCCACGTGTATTTTGTCATTTATGCTGATAGAACGCGCACACTGAATTGCGCTGGTCTTGGATTGCGCAGACTTGGACTGCGCAGGAAATGGATTGCGCCAACATAAATTGCGCCAACATAGATTGCGCTGCCAGCTGTCCTCGAGCGCCGTGCTGCACGATTTAAACGAATGGTCGCCTCGTTCTCCGCGCTGTCAGCTGTCAGAAGATTTGATTTGTGTCAGGTAATGATGATGATCTGCCACGTCAGCCTGCGCACTTGAGTGTGTGCGCAAACTAGTATGCGCAATCCGATGGATGCGCAATCTGATGTCTGCGCAGTTCATCTGAAAGTTGTATTTCTTGATTTTCTGACTTTGTTGATGTGTGCAACTTAATTTTTTTAGGACCTACAAAAGTCTCTTTACTTTTGCGATTGTTCTGGCGGCCATATTATTTGGTAGCGTGTTCATCTTTGTCAAGACTAGGCATTTGAATACCTAATTGTTTGAACTTGTCAGCGCTCTCTTCTGCTGCTTTGGCTTTCACTATGAAGGAAGGTCAGTCCTAGAACTGTGTTGATCCCGTCCACATGCTGATTATAGGCAACATGTTTGATTTGCAAGTGTCTATAGTCAAAGCATCTGGAGTTCCAAGAGGCATTTTGAGTGCTTCACGGCGGAATCGTTCAATGAAACGTTCAGTAGTTTCATTATATCGTTGTTTGATTTTGATGAGAGCAGACATAGTCATGTCGTTGGTTCCCTCATAAAATCGTTCCAAGAACATTTGTTTGAAGTCAGAGAAAGAGGTTATACAACCATCTGGTAAACTACGATACCAGTCATATGCTGCACCAGCTAAACAGCCGACAAATACTCTAGTAAGAAGAGCATCATTTGGTTGAAGTTGATCAGTCATTACTTCAAAGTGATTGAGGTATTAACTTGGAGATGTGCTGCCATCAAACAGCATAATAGTAGAGGGTTTGTATTTGGAAGGAAATTGGACTTCTTTCCATTCTATGGGATAGGGCTGTTTGATGCCAGCTTCTGCAAGCCGTCTTTCTGTTTGAAAGCTTCGAATTGAGTACGTAAAAGTTTTACGGCCTCATTAGTATTTTCCGATGATTGTGGAGCAGTGGATTAATTTGATATGTTAGGAGGGGGTACTGCATGATAAGTACCACCCCCGACACCAGATTGACTTGAAATAGCCTGCACAGGAATGGAAGCGGTGTGAGGAGACTGTACCCCCAGATCAATATTGATGGGAGCTGCTGTTGTTACAGGTTACTGAGTCGGAATCAGATTCACAACCGGTGGAACTGTATGTTGTGCCATAATCACAGCATGTATGCATGTCATCATCTCAGCCATGTTCTTCAAACTAGCCTCCAAAGCAGCAATTCTTTGCTCTTGATTGTTAGAATTGGAAGCACCTTGATCTTCTGTGGCGACATAAGCAGTCACTTCTCTAGCTATTGAAGACGAGCTAGTAGAAAAGATGGTCTTTCCGGAACTTTCACTATCAGCATCAAAGTCATATAAGGAATCACCCCCAGAATAAGTGATAGGGGTATCCTGTTGACTGAGAGAATCTTGATTGGAAGGAAGATTCCTTTGACCGATTGTGTCTCGGCTTCTTGATCTAGTATATTGGTATACTCCTTCGCCGGATTCATGAATCCGATTTAAGTACTGTTGACTGGGATTGCGGGATGCATTACGTCTTGGACGTTTTTTACCCCCGGTGCTTCGAGATGCCATGTTGACAGGAGCATAGAGTAGTTCATCTTCATCCACTAGGATAGGTTCAGGAGCCTGAACATATTTCAAACGGTCAAAGACATACTGTTTAGCTGACTGACAGCAACATTTGATGACAACTTCATGGTGGTGATTGCAATGATGTTCTTGTTGTTGGACCACCGCTGGATGGGATGGATTTGCAACCTTCCGCTTCTGTATCAAGAGTTCACGGAGATCACTAACAGGACGAGAAGAAGTTGCAGGAATGTTGCCCTTAACAATATTCGGGACATGGTTCCTGTTCTTGAGGTTTCCCGTACCTTGAGTGTACAAAGACGTGCTAAGCTGGTTAGCATAAGTCATAGGATTTTTCACCTCAGAATTCTTCCTTTGGTGCAAGTTAGCAACTGGTGCAGGTTGCGCTTGATACATTTTGTGTTTTTCCGAAGTTGACCCTAATTGGCACCTGTTGATATAGGTGCGCAAGTCTGACAGGGGTGCTTCTTGTGCATCTACTTGAGATACCAGCAGTTTGCCTTGTCGGGATCTTGAGATGCGTAGGGTCGGTAGATCTTGCTATGACCTCTTTGGAGTAGGCATAATACCCTTTTGCGTGGAAAGTTCATTCTGAATAGAACTCATTTTCCTGACAGAGATTTGGTTGTCTCTGTTAAGGAGAGTAGGATTTCTATCTGAATCCACTTTTGTGCTGAGAGGCGCAAAAGCGCAATCAGCAGTACTTTCCACCCAGTCAACGACTCGAGCAAAATGAGGAAAAGCCAAAGAGCGTTTTCCTTGATTTAATGATTTCTCAATAAGTTTCTGGCTTAATGGCGAAGAGGGAACCACTAAACAATGTTTCCCTTTACGTTGCACCAATGCAGAAATATGCGCAGGTTGCGCCAGAGAAGAAAAGGCCAAAGGATGTTTTCCTTTGTTTTGTCCAGCAGAGGTACTGGACATATTTTTCTCCGAGTTCAGAACTGGAGGAGCAGAGGGAGTAGCCGAAAGGCTGTTTCCCTTAGGTTGCGCCATGGCAGAAATATGCGCAGGTTGCGCCACAGCAGGAATAGGCACAGGTTGCGCCCGGGAGGAAAAGGCCAAAGGGCACTTTTCTTTGTTTTGGACAGCAGTGTATCGAGACGAAGTCTCCTTCGATTTCAGAATCGGAGAAGTGGAGGGGTTAGCCAAAAGGCTGTTTCCCTTAGGTTGCGCCAAGGCAGAAATGTGCACAGGTTGTGCCACAGCAGGAACAGGCACAGGTTGCGCCACTTGAGAAAAGGCCAAAGGACACTTTTCTTTGTTTTGGACAGCAGTGTGTCGAGACGAAGTCTCCTTCGATTTCAGAATCGAAAAAGTAGAGCGGTTAGCCAAAAGACTGTTTCCCTTAAGTTGCGCCAGGGCAGTGATGGGTGCAAGTTGCGCAGAGGCAGTAGGTTGTGCCATCGAGGACTTAGGAGTCCAAACAGAGCGCGTCTTGCTCTTAGCAGTGGTAGTAGTGCGCTTGGCACCCCCAGCATTGATCATGGCCTCGTAGGCTGTCTGGTCGACTTGAACGACCAAGGTCTTCTGCGTCTTACCAATCGACGCGGTATCACATTGAGTTGTCACTTTCTCGTCGAAGGAGAAAGTCGTCCCCAGTAGAGTCGCCATTTTGTTTGCAAAAAACAAATGTTTGATTACAAACTAAGAAAAGAGTACAAGAGTACAATTGATTTCTTGAGAAGTACAATTATAGGAATCTGATCAGAAGACGATCACTTTATCCGTTGGACGATGTGATATCGAAGACACGAGCCTCTGGAGGATGCAACAGCACTTTATCAGGAGATTATGATCATTCCTGATGCTTTGAGACTGATTTGAAACTCTATTTATAGAGTTCTTGAAATAACTGTTTAGCAGTTATTCTGGGTTGCGCGCACTTCAGGTTGCGCGCCTCCTATTCACTTGCACGAACGGTTGCACTAACTGCTGTGGACGCGTGGCATCGTTTGATTGAGATGCGCGTGGTCGTGGGCAGTGTAGTGGACACGTTCTGCAAAGTTAGTGGCTTGTGCGTCACATCACCATGCTCTGGATACTGTTCGATCACCTTGCGCGAGCTTCATCAGGTTGCGCGGAGGTATAATGTAACAACTTGTGCGAGCGGTTGCACCAACTGCTGTGGACGTGTGGCATTGTTTGAATGTGATACGCGTGGTCATGGACAGTGTAGTGGACACGCTCTGCGAAGTTGGTGGCTTGCGCGCCACGTCACCCTGCTTCTAAATAAAAGTTGATCAGGTGGCGCCAACTAGCCAGGTTGCGCATGGGCGCTACTCAACAACTGGTGCCTTTGACTGGGTCTTCTGTGCTGTATTGATTAATTATCGCGCCACACAATAACTTGCACGAGCCAGCTGTCAGCATTAATTACATGCTAACAAAATCTTCTCGAGCGCCGCGTTGCGCGGGATTCGAACGGATTTTACTTGATATACGTGTTGTCAGTTGTCAGGCAATGATGATGCCGTTACAGCTTTTCGAGAAAGTACGCCACGTGGCACTCGCGCAACCTGTCTCCTGCGCAACCTGAGGTTGGCGCAACCTGATGTTGCGCAACTTGATGTTGGCGCAACCTGATGATATAACTTCAGGAGCGGCGCAGCTTAATTTTTAGCCTCTACAGGGCGGCCCCGGCGGCAGGGGTGTTGGCGGCAGACATGGCGGCAGGGGATCAGGTGATGCGCACGCGGGCACGTACACAGGCGATGGGTCGCCGGGGCCGGTGCTGGCCGGGGTAGCGGTCGGCGGCAGGGGCAGCGCTGGTGTTTTCCGACCTGGATCCTTGTCTGGATCATAGGAAGGACAGATGGAGAACGGTGGCTGGACGACGGTTACGAGATGTTGCGGAGGCGGGAGTGGAGGAAAGGAGGGTGGTGCATTGGCACACCAAAAGGCGCGCAATACCTCCGTCAGGAGAACGGGAGATAGTTCGGGGACTCGAAAGACGTCCCTTGGCCCCGAGGGATCCTCCCGGACGGGGAATAGTGCTAGTGGGAGATCGGTTGGGTGGCGACCCAAAACATCGGCGGCGGATAAAGGAAAAGGGAAAGTTGTTGACTTGGGGGGGTCAGGGAATTGGGTCCTCCCCATCTGGTGTCGTCCCATGGTCTCAGGGGACTTTCTTCCGTCCTGTGGGAAAGTCCTGGGCTGACATATGTAAGCCAGTAGGACCCAACTGCCCAGCATCTATGGAGTACGTGCCAACAAAGAAGGTAGGGAGTGGCTTTCGAGCCTCGTTCCCAGCGGAGGAGATAGCGAAGGTGACAGCCTTCTGGAAGAACACGCTGGTCCTGTACGGGCTGGGGAACAAGCCCTTCTATGGGCAGATCCGAACGTACGCGGCATGTGTTTGGCAACCTAATGGAAGTATGGAGATATTTGCGAGAGAGAATGGCTTCTACTATGTGAAGTTCGGACTGGCGGAAGACGTCACCAGGATTATCCAAGGAGGGCCTTGAACGTTTGATGGCAGGCTGATCATTCTGAAAGAGTAGACTCCAGAACTGCAGTGCGAAAAGAAAGTCCTTAATGCTATCCCTGTTTGGATCCGCTTTCCGGAGTTCCCAGTCAGGTATTGGAGTATCCCTTTGCTCATGAGGCTCGCCAGCTTGGTGGGCAAACCGATCAAGGCTGACGATGCTACTGCATTTCGGTCGAGGCTGATGTATGCTCGAATGTTCGTGGAGATTAGGGCCGGTGGAGAGCTCCCGAGCTTGTTGGAGTATGAAATCCAGGGTGACGGAGACTGCTAGTGGGGACGATAGCGCCGAGGGGGTCCTGCAGGAGGGGGACCGACTGATGGAGGATGCCAGTGAGCTAAGTCTGACTATACCAACTCAGACAGTGACCACCAGTAGGGCCATGGTGACTATCCCGCCTCAGCTGGTACACCCCAGTGGGGCTATGATCACTTTCACCGCTCAGAGGAGTATGGTTACCAGAGGCATGTCGGCATCGGGACGAGAGCATGGAGGAGATGAAGGTACTTCCGAGGAGAGTGTATAGCAGGAAGAGACATGTTGGCCCCTACGCGACGGGCACCCCAGGGGGGAGGGCGAGGGCCGGTCACCTGGCCACGGTGAGCCGCTTTGTGTGGACAACCCGGCTTCGGCCCCGATGTTTTCCTAAACGGTGAACCAGCATCCCATCTTGTCTGGGGTGGAGGAGGACATGGCGTTGACGGACGTGGTACTATCCCCGGGTACTGGTCCAGAAGATGTTCAGGGGAACCACCATCGTAATAATTAATGGCGGTAATCTCCTGTAACGTCAGGGGTGCATGCTCCTTAAGGAGATGGAGAGAGATATGTGAGGTCCTACGCAGAGAGAAGTACGACATCTCTGTACTGCTGGAGACTAAGATTAAAGGAGAGAAGACATTAACCCGACGGACTCCCCCTCATTGGGCCCAACTTCACAATTTGGGGTTGTGTGACATGGCAAGGATCTGGGTCAGATGGAATAACAGCTGGGACGGAAATATGGTCTTGTTGACGGATCAGCTAATAGCAGTCTCCCTTTCCAATAAAGGTGGTTTCAGGTTCTTGCTATGGACGATCTATGGCCACAATGACAGGCGGCAGCGGGAGGGCGTGATATCGCTAAAGTGGCTACTACTGCTGACTCACTGCATCTTCTGCTACTCCTGATGGATGACTTCAACGCTCTACTTCACCGTAGGGAGAAGGTGGGAGGCAAACCTATTCCAGATCCGATCCTGTATGATTTCCAGAGGTTTCTTCAAACGGACCTTCAGGGCTTGGAACGAATGGGACATATCTGGACTTGGCATAACAAAGCTGTTGCCAACAGAGTGGCTTGTCAGCTGGACAGAGCTCTGGAAAATAGGGAGTAGTTCCCGTGCTTCCCAAATTCTGTGGCAAAGGGTCTGGCTGCTGGGACGAGTGATCATTCCCCTATCAGGGTCGGCTTTACAGAGCAACCTACCTGGAAGTCGCGGCCTTTCCGGTACAACAACAGCTGGTTTCTCTCTGGAGGGTACACCGAGGCGGTAGAAGAGGGTCTGCTTAGCCAGCAAGGGGGCACGGCTCAGTTCTGCATGGTCTACATCCTCAAGCGCACAAAGAAGGTTATCCGGAGTTGGGTGAAAAGAATGCCCAAGCCCTCCCTGGATGACAAGGAGGCGGAACTTAGGGCCATCCAGAACTCCATGCAAACTGATATACTGGATGAGCCCTTAGCAGCACAGGAGAAGGAGCTGATTGGGGAGGTCAACATCCTCCGTCTGCAGAAGGAGATTAGTGCAGCCCAGCGCGCTAAATGCTCCTGGCTTAAGGAAGGGGACAGATGCTCCAAGTTCTTCTATGATGTGATCCGGTCCGGACAACATAGAAATAGTCTCTCCCATCTACTTGGTGGTGAGGGCAAACTGGTTGGAGAGCCGTCGAAGATCCAAGGGGAGGCTGTCAGGTATTACTCAGAGCTATACTTTCAGACTGACCATCTCTCTGTGTTTCCGGATATTATTACAAATAAGCTTGTGACGCCCTATAGGAATAGCCAGTTACTCGCGCCGGTCACTATGGAGGAGGTAGAGGCTATCATCAAGAAGAAGGATCCCAACAAGGCTCCGGGGCCGGATGGTTTCAGCAGTGGGTTCTACAAACGCCACTGGGAGGCCCTGAAGGTACCGGTGCTAGAGGCGGTCCAGGAGTTCTTCTCTGAGGGAAAGTTGTTGAAGGAGCTTAATCATACCTTCCTGACCCTCGTGCCGAAGAAGAAAGGAGCGACCTCGCTGGCGGACTTTCGGCCTATAGCGTGCTGTAATTATCTTTACAAAATAATTACGCACCTTATGTGCCGACGCATGGAGGAAATTATGCAGGACTTGGTCTCTCCGAACCAGACGGCCTTCATTAAGGGGAGATCGATTGCTGAGCACAGTCTTCTGGCGCATGAGATGGTGAGAGGGTTCAATAAACCAGGAGGGGAGAAAGCGTGTGAAGCTGGACTTGAGGAAGGCCTACGACATGGTCAATAGGAGCTTCCTGTGCCACCTGATGCTAGCCATGGATTTCGACGAGCAATAGGTTGCGAGGATTAGGGAGTGCATCTCGACCCCTACCTTCTATGTACTCGTCCAGGGTACTCCGTATGGGTTCTTCCGCAAAAAACCGAGGACTCCGACAAGGCGACCCCCTGTCTCCTTGTTCACACTTGTCATGGAGTACTTCACCTGTCTGATGGATAAGGCGGTTCATAGTGGGAGGTTGGTCCCGCTGTTCAGGAGGATTGAGCCCCCCGTTATCTCATCTATGCTGACGACCTCCTGGTCATCCTCCTCCCCTCTATGGGAGGTATGACCACGATCTATGAGATTATGGGAGAAATTGAGGCTCTTACTGGGCTCCAAATGAACCGAAGAGCCGTGTCTACTTCAGCTCCCTATGCTCTCTGAAGGACGAAATAGCGGAAGCTTTGGGAGTTGAGAGAAACAATCTCCCGGTGAAATATCTAGGAGTACCTCTGATAGTTAATTATGCTCGGGACCTTGACTGTCACAGTCTGGTGGAGTATGCTCAGAGGAGAATTGAAGGGTAGCAGGCTGCTGGCCTGTCGTTTGGAGGACGCATTGAGCTAGTTAGATCGGTCACCTCGGCACTGGCACTCTTCTGGCTCCAGTCTATTCTGGTTCTTGCCGCCACCATCCGAAAGGTAGAGAAAATATATGTCGACTTCATCTGGAGGGGGGGCACGCATGCGATATCTTGGGAGCAGCTCTGCCGACCTAGGAAGGAGGGTGGAGTAGGGCTTCGACCCATGCAGTCGGTTAGGGAGGCCTCTGCTGTGAAGCTGGCCTGGAGGTTCATCAAGAGTGGGTCATTATGGGCTGATTGGATATACAGTCGGTATGTGAAGGGGGTAACTTCTGGACCTGATCCCCCAACAACCACCATTCTGTCACTTTCAAGCAGATTCTACGTCACAGAGCTGTCCTCAAATCAACAATCCGGAGGACTATGAGGGATGGAGCTGGGACTGACCTCTGGCGGGATCCATGGTTAGAGCGCCAATCTCTGATTGAGATTCTGGACGACCGAACCCACAAGGAGGCTGGCAGGGGGTTGACCTGCCGGCATATTATCAGAAATGAAGAGTGGCGACCGGAGATATATCGACATACGGTAGAGCTTGGAGATGTCATTCATGAAGTGGAGATAGACCCGACATAGCCAACAGATTGTTGGACCTGAGATCCGCCGTGGATTACTGGAGGTACTGGGGAGTTTCAGTTCCGTAGCTGCTACAACCTTGTGCGGCGTACTTTTCCCCCGAGCGCAGACTATGAATTCATCTGGTGCAAGGGTCTGGCTCGTAAGATGCATTTTTGTGTCTACCGATTGCTTCTTGGTTGGCTGCTGCGAAGGACAGACTCATCTCATTTGGGATCCAGGTGCCCAACCTGAAGTGTGTGCTATGTGATGTGGACAATGAGTTTATACGACACTTGTTCTTTGAGTGTGAGGTGTCTTAGACTATCTGGACTGAGCAAAGCCGTAGAGCCATGGAAGGATGTGATACAGGCCGGGAGATTGGAGATATCATCGCTGGGATCCGATATCGGAGAAGGAGAGGGCAGATTTGGTTCAAGACCGCCAGAGTTCGGCTCGCAGCTTATGTCTGGCATGTCTGGAGGGAACGGAACCGATGCATTTTTGAGGGACTAACCACCCCTACTATAGAAATTCTACATAATATAGAATTCGATGTAACTGCTATAGAATCCTGAAGAGTGGGCAGGTTTGGTTCAAGACCGCCAGAGTTCGGCTCGCAGCTTCTGTCTGGCATGTCTGGAGGGAACGGAACCGACGCATTTTTGAGGAGCTAACCACCCCTACTATAGGAATTCTACATAATATAGAATTCGATGTAACTGCTATGGAAACCTGAAGGGTGGGTGACCACTCTTGATTGTATGATTGTTTGAACTGATTTTGGAATAAAATTTACCATTTTTCCATATATATATATATATATATATATATATATATATATATATAATAAAAAATTCAAAACCGACTAGTCCCCGGCCAGTCCGATTAATCCCTAGTCCCCGGCCAGTCCGATTAATCCCTAGTCCCCGCCAACCGACTAGCGGCCGACTAGCGATTTTTACAACCTTGCAGACAACACAGGAATAGTGTCTCCCGCCTTCTTGATGGAGAGTGCAAGCTGGTTGGCGACCCAACTGCGATCTAGGGGAAGACTGTCAGGTACTATTCAGAGTTATATTTTCAAGCTGACTATCTGTCTGTTTTTTCGGATATCATCACAAAGAAGCTGGTGACGCCGTATGACAACAGCCAGTTACTTGCACCGGTCAGACTGGAGGAGGTGGAGGCTATTATCATGAAGACGGACCCTAACAAGGCCCCAGGGCCGAATGGGTTTAGCAGTGGGTTCTACAAGCGCTACTGGGATTCGTTGAAGCTGCCAGTTTTTAAAGCAGTACATGAATTCTTCACGGAGGGAAAATTGCTGAAGAAGCTTAACCATACGTTCCTGACCCTGGTGCCGAAAAAATAAGGGACAACTTCACTGGCAGACTTCCATCCTATTGCGTGCTGTAATTATCTTTATAAGATAATTATTCACCTTATGTGTCGGCGCATGGAAGGGATTATGTAGGACCTGGTCTCCCCGAGCCAGTCGGCTTTCATCAAGGGCAGATCGATCGCGGAGCACAGCCTGTTTGCTCATGAGATGGTGCGGGAGTTCAACAAACCGGGGGGCGAGAAGGCGTGTGTGAAGCTGGACCTGAGGAAAGCTTATGACATGGTTAACAGGGACTTCCTGTGTCACCTGATGGTTGCTATGGGGTTCGACAATGTATGGGTATCGAGGATTTGGGAGTGCATCTCGACCCCTTTCTCAGTTCTCATACAGGGCATCCCATATGGGTTCTTCAGTAGCAACAGAGGGCTGAGGCAAGGGGACCCCATGTCTCCTTATATGTTCACTCTTGTCATGGAGTATATATTATATTCATAGTGTCGACCTAGTGTCTAACCTATAGGAGCAATGAAACTGTTATATTATATCTCATAACACCGACCCGATAACCGTCTTGTTAGGGGTACCATGGACTATAACTGATTATTATGATTTGCGGTTTTGCCAGCCCTACAATTGACGAATCCTTATTGCATAATAATTGGGATAACCCTAATATTAAAAGAGTTAAGCCTTAGGAACTGTCGCTCCATTAAATCACTGGTTGTATATTATATTGCCTGTCATTAGTCTTGGAGACGTACATTGTCTTGGCGTAGTAGTCCACCCATTGTCCTTATTTGGTGTAGGGGTGGGTTACTGCCTCGATGATATGTTAGGTTACGGATCTTAGACCACGACTCAAGCCCCTATGTACTGTTTTGTTGATTGGAATTTCATGATATTATTTTAACATTTTTTATTTGGTTTTATGTCTCCTCTTCAAGCTTTTCTTATAGTACTTGCTATTAGGGTTGACTCCAATGGTTTTGCATGGCCATGTCTCTTATTAGCACCAGAGGATCTATCGGTTCTTCTACAGATGGTCATATATGGAGGATTGTGTCATGAAATCGTGAGTGGATTGTTTATTCATCTTCTACTTGCATATTTTGTATTTCTTTTGTGGCATTTAGCCCATGGTAACTGCTTAGTCCTCGTCTTCGAAGTCGTTTTTCACTGTCATTTGACGGTGTGCTTGTATATTATGGATGGCCACTACGATCATGTATTGTGTTGGATACTTTGTTAGTGTTATACTCCTTTATACTAGCTTCATGATCATATATGTCTTAACGTTTGGAACGTCTTACAACTTTTCATATGTAATTACTTTTGTTATTTATTTATCTGTATGGATTGGGATATAGGATTTTCCAGACCCTAAGATGACGTCAGTAGCTTGATAGTTGGTCCCCCATTGTCTCTAGACAGTCATAACCGCTATACGGGGGTACTGGAGTACTTCGTATGGGGTAGCTGGTCTACATCCACCCCTGCTCTCCAGTATTCTGGTTCTAGGACAGGACAAACCCAGAAAAGTTTTGAGGTAAAAAAGAGCAAGTTGGTGAATGTATGTTAGATGTGAGTCATGTGACAAGACAGATTGTAGGACTTTGTAAAGGAAACGATTTCTTCGTCCCTTGGATACAAGATAGGCAAAAGAGAACTTGAAACACAAACCCCAATAAGTAAGGAGTCAAGTGGAATGTATAATTAGACTGGTTTTCAGTCATTAAGATCTCATCAGTAGTCCACTTACTGAAAGACGAAACCGGATCAAGATATTAGTCTTGGCCAATACCTTGAAAACTGTAATTTTATACTAGTTAGAAAAACCTGCAAACGACAAAAACCATCGTCAAGATCAAACTACAAGTAAGACCCAAAAAGTTTGGTTTAGACGTAAAATACTGAACCAATTCTGTTGGATCACGTTCATAAATCCAAAAAGAATCACCTCTTATGTTGGCAATTAAGTATCAGATATCCGATGTAAAATTTCTTACATTTAAAATCTGATGTTTTGGCAGGCAGGAGTATTACTATTGCGGAACCAATAATGCATACTTCCATATAAAATAATACCAATTATTACCTTTTGAAATTATTGCCACCAATTCCATAACTACTTAGTTATACATAGTAAGAAGATTCATTCAAGAACCAATAGGTAAAAGACAATGCTAATAATGACTCCAAAGAATAGTATTTACCAGCTATGTTGCATGGGCACAAGACTAGATACAACACAGCACGGAAATGGCAATCAGGATGTGAGTAATTATGGTGAGTCAATGTTCTAATAGTGGTCGAGACGGTCGTCTAGACGCTAGGCGGCATCTCTCCGCACCGTTTTTGCCGTTGGTGGTAGAGTAGGCAGTGTGGTCAGCAGAGGTTTGGCGGCGTAGACGGACATCTAGGTGGAGTAATACCTGACTAGATGTTTTGGCAAAACAGTTTTGTAAGCATTATAGACCTATGGTTCACTTTTACAAGACTGAAACATCATAAATCTTTGTTCTACAACCTAGATATGGATAAAACACCCTTAAAATATGCTTATTATGCAAAAAAAGTAGTAAAATAATATATAAAAATAGTCCAAAATATATCATACGCCGCTCTGCCACGCACCTGCCTACCGTCATTTAGAACTTGGTGAGTCCATGTATGTTTTGGTGTGTGACACTTATGCCTCAGACAACATGGGCATGGCATTGATTTCAGAATGTATGTGCTTCAAAGTTTACTGGATTAGCAATATTTTCCACTTATAGTGAGTTCTAAAGTGCAAGGATCCCATATTTATTGCTTAAATAGTTCTACAAGAATCTTATCTTTAGTATTACGTTATCAGCTTGCCAGCTTTAAATCAATCAAAAGCCTAAAGGGAATTCCTCCAAAAATCTCTTTCATGATCAAGATCTGGCAACTAATTTGAGTCCAAGCATGAAAGGGAAACACAGTGGAGTACGGTTGGACTCATCCTGAGATTTCGATTTCTCGTCACAGCAGCGTTTTACTTGGTTTAGATCCAGATTTGACTTCAACTCAATCAGAATTCAATTCACTTGCATCCCCATATATAAATTTTCAAGGGTATCAACAAATTTAGCTGTTATATTACATCTTAATCATGACAAAAAGAGTTACGCTTTCTTCCCTTTCCGCTTCAACGTTGAAACACTCTTTGTTGCTGCCCCATCCCAAGCCAGACAACAAAAGAAGAGAAATGTAAAAAAGGCTTGATGGAGATTCAGAAGAAAATAGAACTTGGAAAGTCCTACTTCAGATAGGGGGACGATGCTGTGCTGATTTTCAACCTAACATTTACTATATCCAGCTGGGCTTTCTGCTTTTTTTTAGTTCAATTATTTTACAAAATCAAAGCCCAATCCCAATCCATTATCAACCCCAAATTCAAGGACTTCAACAAAATTAGTAACTCTCGTTAACCAAATAGGGCTTTTTATCTTGTCTGAGTTTATGAGTTTATCACTAAGGGGACGTTTGGTATGCAGAATAGTATTAGCCGGGAATTCTATATTCCCGAAAATCAAATTCCCTGAAAAGTTATAGAAAATATTTCTATATTTGGTGAATATATAAATATTTCCGGAAATATATAGTTCATATGAAAAATATAACATTTTTGGATTGATGATTAAATATATTTAATAGTTGCTACTTTTTTCTTGTAATTTTTAATAGAGTAGTTGGTTAAGGTGATATGTCAGTACAAGAAAAAATGGTTCAAATCGTATTGACGTAATATTTTTTACTTATAAATTAACTTTTACGATACGATCTGTACCGAACCTAACCCAAACTCACCCTACCGTGAAAAGAAACCAAACCCAAAAAACTTTTTTTTAAAGAAAAACGAAAAAGAAGGAAAAAAAAAAGAAACTGTTTTTTAAAATATAACAGGAGAAAATAGAGGAAGAAAAAAAACGAGAAAAAAAAATTAAAAGGTACAAAATAAAAAAAGAATAAAAATGAAAAAAGAACTTTAAAATGTATAAAAAACAAAAATATGACTTTTATCAAATCGAAAAAAGAAGGGCAAAAAGAAAAAAACGAAAAAGTGAGATTTTACAAAGGAAAAAGAAAAAAAATTAGTTAAAAAACGAAAGATTTTAAAAAGCACAAAAAGGATAAGAAACCAAAAGGTACAAAAAAAAAGAAAAGGAAACCAGGTGAAAAAGAACCAACTTTAAAAAAATAAAAAAAACAAAAAAATAATTTAAAAACAGAAAATAATTTAAAATAAATGAAAGACCCAAAAAATATAAAAAAACAAAAATTTATTAAATAAACGAAAAAAGAAAATATATATTTAAAGATGGTATAGAAAAACAAAAAGCAATCGAAAAAAAAGCAAAAAACAAAAAAACAAAAAAAATAGAAAAATAGAAAACAGAAAATAGAAAAATATAATATAATATAAAATATAAAATATAAAAAGCCTAGAAACATAAGAAGTTATTTAAAAAACGGAAAAAATTAATAAACAGAAAAAAATGAAAAAGAAACCTTAAAATGAAAAGAACAATAAAATTTCTTCAAAACAAATGAAAATAAATAAAAAATGAAAAACATGAGAAAAAGAGAAAAAACAACTTTCAATAAAGTATAGGAAAAACATAAAAACGAACTAAAGAACATTTTCTAAAAAATGAAAATCGGTTTAAAAGAAAAGGAAAGAAAACAAAAAACAAAACAAAAATATTAAAAACTAATGGAAAAGGATTAAAAAGATTAAAAAACAAACAAAAAAGAGAAAAAGGGGAAAACAAAAAGTACAGAAACAACAAAAAAACGAAAAAAAGTTTCTTTAAAAAAGATAGAAAAGAATTAAAGACACGGAACTAAGATTAAAATAATGAAAAAAAAAGAAGGAAAAAAATGAAAAAGGTCTTAAAACAAATGAAAAAAGGGGGAAAAAGTCGTGAAAAAATAGCTTTAAAAAAGTCATGAAAAAACAAGACAACGAAAAACAGAATTTCATTTTAAAAATGAAAAAAGAATTTAAAAGAAACGAAATACAAAAATACAAAAAATACAAAAAAATACATAACAAATACAAAACAAACAAAAATACTTAAAAAACAAAATGAAAAAAAGATTAACAAGAAGAAACGGAGAGGAAAAAAAGTTAAAAATATAAAAATCAAGAAAAAGAATTTTTAGAAAAAACGAAATGTTTTCCTACAAATGAAAAAAAAAACAAAAAAACAAAAAGTTCTTAAAAACAAGTGGACAAAAAGATTAAAAAACAAAAAGATTAAAAAACAAAAAAATCAAGAAAAAGAAAATATTTCAAAAAGAGTATAGAAGAAACAAAAAATGAATTTTTTAAAATACAGAAAAAAAATTAAATAACTAAAAAAAAAATTATATCATTTGAAACATTGTATTCCTTGTGAACAAATTATTTACATGAGCATTGACAATTACCGAGAATAGATTTTTATAAGCCAAACCAAAAATGGGAATAAGTTTTCCACCCTAAATTTTCTCGGTTATAAGAAAAAAAATTGCATACCGAACGTCCCATAAAGATCCAAGATTTTTACAATAACATCATAATTGCATGCAGTTAAAATTTGGTATCAAGATAAACAGAACCAATACGCTTAGAGCCTTACTTGTATCTTGAACTCTTGATATAAAACATAAATCTTGTACATACGCTTTCATGAGAATGCATACGCGTAGGAGCAAGCAGGTTATACTAAATCTGAATCAGTATGGTAAAAGGTTGCTTGTTCATTAGTTCACATAGCCCTATCAACTGACCCTCAAAGAAAATGCCAACATCCCACCAATCCTTAAAGGTACACATATCGACACCCCATCCTACTTCTTACCTCTTCATCTACAAATCGTAACCTTCACTTCCCAAAAGGGCATAATACATTTGTCAGCGATAGGGATACAAATGGACCCGAGTCTGCAAGAGTTTTGACCAACAGACCCGACCTGGGGCAGATATGAGGGAGCTAAGTTGAGGTGGAGGTAGATATGATGATAAGCTTCAATTCCCCTAGATTTCTCACCTACCCACTAAGTTTCTTGTAGACAAACTATATTAATCTCACCTACCCTAATGTAAGACTGTTGGTTTACATTGACTTGAGCTTTATTGGGTAAGTACTAGATAAGTTGTATCAACTTTCTTCATCTGAAAGTGTTACTCCTGATATGTTTTGAACATCCATGAACATATTTAGGCTGGTTTGACTATAATATGTCATATGTGGAAGTCTAATAGCTGATGGTGTCCAAGAATCTATAGTTATTCACATTTAAGTTACAAATTTGGTAGGACTTTGCCTAGTTTTGGATACTGACCAGAGTACTTATTTATGAGAAGTTGCCAACAGTTCGTGTTAGAATGCTCATACTGGGACCGATGGCTCAGTTGAAGAGAGATTCTACATCTTAAGTTCTCTCCGACTTCTTTCCTCATACTTGAATTGTGTTTGCAATCAATCTCAATATATAATCATATATCATCTAATTAATTTGGTCTAGATTTAGCTAACAAACTTCTATTTTAGTCTCAAATTTCTCCAACCTTTGCTTCATGCTTTTTCAGATTAGTATTATAGTAGACTTTATTACTTACTGCATGAAACAAATAATTTTTCTGCTGGAATTTATTTACCATTGCAAATATTAATTGTGTTTGCTGGAAACTACATAGCTTTGCTGAATATTAACTATGTTTGCTGGAAATTGTACACTAGGTGCAATTGATCACACATCACCATTTCTGACAATTATGATCCGTTTTTCAACATTTCCTAGTAACTTTTAGTAACTTATCTTTAACATCACAGATTCAGTGATCGTGTTAGTTCTCGTTACAACCATGTCATCCTAATTCCTCCTCTTGATGCTATGAGAGCATCAAAAAATTTATGCATCTGACATAGAAGTAGAAGATCACCAGGAATCATGTTCCTTGAGTTGCAAGACCTAAACTTGTCTGCTTTAAAATCCAAGGAATATGTTCGACCTGTGGATTTTGTAAATCCAAGATACTGTTATTGTTCACTGTTCCAAATGGAAAGATATTCAGCGTTAATTCAGATATAAAGTATGTAAGTATCAAGCATGTGCCAATCCTCCTTGTATTATTACCAACAATGATCATGTTTTCTTCGATAAATAGAGATCCTTACTAATAAGTGTGTTACGACGTCACAAAAACCCAAAAAAACTAGTGTACCTTAGCTCCAAGATGTCACGTCTCGATCCCGTAGGACCGAAAGTCGCCACTGGACGTGATGTCATACAAGCCTAAATTGTACTTGTACAAGGCAAGCACCAAAATGCGAAATAATGGAAGCGATTCAATTCAAAGTCATTGTAGCAAAAATAAATAGAAAGTCGATACGCACAGGTTGTACACAAAATGAATCTATTCATTAATAATTTTGCAACGGAATTACAACGGCTCGAAGCCAAAGAACGACTGGCTTACAAACACATATATATATATATATATATATATATATATATATATATATATATATACAATGAGATATGCCACAAAACTTACAACTCAAGAACTACACGAATAATGATGTTCCATACATTATGTCCTCTATATACACAAATGATCATCTTCAGCCGATCTGTTACAAGTTGCCAACCGAACTCCAACACCTTAGCACGTCAACGCACTCTACACCTAAGAAGATCTAGTAGGAAGCACTAGGGAATAGCCTCTAGCTGACACCACCAAACCAACACGTTTAATTAGTTAGTGTAAGCAACATTATGTGGTCTTTCTAATCTTACCTTAGGTCAGTTATATGGCATAGCATACAAGTATCCATAATCATAAATGTCTCACACAACAGAGTTGATCTTATCCAATACTTATCATCCTTCCATGTTCGTACAACTATATCATTCTAATATATACAAACATGGCATCATAATGCGTGTCCCTGCATAAGACATTCGTTAGCCTTCACAAATACATAAATGTAACAAGTGTTCATTCCGCATTAAATGCTAGATCTGCAAGCAGATAACATTGGCATACATCCTAACTATATAAAAGTCACTGGTGACTCGCCATCTTGGACTATTTTCTAGTAAGATGGTGATCACTTCGCGTGCGGATGTGATCCCCATCAAAAGTTCCGAAATACCCATATTGTGACGCACCTTCCAATCCAGTTCGCACACCCTACTGAAGGTCTCGCAATACCGGTGCTAGTACGTCAGCACCATTTCCCCTCGGCCGACACGATTCCGATACCCCGACGATCGTTCGAGAAACCAAAACCTTGTGCACAAGTTGTCCATGACCATACAATATACGTAAACAGTTAAACTCTAAAATACAAGCATGATACAAAACTAAAATAACGATACAATCTCTACTCAACATGTATCGTACTACCTCATCCGTATTACCACATCCCTCGAGCCATTGCTTGCATCATTCTTCCCAGTCCAAGGATTCTACCGTGGCGACCCAACGGTCCCATGTCCTTCTGTTTCCATTTCTCTAAACAACTCGCTATATAAATATATCACGTGAGACCAAATAACACTATATTCTGCATAAAACATAACTATCGAGTTATACCCTCTGTGATAGCATAATCACAATGTACAAAATTCATGTATATAAACAGTAGTACGAAAATCTACATCATTCACAGCAAGTTAATATTCCATGTTTTATACAGTAAGTTAACAGAAATGAGATTACTCTCTTACCTATCTTGGTTCTTCTCTTGTATTAGCATGCAACATCTCATAGCATAAAGGACTAAACATGTAACATCATTTTATTTAGTGTGAGGGTAATGGAGCAAAGGATCATCGAAACCATCCACCTGAAGCAATACCGGTCTGCCTCGACCGAGCAGATCTCTGAAACATCCTCTGCAGGAACCCAAATCCAAACGGCCCTTCAAGCTAACAAACCATCTAAATGCACCAAGCG
The DNA here is from genome assembly GCA_029216955.1 of Iris pallida. NCBI lineage: Eukaryota > Viridiplantae > Streptophyta > Magnoliopsida > Asparagales > Iridaceae > Iris > Iris pallida. The sequence continues at coordinate 22,367,483 of JANAVB010011199.1, read as the reverse complement.
AAGCAGGACATTACATAATACACCACTCAGAAGAAGTTTCGTCCTCAAAACTTACAAGAGTAAACAGCACCAACTGCATCACTGAGCAATGAAGAAACTTCTACTCAGTCTATGATTCAAACTCCCAATGTCGACTCCACGACAAAAATATCATCCAAACATGCAGATCAAAACCAAAACAATCATGAAACACCTTCGATTTAGATCAACACTGACCAATTTCTTCCGCATACAATAAACACATCCACCGCAACTCTCTTCCCTCAAGCCTACGCCTGCTTTTCCAATCCATAACTACACCAAGATACTCAAATATATAAACTCAATAATTCCATGAAGCATTTTCCATCTTATCCAATTGAATACGTCTTGCATAACATCAAAGATCATTCAAACAACTTGTCAATCATTCCTCAGTTCATGCAAGCTTACGCATGTCTTAGCAAAGTCCATTGAACAACTTATACTACTAAACTCAAATTAATCATTTCTTGTAACTCCCTAAACCGAATTTTGTGAATTCCAAAAATGACTATTGGATGGAACATTATTGTTTTCTAAAAACTAAATTTCTTTACCTATATTTTATTATTGTATTTCAAGTATTTATTTTTCCTTCTAAATAAGCTAATCAAATAATTCCTATCTTGCTACTAAATGTCTGAGGATTTTGAGTGAATTAATTCCTAAATTAATTCTTGTGATTTCATTATAAGTGGATGTTAGTGATTAATATATTTTGATTGCCTTGTTGTACTAATTTCAGTTGGAATCTGTTAATTAATTTAATGATTATTTTAATTTAACCTTTAACTAATTGATTAGCTAGTTAATTAATTGGTTATTTATTAACATTTTTTCTTTTAATTATTGAAAATCTGTTTTCTATTGACTTTGAAAACCTGTTGGATATTTTGAATTTAAAAATCTGTTTACTATTTGATTAATGAAAAACTGTTGAAAATTTAACTTAATCTGTTTTCAATTTTTGAAATCTGATTGGAAAATGTTTGAATATTCGAATTTTAAAATATGTTTTGATACTGTTTGGAATTTCTGTTTTGAAAACAATTTTGAATTTTAAAAAGCTGTTACAAATCATTTTTATTAACCCTTAGATCTGTAGCTATTTACCTACATTACCACTGTCCTAATTTAGGGAACAGCCCCCAGATCTACACCTATTCACAGCTTTGCCACTCATTATTTTATTATATAAATAACACAGTCCCCAATGATTTCTGACATGTCACAGTTCCCAATACAATTCCTGACACACGCACAACACTCTCTTTCTCTCTCTCTACACACTGACACTCTCTCATTGCTCGGGAGCCGAGCACCGCCGTCGTTGCCACCGTGCGCCACCGGAGTTCTCGCCGTCCCGCCATCACTACAGCCGGAGCCACATCGCCGTGGTCAACTCCGTCAACGCCGACCAAAGCTCACCATAGACGTCGTGGAGCTCGAGGCAACCTCCTCGACTGTTGTGACGTCTAGAAGACCGTGTGCCCCTCGGAACCAGAGCCACTTCGGGCCGTGTGCACCGCCAGAGCCACATTATCTAGGAGACCGCGCCGCCAGTTCGAGCCGCGTGCCCTTCGATCCTCGCGCCGTCGCTTCGCCATCCGCGCTGCCCCTTCGAGAAGCACACCGCCCCTTCGAGACTCGAGCGGCCATCTCGAGTTCCGTGCGACCGAGCCCCGAGGATACTTCGACGAGCTCGCCGTCACGAACAGTTGTCGGGCGCCACCATCTGGAGAGATCTACGCCGCCTTCACGTCCTCCGTGGCCGTCGTGTCTCCAGTGAGGCCTAGCCGGCCGGATCTAGAGGATCATCCGCTCGTCCACGACCGTCCAGCCGCCGTGGTCGGATCTTCTCCGCGTACGACGCCGCTCGCCACCGCCGCTCGCCGAGTCTTCGGATCCACCGCCGAGGTAAATTTCGCTCGATCTACTCGTTCCCTTCTTTGTCTCATGTTTAGATCTAGATTTTGGGGCTAGGGTTTCGTCGGTCAGGAAGAGTTGGAGAAGGAAGTGAGTTAGGGTTTTCGATTTTGGGGTTAGGGTGCTGATTTGAACGAGAAGAAGCTGTAGAGATCTGTAGAGCTTAGGGTTCAGACCAGAGGAAGGAGGGAAGTCGAAGAATGGAAGAGAAGGCTGTGCTGGGCTTCTTTTTGGGGAAGGAGGGCTCGAGATTTCTAGGGTTGGGAGTAGTCTGAGGAAGAAGACGAAGAGAAGAAGATGGGGTTAGGTCTTGGCTTTGTCGATTGGGCTGGAAAGTGGTAGAATGAGAGTGAGGAGAGAGAAGCTTAAGAGTTTTATGTTAGGGTTTGTTAGTTGGGCCGGGTTTGGAAGAAGCAGTTGGGCTGGGTCGGTTGGACTGAAATATGGTCTGAACTTAAATCATTTTGGTTAAATATATGGGATGTAGCAGTTGGGCTGGGTTGTGGCTGAGAGAGAATAGGCTTGGGATTAATTGTTCAGGATTTAATTGACAGCAACAATAGTAATAACATTTGGGCTGAGCCAGAGTGTGGGCTGGGCCTAAGCAGGCCGAGCCAGAGAGAGTTGGTTTGGGCCGAGTCTAGTAGAATTGTTGGGTTTCAGCTTTATTTTTTGTTAAACTGATTATTGGGATGTAACTCTGTGGGCTTGGGCTGTTATTTGAGGCTTAGAATGCCTTTAGTTAATGTTTGATAATTGTTAATTATTATTGTAATTAAATCATCCATATCCTTTAGTAAACCCTAGTAGTAAAGTATTTTATATTGCTAGTATTAATTGTAGCTAATATTTGAATAAATTATAATATCAATATTTTGTAAAATAGTTAGTTTGGCTAAAAATGTATAAAATTCTTATCTAGTGTGTATATAGATATTTTTGTTAAAAATATATATATTGCTAGCATATATGTGATATTGTAGTTAAAATTGTTTTTCCATAAATATGCTAATATTAATTGTTACATATTATTTGATAAAAATTTAGATAATAATCCTATTATCATTATCTTGTAAATAATTTTGCTAGTAAGTGTTTTCTAAAAATATGGTTTTAAGTATTTTAAACTAAATATTATTTTCAAATAATTTATCTAAAGATTCATTATAAGTTTTCTGGTATTCTAGCTAGTAGTTATATAAGTTGTATAGCTATAGTTATTACCTTGCTAATAAAATGTTTTCAAATATTTCTAAAATATATAGTATATGTTTTCATGAGTATTTATGGTGATTAGAACTATAATATTTTCTAAATATTGTTAACTTGTTCTTATCTAGAAATAGTTGAATTATCTAAGTTAGTTAGCTAATGTCATTATTCAAACCCTAATAACTTGTACAAAATATTACCAGGTGATTTACAACCATGCAGTATTACCCCCGTGCTTCCAAGGCGAGACAAGTACACTAACTCGACTTGTACTTTGTATTTCTGTCTTACATCCATGTGCCATGTTCTCATATCGGACACGAGATACACACGATTGTCTTGTACATTGTTCATTGCTTGTGAGTCATTGTTTATTGCGGGAATTGGAGAAAATATTAGCTTTTGTGTGACCACACCCAACATAGGTATTGTGGATAGCCTAATCGTACACTTCACGTACGATAAAGCCGGACCTTGTAGAATTGATTGACTCATTGACTCATTGATTGATTGTGCTCCTAAGCCGATCACACATTAGTTTAATATTTCAAATTGTCACACTTGCATATTGATTGTCGTGTTCATTGCCTTGTACATTGATAGCCGTGTTCATTGTCTAGCATATTGATTGTCGTCCATTGCCTGCAGTTTTATATTTCACTTCTGGTACCGTAGTTTCACTTCCATTTCTGGTATTCTGGTTTCACCTTGTATTCTGTATTACAGATTACATTGTATATTGTCTTGTCGCGGTTGTACTTTGCTCTTTTCCTGACAGGATACGTTGCAGGTGAGCGTGAGGCCACATGGAGCATGTGATTGCATTGGATATTGCAACATTTATTTTATTCATTTTCTGGAGATTGTATTTTTTTATGATTTCATCATTGTATATTTTATTTGACCGGATTTGTCTCCGGATGATTTTGTACTAAAATGACTTGATGGATATTAGTGATCTTCTGGGAACGTTATAAAAGCTGTAGATATTTACATTACATTGTGACTTGGAGTTTCCTTAGTATTGTACAGCTTACTTCGTCGTGTCCATCGACGAAGGCTGGGCGTGTCCGACTCGTATCCGATTAATCGGGAGCGGGTCGTGACATTTCCAAAGCTCCACCAACAATCTCTGCCTCAACAACAGTGTATCTCGTACAGAACCAAACTTCAAACTCACTAACCAGCTAACACTCACAACACCAAGAATCCACTAAGAACTAAGACAACTACCCATGCACTATACCTCATCTATTCTGAATTAAAGGGACAACCAAAATCAACTATATCAAATTTCCAACAAACCATCACATGCAATTCATCCATCAATATCATTCTGATATCAATACACTCACGGCCAAATCCAACCATATCTCCATTTCAATTCTCAAGTGTTCTCCTCAAATTAACCAACAATTTTCAAGATATCAAATTCAATTACCAATCAATCTTCCAAACCTGATTGTATCTAAGTCTTAATCACAATTACACATCAATGCTCAATTCCAGCAAAATTCTACTATCTTAAAATTTTCTATTGAATTGATCCTCGTTCTATCTTTCCAAGAATTTCTCAATCCAAGAAAAACAACTAACCCATCCCGAATCACTAACCAAATATGAATCTCTCACTATGCATACATTAATAATACTCTACCCGACAGGATCTCAATCCTTGTTAGCATCCCAAAATTTTTCAACCAAGTATAAAGTCATCCGCATTTGATTCCCAATGGTCGATCGTAAATCATCGCTAGCATGCAACCATCTCACTGATCAACTTTCTCCTAATTCTTGAAATCTTAAACCATCAAAAATTTAATTCGTGGTATTAGCCAACAACTAATTCTTCCAATCAATTACATATGACGACACAATCAATATCCCAAGAATTTCAGTATTATACACACATCAATATTACCTCGAGGAAGATCAATCCAAATCCAAGCCAAATCAAATTCAAGAATCACACAACTATCAATATCTTTCCAAGCACACGATTTCGAATCACAATCAAATTCGCCAACAACATTTTATCTATCACCTCAACTTGAGTATAATCAAGACAATCCGACAATAAGCAATCAATCCAACTAGTTCCAAATACCATCTTTTTTTCTAATAATACGAAATCCATCGAAACTCCCAAGAATCCAACATCAAAACCATGTCAATTCTCAATCTCGGTATCCCAGCTCTATTCTAACACAATCTATCTAGGCCACTATTCTTAAGGTTAATTCTACACATCCTATCGCTTAATATCGAGACGACTGCCTAACCACTAGACTAACTCACAAAGCCCACTCAACATTTGATATCATCAATCGCACTAAACCATCATCATAACTCATCTCCAAATACATCCAAAAATCATTGTACTCGTCCCCCATCCTAGGGACAAATCTTACTCAGCAATCTAGGAATTCTACCCAAATTCAGAGAAAACCCTTCTCACTCAAAACATCTAATAATCCAACTCATACCAGCTCACTAACATCAGCATCATCACAAATCCAATAGTCGATGTCTATCCAGCAAAGCTTTTCCTAAGGTAAATCCATCCAACCATCATCTTCGATTATCTTATGATCGACCACATCAATCCAAGCAACTCTCATTAGTCCAAATCCTCAATTTGTTTCGATAAATTCCTCCAACTTGTCCTTGATCCATTTATCTAATACATTTGTATCATCAAAATCATCTTACAATCAATCCATAAGTAAAAGGCAATTATTGCAGTCACCAATCGCTTCAATCTTACACATCCATTCCAACCAAATTAGAGATAGACTCATATCCAACACGTCTTCTCTCCTATATATATGTACTCACTTATCAATGAATCAACGAAGAAAGCAGAGCCATATTATTTACAAGCTGCTTTATATACTCACGAACCACCCACACCTCCCTATCGAATTCGCTCCACGAATATTCCATGTTATTAGAGACAAGGATGTACCCCGTTATTAACCCCTGGACTCTACCTTGGGCGTTGAGAGAGTACCACTTGTTAGCTATCGCCTTTCATCTTCTACGTAGCTTGGTTAATCATTTCTGAATTAGTACTCACAAGCTATCCATTTTGGATTGCTTTGGGTGAGTCCTCCAGTCCTTTCCTTTTTGGGTGAGCCCTTTCCTCCCTATCATGATGATCCAGTTAGTTGGTAGCATCACCTAGCGGAATCTTGGTAGCCTCTCCTACTTTATAAATCTTCTTTTTAGCTCGGATGAGAGAATCATCAAACTCCATTGCATGTTGGACAGTGCTCTCGTGTCAACCTTGTTTGAGAATTGCAGGTTCATGGTAAGTTTGACCACCCTCCCCGTCCCCCGGGGTACAAATAGGACCAATTCCTGGGATGGAGCAATTGAACCTTCCTTCTCCACCTTCGGTCTTGCGCGTTTTCCTAATACACTCGGGTGGGCATGTTCATGCTGAGTGGATTTATTAGCATCTCCATTGACAGCCGAATCAGTACTTTCCTCCTCCCCCATAAGCTGGTTCTGACTATCCTCCATATCTTCCTCTTTGTCATGCCCTCCATCGTCCCGCTGACCCTCATTCTCAGGCACATCCTCCGTTGCAATCTCCACGTATACAGTGCATTGTCTTGTAAGATGTCCAAGGCGTTTGCATTTAGAGAAAGCAGGAGGAAACCATTCATACTCTATTGCATGTTCTATCCACTCACCATTAGGGAGTAGTAGAGCAATTTTACATTGCAGGCTATCATCAACTAAAACCTCCAAAAAAAACTCGCGCATAGGCTAATCTTTGTCTCCTTGTTGTAGGAACACATGTGAGCAAAGGAATACCTATCAAGCTAGCAATTTTCTTTATCGACAGAGTGCTCCACAATTACGTGCACAATCAAGAAAATCTGATCCAGATAGGAACCGCCGAGAGCCGGTCACGCTCAAAGTTGGAAGCAGGATTCCATCGACGAAGGAACACCAGCCTACCATCCACGGGCCACCCTCCAAGACTCTCTCGAGATCCTCCACAAGGACTTGATGAAATAGAAGCCATTCTCGTGGGAAAAGACATTCATGGTTCCCTTCGGTCGCCATACTCTTGCCGCACAGGCACGGAGGTGCCCATAGAACGGCTTAGCCCCCATGACATATAAGATTGCATGTATGCTTCCAGTAATCCATAGCCTCAAGCCAAGTCATCGATGGTTATCTCCGTCAACTTCTTTCCATCAACCAGAAGCGCTTCGAGATACTGCAAATCAAAAGTTTTTCTCGGACCACGGCTGGCTTGCAGAGCTCCGCCCAGGATACTAGTTGTCCCTTCAAAATCTTTGTCATTGCTGATTGGGCCTTTTATCGAATATTTTGTCCTCGATTGTTCGGAGGCTCTTAAGGAGCCCCACTTCGACCATTTCTCCAGGCTTTCTTGGAGGCATGCTCTGTAAGATCAATCCCCCTGCACCTTTGTCCCCCAAGGGGTCATTGGTCTCCACCCCACAGCAAAATCTGGTGAGGAAGAGCAGATCTCATTTCCTTCCCTGCATCCTCATTTCAAATTTCCACTCCTCATGTGGCACCCTTTTCCGTCGCCTTCTCTCAATAGTTGTCCATCCTTCCAAGGACTCATTGATGAGCGGTGTCTTCCAGATTCACGTCACTCCCCTCCCTCTGATCTCCTGATGCCCTCGAAGTCCCCCAATCACCCGGGTCGCATATATATAATATATATATATATATATATATATATATATATATATATATATATATATATATATATATATATATGTCAAAGTAGGGTTACAGAATGAGGCACTAATCATATTGTTTCTTTAATTTTTTGCTTGAGCTCTATTACGAGTTTATCATCAACATGACTGCTCTTTTCCTGAGGGCAATACATACCGTGCAGAACATTGGTGTACCAACACATGGGCAAAGCATCACTGAACTACAGATAATACAATCATCAGAATGTTTCTAACTAGAAAACAATTAGAAATGAGATACCAATTCCTAATGCAACAGCTAATATAATCATATACTTAGTTAAACTTAAGCATCAAGAATAACCAATCAAATTAAAGAGCAATAAACCTTTAGAGCTACTTGCCAGTTCTTAATCCTACATAGCTACAAAAGTTAAGCATCAAGAATAAGCAATCAAATTAAAGAGCAATAAACCTTTAGAGCTACTTGCCAAATTCTTAATCCTACATAGCTACAAAAGTAGAAGCAATAGAATATTTATCAAACATCATATAACAAAGAAAAACAAAAATGGAAGAATGATATACCTGCAGGAATCCTCAATCCAAGTCCTCTTGCCGAGGCCCCGGTCCACTGCTTCCCCTACCACCAGAACTCCCATCCCTGCCTTCTCCACTGCCACCACTGCCGCCATCACCGGCATTGATGTTCCCTGCATTGCTAGCTTCAGCATTTGCCCCCATAGTCCTAAATGGCCACGGAAGTTGGATCCTGAACCTCCGCTCCGCTCCTCCAGGAGAGCTCTCTCCTCCCACCAGCTGCGCCAATCCAACGCGGCCGCTGCTGCTACTGCTCCCCGTACCCGTACCCGTCCTCTCCATCGTCGGCCCCTGCTGCCCCGTTCTCCGGTTCTCGTAGTTATGGTCATCTGTCGGAAGCTCGTAGCGGCAAACCGGGCAAGAGTTGTGCATCTCGAGCCACGGTAAAATGCAGTCGGAATGGTAAAGATGCTTGCAGGGCATCTGCTTGGCCTGGTCCCCAACCTCGAACTCGTCCTTGCACACGGCACACTGGGCCCCGTCGTTCAACAAGATCATGCTGCTGGTGATCTTGACGTCCGGGAGAGCCTCGACGGCCGACTTGGACGCGGGCGGGGGGCCGCACCGGTTGGGGTCGTTCTCGGCTAGCTGCTGGATGAGCTGCTCCAGCCCTGGGCCGATGAAGTAGTCGCCAAGGTTCCCGCCGGAGACGAAGGGGGATCCGGATCCGGTGTCGAAGACGAGCTGGATGTTGGCGCCGCGGGAGAGTAAGGGGGTGAGGTAGTTCTGGAGGAAAGCGGCGGCGTTGAAGGGCTCGGGGCCGGCGTTGGGGTCCGGTGCGGAGGAGGAGGGGGGCATGGAGAGACCGAACAGGCTGGGGAGGTCGGCGGCGTGGCGGAGGTCGAAGGAGGCTGCGTGAGAGTTGATGAAGGGAGAGAAAGACTCGAAGAAAGAGGAGTTAGGGCTAGGGTTAGGGTTAGGGTTGGGGGAGGGGGAGGAGAGGTCGAATTCTTCGATGAAGCCGCCATGACAGATGGGGCAGGAGAGGTCGTCGATGGGGGAGGAGGGAGGGGCGATTGAGACCGCACGGTCACACTGGTGGCAGAAGTACTGCCGGGCGCCGGGGACGCCGCCGGGGGACGCGGAGGAAGACATCGACAGGAATGGATTTTAAGGACAGGATGATGGAGAGAGAGGTTCGGTGAGAGTGGATTTTGTGTCGGAGATGTTCGGTGAGAGTGGATTTTGTGTCGGAGTGGTTTGGTGAGAGCATCTCCAACCTGAGAGCATCTCCAACCCTATTGTCTTGTTTTGTCTTGTGTTGTGATTCTTATGTTAGCATAAGAGGATCATTAGTCGTTGGAACTCTCCAATGCAATTTGGAGTCCAAAATTTAAAAAAAAAGGTAAATGTAGAATGGGTTGGGTTTGGATGAGAATAGTAAGAAATGATAACTCCGGTCCCAAAAATTGTGTGGTCAAAAATTAATGTAGGAAAATAATAATATAAAGTTTAGAATTTAGAAAGTTGGGCTCCAAATTGGAACTTACTATTTTACAAAACGAGTTTTTACAATCTAGAATCTAGAAATTGGGAGGCCCAACCATTAGCACCCATGGATGGGTTGAAATCGAAATTGTAGAAAATGGGACTAGGAATGAGACTTATTATTCTACAAAATGAGCTTCTACATTCTAAATCTAGAATCTAGAAAATGGGATGGGCCTTAGAGCATCATTAGTAAGGCCCATCCCATTTTCTAGATTTAGAATGTAGGAGCTCATTTTATAGAATAATAAGTCTCATCTCTAGTCCCAATTTCTACAATTTCGGTCCCAATCCATCCATGGGTGCTAAGGGTTGGGCCTCCCAATTTCTAGATTCTAGATTGTAGAAACTCGTTTTGTAGAATAGTAAGTTCCAATTTGGAGCCCAACTTTCTAGATTCTAAACTTTATATTATGTTTTTCCTACATTAATTTTTGACCACACAATTTTTGGGACCGGAGCTCAGTTTATCATTTCCTACTATTCTCATACAAACCCAACCCATTCTACATTTACTTTTTTTTTGAAATTTTGGGCTCCAAATTGCATTGGAGAGTCCCAACTACTAATGATGCTCTTACTAATGATGCTCTAAGGCACAAGACAATATCTTTTGGCAAATGTTAAAGGTCACCCCCTTTTTACTAAGGGCAACCATCTTACTAAGGGCGACCATGCGTGCTATTTTTTTTACTAAGGGCAACCTAAAGTTCACAAGTTTACTAAGGGACACCAAGAGGATAAAACCAAAAACAAAAAGAAAATAGAAAACAAGAAAACCCAAAACCTGCCCCCTAGTTCCCCCCGGCGATAGCTCCCCCCCCCCCCCGATCATTCTCCCCCTCCTCCACCCGACAGCCCCCTTCCCCGTTCTGTCACTTGAGGACTGCAGGACTTGCCGGCAGTCCTATCTTCAAATAGGAGTGCAGGGTGTCCCTGCAGTCACGGTAGGTTGGATTTTTTTTGGAAAAAATTGGAGAAAAGAAGCTTCTGTCACTTGAGGACTGCATGACTTACCTGCAGTCCTCTCTTCAAATAGGACTGCAGGGTGTCCCTACAATCACTGTAGGTTGAAGATGGCGGACCCTCTTGTAACTCCCGGAATCAATTTTGATGAATTTTGAATTCAATTCCTGAATTTTCTATTTTTTTTAAATATATTTTTTGAATAATAGGTTCATGTTTGAAAATAAATTAATTTCAACTTTGTTTATTAAAATTGTATTATTAGTGGTTTTACTTAAATTGATATCTTGATTATTTAATCCTTGCTTTAGCTAAAGACTTGGTAAATATTTTATCAAAAATGTTCTGTTCATGAGTATTTTAATTTTATTCTATATTGATTGATTATTTGTTAATAAATTTTAATTATGGTACTTTTGGAGAAATAGTAGTGGATGTGTAAACCCCCAATATTTTCTAACTAATTTAGTGATTTAAAAAAAATTATTGTTGCTATATTAATTAGAATTAAAGAGGTAATTAGTATATATGTGTGTATTTATAAATATATATAATATGGATGATTGTGTGCTTGTCGTATTTTTTAATTATAGCCTATTATTATTATTATAAACATTTTGTTACTTATTTACAACTTATAGGAATTTCTTTGTGATTGTATTCATGTGTGTGTGTGTGTATATATATATATATTTTTTTTTTCATGTGTGTGTGTGTGTATATATATTCATGTGTGTGTGTGTGTATATATATATATATATATATATATATATATATATATATATATATATATATATATATATATATATATATATATATATATATATATATTTGTTTGGAAAAAAAAAAGGAGAGTGGGGCCCGGCCCACACTCAGCCAGGGGCGGCCAAACTTGGCCGATTAGCTTAGAGTAGATTCAGTAGAATGGGTTTAGAAGAAGAGCAGGTGGGGCCCGGCCCACACCCCAAGCAAGGGCGGCCAGGCCGACTTGTTTGGTTTAGTTGTTTTAAGTAAAAGAAAAAAAAATAATAATAATAATAATAAATGGCCGGCCCACACCCCAGCAAAAGGGGCGGGCCAGCTTGAGCATTGATAGGTGTGTTTTGTGGTGTGAATGTTTATAGTAGTAAACAAATGAAGTTATGATACTAAAGGTCAACAGTGCCTTAGGGGCACTGTAGCTTACCCCTTCCCACCCGAGCAAGAGGGCTTAGCCCTGTTAATGGCGCTGTAACTCGAAGACTCCCAAACCTTAAAAAAAAAAATCCGAGAAACAACCAAATCTTTTCTAGATTAGATTAAACCAAATCCCCTACGGATTAGATTAGGATTATATAACAAACTTTAATTTAAATCAGTATTAATATGATTAAGAATCAGTTTAAAACCGCGTATATATATAAGAAAGGTTTTCCGAAAACAGGAGAAAACTTTCGGCCACGACCCACGCTTCTAGCGTCGCTGCAGAACTCTCGACGAACTCGAAGACCCTCCCCCAACCGACCGCACAGCCTGTTCGCCGTCGGCGATCACCGGAGCCACGCCGCACTCGCGTGGACCGACGGGAAAACAGAGTAAAACTCTGTTTCGAGCACTGTCCAGGTAACAACTTCTCATCCCGATTTCTCCTACGACACTAGATCGTTTTGAGTTTCGTAAAGTTCCATGGAAACCCAGTATGACCCTCTTGAAATTGAATTCCACCAAAGGGATTTGAACACGATGACACGACCCCTCCGCAAATTCGACGCGACGTCGATGATTTCTGTTCAAATAAAACAGAACAGAATGCTAACCAAACCCTTACTTAGGAAGCCAGTTTTTGAACCAAATATTAGGATTTTCGAAAATCTGATTGAAAGCATTCAAGGACGACATATTCGAGACTGAAACGCATCTGTTAGATCGGCTCCTTAAATTATATGCATAAAGTTATTCATTACTAAAGACTCCCGAAAAACTGTGTTTTCAAAACTAGAATTTCTAGAAAACTTCTCGATACGGCGTGCGCCCCGACAAACCGGGTGACGTGGTCGCACGCTATACGCATCGAAAGGCGCGTATGGACGTTGCGGACGTGTGGGAACTGACGAAACTCAGTTTCGTCGCGTGTGTGCGACGAAATCAACGCGTATCCGTCGAGATACCCCCGTATCAGCATTTTGCAAACTTGACCATAACTTCGTGTACAGTCGTCGAATCGAGACAAAACTTGCGCCAACAAGTCCGGATCGAAATTCTGGTCCTGCATGCCAAGTTTGGTTCGATTCTGAGAAGGTCGAATCGGAACCCATTTTTGGCGGGCCCGCGACCCACTCAAACGGGCGATTTTGTACACGGCGCATCGGAATCCAAAACTGAACATACCGTTGAGTTCCTCTCCTCAAACTGAAACCGTAGACATATAATTTGATGACTTTAGAGATCGTAGACTTTGGCACGCGTTTCGGTGCAAAGCGAGTCCAACGGCGGACATCGTTTTAACTCGAAATTACGATTTTGTCCCTGTTCCAGAATTTGATTTTTGGACAGGCGTTTCCTAGGTATATCTTTTTCACCGAGATCATTTTTGATGTTTATTTCAGCATCCGGAGTTGTTTGGAGATTGTGACGTTTCTTGACTTACATTGTGATTACTTGGACTTGCCACTTGCACCATCAGACAAGATACCTTGCCACCTTACTCTGTGATTATTATACTTCTTATTTTCAGTTGTTATTTTTAGCATTTTGTTTCTTGATATTTATACTGTGCGTTTAAGTCACACTTGGGTGCAAGCGACTCTATCGGTCGTTTATCTCGTCTTATTTATTTCTCTTACATTGACTTAGTCTAGTGACCACCCATTGATGTTGAGGTACTGGTATATCTCATACGGCCTTGACACTTGTTGTATCACGTGATGTGAGTCACATGTAGGACACGTTTCCGCGTAGTCGGCTGGCCACCGATACGTATGGAGCGTGCGATGGATAGGGGTAACTGCCAATAGATTTGCATGTTAGAAGACTTGGCGGTTACTAGAGGTACATATGAGTCATGGATGTGACTCTAATAGGCATTGGGTGGGAAGAACAGTTCCTTAACGTATGGGTCATATATGCACTGTCCTGATTGCCGGTTATCTCCAGTGGGAGGTACGGTCCTGCTAGCCGGTTATCTCCAGTGGGAGGTACGGTCCTGATTGCCGGTTATCTCCAGTGGGAGATACGGTCCTGATTCCTGATATTTCTGATCCTGCCCATGCGTCAAAGGTTTGTTCTTATTGCATTATCACTATAGACTGGTTAGGCACCTGATTGCATACATATTTCTTTCTTTATATTATATATCACAGTTATTATGGCATGGTGTTTTCTTGTATCTTGCTATGTCCCTTGAGGACCTGGTTATCTCTCTAGGATTAGACGACATCCTACAGGAGTACGGAGCAGCTCTGGATCCAGCTTACATTGCTACCGAGTCAGTTCCTACTGATTTCTAGTCTATTCTTATTTGAGACATTAGTGGACATCATTTTTACATCTCTTTTCTTTCTTTTTTGCGGAGGTTGGACTCCGATCTTGTGAGACTATTTTTATAGCTGTTTGGACTGAGCATGTTCACCCGGCTATCTTTTAATACTCTTATTTATTATTTGGACTCTGTATTCTTCTGTGTTGAGCTGTGATGAGATTAGATTATGTTATTCTGGCCTGTGATTATTTTATTTACAACTTATGTACATATATGAGGATTCCACATATTGGAGTATTCTTCGTATATGTGCAGCTGGCATGTTCACGTTCTTGGTCCTATGTATTATAGGACTGGGGCGTTACATATTTTTGTGGTGGCCCATGCAGGTCAACGATAATATTATTGGGTTACATGACTGTGCCCAACAAGCCTGCATATAGGAATAGGAATATCTCATCCAGAACTACTACTACCTCTTGACTTCCAATCTTTTGAAACTTTCTTGATTATTTGATTTACCTCATATCTAACCTTTCCTAATATCGTCCCATTATTCTTTGTGCCAACAGTATGAATCTAAGAAGCGGACATTCTTCTGCCTTGGCCCTCACATCTGGCGAAGAGACCAACCCGGAGGGACAAAATCCTCCGATGACTCCAGTGACACCATACCAGCCGGGACAGCAGCAGACTACCACACCTCCAACAACGGGGCACCAAGAGACTCAAGCTCCCCCATCCAATCAAACAGGGCAGGTCCCTGCAGCACCCTTAGAAGGGACAATACCACCTCCCCCACTATTTTCTCAGTAGTTTCTGCCACAGTCGGGCCCACAGATGCCTCCCCCATCGACTGATGGGAGCCCTACTTCTCAGTTCATATACGCAATGATGCAAGCTCAGTGGCAGCAGACTGAACTGATGAGACAGACGATGATGGCAGCATTAGCTAGTCCTCCACCACCACCTCCAGTACCAGCACCAGCACCGGCTCTGCATCCTTATGAAGGTTCTATCAAGAACTTTACAGATATGAACCCTAAGCCTTTCAGTGGAACGGAGAAGCCACTAGAGGTGTCACAGTGGCTTATTAGTACAGAGAAGCTACTGAAGGCATCCTAATTGCCAGCTCGAGATTGGATGACAGCAGTTGACCTACTGCTTGAAGATAATGCTCACCACTGGTGGAAGGCGGAAGAAAGGCGATTAGGCACTGGGACCACTTGGAAGCAGTTCTATGATTTATTTTATGAAAGGTTCTTCCCTATTCATGTTCAAGATGGTCTCTACGACCAGTTCCTTCATCTGAAGCAAGGAAATATGACAGTTGATGAGTATGACTTAGAGTTCAATCGCCTGAGTAGATTTAGTGCGGGATTGATTCCGACAGAGTTAGAGAAGGCGAGGAGATTTCACCAGGGGCTTGCACCAGAGCTCAAGTCTTATACGACTACCCAGTCTCGAGTCTCACATTCAGCTGTCCTGGAAGAAGCTCGTGCTCAGGAGATTCTTCGCAAGGAGCAGCAGCAGACCCCGAGACGCCATACGCTGGCAGCTACACCTACGGGATCGACACAGAGTGGACCTATCAGAAGGGCTACAGGACAACAGCAGGAGAGGTCTGCGCCTTATTAGAAGCCTATTTGCAATTTCTGTGGAAAGCCAGGGCATCTCCAAAAAGACTGCAGAACTCGACTTGGAGCATGCTTGAGATGTGGCTCGTTACAACACAAGGTGAGAGAGTGTCCAGAGCAGCAGTCACTAGTTTATGCCCAGCAGGCCCCGAGACCGGCAGTTCCAGCACTACCAGCACCCAGGCCAGTAGCAGGATCACCTAGCCTACCATTACTTCCCCAGCCAGTACAACACGACAGGACTAGAGCTCGGGACCTCAGTCAGAACTATGGACAGGCCTTCTCGCTGGCAGTGGAGAATGTGGGAGTAGAAGGAGAAGTCATAGCAGGTACGGTTTTAATTACAATATTTCCTATTATCGTGGCTTGACATAAGACCCATACCCCATTAGTTTAGTCTAGGCCATAGAAATCAGACTGTAGAATGATTGGATAAGCACGAACACCGGACACAGCTTAGATTCTTGAACAAATTGTGTTTTCCTTCAAATCACCAATCCTGCGTACATACTTTGACCACTTTGACTAACACCGCAATTATAGCCTAGTTTTTGCAAGCTAATCCTTCATCGAGCTTGATCATGACATGATTTATTGGGTGCGCACCCACTAATCTATTGTCTAATCAGAATCAGTGCATGATGGTCTGATCAACCTAGTGCATTTGGGTTCGCCTTCACATATTATTCTACGTGGATGAAGACGTAGTCAAACTCGTCCCCGGAGTCTCATCCGCGACCGCCTTGACAATTCTCCTTTGAATTATTTCATAGCCTATGGACCTCGCATACGTGCTCGATAGCATCGTCTATGAATACTTTATGGACCTTGTCTTTTACTTATTTTTTTTAGATAAAGCACGATGAATGAACCCAAGGTACCACTTTAAATCGTGCGGTTGTATCCTCACCTTAAACTACTCTATTTATCCCTCAACCCCCTGTCCTAGTTTAATTTCGAGGACAAAATTTTTTTAAGTTGGGTAGGATGTAAACCCCCAATATTTTCTAACTAATTTAGTGATTTTAAAAAAAAAAATTATTGTTGCTATATTAATTAGAATTAAAGAGGTAATTAGTATATATGTGTGTATTTATAAATATATATAATATGGATGATTGTGTGCTTGACATATTTTTTAATTATAGCCTATTATTATTATTATAAACATTTTGTTACTTATTTACAACTTATAGGAATTTCTTTGTGATTGTATTCATGTGTGTGTGTATATACATATATATATATATATATATATATATATATATATATATATTGTTTGAAAAAAAAAAGAAAAAAAAGGAGAGTGGGGCCCGGCCCACACTCAGCCAGGGGCGGCCAAACTTGGCCGATTAGCTTAGAGTAGATTCAGTAGAATGGGTTTGTAGAAGAAGAGCAGGTGGGGGCCGGCCCACACCCCAAGCAAGGGCGGCCAGGCTGACTTGTTTGGTTTAGTTGTTTTAAGTAAAAAAATATATATATATAATAATAATAATAAATGGCCGGCCCCACCCCAGCAAAAGGGACGGGCCAGCTTGAGCATTGATAGGTGTGTTTTGTGGTGTGAATGTTTATAGTAGTAAACAAATGAAGTTATGATACTAAAGGTCAACAGTGCCTTAGGGGCACTGTAGCTTACCCCTTCCCACCCGAGCAAGAGGGCTTAGCCCTGTTAATGGCGCTGTAACTCGAAGACCCCCAACCTTTTAAAAAAAAATCTGAGAAACAACCAAATCTTTTCTAGATTAGATTAAACCAAATCCCCTACGGATTAGATTAGGATTATATAACAAACTTTAATTTAAATCAGTATTAATATGATTAAGAATCAGTTTAAAACAGTGTATATATATAAGAAAGGTTTTCCGAAAACAGGAGAAAACTTTCGGCCACGACTCATGCTTCTAGCGTCGCTGCAGAACTCTCGACGAACTCGAAGACCCTCCCCCAACCGACCGCACAGCCTGTTCGCCGTCGGCGATCACCGGAGCCACGCCGCACTCACGTGGACCGACGGGAAAACAGAGTAAAATTCTGTTTCGAGCACTGTCCAGGTAACAACTTCTCATCCCGATTTCTCCTACGATACTAGATCGTTTTGAGTTTCGTAAAGTTCCATGGAAACCCAGTATGACCCTCTTGAATTCCACCAAAGGGATTTGAACACGATGACACGATCCCTCCGCAAATTCGACGCGAAGTCGATGATTTCTGTTCAAATAAAACAGAACAGAATGATAACCAAACCCTTACTTAGGAAGCCAGTTTTTGAACCAAATATTAGGATTTTCGAAAATCTGATTGAAAGCATTCAAGGATGACATATTCGAGACTGAAACGCATCTGTTAGATCGGCTCCTTAAATTATATGCATAAAGTTATTCATTACTAAAGACTCTCGAAAAACTGTGTTTTCAAAACTAGAATTTCTAGAAAACTTCTCGATACGGCGTACGCCCAGACAAATCGGGCGACGTGGTCGCGTGCTATACGCATCGAAAGGCGCGTATGGACGTTGCGACGTATGGGAACTGACGGAACTCAGTTTCGTCGTGTGTGTGCGACAAAATCAACGCGTATCCGTCGAGATACCCCCGTATCGGCATTTTACAAACTTGCCCATAACTTCGTGTACAGTCGTCGAATCGAGACGAAACTTACGCCAACAAGTCCGGATCGAAATTCTGGTCCTGCATGCTAAGTTTGGTTCGATTCTGAGAAGGTCGAATCGGAACCCATTTTTGGCGGGCCCGCGACCCACTCAAACGGGCGATTTTGTACACGGCTCATCGGAATCCAAAACTGGACATACCGTTGAGTTCCTCTCCTCAAACTGAAATCGTAGACATATAGTTTGATGAATTTAGAGACCGTAGACTTTGGTACGCGTTTCGGTGCAAAGCGAGTCCAACGGCGGACATCGTTTTGACTCAAAATTACGATTTTGTCCCTGTTCCAGAATTTGATTTTTGGACAGGCGTTTCCTAGGTATATCTTTTCACCGAGATCATTTTTGATGTTTGTTTCAGCATCCGAGTTGTTTGGAGATTGTGACGTTTCTTGACTGACATTGTGATTACTTGGACTTGCCACTTGCACCATCAGACAAGATACCTTACCACCTTACTCTGTGATTATTATACTTCTTATTTTCAGTTGTTATTGTCAGCATTTTGTTTCTTGATATTTACACTATGCGTTTAAGTCACACTTGGGTGCAAGCGACTCTATCGGTCGTTTATCTCGTCTTATTTATTTCTCTTACATTGACTTAGTCTAGTGACCACCCATTGATGTTGAGGTACTGGTATATCTCATACGGCCTTGACACTTGTTGTATCACGTGATGTGAGTCACATGTAGGACACGTTTCCGCGTAGTCGGCTGGCCACCGATACGTATGGAGCGTGCGACGGATAGGGGTAACTGCCAATAGATTTGCATGCTAGAAGACTTGGCGGTTACTAGAGGTACATATGAGTCATGGATGTGACTCTAATAGGCATTGGATGGGGAGAACAGTTCCTTAACGTATGGGTCATATATGCACTGTCCTGATTGCCGGTTATCTCCAGTGGGAGGTACGGTCCTGCTAACCGGTTATCTCCAGTGGGAGGTACGGTCCTGATTGCCGGTTATCTCCAGTGGGATATACGGTCCTGATTCCTGATATTTCTGATCCTGCCCATGCGTCAAAGGTTTGTTCTTATTGTATTATCACTATAGACTGGTTAGGCACCTGATTGCATACATATTTTTTTTCTTTATATTATATATCACAGTTATTATGGCATGGTGTTTTCTTGTATCTTGCTATGTCCCCTGAGGACCTGGTTATCTCTCCAGGATTAGACGACATCCCACAGGAGTACGGAGCAGCTCTGGATCCAGCTTACATTGCTACCGAGTCAGTTCCTACTGATTTCTAGTCTATTCTTATTTGAGACATTAGTGGACATTATTTTTACATCTCTTTTCTTTCTATTTTTGCGGAGGTTGGACTCCGATCTTGTGAGACTATTTTTATAGCTGTTTGGAGTGAGCATGTTCACCCGGCTATCTTTTAATACTCTTATTTATTATTTGGACTCTGTATTCTTCTGTGTTGAGCTGTGATGAGATTAGATTATGTTATTCTGGCCTGTGATTATTTTATTTACAACTTATGTACATATATGAGGATTCCACATATTGGAGTATTCTTCGTATATGTGCAGCTGGCATGTTCACATTCTTGGTCCTATGTATTATGGGACTGGGGCGTTACATATTTTTGTGGTGGCCCATGCAGGTCAACGATAATATTGTTGGGTTACATGACTGTGCCCAACAAGCCTGCATATAGGAATAGGAATATCTCATCCAGAACTACTACTACCTCTTGACTTCCAATCTTTTGAAACTTCCTTGATTATTTGATTTACCTCATATCTAACCTTTCCTAATATCGTCCCATTATTCTTTGTGCCAACAGTATGAATCTAAGAAGCGGACATTCTTCTGCCTTGGCCCTCACATCTGGCGAAGAGACCAACCCGGAGGGACAGAATCCTCCGATGACTCCAGTGACACCATACCAGCCGGGACAACAGCAGACTACCACACCTCCAACAACGGGGCACCAAGAGACTCAAGCTCCCCCATCCAATCAAACATGGCAGGTCCCTGCAGCACCCTTAGAAGGGACAGTACCACCTCCCCCACCATTTCCTCAGCAGTTTCTGCCACAGTCGGGCCCACAGATGCCTCCCCCACCGACTGATGGGAGCCCTACTTCTAAGTTCATGTACGCAATGATGCAGGCTCAGTGGCAGCAGACTGAACTGATGAGACAGACGATGATGGCAGCATTAGCTAGTCCTCCACCACCACCTCCAATACCAGTACCAGCACCGGCTCTGCATCCTTATGAAGGTTCTATCAAGAACTTTACAGATAGGAACCTAAGCCTTTCAGTGGAACGGAGAAGCCACTAGAGGTGTCACAGTGGCTTATTAGTACAGAGCTGACCCTTCGAAGATCGAGCCGTCGCTTCGAAGTCCGAGCCAAGAACCGCCTCGATTGCAGAGCCTGACGACCAGAGCGCCGTCGCCACGAGAGTTAGCTGCCGTCCCCGGAGACCGAGCCGACCCTTCAGTTCCAGTGCGCCCCTTCGAGACTCGAGCCGTCGCCATCGTTGCTGTTCGGACCACCGCTGCGTCGCCGTAGATCGACGACCTCGCCGGCTGGTGAGTTTTTCTCCATCGATCCATCTCGACCCCCTTTTTCTTCTTGAATTTTTCGAGGGTTTGCTATGGGGAGTTCTCTGTGGCTGGGAATAGAAGAAGAACCTAGGGTTAGGTTTTGAATGGCCGGATCTAGGGTTTCTGACCTAGAAATTAGGGGCTAGGGTTTCGGCATGGAGGATCATTAGGGTTTGGAAGTGTGGACTGTGAAGGAGACGAAGAAGAATGGGAGGGAGAGCTCAAGATTTCCAGAGCTTGAAGATGAATAGATGGGGTCTGTCGGTTGGGAAGAAGCCCGAGCTTAGGGTTTGTAGTTGGGAGTCGATTGTGAGTAAATAGAGAAGGAAAGATGGAGATGAGAGCTTGGGACTAGGAAGTACGGCCATGGAGGGAACTATTAGGGTTAGGGTTTGTTTTCTAACGAGAGGAAGAAGACGAAGTGTGGGAAGAGCTGAGTGTTCTGTTCGTGAGTGAAATGAGAAGAGGAGAGAGAATGGGAAAGAGTATATGTTAGGCCAGTAGAGTATGGGCCGGGTCTTATGGCCAGTAGGGTTGGGCTATTTAAACTGTTGAAATTTATTTAAATTTAGCAGTGAGAAGATAGGGATTAAATGCTTAAGTTGTTAGGCCGGGTCTTGGGCTTAGAGTAGGCTGGGCTGATCCTGAGCCTATTTTCTGTTTAAATATTGTGTAGTTAGTTGACTGGGCCGGTCAGGGAATGAGTTGTAAGGACTGGGCCAGAGTAGGAGTAATGATAGGGTTATGGTGTTGGGTTTCCAAGCATGTATATATTGGTTTGTATTTTTAAGAGCAGGCTGTGGGCTTCCTATTGAGCTTGAGTTATGAGCTGAGATTGAATAACATATTTTATTAACAAATAAATTAGTAAATATTTGATATATATAATTATACTTTTCCTACTAATGTATGTAGATATTATTTTAAAAAATGGTATTTCACTAATAAATTCTATAGTTGCAAGTAAATTTTAGACTTAAAATATTATAATAATAAGTATTAATTTCTTATTAAATACTATAAATTATTATTATCTTGTTTGGAATTATCTATGTTAAGCAAATTAGATAAACCATGTAGTTAATAATATTTTTAACCCTTAATCTTAGGAAATGTATTTTCTAGTAAATATTTTACAAGTTCATTGAATAAATATTTTGTAGGAAGTTTTAGTATAATATCTTTCTAGTAAGTCTAATGGTTTTATAGACTATAAGTGGCAATATATTAGCAAGCTAGTTTTAGCTTATGTCATTATTAAAACCCTAATAAACTTGTACAAATATAACAGGTGATTTACAACCATGCAGTACTACTCTCGTGCAACCAAACCGAGGCAAGTATACTTACTCGACTTG
This sequence comes from Iris pallida, assembly GCA_029216955.1. Lineage (NCBI taxonomy): Eukaryota > Viridiplantae > Streptophyta > Magnoliopsida > Asparagales > Iridaceae > Iris > Iris pallida. The sequence continues at coordinate 22,344,884 of JANAVB010011199.1, read as the reverse complement.
TACCTGGTTTTCTGTCTTACATTCATGTGCCATGTTCTCATATCGGACACGAGATACACACGATTGCCTTGTACATTGTTCATTGCTTGTGCGTCATTGTTATTGCGGGGATTGGGAGAAATATTAGCTTTTGTGTGACCACACCCAACATAGGTAATTGTGGATAGCCTAATCGTACAATTTACGTACGATGAAGCCGTACCTTGTAGAATTGATTGACTCATTGATTGATTGTGTTCCTAAGCCGGTCACACATTAGTTTAATATTTCAAATTGTCACAATTGTATATTGATTGTCGTGATTCATTGCCTTGTACATTGATAGCCGTGTTCATTGTCTAGCATATTGATTGCCGTCCATTGCCTGCAGTTTTACATTTCATCTCTGGTACCGTAGTTTCATTTCCATTTCTGGTATTCAGGTATTCTGGTTTCACCTTGTATTCTGTACTACAGATTACATTGTATATTATCTGGTCAGGGTTGTACTTTGCTCTTTTCTTGACATGATACATTGCAGGTGAGTGGGAGATTACATGGAGCTTGTGATTGCATCAGGATATTGCAGTTTTTACTTTTATTTATTTTTTGGAGATTGTATTGTGGATATTCATTATTGTATCTTATTTTATTTGATCGGATTTGTCTCCGGCTGATTTGTACTAAAAAACTTGATGGTTATTGGTGATCATTTTTGGGAACGTTATAAAAGCTGTGTTCGTTTACATTACATTGTGACTTGGAGTTTTCCTTAGTATTGTACAACTTACTTCGTCGTGTCCATCGACGAAGGCTTGGCGTGTCCGACTCGTATCCGATTATTCAGGAGCGGGTCGTGACATATTTTTAGTGGTGGCCCATGCATGTCTATCCTAATGACACTTAGGCAATAAAGTGTTATTGGGGGACTAGCTGAAGCTAAGGAAAACTTATCACAGCATAGGAACCGCGGAAAAATGGTTTATTGTTTATGGTTATTGATATTTAAAAATTTAAATTTGATTTTACTTATGATTTTTAGGATAGTTTATGATTTTTCTAGGATATAGCAATCATCAGTTTATTTTTCTGTTACAGGACGGTCGCCACGACGAACGCTGGGACCAGCGAGCAGCCTGCACCCAGTGCACAGGAGCAGCTTCCACCGCCTCCGCCTCAGCCGCTTCCTCCGACGATGACGTTCGACGGCACGCAGGTGATGGCCATGTTCCAGTAATTCATGGAGGCCCAGAATCAACAGACTGCACAGTTCAGAGAGGCTTAGAGTCAGCAGGCTAGTTCAGAGCGACCGTCGTCGACGCACTCAGGACCAGAGAGCCGGCAGCACCAGCTCCGCCAGCACGTGCAGCACCAGTAGCGCCGAGGCCAGATACTGCCAAGGACTATCAGTTCCTCTGCCCGATGGATTTTTAGGGCAATGAGGGGATAGTCTACGCAGACGAGTGGCTGGAAAATGCTGAGCGGTCATTAAAAATGGCGAGGATCCCGGATGATTTGAAGGTCGAAGTTGCGAGCATGCGACTTTTCGACATTGCTAGGGCTTGGTACCAGCAGGAGCCCCAGTTAGCAGAGCCTGGGGTTTTCTGGAAGGATTTCAAACTGCTGTTCCAGGAGAAGTTCTTCCCGGATATGGCGCGGGACGAGCTTCGGATGCAATTTGAGGCATTGCAGCAGGGAGTATGACAGTAGCCCAGTATACATCGGAGTTCACCCGACTCAGTAGGTTCGCAGAGAACCTAGTCAGCACGCCGAAGGAGAGGGCCTGGAAGTTCAAGAAGGGCCTCACCAGGGAGCTGCGACATGCAGTAGCTATCAGTCAGACCACTACCTATGCGAGCATCCTTAAAGTTGCTCAGGGAGTGGAGAAGGAGATGGATCCGAAGTTCAAGCGGGACCGAGACATTGGCGCCAGCAGTTCCCAGGGTCCACCGAAGCGGACCGACACTCAGCAGAGGCCACTTCAGCATCAGCATCATGTTCGAGCACCGACATCGCCGAGACAGCAAAGGCAGATTCAGACTCCAGTGTACTTTTCGTGCGCATACTGCAAGAGACCGGGACACCGTGGCGAGGAATGCCGGAAGAAGTTAGGGCAGTGCTTGGTTTGTGGATCTGCCACTCACCAAGTGAGAGATTGCCCTGCAGCTTTCACTCGTCAGGAGCCAGCACCAGAGCAGCAGCAGGAGGACCCGGTCTTTGAGGATCAGTAGTAGCTGCAGGGGCGCAGTCAGATGGACCGTTACTTTCTTACTTGCTAATAGTAGCTAGATTTCTTTGTATTGCCTATTTTGAGGCTTGTCTTTGAGTTTTTCTTACATTTACTATTTTTATATTGTCTAGTGACTACTTGTCAGTCCTTGTTATTTTACTCCATAAATAAATCATTTAGTTTTCTTATTGCCTTTAATAAATTTTGATTGATTTTGTACTCTGCAAAACCCTTGAAATTTCGAGGAGAAAATTTTTGTAAGGGGGTAGATTTGTAACTCCCGGAATCAATTTTGATGAATTTTGAATTCAATTCCTGAATTTTCTATTTTTTTAAATATTATTTTTGAATAATAGGTTCATGTTTCAAAATAAATTAATTTCAACTTTGTTTATTAAAATTGTATTATTAGTGGTTTTACTTAAATTGATATCTTGATTATTTAATCCTTGCTTTAGCTAAAGACTTGGTAAATATTTTATCAAAAATGTTCTATTCATGAGTATTTTAATTTTATTCTATATTGATTGATTATTTGTTAATAAATTTTAATTATGGTACTTTTGGAGAAATAGTAGTGGATGTTAATTTTGAGATTTTCTCTCTAATTACCTTTATTTCTAAATGTTATTTACTATTGACCATATTTCAAAATATTATTTAGATACTACTTGATCCTCATTTTAATCCTCAATTACTAAAGCCTGATCCAAATCAATGTTAACTAGATTCAATTAATATTATTTATAAGTATTGTCATTATTTTAGCTCTAGTAATTAATTAGATTTTTACCAGCCAGTTACTACTCAATTATTATTAATTAGTTTTTAGTTGTTAACAGTTTATTGATTTGTAGATGGTTATAAATTACTGCTGATTTTATTCCTAATTATTAATTAGTTATAATTAGCTAAATCTGTTTTATTGGATTTTGAAATCTGTTTGGAAATTTGAAATCTGATAGAGATCTGTTTGGAAACTATTTTGATTTGAAATCTGTTTATTTAAATTTAAAATTCTGTTACCAATGATATTTGCCTACCCCCAGATCTTTTTGTTATTACCTACACTGCCATTATTGAAAACCCCCAGATCTATACTTTATTACCACTTTGCCATTCCCAGCTCTCACTCACACACGCACAATATTTTATTATAAATATCACTGTTTCCAATACACTGACACATCACATCATCATCTGACACTCTCTCTATACGTCACCCTCTCTTTCTACAATTTCTCTTTCTCTCTCCTCTTTCTGCACTCTCCCTGGCCGAGCTTGGCCGAACATCACCGATCATCCAGCCGCAAGCATCGTCGGAGATCCGTGCCTCCACCAATCGTCGACGACCCATCACCGTCGGAGTCAGATCAGCACGAGATTCACTGCCGAGCCTCTGACGACCGCCGCCTCGATCTCTGCGCACCCTTGCTTCGAGCAGAGCGCGCCTCGAGGACCGTGCCACCGCCATCAACGCTGAGCCATCTCGAAGCCAGAGCTGACTCTTCGAAGACCGAGCCGTCGCTTCGAAGTCCGAGCCAAGAACCGCCTCAACTGCAGAGCATGACGATCAGAGCGCCGTCGCCGTGAGAGTTAGCCGTCGTCCCCGGAGACCGAGCCGACCCTTCGGTTCCAGCGCGCCCCTTCGAGACTCGAGCCGTCGCCATCGTTGCTGCTCGGACCACCGCTGCGTCGTCGTAGATCGACGACCCCGCCGACTGGTGAGTTTTTCTCCATCGATCCATCTCGACCCCCTTTTTCTTCTTAAATTTTTCGAGGGTTTGCTATGGGGAGTTCTCTGTGGCTGGGAATAGAAGAAGAACCTAGGGTTAGGTTTTGAATGGCCGGATCTAGGGTTTCTGACCTAGAAATTGGGGGCTAGGGTTTCGGCATGGAGGATCATTAGGGTTTGGAAGTGTGGACTGTGAAGGAGACGAAGAAGAATGTGAGGGAGTGCTCGAGATTTCTAGAGCTTGAAGATGAATAGATAGGGTCTGTCGGTTGGGAAGAAGCCCGAGCTTAGGGTTTGTAGTTGGGAGTCGATTGTGAGTAAATAGAGAAGGAAAGATGGAGAGGAGAGCTTGGGAGTAGGAAGTGCGGCCATGGAGGGAACTATTAGGGTTAGGGTTTGTTTTCTAACGAGAGGAAGAAGACGAAGTGTGGAAAGAGCTGAGTGTTCTGTTCGTGAGTGAAATGAGAAGAGGAAAGAGAATGGGAAAGAGTATATGTTAGGCCAGTAGAGTATGGGCCGGGTCTTGTGGGCCAGTTGGGTTGGGCTATTTAAACTGTTGAAACTTATTTAAATTTAGCAGTGAGAAGATAGGGATTAAATGCTTAAGTTGTTAGGCCGGGTCTTGGGCTTAGAGTAGGCTGGGCTGATCCTGAGCCTATTTTCTGTTTAAATATTGTGTAGTTAGTTGACTGGGCTGGTCAGGGAATGAGTTGTAAGGACTGGGCCAGAGTAGGAGTAATGATAGGGTTATGGTGTTGGGTTTCCAAGCATGTATATATTGGTTTGTATTTTTAAGAGCAGGCTGTGGGCTTCCTATTGAGCTTGAGTTATGAGCTGAGATTGAATAGCATATTTTATTAACAAATAAATTAGTAAATATTTGATATATATAATTATACTTTTCCTACTAATGTATGTAGATATTATTTTAAAAAATGGTATTTCACTAATAAATTCTATAGTTGCAAGTAAATTTTAGACTTAAAATATTATAATAATAAGTGTTAATTTCTTATTAAATACTATAAATTATTATTATCTTGTTTGGAATTATCTATGTTAAGCAAATTAGATAAACCATGTAGTTAATAATATTTTTAACCCTTAATCTTAGGAAATGTATTTTCTAGTAAATATTTTACAAGTTCATTGAATAAATATTTTGTAGGAAGTTTTAGTATAATATCTTTCTAGTAAGTCTAATGGTTTTATAGACTATAAGTGGCAATATATTAGCAAGCTAGTTTTAGCTTATGTCATTATTCAAACCCTAATAAACTTGTACAAATATAACATGTGATTTACAACCATGCAGTACTACTCTCGTGCAACCAAACCGAGGCAAGTACACTGACTCGACTTGTACCTTGTTTTCTGTCTTATATTTATGTGCCATGTTCTCATATCGAATACGGGATACACACGATTGCCTTGTACATTGTTCATTGCTTGTGCGTCATTGTTATTGCGGGGATTGAGGAAAATATTAGCTTTTGTGTGACCACACCCAACATAGGTAATTGTGGATAGCCTAATCGTACAATTCACGTACGATGAAGCCGTACCTTATAGAATTGATTGACTCATTGACTCATTGATTGATTGTGTTCCTAAGCAGGTCACACATTAGTTTAATATTTCAAATTGTCACAATTGCATATTGATTGTTGTGATTCATTGCCTTGTACATTGATAGCCGTGTTCATTGTCTAGCATATTGATTGTCGTCCATTGCCTGCAGTTTTACATTTCATCTCTGGTACCGTAGTTTCATTTCCATTTCTGGTATTCTAGTATTCTGGTTTCACCTTGTATTCTGTACTACAGATTACATTGTATATTGTCTGGTCAGGGTTGTACTTTGCTCTTTTTCTGACAGGATACGTTGCAGGTGAGTGGGAGATTACATGGAGCTTGTGATTGCATCAAGATATTGCATTTTTTACTTTTATTTATTTTCTGGAGATTGTATTGTGGATATTCATTATTGTATCTTATTTTATTTGACCGGATTTGTCTCCGGCTGATTTGTACTAAAAAGACTTGATGGATATTAGTGATCATTTTTGGGAACGTTATAAAAGCTGTGTTTGTTTACATTATATTATGACTTGGAGTTTTTTTTAGTATTGTACAGCTTACTTCGTCGTGTCCATCGATGAAGGCTGGGCGTGTCCGACTCGTATTCGATTATTCGGGAGCGGGTCGTGACATCTCTCCTCCAAGACTGCAGGGTGTCAGCTACGACAGCCGGACCCTCTCCTCCGCCACCAGGTCAACCAGCTCGCCGTACGAGTTTCGTCTGCTCTCGGAGGGGGGAAGCAGCGTCTTCGGGAAGACCCTCCCGTGGAACTCTCGTTCCTCCTCGATGTGTCCTTCCGTGAACCCCATCTTATTGAGCGATCTTCTCTGTGTTGTTCCTTCATTTCCTACTGCGAATGACAAAACCATTGAGCAAAAATAAACACAATGGGCTTTCAGTTTAGTGTACACGCTAAGTAAGTTGGAGTGAAGAAAAGAGGACACCTACAGTGATTGCAGGGACACCCTGCAGTCCTATTTGAGAAAAGAGGAAGAAGACAATGTAGGAAGAAGGCAATGCCATGACTTGGTGGTCCTTAGTGTTTTCAAAATGGCAAACTTGCAATTTTTTTTAAATTTTAAGTTGGCGGCCCTTAGTAAAAAGGGGGTGGCCCTTAACATTTGCCTATCTTTTCTATGTGACAAGACAATGAGATAAAAAAAAGTGTTCTCCAATACAAAACTATTGAGAAAATAAAAAGTATTTTTTCCAACTTCCAAGACAACTCCTCCACTTCTTCATTTTTTAGGGTAAAGTGCATATAAACCATCCTTAGATTTGTCTCGTTAGCAAAATAAGACTGGTTAGAGAACTTAAGCAGTTTTATGCCACCTTAGTTGTCCGCGTGAGCAAGAAAGCCCCTACGGTCTATTAGCCATTAGAAATGGCTGTTAGTGACTTTTTTAATATAAAAAAATACCTCAAATACCCCCCTTCCCTACCAGTCCCCCCACTCCTCCCTCCGCCGGTCGGCCCCCCCGACCCCCCTCCTCCCTCCGCCGGCCAGCCACCCGACCCGCCCCCCACTCCTCCCTCCGCCGGCCCCCCGACCCTCCTCCCTCCGTTGGCCAGCCCCCCGACCCCCCCTTTCCTCCCTCCGCCGGCCAGCCCCCCGCCCCCACCACCGGAAAGAGAGGAAGGAAGGGGTAAAATCGTCTTTTTAGATGTATTTTAACGTCTGTTAACGGCAGGGGTGCAAACCGAACAAATCTATTAACGACAGGGTTTTTTCAAACTATTAGTCTTTAATTGCATTTTTCGGACATCTAAGGAGGGTTTAAATGGTTTAAATACACTTTACCCCTTTTTTTTATAAATATTTCTATTCATAATTGATGATGTGGAGACAGTCATTGTGAAGTATATTGTCTAGATCTAGACAACCAACTTCACATTGTCCTTGCCATGTCATTTCCATGTCAAGTTCATGATTTATTCTACATTTGCATTGGAGAAGGATTTTTGAAATAAAAGCTTGTCATTCATATGTGGCAGCCATTTTCTTAAACTCACAATAAGGTTAGAGATGCTCTTAAATCTAGACAACCAACTTCACATTGTCTTTAACATGTCATTGTCATGTCAACTTCACAATTTATTTTACATTTACAATGGAGAAGTAATTTTAAAATAAGAAGTGGTGATTCCTATGTGGCAACCATTTTTTTTCAAACTCAATGGGTTGGAGATGCTCTAAATGAGATTTTGAGATAGATTTGGTAGTCACTGAGTAAATGAGAGCGGGTGGATTTGTTGCAAATTCTTTATTTGTTTTAAAAATAAAAAAGAAGAGGAATTTGAGAGTAATTATTATTTTTCAAATTTTTGCACCATTTAATTTTCATTTCAACATCATTATTTTTAAAGAGAACGGAAGTTGAATTTTAATATTTTAATATTTTAATATTTTAATATTACAATTAGTAATAATTAGTAAATTAATTATAACATTATTACTAATTAATCGATTATATTTATTTTTAAGTTTTTATAGTTCTTAATTAAAATTATGTAATAAATAGTTAATTAAGAAATTACATTTTAATAATTAGTAACTAATATTAAAAAGTTAGCCTTTGAAAATTAATTAGTTAACTTAAATATTAATAATTATCTTATTTTTATTTAATTATTCTAGTTATCTAATAATATAATAGATACATAATAACTAATTTTCAAATTAAATTTATAGTTAATTATTAATATTATATATATATATATTTAAATATATGTTATTTATATTGGTTAAATACACTAACAACTTATACCTTTTAGTATAAAGGTTTATAAAATGTATTTGTTAAATAAATATTTAACCAATTATCAATTATTAATAAAGTATTTTAGTTATTATAATACTTAATTATATTAATTAAAGAACAATAATCAAATAAGTTAAGCACCTTAATTATCTTAAATAATTAATATAAATTAACATAATACTACATAATTATTCATAACTTTAATAGTTTAATAATAAATAACTTAATATTTTTGAATAATTAAGTAGTATAATGTTAATTTATGTTCATTAATTAAGATAATTAAGATGCTTAACTTGTTTAATTATTGTTCTTTAATTAAGTTAATTAAGTATTATAATAACTAAAATACTTTCTTAATTTTGAAAATTATTATGTGGCAAAAGCCTAGACGCATACGACTCGGCCGCATAACCCAATCTGACACCGCATTAAAAGTTGTGTCGCTTTATAATCCGTGCAGACGACGATTATGCATAAAATGTCAGCGGTTACGTTAGCATAATAATTTCGTTTGTCTGTATATAACAGAGTACTACTCCACAAGGCGATATGCGGCAAAGTGTCTATGCGTCATTTAGCAGAGCAGTGACTATGCGGTAGAGCAGAATGGTTATGAAGTTGAGGGGATTATGCGTATTTAATACATACGTTTTGATTAACAATCATCGTATTAATGTGAGATTTGAAGAGTTGTAATGCATGTTACGTGTCAAGTCGACCAGGTTATGTGCTTACGTTCATATCCGCTTAATGTACTGCAGTTATTGCAGAATATTATGCGCTAGAAGTAGAAAGTAGTAACTTTTTATATCTTGCGCATATAGTTGTTACAGTAAGAATTGTCACGCTCCGATTCGACAAACCGTTCGTCCTCGTATCGATTATACCGTATCGATCATCCTCGCTAGGGCGTGATGTCGTACGAGTCTGGAGTTGCACTCGTACAAGGCAAGAATATTACATTTGATACGTCTTTTGAAACACCAAGTTGAAACTTCACAAATTGCAGAGAATTGAACACACAGTTAGGAAGATAGAAATATGCTTTTCATTAATAGATTGCAACAAAGTGCAAGTCGTAATTACATTGGATATGCTATTGCAGCTACATTGATTGAAACAAAAGAAAATACTCGACAAGCTTCCTGAATTAATACTTGTCGTTCCATACATTCACCCTTTTATACATTGAAAGCCTCCGATGAATTGGCTTCAAAATACTTCAAAATAGGCATAGCTTCAAAATGACTATCCAACTTTAGCTTAGGCTTAGCACCGTGCACCCCTAAAGTTCTTGTCACATATGGTTTTGGAGGATTAGTACACTTAGGAATGCACTAGTGAGCGGGACGAACCCACTCATCTAAATCGACTCTGATTATTAAAGTGGGCATGCATTGGACTTTTCTTTCTATTTAGAACTAAATGAATTCAGTTCATATTGATAGCCTTCTTCTGAAACAGTAAAAGCATACAACAAAACATAGCAGTTTATCTCAATTCTTGCAAACGGCCGTGCTCGTCTCTGCATAAAATAAAACCACATGCATAAGACAATAGGTGAGCATGCTACTATCTTATATGTGTGGTCATTAGTGCTACACACCACGAGGACTTTAATATGGCATTGCGACGCGCCTTGTCAGCCTGGGTTGCAAGCCCTACTGGAGGTCCCGCAATGTCTCGCGTCGAAGCACGAATTTATATTCCCCTAGGTCGATTCGGTTCCGATGCCCCAGATACCATTTCAAGGAAAGTTAAACTTATGCACAAGTTGTCTATGACCAAGCCAATGCATGAACAGTTTAATATATGAAACAAATTACATAACATGGACAGTATTGTGCAATATTTTATTTTTCCCAACTCATGCAACGAATCATTTTCTCCAAAGCCGTACTTCCGATTTGGCGTCTCGTAGGCACCAAATTCCCCGAGGCACCATATGCCGCAACCAACATTTTATTTTATTTTGCAGATCATGAAATAGTCTATCTCTTTTCTAGAACCTTAACTTTTCGCTTTTTTGATGTGAAACTTATATTTTCAGAATAATTTACTCTAAATCGATACAATTATTCTGAGTTTTTGATCTTAGTAATTTGGCATGCATTTAACTTGGCATCGTCGATTTGAATAAGTTCGAGGCAAACATAATTTTATTTGCGGAAGGAGTAGAAAAGAAGGGGTCGAACCACCCACAAAGTATTTGATCGTGCCGAGGGTCGGAGCGCTTCGCAACGTTCAAGCTTCAGTTACGCGAGCTCTTGTTATGGCACCAACGTTTTACCAATATCCCTTCTTTAATCCTTCGTTTCAAAATTCTCAGAATGAATGCAGAAATCGATGCGAAAACACATTCATCAAAACCAAGCAGCAAAAACTCAAGAAAACCATACAACAGTCTGGTCCCGTCGAAATGACTCTTATATAGAGCTCACTCGCCGAGACGCAGCCTGCTGCATCTAGGACTTATTCCAACAGAAGTCGTTCCATTAGTTGGATCAATTCTCCATCATCTCTGCCTCCATCTCCTATGTCGATTCTTCAACTGAATGGTTTCGCCAAAGCACGTGAACTAAATACATCGACCAATTTTGCAAGGTATTTTTCTTACAGTCTAAAATTTGAATAGGCTCCTCCGAGTAAGACAGGTCCGCACGTAGCTCTAACTAATCGAAGCTAACGATGTGACTTGGATCATGCACGTATTTTCGAAGTTATAAAATATGGAAAATATCGTACACTTTAGCCAAGGTAGGAGGTAGTATGATCCGATAAGCAACAGTTGCGACTCGCTTGAGGATCTCGAAAGGGCCTACAAATCTCGGGCTCAATTTGCCTTTAACACCGAACCGCATCACGCCACGCATGGGCGTTACTTTCAAAAACATACGGTCCCCGACCAAATTTTTTAGCGATCGCCAACGAAGATCGATGTAGCTCTTTTATCGATTTTGTGCGATGCGAAGTCTATCGCGAATCAAGTAGACCTTTTCGACGGCGTGCTCCACCAGTTCCGGTCCGAGCACCTGTCGCTCTCCGACTCCATCCCAGCATATCAGAAAGTGACACTTCCTCTCGTAAAGTGCTTCATATGGAGCCATCTGAATGATCGATTGAAAACTATTGTTATACACAAACTCTGCAAGTGACAAATACGTATCTCAACTAGTCTTTAAATCTATCGCATATAGATGCAACATATCTTCCAAGATTTGATTCACCCTTTTCGTCTAACCGTCTGTCTGGGGGTAGTATGCCGTACTGAAATTCAGTTTGGTCCCCATTGCAGCTTGCAAGCTCGTCTAGAAATGTGATAGGAATTGTCCGTCTCTGTCCGAAACTATTATGGCCGGTACCCGTGCAGTTGAACAATCTCGTCGATATATATTTGTGCTAACCGATCGACGTTCCATGATACTTTGATTATGATGAAGTGAGCCGACTTGGTCAATCTATCGACAATGACCCAAATCGTATCATTCCTCCACGACGTCTTCGAAAATCCCACAATGAAATCCATCAAGATATTGTTCCACTTTCACTCGGGAATGGCGAGGTTCTGCAACTCCCCGTCTGGCCTTTGGTGTTCTGCCTTCACTTTCTGACATGCCATATACTGTGACACAAAAGTAGCCATGTCTTTCTTTATGCCGTGCAACCAAAAGTTTGTGTGCAAGTCTTTGTACATCTTGGTGCTCCCAGGATGTAACGAATACTTCACGTAATACACCTCCGTCAGAATATCTTTTCCGAGTTCAGCATTTTTCGGAATGCAGAGCCTTCCTTTTAGTCGTATCGTCCCGTCTCTGTCTTCCGCAAAGTTGGTCGCCCTTCATGTTGAAATCAGTTCGCGCATCTTCTTCAGGAATATATCGTCCTTCTATGCGGTCTTTATTTTGCCAAGCAGGCTCGACCCAAGCTTCAACTGAGCCAGGTGTAAATATCGATACTCAATTCTGAGTTTGATACCCATTGCTTCCAAGTCGCGTTATATCTCATTATTTATGGCTAGTGATCCCATAAACATTCTGCTCCGCACATCTGCTACAACATCTCCCTTGCCCGGCATATACTCGATCGTTAGCTCATAGTCTTTTATGAGTTCGAGCCAACGCCGTTGCTGTAAGTTGAGTTCCCATTGGATGAACAAATATTTGAGTCTCTTATGATCTGTATAGATTCTGTATGCCACATCGTAGAGATAGTGCCGCCAGAGTTTCAACACAAATACGATCGCCGCCAATTCTAGGTCATATGTCGGATAGTTCTTCTCATGCTGCTTCAACTGCCTTAAAGCATATGAGATGACTTTGTCCTTCTGCATGAGCACGTACCCTAGGCCAGTTTCCGATGCATTGCTGAATATCTGAAATCTATCTAGTCCATCTGGAAGTACAAGGATTGAAGCTGAAACTAGTCGTTGCTTCAACTCTTGAAAGCTGGATTCACAGTCGTCACTTCATTCGAATATGACTCCTTTCTGGGTGAGGTGAGTCAGAGGCGACGCTAATTTGGAAAAACTTCATACGAATCTTCGGTAGTAGCCCTCCAAGCCCAGAAAACTCTGAATGTCGTTAGCCGAGGTAGGTCGTTTCCAATCTACCACCGCTTCAATTTTCTTTGGGTCCATCGCGATGCCTTCAGCAGAGATCATATGTCCGAGGAATGTCACGCTACTCATCCAAAATTTGTATTTTCTTCGTTTAGCATATAATTTGTTTGCACGCAACGTCTGTCGTACCATCTTCAAGTACTTTATGTGCTCTTCCCAATTTTTCGAGTAGACCAGGATACCGTCGATGAACACAACCACAAAATTATCGATTAGAGGTCAGAAGACTCGGTTCATTAAATCTATGAAAGCGGCTGGGGCGTTCGTCAGACCGAACAACATGACTAGGAATTCGTAATATCCGTATCAAGTATGGAAGACAGACTTCGATACGCGTCGAGCTTAATCTTCAACTAGTGGTAGCCTGAACGAAGATCGATTTTAGAAAATATTGTCGCTCCTTGCAGCTAATCAAACAAGTCATCGATTCGTGGTAGTGGATACTTGTTCCCTACGGTATCCTTATTGAGTTCTCGATAATCGATGCATAGCCACATCAATCTAACTTTCTTTTTTACGAATAACACAGGAGCTCTCCATGGAGAGATGCTAGGGTGAATAAATCTGCAGTCTGGCAACTCTTATAGTTGCACCTTCAGCTCCTTTAGTCCTGCTGGAGCTATTCGGTAAGGCACTTTTTATATTGGTCGTGTATTCGGGAAGATGTCGATGTTAAATTCTATTTCTCGATCCGGCGGCATCTCGGACATTTCGTCTGGAAAATATTGGGAAAATCTGCCACAACATCAGTCTGCACCGTGTTTGCAATATCCTTCCTCGTATCTCAAACTGATGCCAAGTATCCCGTGCAGCCGAAACGCAACATACGCCTTACTGAAATTGCCAATACCACCATGGCCGTCTTCGAGACTATACCAAACAAATATGAGAACTTTGTCTCGCCAGGAAGATGAAACACAACTCTCTTCTCCACGCACTAGATCGTTGTATGGCAAGCACCCAACCAATCCATACCCAGGATTATGTCGTACTCTTTGATGTCTAGTACGACAACTTCCAAGGATAGATTTCTGCCTCCAATACAAATATGGTCGTCCCTATAAATATAGTTTGCTAACATATCGACTCCCGATGGAGTACTAACGCTAATGTTTATATGTAGTGATTGCATGGCTATTTAATTTTCTTTAGGATAATCAGCAGATATAAAACTATACGTCGCACCCGAATCGAATAGTACTCGAGCAAGTATATTTTTATAGAGTAGTATACATGTTACAACAATATCGAATTCAAATGCCTCATCCCGAGTCAATGCATAGACTCGACCTTGCGCTCCATGGAGTCACAAAAATAAACATGTTAGTATTTTCAAAATATTTATGGGCTTGCCTGTAACTCCCTAAACCAATATTTGTTTTTTATATTATATATATAAATTTCCAATTCAATAATAAAATATTGTTTTCTATATAAAACTTGTTCTTTGGTAAGATATTTTAGTAAGGAACATTGTTTAAAGTTAGTTTAAAATCAAAATTAATATTTCTGTTAATTTGTAATGAGGATATCTTTTAATAGATAATTATGGTTAATGTATACTATTTAACTTACATCATGATTAGGTCAAGAATGGTTGACCCCATAGTACTATTTAACCAAAAGGGAAAATTTCTAATTAAGTTAATTATGATATTTATTACTTAATTAATTGCACTTGCAGTAATTAGTTAACTAATCATTTTCTCTTAACTAATTATCAGTTAGTTAACTGAATTATATTAGTTGTTTTTATGAGAGAGTAACAGTTCTTGTTTGATCAATGTCAGTTAACTTATTTTTATAATTAGTTAGTAAATTTTAGGTTGTTAGAATTCAGTTACAAGTTGGTTATGAATTTTGTTGCAAGACTTGTCCTAACACCCCCAGATCTATCATTATTTACTGTACTGCCAATGTTCAGAGAAGCCCACAGATCTACTCCTAATTACCAGCTTTGCCATTGTCCTTACTAGACACACAAATTCAATATTTTTTTATAAATTCCTGACACACACACTGTCCAATGCACACATCACATCACAGTACAGTCACATCATCACTCTCTCTCTCTCCATACTCATTCTCTCTCCTCTCTGTTATTGGCCATCTCCGGCCACCGAGCGCCACCGCCGAGTCTCCAGTACAGCACTGTCGTGCGTCACCATAGATCCGGCCATCACTCGCCGGGATCTGGTCTCCAGTGTACTGGCAGAGGCTGCTGACCGCCTGGCCATGCCCCGCCACGCCATCTGACGCCAAAGTCGTTGTCGACGACCGGCTGCCCACCGCTTCTTGGATCTAGTCGTCATGAGCTCCCCCGCCACCAAAGCAGGCTCAGATCGACATATTTGAGCCATCCCCGTCATCGGTGCTGACCTCGACTGCCGAGCCACCGCCTTGAAGACCGCGACCTCGACTACAACGCTTCCTCGCGCAGAACGAAACTCTTCTCAAAAGTTGTGTTACCCTTTCGAATCTCGAGGAGTCTCCTCGCAGCTCGAGCTACGACCGTCGATCGAAGCACGTCGCCTTCGACAACAGAGCCACTGCCAGATCTCGCCACCAAGACGAGCAACATCACGGCCATCCCCGAGACTCCGGATCTACATCGGATCGTTGTCGACGACTGCCGTTCCTCGAAGACCCCGAGGCCCTTGAAGATCGTGCCCGCCTTGGATTTTGCGATGCCTCTTCGAGAGCCGATGAGCCACTGACATCATCCGAGCCCCCGCAGTGCCTCGTCGTCGTGGATCGACGTCTCCGCCGGGCTGGTAAGCCTTCTCTCGATCTACTTGAACCCCCATCTCCTCCTTATTCCTCTGTAAATTCGGGTTTCGGGTGGGGCTAAGGTTTTGATGTTGGCCTAGAGCTTGGGGTTAGGGTTTTGTAGTTAGGGCTGGAGATGAAGAATATTAGGGTTAGGGCTTTCATCTTAGGGAAGATAATTTCTAGGGTTCCTCGGCCGAGTATGGGGTCTGGAAGAGGAGAGGTTGATGAAGAAGAGACTAGGTTCAGGCGAGGGAGTCTTGTTGGTTGAGGGAAGAAGAAGTTCTTTAGGGTTAGGGTTTGAGACTTTGGTTTGGGGAAGACGACGAGCTTTGATTGGCAGATGGATGTGTGAAGGAATTTGTGTCGGCTGAAGAAAGTGGAGAATGGAAAAAAAGAGAGAAAGAGTTTAGGTTATATTAGGAGATCAGAACAGTGGGCCTAGTCTAGGAAGAATAAATGGGCTGGGTTCTGGATCCTTTATTTTTAAATAAATTTTTGTGTATAGTTGTATGGGCTGGACAATGTAGACTGGGTCTGGGTTTGACAAGATGCTGGGCTTAAGCCCTATTGAGAGTATATTACAGATTGAATTATTAAACAACAGTAGTAATGGATTTGTATGGGCTGAGACAAAGAGGTGGGCTCAGATTATGTGTATTAGTGTTGGGTCTGGGCTGGGCTTGACATGTAGGCAGGGTTGAGTGTTAGATCCTTATTGTTATTATTATTATTATTATTAGTTTTATTTAATGTCACTAGTACTATTTTCCAAATGATGATTATAAACCTAGTTAATATTTAATATTATTTTATCTAATATTTATTAGCCATTTTGCTAGCTAGCCTAAATATATAGTTAGTAATTATTGTTATAATAATTCTGTGTTGTAAATAAAACACCTGTGGTAATTTAATGTTGTTATTCTTATTATTATATTTAGTGTAATCCTAAGAATAAATTGTTAGTGAATTATTTTTCTAGAAGGTAACATATTTTCTTGACAAGTACATATATATATTCAGTTAGATTTTGTAAATATTTATTAGCAAATTCTTATTAATATAGTTAATGAATATTCTATATATGAAGCACTTCTAAATAAATAAAGTTAGATACTTTAAAAATCTATATATTTTGGATAGCTATATTTTGATAAATGTTTTCCTTGCAAAATATAGTCTAAAAGTATTTTTTTACTAAATATTATTTTGATCAAGTTATATATCTCTATATACTTTCAAAAATATAAATTAGCTAGTGACTGTCATTAATTCAAACCCTAACAAAATTGTACCAAATACCAGGTGATCATTCAGATTCATGCAGTACTACTCCCGTGCTTCCAAAGCGAGGCAAGTACACCGACTCAATCTTGTACTTTGTGTTTCTATCTTATATTCATGTGCCATATTCTCATATCGGACATGAGATACACATGATTGCATCATCCTTGTTCGTTATTGCATTGCGAGTCATTGTTTATTGCGGGAATTGGGGGAAATATTAACTTTTGTGTGACCACACCCAACATAGGTATTGTGGATAGCCTAATCGTACACCTCACGTACGATTAAGCGTCGCACCTTGTAGAATTGATTGATTGTGGATTGATTGTGGATTGTGGTCCTTAGCCGGTCACACATTAGGTTAATATTTCAAAAGGTCACACTTGCATTGATTGTCGTGTTTATCATATTGTTCATTGATTGCCGTGTTCATTGTCTTTGCATATTGATTATCGTATCCATTGTCTTTAGTTTTGCACTCCATTTCTAGTACCATAGTCATTTTCAGTTCTGGTATTTCGGTTTTACCTTGTATTCTGTATTACAGATTACATTGTATATTATTCTTATCGGGGTTAAACTTTGCTCTTTTCCTGACAGGATACGTTGCAGGTGAGCTTGAGGCCACATGGAGCGTGGTGAGGTCATTGGTGCATGATTTAGTTCATTGTTCATTGTTTAGATTTCATGTCTGGATATTATATTTCGGATTTCATCATTTTATATTTTTATTTGATCGGATTTGTCTCCGGATAATTTTGTACTAAAAATTGACTTGATGGATATTGGTGATCTTTCTGGGACGTTTATAGATTCTGTGATTGTTTACATTATATTGTGACTTGGAGTTTTCCTTAGTATTGTACAGCTTACTTCGTCGTGTCCATCGACGAAGGCTGGGCGTGTCCGACTCGTGTCCAATTATTCGAAAGCGGATCGTGACATGTTTCTAGTGGTGGTCCATGCAGGTCTATCCTAATGGCACTTAGGCTATCAAGTGCTATTGGGGGACCAACGAAGCTAAGGAAAACTCATCACAGTATAGGAACCGTGGAAAAAAATGGTTATGGTTATGGTTATTTAAATTTGATTTTACTTATGATTTTTTCTAGGTTAGTTTATGATTTTCGAGGACATAGCAATCAACCGTTTATTTTCTATTATACGATGGTCACTACGAAGAATGCTGGGACTATCAAGCAGCCTGCACCTGATGCGCAGGAGCAGCTTCCACCGTCTCCGCCTCAGCCGCTCCCTCTGACGATGACATTCGACGGTACCCAGATGATGCCCATGTTCTAGCAGTTCATGGAGGCACAGAACCACCAAGCCACGCAGTTTCGAGCGACAATCATGGACGTACTCCGAGTCAGGGAGCCAGCTCCACCAGCTCCGCCAGCACCACTGGCACCACTAGTGCCAGCAGCGCCGAGGCCAGGGACCGCCAGAGATTATCAGAACCTCTGCCTGATGGATTTTTGGGGCCATGAGGGGATAGTCTACGCAGATGAGTGGCTAAAAAATGCCGAGCGGACACTGAAGATGGCGAGGATTCTAGATGATCTGAAGGTTGAAGTTGCGAGCATGCGACTTTTCAACATTGCTAGAGCTTGGTATAGAGAGGAGCCTCAGTTGGCCGAATCCCAAGTTCTATGGAAAGAATTCAAACTGTTATTCCAGGAGAAGTTCTTTCCAGATGTGGAGCGGGACGAGCTTCAGATGCAGTTTGAGGCATTGCAGCAGGGGACTATGACCATAGCTCAGTATACATCGGAGTTCACCCGACTCAGCAGGTTCGTAGAGAACCTAGTTAGCACACCAGAGGAGAGGGCTTAAAAGTTCAAGAAGGGCCTCACCAGAGAGTCGCGGCATGCAGTGGCGATCAGCCAGGCCACTACCTATGCGAGCATCCTCAAAGTTGCTCAGGGAGTGGAGAAGGAGATGGACCCGAAGCTTAAGCGGGACCGAGACATTGGCGCCAGTAGTTCCCAGGGTCCACCAAAGCGGACTGACACTCAGCAGAGGCTACCTCAGCGACCAGCACCTCAGCATCAACATCATCATCATGATCGAGCTCCGACATCGCCGAGGCAGCAGAGACAGATCCAGACCCCGATATACCTATCTTGCGTTTACTGTAAGAGGCCGGAACACAGTATTGAGGAATACCGCAAGAAGTTAGGGCAGTGCTTGGTTTATGGATCTGCCACTTACCAAGTGAGAGATTGCCCTACGGCTTTCACTCATCAGGGACCAGCACCAGAGCTACAGCAGGAGGACCCAGTCTTCGAGGATCAGTAGCCGTAGGGAGCGCAGCCAGACGGACCGTTACCTTCCTTATATTGCTTGTAGTATCTAAATTTTCTTATAGTGCCTATTTTGAGGCTTGTCTCTGAGTTTTCTTGCATTTACAGTCTTTCATATTATCTAGTGATTACTTGTTAGTCCTCGGTTATTTTTACAACCTAAATAAAAATCATTTAGCTTTATCGCTTCTTAAAAACTTTTTATTAGATTGTGTACATATCTACAACCCTTGAAATTTTGAGGACGAAATTTTTGTAAGAGGGGTAGATTTGTAACTCCCTAAACCAATATTTGTTTTTTTATTTATATATATAAATTTCCAATTCAATAATAAAATATTGTTTTCTATATAAAACTTGTTCTTTGGTAAGATATTTTAATAAGGAACATTGTTTAAAATCGAAATTAATATTTCTGTTAATTTGTAATGAGGATATCTTTTAATAGATAATTATGGTTAATGTATAGTATTTAATTTACAACATGATTAGGTTAAAAATGGTTGACCCTATAGTACTGTTTAACCAAAAGGGAAAATTTCTAATTAAGTTAATTATGATATTTATTACTTAATTAATTGCACTTGCAGTAATTAGTTAACTAATTATTTTATCTTAACTAATTATCAGTTAGTTAACTGAATTATATTAGTTGTTTTTATGAGAGAGTAACAGTTCTTGTTTGATCAATGGCAGTTAACTTATTTTTATAATTAATTAGTAAATTTTAGGTTGTTAGAATTCAGTTACAAGTTGGTTATGAATTTTGTTGCAAGACTAGTCCTAACACCCCCAGATCTATCATTATTTATTGCACTGCCACTGTTCAGAAAAGCCCCCAGATCTACTCCTAATTACCAGTTTTGCCATTGTCCCTACTGGACACACACACTCAATATTTTATTATAAATTCCTGACACACACTGTCTAATGCACACATCACATCACAGTACAGTCACATCATCACACTCTCTCTCTCCATACTCATTCTCTCTCCTCTCTGTTACTGGCCATCTTTGGCCACTGAGCGCTACCGTCGAGTCTCCAGTACAGCACCGCCGTGCGTCACCACAGATCCGGCCATCACTCGTCGGGATCTGGTCTCCAGTGCACTGACAGAGGCTGCTGACCGCCTGGCCATGCCTCGCCTTGCCATCTGACGCCAAAGTCGCTGTCGACGACCGGCTGCCCACCGCTTCTTGGATCTAGTCGTCATAAGCTCCCCCGCCACCAGAGCTTGCTCAGATCGACGTATTTGAGCCATCCCTGTCATCGGTGCTGACCTCGACTGCCGAGCCACCGCATTGAAGACTGCGACCTCGACTGCAACGCTTCCTCGCACAGAACGAAACTCTCCTCAAAAGCTGTGTTGCCCTTTCGAATCTCGAGGAGTCTCCTCGTAGCTCGATCCACGATTGTCGATCGGAGCATGCCGCCTTCGACAGCAGAGCCACCGCCAGATCTCGCCGCTAAGACGAGCAACATTACGGCCGTCCCCGAGACTCCGGATCGTTGTCGACGACTGCCGTTCCTCGAAGACTCTGAGGCCCTTGAAGACCGTACCTGCCTTGGATTTCGTGCCGCCTCTTCAAGAGCCGAGGAGCCACTGACATCATCCGAGCCCCCGCAGCGCCTCGTCTTCGTGGATCGACGTCTCTGCCGGGCTGGTAAGCCTTCTCTCGATCTACTTGAACCCCCATCTCCTCCTTGTTCCTCTGTAAATTAGGGTTTCGGGTGGGGCTAAGGTTTTGATGTTGGCCTAGAGCTTGGGGTTAGGGTTTTGTAGTTAGGGCTATAGATAAAGAATATTAGGGTAAGGGTTTTGATCTTAGGGAAGATGATTTCTAGGGTTCCTCGACCGAGTATAGGGTCTGGAAGAGGAGAGGCTGACGAAGAAGAGGCTAGGTTCAGGCGAGGGAGTCTTGCTGGTTGAGGGAAGAAGAAGTTCTTTAGGGTTAGGGTTTGAGACTTTGGTTTGGGGAAGACGACGACTTTGATTGGCAGATGGATGTGTGAAGGAATTGGTGTCGGCTGAAGAAAGTGGAGAATGGAAAAAGGAGAGAGAAAGAGTTTAGGTTATATTAGGAGATCAGAATAGTGGGCGGGTCTGATTAGCATAATCTAGATTAGCCTTGAGCTTAGAATCTTGATTAGGATAACCTAGTAAATGACAAGATTAACAATTTCTAGATATTTCTAAGTAGAATATTTATCCCTTAGGATATTTGTGGAAAAGAAAGCCTTATGACTAATTGAACCAATAGAAAGGCTTAGAATTGGGTGGACAAGCCCTAGCCACTCATCTACATGTAAGACTAATCCTAATTCATCTAATGACCAGCCATCAAGTGCCCCCCTTGCTATAAAAAATCCTTAAGAAAACCCTTGTCTCTTTTTACCTCTACATAGAACCCTAAGTGTTCTTCCCCAAATTAGAGAGCTTCCCTCTTTGATTTGATCTCCAAATCCTTACATCCCTCCACCAAAACTTCCATCCAACCTTCTCATACTACCAAGGGAGGGTGCTAGTAAAGATTTGGAGCAAAGTGTACGGAGGAGTGTCCTTTTTAGAAGATCTTCGTGTCGGAGCCGTGTCCTTGGGAGTATCATTAGGATTCCACTCCCAATAGGTAAAACCAACCCTTTAAATTGATTTCCTATAAATATTAGTTAGTTTTGAATCCATAGGATCCACTCCCATGCATGTACCCCATTTAGATTCAAATTTGAGGCCATTTGGAGCTCTCTTGAGGATTTTAGATATGTGTCGTATGTCCTACTTGATAGATCCCAAATTAGGACACCCCATGTGTATGTATGTATGATAATAGTTTAAATAGATATTTAAATTTAGTTTTAGAATGGTTAGAGAGTGGATTGATCTTAGGTAGGATGGTTAGAATGAGTTTCATTTGGATACCTATGTTGGTATCCAAGTATCTTGGCCTACATGTTTCTTTTGTCTAAAACAACTCAAATTCGTCATAATATTCATCCACGTTTTTATTAACCAAAGTAACTTAGAAATGTCATAACTTTTAGCTTAGAACTCTGATTTATCTCCCTTTTTTTAGAAGAGCCGTATCGAAGTTAGCTTTCCAAATATATATTTTAATAAGCCAAATTCGTTCTGGAACTTTCTGTAAAACTATTTGAATGTTAGCTGTCCGAAAGTCAAACACGTTTCGGTGTTTTCGCGATTCCTGGAGCTTCCGGACACGAAAATACAATCCGTTTGAAGTTTCGAAAAGCTAACACGAAAGGCTACGACATACTTTAATCCTAGGATTTTGTAAAGGCCCAATTGGTGCAGTATTAGTTTTAAGTAGAAGAGTGACTATACGACATAGGCATTTTGTGTAACCTATGAGCCTATGTAGTATGGATATTAAATGAATGTAGAGTATATAATGCATGCTATGTTAGATGAATGAAATGATATATATATGATATGTATCCTCTTTACATTAATGTGTATATATGGTTAAATGCAAGCACGTAGGAATGCAATCAATGTAATGTATGTAAGCAATGCATAAATGCATGAATGAAAGAATGATATACAATGTATGCATGAAAGTATATAATGAATGCTAGATATGAATGCAAGGTATAAATATAATGATAGATATGAATGCATAATGTATACATAATGCAATGCAATATATAATGATAGCATGTATGGTAATGTAGAATATATGATGCAAGCATGTATATGTCCACTGTTGTCCATTTTCCTTACATTTTTCCTTTCCTTCCCTTTTCATTTCAGTTTTTCTTCTTTTTCCCTCTTCTATTTTTACGTGTTTTATACAATATATATAATGTATAGATGCATGTAAGTATATAATATGCATGAATGACATGTATGTAATGAAAATAAGTATATGTATGCAACTTAATGATATGTGAATGGATATAATGCCTGAACTGAAGTATGCATGTATATGGGATATGAATGAATGATATATATATATGTGTTAAGATAATATAATGTATGTATTCATATATATTTTGAGTTAAATATATGAGTTTGTATGTATATATTATATGTATGCATGTACGCAGGGATGGATGTAATATAATGTAGAGTATGCATATATGAATATAATGTATGCAAGTATATAATGTATTCAAATATGTATGTATGTATCTATATATGTATGTATAGGTGCATGAATGAATGCAAGTATGCATATATGATATGTATGTAGGCATGTTTGTAATGTATGTATGTATACATGATATATATGTATGCATGTATGCAATGTAAGTCTGTATGTATGTATTTCTATAAACTGAGTTAACCTATAACCTTTTACACACATGCATTCATACACCCTTTGACACCATGTATCCCATGTCACATACACCTACCTATCACTAAATCTGAGAACATTAACACATATCATTTCACACACATGCCAAACACACACACACTCACTTACTCTTTTACCTCTCCTTCTCTCTATATATATGTGCCTATATATATAGCTTTCATATATATATCTATGTATATGAATATATGAATGTGAATAATATATATACATTATATGACTAAGTTTGTGTGCCTTGTTAGCTTATGGTTTAGTTTTGTGCTTGGTTTAGCAAATAACTTAGGCTATGAGTTAGTAGCTATCTTGGATGCTTGATTTGCATAGACTTAGTTTGTTTAGACCTAGAATTGACTAACATGGACTAATTTACCATTGTTGACCCAACCCTAGCTAGTTTGACCATAATTGACTAGAGTTGACCTAGTTTGACTTTATAGTTGGCCAGAGTTGACCAAGAGTTGACTTTGACCTAGATTGACTTATACTCATGTAGATTGCATTATAATTTCAATTACCATATAAATTGAACTCTTTATAACCTGTGTTGCTCTAACTAGAACTCTGTGACTCCAGTTGGCCATCTTTTCATATCAGTTGTTCTGGGTATCAGGCGAGTACATTCTCTGATCGTTTCATACTTGTTAGGATTTATATTCTGACTCTAGATTACTTTACTTGATGCTGACACGATATCATCACAGATTGGTACTATATGGATCTTTTTATCAGATGTTTTCCCCTTAGCGGGCGCATCGGATATTTCATGTCATGTGTTTCATGTACATCATGTATTTCTTGCTCTTGCGTTATTCATGTAATCTCATGCTCTCTCGTATGCTTTTATGTACGCTCATGTACTTTCATATGCTCTCATGTACGTTCATGTTTCCTCATGTGCTTCGTGTGTAACCAAAATATCATGTTCGTAACGTAACTTGACTGGATCCTTGTGTATTGATTGTGGGTAGGGGTGAGTATAAATGGTCATATGATTTACCCATCATGTTCACTCTGTTACTTTTTATGTATTATCATGTACAACATAGCCTTCTTGGCTGGTGTCCCTCATGTTCACTCATGTATATCATGTTCAACCCAAGCCAATTATATGCCATCTCGTACTCTAAATCACTAGTCACTTACAGTTCTTACTTATCATGTATATATTTTCAGTTATCAAATATCTCTCTTGTTTTCATGTACATCTTCTTACAGTGTTTCATGTATCTTACTCTTTTGCTTGCTTTATATTTCCTTCCATGATATGAACTGCGTGAGATGTATTGTACTCGTTCCTGTCCTGACTGGAACCGTTGATAAATTTTACAGATAGCTTGGAGGTTACCTACTAGCCTAGAGGAGACACAATAGAGGTTGGAGTAGATGGCTAGAGTTTTTTTTATTTTATTTTCAGTTGTCTTGAGTTGTATTTATTTTATGCTTATTTGAGTTGGTGTTGATAACACCAAGATTTATTTTTCTCTGTTGTACTTCTCTTGTGGATTCATAGTTATATTATCGTGCTACTTATAGTTTTGGTGATTGAGTTGTATCCTGCTGTGATTGTCCTCCATACGGAGAGTATATCGTATTGTATTTAGTTTTAATTGTGACCTAGAACAGCGTTCTACCACCGATACTGCAGCGTAGGATGGACGTACCCACTTCTCGTGCCCTATACTGGGTGCGGGTCGTGATATGCTGGTTGAGGAAAGAAGAAGTTCTTTAGGGTTAGGGTTTGAGACTTTGGTTTGGGGAAGACGACGAGCTCTGATTGGCAGATGGATGTGTGAAGGAATTTGTGTCGGCTGAAGAAAGTGGAGAATGGAAAAAGGAGAGAGAAAGAGTTTAGGTTATATTAGGAGATCAAAACAGTGGGCCGGGTCTGGGAAGAATAAATGGGCTGGGTTCTGGATCCTTTATTTTTAAATAAATTTTTGTGTATAGTTGTATGGACTGGACAGTATGGACTGGGTCTGGGTTTGACAAGATGCTGGACTTAAGCCCTGTTGAGAGTATATTACAGATTGAATTATTAAACAACAGTAGTAATAGATTTGTATGGGCTGAAACAGAGAGGTGGGCTCAGATTATGTGTATTTGTGTTGGGTCTGGGCTAGGCTTGACATGTAGGCAGGGTTGAGTGTTAGATCCTTATTGTTATTATTATTATTGTTAGTTTTATTTAGTGTCACTAGTACTATTTTCCAAATGATGATTATAAACCTAGTTAATATTTAATATCATTTTATCTAGTATTTATTAGCCATTTTGCTAGCTAGTCTAAATATATAGTTAGTAATTATTGTTATAATAATTCTGTGTTGTAAATAAAACTCCTGTGGTAATTTAATGTTGTTATTCTTATTATTATATTTAGTGTAATCCTAAGAATAAATTGTTAGTGAATTATTTTTCTAGAAGGTAACATATTTTCTTGATAAGTACGTATATATATTCAGTTAGATTTTGTAAATATTTATTAGCAAATTCTTATTAATATAGTTAATGAATATTCTATATATGAAGCACTTCTAAATAAATAAAGTTATATACTTTAAAAATCTATATATTTTGGACAGCTATATTTTGATAAATGTTTTCCTTGCAAAATATAGTCTAAAAGTAATTTTCACTAAATATTATTTTGATCAAGTTATATATCTCTATATATTTTTAAAAATATAAATTAGGTAGTGACTGTCATTAATTCAAATCCTAACAAAATTGTACCAAATACCAGGGGATCATTCAGATTCATACAGTACTACTCCCGTGCTTCCAAAGCGAGGCAAGTACACCGACTCGATCTTACTTTGTGTTTCTGTCTTACATTCATGTGCTATGTTCTTATATCGGATACGAGATACACACGATTGCATCGTCCTTATTTGTCATTACATTGTGAGTATTTATTTATTGCAAGAATTGGAGGAAATATTAACTTTTGTGTGACCACACCCAACATAGGTATTATGGATAGCCTAATCGTACACCTCACGTACGATTAAGCCGTACCTTATAGAATTGATTGATTATGGATTGATTGTGGATTGTGGTCCTTAGCCGGTCACACATTAGGTTAATATTTCAAAAGGTCACACTTGCATTGATTGTCGTGTTCATCATATTGTTCCTTGATTGTCGTGTTCATTGTCTTTACATATTGATTGTCGTGTCCATTGTCTTCAGTTTTGCTCTCCATTTTTTGTACCATAGTCATTTTCAGTTTTGGTATTTTGGTTTCACCTTATATTCTGTATTACAGATTACATTGTATATTATTCTTGTCGGGGGTTGTACTTTGCTTTTTCCTAATAGGATACATTGCAGGTGAGCTTGAGGCCACATGGAGCATGGTGAGATCATTGGTGCAGGATTTAGTTCATTGTTCATTGTTTAGATTTCATGTATGGATATTGTATTTCGGATTTCATCATTGTATATTTTTATTTGACCGGATTTGTCTTCGGATGATTTTGTACTAAAAATTGACTTGATGGATATTGGTGATCTTTCTGGGATGTTTATAAATTCTATGATTGTTTACATTACATTGTGACTTGGAGTTTTCCTTAGTATTGTACAACTTACTTCGTCGTGTCCATCGACGAAGGCTGGGCGTGTCCGACTCATGTCCGATTATTCGGGAGCGGGTCATGACATTGCCTGTATAGAACTTTTATTTCTCGCAGCATGTCGACAAACATTCAATCTAGTAATCGCAACCAATATTCCAAATGAAACATTTTTAAAAAATTCGAGGAAACTTAACTGTGCTCGGATACCAAGTTGTCATGCCCCGATTCGACAAACCGTTCGTCCTCGCATCGATTATGCCGAATCGATCATCCTTGCTAGGGTGTGATGTCGTCCGAGTTTGGAGTTGCACTCGTATAAGACAAGAACATTATATTTGATACATTTTTTGAAACACCAAGTTGAAACTTCACAAATCGCAGAGAATTGAACACGCAGTTTAGGAAGAAAGAAATATGCTTTTTATTAATAGCTTGCAACGAAGTGCAAGTCTTAATTACATTGGATATGTCATTGAGGCTATATTGATTGAAACAAAAGAAAATACTTGACAAGCTACCTGAACTAATACTTGTTGTTCCATACCTTCACCCTTTTATATATTGAAAGCCTTTGATGAATTGGCTTCAAAATACTTCAAAATAGGCAAAGCTTTAAAATACCTCTCTGAACTTCAGCTTTGGCTTAGCACCATGCACCCCCAAAGTTCTCGTCACCTATGGGGTTGGAGGATTAGTACATTTGGGAATGCACTAGTGAGC
Source organism: Iris pallida (assembly GCA_029216955.1). Lineage (NCBI taxonomy): Eukaryota > Viridiplantae > Streptophyta > Magnoliopsida > Asparagales > Iridaceae > Iris > Iris pallida. The sequence goes on along the minus strand of JANAVB010011199.1, from coordinate 22,316,972 downwards.
GGGATGAACCCACTCGTCTAAACCGACTCTGGTTATTAAGGTAGGCATGCATTGGAGTTTTCTTTCTATTTAGAACTAAATGAATTTAGTTCATATTGATAGCCTTCTTCTAAAATAGTAAAAGCATACAGCAAAACATAGTAGTTTATCTCAATTCTTACCACGGCCGTGCTCGTTCCTGCATAAACAAAGATTATATAATTACCACATGCATAAGACAATAGGTAGTATGCTACTATCTTATATGTGTGGTCATTGGTGCTACGCACCATGAAGGAATTTAATATGGCATTGTGATGCGCCCTGTCAGCTTGGGTTGCAAGCCCTACTGGAGGTCCTGTAATGCCTCGCGCCGAAGCACGAATTATATTCCCCTAGGTCGATTCGATTCCGATACCCCGGATACCATTTCAAGGAAAGTTAAACTTGTGCATAAGTTGTTTATGACCATGCTAATGCGTGAATAGTTTAACATATGAAACAGATTGCATATCATAGACAGTATTGAGCATCATTATTATTTTTTCCAACTCATGTAACGAATCATTTTCCCTAAAGCCGTACTTTCGATTTGGCGTCCCGTAGGCACCAAATTCCCTGAGACACCATATGCCGCAACCAATGTTCATTTTATTTTGCAGATCATGAAATAGTCTATCTTTTTTCTAGAACCTTAACTTTTCCCTTTTTGATGTAAAACTTATATTTTTAGAGTAATTTACTCTAAATCAATACAGTTATACCGAGTTCTTGATCTTAGTGATTTGGCACGCATTTAACTTGGCATCATCGATTTGAATAAGTTCGAGGTAAACAGAATTTCATTTGCGGGAAGAAGTAGAAAAGAAGGGGCCGAACCACCCACCAAGTATTTGATCGTGCCGAGGGTCGGAGCACTTCCCAACATTCAAGCTTCAGTTGTACGAGCTCCTGCAATGACACCAATATTTTATCAGAATCCCTTCTTTAATCCTTCGTTTCAAAATTTTTAGAATAAATGCAAAAATCGATGCAAAAACACATTCCTCAAAACCAAGCAGCAAAAACTCAAGAAAACTATACAGCAGTCTGGTCCTGTCGAAGGGACTCTTATATAGAGCTCACTCGCCGAGACGCATCCTTCTGTATCTAGGACTTATTCCAACAGAAGCCGTTCCATTAGTTGGATCGATTCTTGTAACATTCGATCAAATCGATTATGTCACGACCCGCTCCCGAATAATCGGATACGAGTCGGACACGCCCAGCCTTCATTGTTAGACACAATGAAGTAAGCTGTACCAAGCTAGGGAAACTAACCAGATAATCATGAAAGTATAGAATCACAGCAACTATATAATGTGTCCCAACCAGAAAAGAGATACAATATCTGAATTATTACAATTCAACTATAATAGTCTGCTAGTCTCAATACATGGAAAGATAAATGGAAAACTAAATGAAGTACTAGGCCTCTGCAGCCTCTAGGTCACAAGCAGCTCCAGCTGGCTCAATAGGGAAGGCAGTATCCTGTCCATAGTATGTGTCACACAAAGCCTCCATCTCACCTATCATAACATATCCAGTCAGGAGCGGAGCAAGTACAATTCTAGGTAATGAACAAGACATCATAAAATGAAGGTACAAGAGAACATGAAAAGTACAGGAAAATACAGGTGAATAAGTACATGAAGAACAGGGTAAAGTACATGAAGAACATGGTATGTAAGAACATGAAAGTACATGGTATGTAAGCATATAAAAGAACATGGAATCACAGGAAATAAGCACAAGGTAATCTCCTGAATAGGTGTGTAAATGCATTTGAAATATAACTAAATATGTGACCGGCTAGGGTAAGAACCTGAAAGCACCTGAAAGCACATGAATGGTGACTTAGGACCCGCGTGCACGATGCGGGGTCTAAGCTAAAACACACCTGAGTTGTTACTTGGGATTGGTCACATAGATAGTATATTTCCCCTCCCCAGATACAAGTAATAAGCACAAGAGAACAAGAGTACCAGAAAGAACATGACGTGTTGCAATTGTGTCACTCAAGGAAGTACAGGGAAAATAATGTAAAGCACAAAACCGTAGAGTGTACTTGCCTTGCTCCAGGAAAGTACGAGTAGGTAAAAGAGCTGGATGATCTCCTGTTTAAATAATGATTTACAAGGATAAGTCAACAATGTAAAATTGATGATTAAGTCTAAGATCACTAAGACCAACTTTAGGTTCCACTTGATAAATACTAACTACTCTATAGATATGATTACAGATGAACTAAACTACTACATTAGCTACTTCTTTAATCTATAATACTAGACAACTTATTTATAAATAAGCATTATACTAAACAACTTTGTTTAAAGGGGTATAGTTCCATTCAATGCAACCTATCAATTGATAGATATCCTAAGAATCCTGAAATCAGTCTCCTTTCAATATTGACTAAAATGAGCTCATAGCCTTACTCATCTTTCAAATTCTAACCTTCCTGTTCAGTTCAGCCCCTTTAGAACAGGGCATGATGTAACTCCTAATGTCAAATTTGAAGTTCCAAACGAAGCAGGGTAGTGGTTACTACTAAATGATAGTCTAACACTGTCAGGGCTCTTATTTGCATGTCTAAAACATCCTAACATCTGACCAAGAGTTGTATCCTGAAACCCTTGTTTATAACAATAAGCATACATGGAAGGGTCAACCTAGAAATTGATTTAATAAGTCATTTGCAAAATTGCAGTTACTCACCAAAGCCTACACTTGGTTTTACTGTCTACTGCTGAACTTAGGATTTAAATCTTGTGGGAAAAGTCATACACAACAGTGGTTGATCCTATAACAAACACCAATTCTCAGGTAATACTACAAGCTATAAATAGGTTCATCTGAAACACATAGTGGTCAGGACACTCTCAACTTCATGAAGAGGGTCTGGTTATAACACTCTTGAAGCCAGTCTCCAGATATTGTTTCCTGGCAATAATCAGGAAAACATGATGCTGCAAAAACATGCTCCTAACCTCCCAGTCTGACAGGATAGGCAAAAAAACTGGGAATGATTTCATATTCACTCTAGGTGATGTTCATCAACAAGGTTGTTAACAGACCCCTGAATCAGAACAGTCACTATTTCCAGGTAAATCTAACCTGTGCATATAAGATTCCCAACATATGGCTCAACCATGGTCATACTTCTACTAATCATTATCAGCCTTAACATCTTAATTACTGAATTCAGGTCATGTTAGGATCAAAATTGATTCTAGACTTTCCCATCCACCAATCTTGTCATAGTCCCTAAAGAATGCATAACTTTGCAAACAAGGTTGGTTTTAAAACCTGGTAGATGTTTGAACAGTAAGGAAGTATGACTGCTGAACTCAGCAGGTTATACCAATCTCTCCAAGATTTACACCTACTGTCCAGTCTTCGACAAACAGTCCAACCGTGAAATTATACACCATTACAAAATATGCTTCCACATCCTTCCTCTGGTTCAGAAAACAGTCCAAGGTATTATCTATGGCAGTGAATTAATTCCCAAACTAACACTATGGAAAAATTCACATCTCAGTCCTTAAAACAGGACTGAGAATAATTCAAAGCCAAAAGAATTAAACCCAGGTTCCTTCTCCCCAAATTCAGAGAACCCAGATTTACCACCCAGTTATCTGAACATGACTTCAAGGATCAGCCCCTTAAAACAGTATTGATATGATCAACTTAAATAGTTAACACACAACTTACATGCCTGTGCTTTGAATTATAACTCTAACTCACATCACAAAAATGAGAACAATCCTATCACTCCTAATTTCTCCCAGATAATTGCAATACCAAAACAAATACAGTGTAGGTTGTAAGCCAAAGAATTACCTGAGATGTATTAGATGGAGAGATGATCAAAATCCTGATACCAACTCCTGACTGGTACAAAATCCAATGGAAGAGTTTATGAGTAATTTCCAAACTCGATGTGCAGATCTCAAGGAATTTCAAGGGTTCCCAAAGTCCCTAGATCGAAGTATACAAAATACACTAATCTTACACAGACCCATACTTACAGTGGATGTGAAAGAATCAGATTGGGATGAATGACTGATCTTCTATAATTTGCTGAAGGCTCACGATCCACACACTCATCCAGAGTATTTGCTCGACCCAATAGGTTTGATTCATTGGACCAACTGCTTTAATAGGAATTGAACAGATCCAAAGCAGGCGAACAATTCGACCATTCCCAACCAAATTCCATGTAAGATCAAATCGGATCATGGAGGAAAATAACCAAACACATTGTGATCAGAATTCTCATTCTAAAACCAAAATAATTTCCCATAACAATCGAGGGTCGAACAATGATCTGAGATTGATCTGTTCTACTCTCGATCGAGATCGATCGACCAGATCTAGAGTAGAACAGAGTGATCCAGTCGTTGGTTCAATCATTCTCAAATTGTCAGAAAAATCAAAGGATCAAGAAAACAAAGAAGGCCAAGAAAATTACCTACTAACTTGCCTTATTGATCCCTGTGGTTGATCCTCGAATTTAATCCGCCATGGTCGATCCTCCTTGGAATTGGTCGATTCAGAGAGAAGAGCTCGGGAAGAAAGAGTGAACGAGAATTTCTCAGGAGAAGAAGGTTACAGAATGATGGAAAGAGTAGGGGAGTTTAAATAGAACGATGGTTTGCTCCTCACGCAGCGAATTGGCGCCAAAGGGAAGATTCCAGCGCATGCTCTGCGTGGAGAGAATTAGTTAGGATTTCAAATTCCTAACAGATTTTGTGAGGAAAAAGAAGAATGAGCTGTACCAGCTCTGCTGTTCAAAAGATCAAATGAGCTACAGTAATAAAAAACAATTGGACTAAAAATCTGAATGGTTGAATTAATGCCAAGGTAATGGGCTGGGTTTTAATTTATAAAAGCCCAAAGCTAAAATGGAATTAAAAGGCATTACTCTTCATGAATAAAAGAAATTTCAAAAATATATGTATACTTAATTTAAATAAAAATTTTAAATATAAGAAAAGTGGAGTTACAAATCTCTCCCCCTTGAAAAATTTTGCCCTCGAAATTGGAATGTAGGCACAAACATCAAGAGTAGTGAAACCAAAGAGTTGTTTATTGAATCAAGAAAATGTATAAAATACAAGCACTCAAGTGAACAAACTAGGATATCGCTCACGCATCTCATCCTCACGCTCCCATGTGGACTCTCCCGGAGAGTGGTGTCTCCACATGACGCGAACGAGAGGAATGATCTGGTTCCGCAGTTGCTTCTCCCTCCGGTCCAGGATCTCTACTGGCTGCTCCTCGTAAGTCAATCTCGGGCCCACCTCCAGCTCAGAATAGTCCACCACATGGCTCGGGTCTGGAATGTATCATCGAAGCTGGGATATGTGGAAAACATCATGCACTCCCTCCAGTCTAGCTGGAAGCGCTAGTCGGTACGCCACCTCGCCAATCCGTGCCGTTACGTCAAATGGTCCGATGAATCTCGGACTGAGCTTCCCGCCTCTGCCGAACCGAATGACGCCTCTGGTCGGTAAGATCTTCAGGAACACTCTGTCTCCCACCTCGAACTCAAGTGGCCGTCTGGTGCTGTCCGCCCAGTGCTTCTGCCGATCCTGTGCAACTCTGATACGCTCCCGGATCAATCTGACTTTCTCTGCTGAGTCTACCACCATCTCTGGCCCAAGTAAAGCTCTCTCGCCAACATCATCCCAGGATAACGGTGTGCGACATCTCCGCCCATACAGCGCCTCGAATGGAGTCATCTCGATGCTAGCCTGATAACTGTTGTTATAGGCAAACTCCACGAGGTGTAAATGGTCCTCCCACGAACCGCCGAAGTCGAGTGCGCAAACCCGCAGCATGTCCTCCAAGGTCTGAATGGTCCTCTCAGACTGTCCGTTCGTCTGTGGATGATAGGCCGTGCTGAACTTCAACTGTGATCCCAAGCTTTGCTGTAGACTCCTCCAGAAGTGTGATGTGAAACGACTGTCTCGATCTGAAACAATGCTAACTGGCACCCCGTGAATCCTCACGATCTGACGCATGTAGAGGTCTGCAAGCTTCTCGGTCGACAGCCTAACCTTGAACGGAATGAAATGAGCGGACTTTGTCAATCTGTCCACGATCACCCAAATAGCGTCCCTGCCACTGGAAGTACGCGGCAATCCAGAGACAAAGTCCATGGTAATGTGCTCCCACTTCCATTCCGGAATAGGTAAAGGCTGGAGTAGTCCTGCTGGTCTCTGGCGCTCCGTCTTGACTTGCTGGCACACAAGGCATCTGAAAACAAATCTGGCGACCTCTCTCTTCATCCCATACCACCAAACATACTCACGCAAATCCTTGTACATCTTGGTAGATCCAGGATGTATAGAATACCGTGACTGGTGGGCCTCCTGCATCACCTCCTCCCGCAAGTCCTTGGGCACACACAGCTGGCTCCCGTGCCTCAAGGATCCGTCCTCTGCAATGGTGAAATCGTCGAGCAGACCTAACTCTGCCTGAGCTCTAAGACCTTGGATTCCCTCATCAAGCAACTGGGCCTCCTTGATCTTCTCTAGCAACCCCGACTGTATCTGCATATGCATCATCTGACCTCTATACCCTGGGAGAACAATCTCAATCCCAAGGCTCTCCAGATCCTCTAAGAGATGCCGGTCCATGGTGAGATACATAGCAATAGGATACCGACTGAGAGCGTCTGCTACCACATTCGCCTTCCCAGGATGATACTGCAGACTGATGTCGAAGTCCTTCATGAGTTCCAGCCATCTGTGCTGTCTCATATTCAGCTCCTTCTGAGTAAAGACATACTTCAGGCTTTTGTGGTCCGTGAAGATGTCCACTCTCTCTCCATACAGGTAATGCTTCCACAGTTTCAAAGCAAATATGACTGCTGCAAGCTCCAAGTCATGTGTAGGATAATTCTTCTCATGGGGCCTCAACTGTCTAGAAGCATATGCTATAACCTTCTTGTTCTGCTCCAGCACGCATCCCAAGCCTTTCCCTGAAGCATCGCTGTAGATGACGAACCCTCCTGATCCTGATGGCAAAGCTAGAACTGGGGCCGTCGTGAGTCTTCTCTTCAATTCTTCAAATGCTGACTGGCAGGCGTCGCTCCAGATGAACTCCTCGTCCTTCCGCGTAAGCTTCGTCATCGGCTCTGCTATCTTGGCGAAGTCCTTCACAAACTTCCTGTAGTATCCTGCTAGTCCCAGGAAACTACGAATCTCTGCTACTGACTTGGGAGGTGCCCATGCTTCCACTGCCTCAATCTTCTTGGGATCCACAGAAATCCCCTCTCCAGTCACCACATGCCCTAGAAACTCCACTCTGTCCAAGAAAAACTCATATTTCGAGAGTTTCCCATACAGCTTCTCCTTCCGCAGAATTTCCAAGACAATCCGTAGATGCTCAACATGCTCCTCCTCCGTCTTGGAATAGATCAGAATGTCGTCAATAAAAACTACGACAAACTTATCCAAATACTTGTGGAAAACCTTATTCATCAGGTTCATGAAAACTGCGGGGGCATTGGTGAGTCCGAACGGCATCACCAGGAACTCATACTGGCCGTATCGAGTGTTGAAGGCTGTCTTCGGAATATCCTGCTCCCGAACCTTCATCTGGTGGTACCCCGATCGAAGATCGATCTTAGAAAAGACCTTCGCTCCACTAAGCTGGTCGAACAGCTCATCAATCCGCGGCAAGGGATATCTATTCTTGATGGTGATATTGTTGAGTGCACAGTAGTCAATGCACATCCTCACCGTCCCATCCTTCTTGGGCACAAAAAGCACCGGTGCTCCCCAGGGTGAAGCACTGGATCGAATAAATCCCTTGCCCTCCAGCTCATCAATCTGCGCCTTCAACTCCGCAGCTTCCTTCGGGTTGATCTTGTAACAGTGCTGGGACTTTGGTGCTGATCCGGGCACTAGATCAATACTGAACTCCACATCTCGATCCGGCGGTAACCCTGGCAGCTCCTCTGGAAAGACGTCAAGATACTCTGCAATCAGCGGATGCGGCAACTCCTGGTCTTCTGCAACTGCTCCGAAGTAGACTCCCTCTGGCCTCTCTGCAACTCGTCTGCTGATCTCGAACGGTGGAACTTTCGACGGGCTGAAGATCACCTTCCCTTCATGGCAGTCTATTACAGCAAACTGCTCGCTCATCCAGTCAATGCCGAGGACTACGTCGAATCCGGGCAGTGGCATCACTAGAAGTCGAGCTCGGATCTCTCTCCCAGCAATAGTGATAGGGCATTCCACCATCTCACTTACTGGCACTGATCCGCCTCCTGTCATGATCTGACAGTTCCGCCTAGTGGGCTTGGGTGTGAAGCCGTGTCTATGTAGAAACTCATATGATACAAAGCTATGGGTGGCTCCAGAATCAAACAATGCAATGGCAGGGAAAGAATGCAAGAATATAGAACCTGTGATCACATCTGGCACTGCCTCGTCCTCCTCAACTGCAGCCATGACGTAAGCACGTCCCTGCCGTGCTCCTCCTCTCTGCTGCTGCTGGTGCTGTGCAAACCTCTGCTGCTGGGGTGGTAGAGCTTCTCCTCTCTGGGGTGCAGCAGGCAATGCTCTGGGTGGTGCAGCCGGTGGTCCTCCTCCTCGTCCTCCTGCTAGTCTGGCTGTAGCCTGAGCGCAGTCCCTCATCTGGTGTGCATCAGATCCGCAGAAGAGGCAAAGTCCCAACCTCTTGCGGCACTCGTCGATGTGGTGTCCAGGGCGATGACAAAATGCACAACTGATCGCCAGATGCTGTCTCTGATGCTGATGTGCTGGAGCTCTGGCCTGACGGTGATGCTGCTGCTGCTGGTGCGGCCTCGTCTGGGTCTGAGTCTGAACCCTCTTCGCTGGTGCCTGGAAGCTGCTGCTGCCCACGTCCCGGTCTCTTTTCAGTCTGGGGTCTGCCTCCTTCTCTACTGCCTGGGCGATCTTAAGGATGCTGGAGTAGGTAGTCGCCTGGCTAATCGCCACCGCATGTCGTAGCTCCCTGTTGAGACCCTTCTTGAATCTCCATGCTCTGTCCTCTGGCTCTCTAACCAGTCTCTCAGCGAACCTGCTGAGCCTGGTAAACTCCGTAGTGTACTGTGCGACCGTCATCGTCCCCTGCTGCAGCGCCTCGAACTGCACCCTCAACTCATCACGCTCCACCTCTGGGAAGAATTTCTCCTTGAACAGTGTTTTGAAAACTGTCCAAGACACCCGGGGCTCTGACAACTGGGGGTCCTCCCGGTACCAAGCTCTCGCCAAGTCAAAGAGTCGCATGCTAGCCACTGACACCTTCTGGTCCTCTGGAATGTTCGCCATGGTCAAAGTCCTCTCTGCATTCTCCAGCCATTCATCTGCATAGATGATCCCCTCGTCGCCCCAGAAGTCCATCGGGCTAAGGTGCTGGTACTCCTTCGCTGTCCCGGGTCTCGGTCCTCGCGGTGCTGGAGGTGCTACTGGTGCTGGTGCTGGTGCTGGTGCTGCCGGCTCCCTGGTCCTCAGCGCGTCGACGACAGTCGCTCTGAACTGCGCTGCCTGATGGTTCTGGGCCTCCAGAAAGTGCTGAAACAACGCCATCACCTGGTTGCCGTCAAGCATCATCGTCGGTGGCAGCGATGGAAAGATAGGAGGCGCTGGCGGAAGCTGATCTGCCTGGACGTCTGGTGCGGGCTGCTCTGGTGCGGCCTGCTCCGAACCGCCTGCAACTCCAGAAGTGCCTGCAACTCCAGCCTGGTCTGCGGTCTTCCTCGTAGTGACCATCCTGCATAAAAAGAAAACTTGGTGAATGACAAACCCTAAAACCTAACAAACAATGTTTTTATAATAATAAAGCACCTGAAGAACATGAATAACCTGATATACCCTTAATTCCCGATTTTCCTATGCTGTGATCAAGTTTCCCTAGTGTAATCAAGTCCCCCAATAGTACGCTAAGACCTAGGTACCATTAGGAAAGACCTTCATGGGCCACCACTAAAAACATGTCACGACCCGCTCCCGAATAATCGGATACGAGTCGGACACGCCCAGCCTTCATTGTTAGACACAATGAAGTAAGCTGTACCAAGCTAGGGAAACTAACCAGATAATCATGAAAGTATAGAATCACAGCAACTATATAATGTGTCCCAACCAGAAAAGAGATACAATATCTGAATTATTACAATTCAACTATAATAGTCTGCTAGTCTCAATACATGGAAAGATAAATGGAAAACTAAATGAAGTACTAGGCCTCTGCAGCCTCTAGGTCACAAGCAGCTCCAGCTGGCTCAATAGGGAAGGCAGTATCCTGTCCATAGTATGTGTCACACAAAGCCTCCATCTCACCTATCATAACATATCCAGTCAGGAGCGGAGCAAGTACAATTCTAGGTAATGAACAAGACATCATAAAATGAAGGTACAAGAGAACATGAAAAGTACAAGAAAATACAGGTGAATAAGTACATGAAGAACAGGGTAAAGTACATGAAGAACATGGTATGTAAGAACATGAAAGTACATGGTATGTAAGCACATGAAAGAACATGGAATCACAGGAAATAAGCACAAGGTAATCTCCTGAATAGGTGTGTAAATGCATTTGAAATATAACTAAATATGTGACCGGCTAGGGTAAGAACCTGAAAGCACCTGAAAGCACATGAATGGTGACTTAGGACCCGCGTGCACGATGCGGGGTCTAAGCTAAAACACACCTGAGTTGTTACTTGGGATTGGTCACATAGATAGTATATTTCCCCTCCCCAGATACAAGTAATAAGCACAAGAGAACAAGAGTACCAGAAAGAACATGACGTGTTGCAATTGTGTCACTCAAGGAAGTACAGGGAAAATAATGTAAAGCACAAAACCGTAGAGTGTACTTGCCTTGCTCCAGGAAAGTACGAGTAGGTAAAAGAGCTGGATGATCTCCTGTTTAAATAATGATTTACAAGGATAAGTCAACAATGTAAAATTGATGATTAAGTCTAAGATCACTAAGACCAACTTTAGGTTCCACTTGATAAATACTAACTACTCTATAGATATGATTACAGATGAACTAAACTACTACATTAGCTACTTCTTTAATCTATAATACTAGACAACTTATTTATAAATAAGCATTATACTAAACAACTTTGTTTAAAGGGGTATAGTTCCATTCAATGCAACCTATCAATTGATAGATATCCTAAGAATCCTGAAATCAGTCTCCTTTCAATATTGACTAAAATGAGCTCATAGCCTTACTCATCTTTCAAATTCTAACCTTCCTGTTCAGTTCAGCCCCTTTAGAACAGGGCATGATGTAACTCCTAATGTCAAATTTGAAGTTCCAAACGAAGCAGGGTAGTGGTTACTACTAAATGATAGTCTAACACTGTCAGGGCTCTTATTTGCAGGTCTAAAACATCCTAACATCTGACCAAGAGTTGTATCCTGAAACCCTTGTTTATAACAATAAGCATACATGGAAGGGTCAACCTAGAAATTGATTTAATAAGTCATTTGCAAAATTGCAGTTACTCACCAAAGCCTACACTTGGTTTTACTGTCTACTACTGAACTTAGGATTTAAATCTTGTGGGAAAAGTCATACACAACAGTGGTTGATCCTATGACAAACACCAATTCTCAGGTAATACTACAAGCTATAAATAGGTTCATCTGAAACACATAGTGGTCAGGACACTCTCAACTTCATGAAGAGGGTCTGGTTATAACACTCTTGAAGCCAGTCTCCAGATATTGTTTCCTGGCAATAATCAGGAAAACATGATGCTGCAAAAACATGCTCCTAACCTCCCAGTCTGACAGGATAGGCAAAAAAACTGGGAATGATTTCATATTCACTCTAGGTGATGTTCATCAACAAGGTTGTTAACAGACCCCTGAATCAGAACAGTCACTATTTCCAGGTAAATCTAACCTGTGCATATAAGATTCCCAACATATGGCTCAACCATGGTCATACTTCTACTAATCATTATCAGCCTTAACATCTTAATTACTGAATTCAGGTCATGTTAGGATCAAAATTGATTCTAGACTTTCCCATCCACCAATCTTGTCATAGTCCCTAAAGAATGCATAACTTTGCAAACAAGGTTGGTTTTAAAACCTGGTAGATGTTTGAACAGTAAGGAAGTATGACTGCTGAACTCAGCAGGTTATACCAATCTCTCCAAGATTTACACCTACTGTCCAGTCTTCGACAAACAGTCCAACCGTGAAATTATACACCATTACAAAATATGCTTCCACATCCTTCCTCTGGTTCAGAAAACAGTCCAAGGTATTATCTATGGCAGTGAATTAATTCCCAAACTAACACTATGGAAAAATTCACATCTCAGTCCTTAAAACAGGACTGAGAATAATTCAAAGCCAAAAGAATTAAACCCAGGTTCCTTCTCCCCAAATTCAGAGAACCCAGATTTACCACCCAGTTATCTGAACATGACTTCAAGGATCAGCCCCTTAAAACAGTATTGATATGATCAACTTAAATAGTTAACACACAACTTACATGCCTGTGCTTTGAATTATAACTCTAACTCACATCACAAAAATGAGAACAATCCTATCACTCCTAATTTCTTCCAGATAATTGCAATACCAAAACAAATACAGTGTAGGTTGTAAGCCAAAGAATTACCTGAGATGTATTAGATGGAGAGATGATCAAAATCCTGATACCAACTCCTGACTGGTACAAAATCCAATGGAAGAGTTTATGAGTAATTTCCAAACTCGATGTGCAGATCTCAAGGAATTTTAAGGGTTCCCAAAGTCCCTAGATCGAAGTATACAAAATACACTAATCTTACACAGACCCATACTTACAGTGGATGTGAAAGAATCAGATTGGGATGAATGACTGATCTTCTATAATTTGCTGAAGGCTCACGATCCACACACTCATCCAGAGTATTTGCTCGACCCAATAGGTTTGATTCATTGGACCAACTGCTTTAATAGGAATTGAACAGATCCAAAGCAGGCGAACAATTCGACCATTCCCAACCAAATTCCATGTAAGATCAAATCGGATCATGGAGGAAAATAACCAAACACATTGTGATCAGAATTCTCATTCTAAAACCAAAATAATTTCCCATAACAATCGAGGGTCGAACAATGATCTGAGATTGATCTGTTCTACTCTCGATCGAGATCGATCGACCAGATCTAGAGTAGAACAGAGTGATCCAGTCGTTGGTTCAATCATTCTCAAATTGTCAGAAAAATCAAAGGATCAAGAAAACAAAGAAGGCCAAGAAAATTACCTACTAACTTGCCTTATTGATCCCTGTGGTTGATCCTCGAATTTAATCCGCCGTGGTCGATCCTCCTTGGAATTGGTCGATTCAGAGAGAAGAGTTCGGGAAGGAAGAGTGAACGAGAATTTCTCAGGAGAAGGTTACAGAATGATGGAAAGAGTAGGGGAGTTTAAATAGAACGATGGTTTGCTCCTCACGCAGCGAATTGGCGCCAAAGGAAAGATTCCAGCGCATGCTCTGCGTGGAGAGAATTAGTTAGGATTTCAAATTCCTAACAGATTTCGTGAGGAAAGAGAAGAATGAGCTGTACCAGCTCTGCTGTTCAAAAGATCAAATGAGCTACAGTAATAAAAAACAATTGGACTAAAAATCTGAATGGTTGAATTAATGCCAAGGTAATGGGCTGGGTTTTAATTTATAAAAGCCCAAAGCTAAAATGGAATTAAAAGGCATTACTCTTCATGAATAAAAGAAATTTCAAAAATATATGTATACTTAATTTAAATAAAAATTTTAAATATAAGAAAAGTGGAGTTACAGATTATTCGATGCCACAAAAGTTTTTGTAAGCCAAGCTCAGCGATCGAGTCAGACTAGCCATCTAAGTTCCCGATCGAGTATGACTTGCCGCAAGTATATTACATAGGCCGCCGCCTATCGAAAATGGGGCACTACAAGAATGGCTATAAATAGCTGGGATATGTGCTTTCCAAAGTATTGAAAGTGGAGTACTTTTGAGCCCGATTGCTGCCCAAGTCTGCTAGTATACCAAAGTAAGAAAATTTCTTTCAATTTCTTTATCTTTGGATCTTCAATGGAGTACAGAAGTCAGTTGCGAGACTTAATCTCCACCGTCACAATTTTTCAAAGTTTTTGTACTTAGAATTCCAGTGTTGTACTCTTTGTTATTTGTAATAAAGTTTCTACACTTTTTTTTTGTAATGTCAACAAATAAATACTCGTGTATCCGTATATGAATACCGATACTGTGAGGTCTCATATATATATATATATATATATATATAAAATATATATATATATATATAAAAGAAAAGAATATATATATATATATATTTATATATATATATATATATATATATATATATATATATATATATATATATATATATATATATATATATATATATATATATATATATCTTCTCATCTAGGTTGTCATGACCGGAGAATATATTTCTTCATGTTCTATTCATGGTCATTTTGCGAATTCTTGAGCTGACATTGCTTTATACATTTGGATATCTTTATTTATTACAAACACCCATATTTAAACCTAACGAGTTTATTCTATTTAGCTTTTTTGTTCTATAGGACCAACACTCTACGTTTTTTGCGAGAGATATCGCATCTTTCCATTTTTGGCCAATGTTATCTTTTTTAACATTCAAAGGTTATTCGTGGTTCATTGTTATCCTTTATTTTAATCACCCTTTTTATTCTCATTTGCTAATGTTACTTATGACAAATTCTTCTTGATTCCAAATTATTTCTTTTGAATATGTATAAAATATAGATTTCTTGGGTACCGGTAACTCTTTCTCAGTCTCTTCTAGGATCTGAGGCATATCCTCGACCGGAGCGACATAGTTTGAGAAATTAGATCTTTGATTCATGACATCTTCTGGATCATCATGAACTTCTCTTTTGAAGCGATATACTTTGAAAATTTGAATATTTGGTTCATGACATCTTCCGAATCGTCATAAACTTTTCTCTACATCGGATGCTTCTTCATGAGCTTCTTCTTCAAGGGCATTTAAGGTGTGTTATATTATTCAGTCTCTTCTTCTAGAGAGCAAATTTTTTAGAACATTTAGGTCTTATATGTTCTTAATGTAGAACTGATTCATTTGATGCGGCTCTTTTGGTACTTATATTCTAGAAGATACATTCACAGTTGGTATAATTATTTATGCAACATTATTAAAGGCATTAATTAGTTATATAATAATTCATTTGCAATGAAATATAAGGAATAATTTCTCCTAATTTAGTTATTTAAAGTGGAAGTATACCATGATGATTCACAATATTCTTCTTGAACGATGATTTACGATGTTTTTTGGAACGATAATTTATGACATTCTTTTATAACGATAATTTATGATGTTCTTATAGAATGATAATTCACAACATTTTTTGGAACAATATATTTATCTATCTCATATTTCTCCCTAGCAGTGGGATTTCTATTTTTTTTATCAAAGTGACATATCATAAAAAAATTTGTTAAAGATATTTCATATCTAAAATATTTAATAATCTAAGAAGATAAAATATAAATTCCCAATACATATATGCCAAAACTGCAATTTCAAATAATGCAATTCCAAATAAATAAAACTATGCTACTTATTATTCAGATATAATCTTCAGGATTGATGGTTTAGAAACAAACTATCCTTATGCTTTAATTTGCTAAGAGATAACCATAGGAATTAGTTTTGATAATTCTCATCATCATTGTTCGAGGGTGTCTTGGTTGATCATCCCACAATTTGAAAGTTATGGGATCATTCGGCTTCTGGTTCATAATGGACTCTTGGGATTGAGCTTTTGGCTTAATGCAGTATGTGACTTAACATCCCCAATGTGAGTGACATATATCCCTCGTGAATAGCTAGAGAATATTTCTAGATAAACTTTTGGTTCTCTAGACTAGAGGTTATACAAAGATTTTTTCTTATTTCACTCGCTTAGAGTTTTAATATAGTAACCATTCATCTTTATATTCTTAAAATTTCTTCAGGAATTATAAGCGTATGAGACATTATGTATATGTCAGATAAAATTTCCTCTGCCGGAACCTACAATTAATTTGAGCCAAGCCATCTATCATGGATAATATGTTCGATCTAGTATTATTGTTGATGAAAAGAATCCTATCTTGAGGATGACGTTTGTAGCAACATTGTAAACTATCAATTAAAATATGTCTATAGAACTTCAGGTCTATAATAGTTGGTAGGACTATTACGCCCCGGCTCCGAAGAACCGATCGTCCTCGCTAAAGCGTGATGCCGCACGAGCCTAGGTTGCGCTCGTGCAAGGCGGGTTCAAGCAAGCTCAGCCACGACGAGCAATTAACTGTAACCTGTGCATAAAAATTGTTGGGTGGTCAGTACACAACCGTACTGGTGGTGTGATCTCCTCGTTCACCCATATAAAACCAATACATTAATTTACTGAGTGCAACTTATTCTTTTAATTGTCTTTCTATTCTTACCTTAGGATCAATTTTCAATACTTAGACTCCTGGCCTACTCGTGTTGCAACCAACGTAATCGTGCTCAACTTTATACTTGTGATCAATTTGTTCAAGCCCAAATCATATTTGTTATCGTCTATCTTAGTCATCGAGCAATTTTTTCTTTGATCCCTAATGTAATTCACGTACTTTCCATTCTATATTTCCATGTACGCTATAATCCAATCGTGCAAACTTTTTATATATGATTTATATCGATCCCTCGACTGAGTCATCCGTTCGTTACACCTTATTTAACTTTTTCTCAATTCAATCTGCCTACTGAATCATTTTCGCATTTCATACTCAGCACAATCCTGCTGATGCACGTCATCTTCTCGTTTGTTTAAATCAGCTCGTACTAGCTATGTAAAGTCATGATTACTCTGAATACTCTTTCTAAGGATTTGTATAATTGTGTCGCTTTCTGATAGACTCACTGGCACCCCAATCCTCAGTCGATCAACATCCCTAAGGCTATCCCATATACCAATCAGGGATGATGTTACTCGATAAATCCTCAAAATAATTTTTGAATGATAATCGATTACTTCGAATCTCCGTTCGAATCATTTCTTAAATTTCACGCACGTTCATCTATATCGCATTGACGATAAAATCATCCGATGGCACCCCTATCGATAACATCATGCATTCTATGAATCAAGTCAAACTCATTCCCATATCAAAATGATTCGAATCCCGCACATAACTTGTATTTATCGACGCAATTCGTGATGTATATGCCCAGCCCGACTTAGCTAACCGTGTCTTACGTGAAACCATCATTGTTCAACCAAATTTTATTTGTGTGATTTTATAAAATATATTGACTTATTGTATGGAATATCTTGCGGAACATTGAGAGGGAGCACACCAACACTTTGATCGCATAAACAACATCAGAGTTTGCGGAAACAACAAAATCAAAGTTAAAAAATTCAATCAAAAGTCCAAAGACGTAAAGCCGTGTTCTGATACCATTATATCACGCCCGGGCTCCGAAGAACCAATCGTCCTCGCCAAGGCGTGATGCCGCACGAGCCCGGGTTGCGCTCGTGCAAGGCAAATTTCATAACGGCCGATTACAACAGCTTGCGACGGGGTCGTCGCACAGAAGTCCCAAGCAGAAGCGTCGAATAAACAAGGGCAACACAAATATTGAAACAAAATCAGAGTCTTTTATTGGTACTAAAAAATAAGATTACAAAGATACGAAGCCAAGATTACAATTACTTAGGCTCATAATCTCTCTGATTACAATCACTCTGCTCTCTCCCAACTCATAATACAATGAAACATAGTTGCCCCTTCGGCTTGCAACTTGAAGGTACTTCAGAAGGCGATGTCCATACATTATGTCCCGTATAGGTAAAGTCTTCAATACAGTTGGGTGGTCAGTACACAACCGTACTGGTGGTGTGAGCTCCTCGCCCACCCATACAAAACTAACACGTTAATTTACTGAGTGTAACTTATTCTTTCGATTGTCTTTCTATTCTTGCCTTAGGATCAACTTCTAATATTTAGACTCCTAGCCTACTCGTGTTGCAACCAATGTGATCGTGCATAACTTTATACTTGTGACTATACTACAAAACCATTTGTGCAACTTTCGTAGCCGTACCTTAGACCATTCTCGTGACAACGACATCAACGTATCGCCTCATGCTTGCCTTTCGACCCATAATTTGAGACACAACAACATAGTCATGCCATAAACTCTGTTTGTGCTTTAATAATCGAGGCTGTGTCTCACAACTCAATATGACTTAATCAAACTTTGTCTTATGACCCTTCTTGACTTAAACTCGAAGCGACTCAATCCAAACTTATATAACTTTTGTGTCAATGACTCACCAACCGATGCCACACCTCGCGTTGAAGCACGTCTCTCTGCTATAGCCAAATCTTAGGCTTCATAATTGTGTTGCATAGCATACACACCTTCTTGACTCAATTCGTGTCGTGCTTGCACTTTTTTTGATTCAACCGACACCGTGCATACGGATTGCCGTTCAGCACACCAACTTATCTATATGAAAGGTCACTAGCAATTCAAGCCATGTTGGACATGTAGGTGGTACAGACGAGACCTTTCCAGCCAAGGGTAGCTAGCCCTGCTGAAGTCCTCGAATCACCACGGCGTGTTCTTGCCTAACTACCTTGCCACCGTCCTAGGCCGATACGGTCCTGTGGCCCCAGGCTACCGAATCGAGGATGCAAAACCTTGTGCACAAGTTTTCTATGACCACACACCTACGAGAACTTCTAAACTCAACGTAAATGCGTGGCCTACCTGACGGTACAACTTACTTCCTTTGCTTCACTTATTTACTCTTATACTTCTGTGTAGAGCCCAAACCAGGGATTGTCTCGGCGACTGACCTACAGTCCCAATATATTTTTCAGTGTTTCCATATCCTTTTAACTCAAACTCATGAATGACTAATTGATAGTCTTTTAGCATAACTTTAACCAACCGTGTTCCATAGCAGTGCCACGATCGTGCCATACACCATGTGATACAACTTAACCCGTAGAACGAGCAAAGGCCAAGCCTTGCACCGTATAACGTGCATTGTGACTGTGGGACAAATTTGCTATACCAAGCATTGGACGGTGGAACAATGCATACTTTACCAAGCGTTGGACAATGGGATATTGCATGCTTTACCAAGCATTGGGCAGTGGGACAGTACATGCTTTACCGAGCATCTATACCATACGACGCCTATGACTATGCTAAGTTCATAGTCTTGTGGGAATATAGACCATCTTTTTCTTCTTCCAAGCCATGGGACGAAGGATTGAGTGTCAATTTTGAAGGCATGCCATAGACATTTCTAAGCCAACCATGGGACCTTTCGATGTTTTAACTTAGTCTGATCCAAGGTGGGATTATTTCCTAAGCTATGTGGATTCATATCTTTTATTATCAAGCCTAATTTGTGCATTTAAAAACATCCAGTATATTAGTATGAAGGCCAAGCAGAAGCAAGTTCACCGAAGCTACCCACCTGAGCGAGGAGTTGCCTCGGCCGAGCGAGACTTCTAGCCAGCCGTTGCACGGCTAAGTCCAACTGCCAGTGCGTTTCGATTCCTCTGGTTGAACTAAGCAAGGACGGGACATTATATTATACACCACTCAGAAAAAGTTTTGTTCTCGAAACTTACTAAGTACACACTCATCGACTTATCACTTGATTCAACATCCAATGGTTCTCGCACACACTCTGCATATGCGTTTCTTCAATCCGAGCCATGCTCGCGCCTTAGTTATTTTTCACATCGAACAACTATATCTCAAACTTGGGGTAACTTATACTCGTCGCACACAGACAACTTAGTTCTAGGGCAAACTACTATAGTCAATCACCATTCAAGTTCATTTCGAATCCAACGATCGGACTACCGTCAATATTTTCTTTGAAACACACGATTTCAAAATCCTCAATACCTTCATGTTCCTTAAGTCTTACTTGAATTCAACGTATCACTTAGTTGGATCGTGCACATATTTAAGGCGTCCCCAAAATACATGCATTTCAACCAAGCCTTGTGATAGAGAATCCGTCATTACCACTCGAGTCGGATCGTGTACATATTTAAGGCATCCCCAAAATATATGTATTTCAGCCAAGCCTCGTGAGTGGTGTCTCCACAAAATTGAATCATTCTATCCACCAATACTATTATCCAATCCTATCAATCCTCAAGATCAATTGTACCGATGCCATCCCTCGAAACAATGGCGTCTTGCCTAACCGCTAGGCAATCTCTTCAGGCTAAAGTCAACATCAGTATTGGAATCACCGTTCCTAAACAATAATATCAATACTGACCCCAATCCTAAGGTCAAACCAAAGTTGATAGTATGAGACTTTCTACCCAAGCTCACATCACTCTGATTTCTAAAGTTTGAGCACTTGTAACATTTGGTCCAAGGGGTTCGAGTCGTTCAGCAAAGCCATCCTACGGTAAGTTTTGCTCAACCAATTCCTCGACATATCAATATTGCACGTCCAAACTAGCAATTCGTATAGTCTATCTCTTCAAATATGTTTGATATAATCCACTTATCCATCTTATCCAAGTCAAGTACACTATAACATGATTTATCACTAAACCATAATTCTCATACCATATCCCCTAAGTCACTTAACATAATTCAAGTATTCGATCATAAGATCGTCTAGCATAACAATATATTATGCCCTAATCTTCTGCAAGTTCGGTTATCCATGCTGAACATAAAATCACCATGCCAACGCTCCCACAGGATATTCGTCCTTATCAGGGCGTAACTCTTTCTTTGAGTCTAGACTAATTTATTCTCGATACGCACAATAGATCTATTCAATCCTCAAACTTACTTTATCGTCAATGACAAGTCCAAACAATCCTCGAATTTACCTTCGTATCAAACCACAAATCAAAATAATCCAATTGCCATACCCTGATCTACCGTAAGTTCGATCATCTCCACTGGACATGAATCACCATGCCAGCGCTCCCATAGAATGATCGTCATAATGCAACATAACGCATGTGTGAAGCTGTTGTTGTGCTCACACAAGACAAAAACATCAACGATATGGTTATCATCAAAACAATTAAGATACTTTTGTTTTTATCCCATCATAAAATCACAATGATCGCCTACTTATAAATTTCTCGAGTCACAACAATCTTTAGATCATCGAATTAACGAATCCATCAATATTTTTATTTCGTATAGTCTGAGTAGTATCCATTCACGCAAACCTCACGTTCACCTTATCAACTAATCCAAACATTCATCACTATCAAAATTCCAAATGTCGCATCCATCTGGTCTAACATTGACACGATCATCATTCCTCGAATCATAGTACCCTGAGTTATCGTATATCGATCTTTGATACGTCTCGATACCATCGATGATATACATAACTTGAAGATCTTCCTTTGCAACAAACTCTGAGTCGTACAACTAATACTATCGTCCAACTGGATATACGATCAACTCTTACAAATCCAAGATCAATTTTATTATAGTTATCTTCCGAATAAGTCATATGATCAATTTGTTCAAGCCCAAATCACATTTTTTATCATCTATCTTAGTCATCGAGCAATTTTTTTCTTTGATCCCTAGTGTAATTCACGTACCTTCCACTTGATATTTCTATACACGCTATCATCCAATCGTGCTAACTTTTCATATACGATTTATATCGATCTCTCGACTGAGTCATCCGTTCGTTACACCTTATTTAAAATTTTCTTAATTCAATCTACCTACTGAATCATTTTTGCATTTCATACTCAGCATAATCCTGCTAAAGCACGTTATCTTCTCGTTTGTCTGAATCAGCTCGTACTAGCTATCTAAAGTCATGATTACTCTAAATACTCTTTCTAAGGCTTTGCATAGTCATGTCGCTTTCTGATAGACTCACTAGCACCTCGATCCTCAATCAATAAACATCCCCAAGGCTATCCCATACACCACTCAGGGATGATATTACTCGATAAATCCTTAAAATAATTTTTGAATCACAACCAATTACTTCGAATCTCCGTTCGAACCATTTCTCAAATTTCATGCACGTTCATCTATATCGCATTGACGCTAAAATTGTCTAATGGCACCCCTATCGATAGCATCATGCATTCTATGAATTGAGTCAAACTCATTTCCATCTCAAAATGATTCGAATCTCGCACATAACTTGTATTTATCAACGCAATTCTTGGTGTATATGCCCAACCCGACTTAGCTAACCGTGGCTTACGTGAAACCATCATTATTCAACCAAATTTCGTTTGTGTGATTTTATAAAATATATTGACTTATTGTATGGACTATCCCACGGAACATTGAGAGAGAGCGCACCAATACTTTGATCGCATAAACAGCATCAGAGTTTGCGAAAACAACAAAATCAAAGTTAAAGAATTCAATCAAAAGTCCAAGGACGTAAAGCCGTATTCTGATTCCATTATATCATGCTCGGGCTCCGAAGAACCAATCATCCTTGCTAAGGCATGATACCGAACGAGCCTAGGTTGCGCTTGTGCAAGGAAGATTCCATAACGATCGATTACAACAGCTTGCGACGGGGTTGTCGTACAGAAGTACCAAGCAGAAGCGTCGAATAAACAAGGGCAACACAAGTATTGAAACAAAATCAGAGTCTTTTATTGGTACTGAAAAATAAGATTACAAAGACACGAAGCCAAGATTATAATCACTCAGGCTCACAATCTCTCTATTACAATCGCTCTCCTTTCTCTCAACTCTTAATACAATGAAACATAGTCGTCCCTTCGGCTTGCAACTTGAAGGTGCTTCAGAAGGCGATGTCCATACATTATGTTCCATATATGTGAAGTCTTCAATGTGGTCGTACGGCTCGAACGCTGAGGAACTCCAAGCCTCAGTGCGTCCAAGCGAGCTCCGCCACGACGAGCAAGTACCTGTAACCTACACATAAAAAATATTGGGTGGTCAGTATACAACTGTACTGGTGTTGTGAGATCCTCTCCCACCCATACAAAACTAACACGTTAATTTACTGAGTGCAAGTTATTCTTTCGATTGTCTTTCTATTCTTGTCTCATGATCAACTTCCAATACTTAGACTCATAGCCAACTCGTGTTGCAACCAATGTGATCGTGCATAACTTTATACTTGTGTCTGTACTATAAAACCATTTATACAACTTTCGTGGCCGTACCTTAGACCATTCTCGTGACAACGACATAAACGTATCACCTCGTGCTTGCCGTTCGGCCTATAATTTGAGACGCAACAACATAGTCATGCCATAAACTTTGTTCGTACTTCAACGATCGAGGACGTGCCTCACAACTCAATATGACTTAACCAAACTTTGTCTTACGGCCCTTCTTGACTTAAACTCGAACGACTCAATCCAAACTTATACAACTTTTGTGTCAATGACTCACCAATCGATGCCACACCTCGTGCCGAAGCACGTGTCTCTGCTATAGCCAAATCATAGGCTTCATAATTATGTTGTATAATGTGCACACCTTCTTGATTCAATTCGTGTCATGCTTGTACTTTTTTGATTCGACCGACACCAAACATACGATTTGTCCCTCAGCACACCAACTTATCTATATGAAAGTTCACTGGCAATTCAAGCCATCTTGGATATATAGGTGGTACAGACGAGATCCTTACAACCAATGGTAGTTAGCCCTGCTGAAGTCCTCGAATAACCGTGGCGATTGTCTGACTACCTTGCTACCCTCCTACGCCGGTACGGTCATGTGGCCCCAGGCTACCGAATCGAGGATGCAAAACCTTGTGCACAAGTTGTCCATGACCATGCACCTACGAGAACTTCTAGACTCAACGTAAATGCATGGCCTAACTGATAGTACAGCTTACTTCCTTTTACTTCATTTCTTTACTCTTATACTTCTTTGTGGAGCCCAAACCAGGGATTGCCTCGGCGACTGACCTACAGTCCCGATATATTTTTAAGTGTTTTTATATCCTTTTGACTCAAACTCATGAATGACTAATTGATAGTCTTTTAGCATCACTTTAACCAACCGTGTTCCATATCAGTGTCACGACCGTGCCATAAACCATATGATACAACTTAACCTATGGGACGAGCAAAGGTTATGCCAAGCCTTGTACTATGTAACATACATTAAGACTATGGGACATATTTTCTATACCAAGAATTGGATGGTGGAACAGTGTATACTTTGCCAAGCATTAGACATCGAGATAGTGGATGCTTTACCAAGCATTGGACAGTGGGACAGTACATGCTTTACCGAGCATCTATACTGTACGACGCCTATGAATATGCTAAATCCATAGCCTTATAGGAATATTCTTCCAAACTACGAGACGAAGGACCAAGTGTTAATTTTGAAGGCATGCCATAGACATTTTTAAGCCAACCGTGGGTCCTTTCCATGTTACAATCTGAACCAAGGTAAGATTATTCCCTTAGCTATGTGGATTCATCTCTTTTATTATCAAGCCTAATTTGTGCATTTAAAAACATCCAGTTTATTAGTGTGAAGGCCAAGTAGAAGCAAGTTCACCGAAGCCACCCACCTGAGCGATGAGTTGCCTTAGCCGAGCGGGACTCTCTAGCAAGCCGTTGCATGGCTAAGTCGAAAAGTCGTTGTGTTTCGATTTCTCTTGTTGAACTGAGCGGGACAGGGCATTACAAGGACAACCAGACATCCGTAATCAGCCTACTGATTGGACAAGCTTGTGGCACAAACTTTTAAAATTTTGAATTTATATGAGGTTACAACTTTAAAATATATGCAACTATATTAATAAAGTACCAACATTCATGCTGGTAATTTTTATTTTTGGCCTTTCGAGGGCCAGTAATCTGTTGTGACCTACAAAAATTAGATCGCAAAAGACTGATTTTTCCTAGACATGCAGTATGGTTGCACCCATTTAGGGTGGTAAAAACTTACGGAAGGAATTTATGCTTTTATTGGCACATCATAATTTTATGTGTATATGCCAAAAGGAAAATCATGGGACTTAAGCTACTATATAGTCTACTCAAAAAACTATTGTGATTAGATATTAACTATAATGGCTATAGTACACCCATTAGATAGAACAACTGCTGCTCATATACAATATGGCCCATGGACATAACTGTCCAACTAGTTCATATTTTGGTTTAAACAAAAAAATATATTACCCAATTACTTCTTGTCAATCTAAGCAATACATTAAAAAAATTCACAAAGTACTCGTGCTCATTAATGAATAGTGTGTACTTCTATTATGTTAGATAGTAACACTTGTTAATATAGCTTCACGGCCCAATAGAATATATCAAAAACTATCTTTACCCACAATCTACAAGTTTTTAATATAATAAATCTATCGTCATGACCGTTTGCAAAGTTCAATACATATATCAAAAAAAAATTCTCACGTACACATTTTTCTTAACCATCAGATAATATATAAATATTAACAAATTTATCTATAGTTATTCACTTATAATCCAAGCAGGAATATAAAATTTATTTGTCACTCCCCGTTCCCGGAATACGTATTTTAATACTTGTACTGCTTGCCTATATTTATTTAGTATTTGTCATGCATTTATTCTGCATTTGGTTCCTGTAATTACTTGCTAGTTATTTTTCTATATTTTATTTTCTGCTCTTGTCTAGCTCTTGGCTCATTTTGGTTAATGTTGAACCAACTTGGTTTGGCTTGGTTCAACATGGAAATGGATGAATTGCTTAGATTGAGTGGAGAGGAATGAATGGTAGAGATCCCTTGGGCTTGGTATATATACCACTCTTTCTATCTCTCTATCTTTCTCCTCATTCACTTCCATTCATTTCTCCTCCACCAAAACCCTAGCCATTAGAGAGAGGCAAGTACATCTTGTACAATATAGAGGAATTCCTTAAAGCTTTAATTTTAATGTTCTATTCTCTTCCTCTTTTCATTATTAGCATGATTAATGTTGTGGCCGTAGCATTTAAATTTTGTTTTCATGTGTCTTAATTACTTTGAAAAAATGGATTCTTTGGGGGAAAATGGGGTTTTGATCTTTAAATGTTGTTGTTCTTTGTAAACAAATGGTTCTATGTCAAAGAGGGTTCAATTTTAAGCTAGTTTGCATTTTTGTTTCACCTCATTTTGACGTATAGATTAGAAATGATCATTTGAAGTTTAGGAATTTCATAGATTTTTTTGAGTTCTTGAGCAGCCGCTGTAGTGCCCCATCCTGCTCAGTCAATCTGAGGAATTGAAATGCCGACGGCGTTCGGACTTAGCCATACAACGGCGACTCGAAGACCCGCACAGTCGAGGTGAATCCTCGCTCAGGTGGGGTAGTTTCGGTGAACTTGCCTCATCTTAGCCTTCACATAATAAATCGAATGTTTTTAAATGAACAAGTAGGCTTGACAATAAAAGAGACGAATCCACATAGATAAGGGAATAATCCTAACGGGTCAAATGTAGTTAGAATATGGAAAGGTCCAACGGCTGGCTTAGAGTTGGTGCACGACGTGCTTTGAAAATAACACTCGTCCCTTCGTCCCGTGGCTTGGGAGAAGGAATGTTGGTATTCGACACAAGCTATGAGTTAGCCTAAGTCATAGGCGTCGCCCGCATAAATGCTCGATAAAGCATGCATGCTTTCACAATGCAAGGCTTGGCATAGCCTTTGCTCGTCCCATGGGTTAAGTTGTAGGCTCGATTAAGTTAGGCAAGGTAATGCTGGGCTATCGAAGTCATAGCAAGCACTGTCCCACTTTCTGCGATTGTTTAGTCACTTAGTCCTACGATCTCAAGGCCCGTCATATAAAGTATGACTTGGGTGATAGTGCTGCACAGAATGTAAGTCGGTTTAAGGCACGAGCCACGGTCGGCACGATGAAAAGTTAACCATGGTATATAGCACTTAAGGAACACGTTTTATTCAAGTTAAGTTGGAAGGCTATGTAGTAGTCGTTCCCTCGATTTCAAAGAAGTAAGTTCACGCGACCGTTTGTCACTGAGGCGGTCCCTCGTTTGGGAGTCTCATGGTTCCTATGTACGTTGTCAAAGTATGAGGCAGTCCCTCGTTTGGGAGTCTCATGGTTCCTATGCACGTTGTCAAAGTATGAGGCGGTCCCTCGGTTGGGAGTCTCAGGGTCCCGATGCACGTTATGCAAGTGTGGTTTAGAGCACGAGATGCTAAGTATAGTTCCAGTCGTACCGTAAAATTAGGCCGTGCATTTACGTGAGTCTAGATGTCTCGTAGGTGCGTGGTCATTGGATAACTTGTCGACAAGGATTTCTTCCTCGATTGGTATTACGCCGGGGTACCGGGCCCAGTCGACCTAGGGGAAAGACGTTATAGCAACGCTGAATTGTACCGCGTGGGTAGTCGGGGGCTTTCCATGGGGCTAGCTACCTTGCATGGAAGGACCCGTCACCTACCCGAGCTATGTCCACGATGGCTTGTCATGCCAGTGGCCTTTCATATAGATAATTGGCGTGCTAAGCGGCGAATCCGCATGTACAATGTCGATCGATTCTAAGGAAGTACAAGCATGGTATGGCTTGAGTTATGAAATGTGTGCTCGGTTTGCACCCAAGGTACTATTGAGCCTAAGATTTGGCTATACATAAAGACACGTGCTTCAACACGAGATATAGCGTTGTGCTTGAGTTCTCAACATCGGTTCCATAAGTTGGGTTAAACATTTCGAGTTAAGTCTGGAAGGGCCGTAAGACAAGTTTAGTTATGTTAAGTTATAGGGCACGACCTCGGAATGTGAGGCACGGTCGCGTTGTCACAACACAAGTATAGGCAAGACTAAGTGAGAAGACACTGCCTCAGAGATATTGAAGCACGAATTGAGTTCATAGCACGATCGAGTCGTTACGACCCAGAGTATGGCACGAAAGACAAGTATGAGTTGGTGCATTGACGATACAAGCACGAGAAAGGTTTAGAGGCAAGGATACGGAAGTTCTCGGTGTGATAGCACGGTAACGGTCTAGAGGCACTAAATAGGCCGAGAGTCTATGCCCTAAAACTGATCCTAAGGCAAGAGTAGAAAGACAATCGTAAAGGGTTTATGTTACACAAAGTAAATGAACGTGTCGACTTTGTATGGATGGGCGAGGAGCTCACTCCACCAGTACAGTTGAGTACTGACACCCACACAGTTTTTATGTGCAGGCACAGGTGAAGCTCGTGGAACAGAGCTCGCTTGGATGCGTCGAAGCACGGAGTTCCTTGGCGATTCGAGGCGTGCGGCCGTATGGAGTCAAGACTTATAGGAACATAATGTATGGACGTCGTCTTCCGAAACATCCGCTGGCTCAAGACTTGTATTGAGAGATAAGAGAGAGTTGAGTGACTTGTAATATTTTGATAAGAGTGAGCTTGAGTGACTTGTAATCTTGGCCCTGCGCCCCATTGTAACCTTTGTTTTCGATATCAATAAAGGGCTTTTTTTAATAACTTGTGTTTTGTCCTAAATATTCTGTTGCTACTATTCAATGTCTCTGTTTGGAACTTTTGTGCGACGACCCCGTCGCAGCCGCTGTAATCGGCCGTTATGGAACCCGCTTTGCACGAGCGCAATCTAGGCTCGTGCGACATCACGCCTTAGCGAGGACGATCGCTCCTACGGGAGCGGGGCGTGACAGCGGCACTATTTGTTACTCGTACCATTTATTGCTCGTTCCATTTGCTGATGCACCATTTGTTGCTCGTGCCATTTGCTGCTGCACCATTTGTTGCTCGTACCATTTATTGTCGTACCATTTGTTGCTCATACCATTTGTTGCTGCACCATTTATTGCTCGCACCATTTGTTGCATACATCATTTGTTGCTTGCACCATTTGTTGCTCGCACCAATGGTCGCTACACTATTCATTGCTTGTGCTATTTTTTACTAGCGCTATTTGTTGCTCGTACTATTTATTGCTCACACTATTTGCTGCTGCACCATTTGCTGCTGTACCATTTACTGCTACACCATTTACTGCTGTACCATTCATTGTTCGTGCTATTTGCTGTTGCACCATTTATTGCTCACGCCATTTGCTGCTGTCATGTCGCGATCCCGGAGGATCGAAAACTAGCTACTGGGCAAGTCTAGATTGTACTTATACAAGGCAAAACTATTATAGTTTCTGGTATTTCCCAGAAAACAACGACAGCACAGAAAAACCAAGCAGATAAATTGAAGTCACACAACTTATGAAGAAATGTATCTCTTTATTGATTATCTTAAATAATTACAAGACTTGCAGCAGAATACAGAGTTTACAACAGATTACAAGACTCTTCAATAGCCAACTGAACATATATACTTGCCATTTAGGCTACAACTGAATATGCCATCTTTGCTTACAATGAACTTGCCGATTTGGCTACTATCTTATTGATACATCTGAATTATACTGTTCCATACATTATGTCCCGTATAGTAGAAGCATCGCCGTGTAAGAAGAACTTCTGCACACCTATCTGATTCATCGATGCCAAGCACTGATCAAAAGATTTCCCCCATGCACGAGCACTTAAAATATTACCCACAACGTGGGTCAGTACATTATCAATGTACTGGTGAATAGTGGTGGCCCAACTCACCTAAAAAGACAACACTAAGTAATCATGTTATAGAACATTATTAAAAGTGATCTTTCTCGTTAACTTAGGGTCAATTAGCAGTTCATATCCGACAAAAGTAAAGCATACAAATCTTATAGCCCGTATAATGTAAATCAATATGATATCTTTCCTTGGTGATTCTTACCCACGGTTGTGTAGCCATCCATGTACATTTATAATACTTACTCAGCCTGCACAAGACATTGTTAGGAACAATATCATATTATTAAAATTATCACCATTCAGGTGATTCTTACCAAGATCCAACATCCTTTCCCGTAATTGAGTAATAACTTACTGTTTGCCATTGATTATAAAAGAATAGAACAGTTTTATGGGAGGACTGAACTTTTAATTCACAATACAAAATTGCTCCTACAAAGAGTGCCTAGGAACAAAACCTAAGAAAAGCAATCTAAGTACAATTGTTTAGTTTTTCGGGGGGGGGGGGGGGTGACGGTAGAGGCTCGGGAGAGTGCTATCAACTCCGCCTTACTCCTTGGACGATCGGACGTAGCTTCTGCTCTGGCGAGAAAATGCTCTTTGTGTATGTGGGTTGCTAGTCTCTATGCTCGGGCTCTGTGTGTATAACTCTGTGTGTCTGGGGGTTTGTAAGGGAATAGCACCTTGCTATTTATTAAAATTTGTGAGGAATGGGGTGTGCAGTAACTACGCCTTGAAAAGTGGGCGGTTGGGGATTGGTTAAGATTAACTTTGATCTGTTTGTTGGAAATCGATCTGGGCCGTTGTGTTGGTTGCAATAAATCTACATTGTTATGATTTGTCGGTTGCAACAACTCCGAGTGGATAAGTCTTAGTTAACCCTCTGTCACGTGTCCTAACTGCCATTATGCTGTGAGCCGCATGAACGGGGCGTCCTAACAGAGCTGCATGAGTGTGATCTGGTAATTGAGCCGCATGAGGATGGCCTCACAACTGAGCCACATGAGGATGGCCTCACAACCGAGCCGCATGAGGGTGGCCTCACAACTGAGCCGCATAAGAATGGCCTCACAACCGAGCCGTATGAGGATGGCCTAACAACTGAGCCGCATGAGGGTGGCCTCACAACCGAGCCGCATGAGGATGGCCTCACAACTGAGCCGCATGAGGGTGGCCTCACAATTGAGCCGCATGAGGATGGCCTCACAACTGAGCCGCATGAGGGTGGCCTCACAATCTGAGCCGCATGAGGGTGGCCTCACAACTGAGACGCATGAGGGTGGCCCCTACAACCGAGTCGCATAAGGGTAGCCCCCCATCTGAATCGCATAAGGGTGGCCCCCACAACTGAACCGCATGAGGGTGGCCTCATGTCAGAGCCGTATGGAAGTCCTTGAAGCGATCCGCATACAGAGCTTTGGAATTGGTGGATCGTGCCAGCTATAAAGATTTTTCTCATCTCTCTAGAAGCACGTCATTATGTCAGAGTCATCATTTTACCTTTATGTCAGAGCTGTCAATCTTTTGTGTCAGCGCTGCCGTATTGTGTCAGAGCATTTAATGAGCCAGCGGCACAGAGTAGTTATGGCCAGCTGTAGAGGCCTATTTTTGAACCGCATAGGGCCACGTGGCTTTTCCCGAGCCGCATGGAGCCATCGGGGACTTTCGAGCCACATAAAGCTCTAAGAGACTTTAGAGCCGCATGAAGCTCTAAAGGATTTTTGAGCCGCATGAAGCCCTAAGGTACTTTTGAGCCGTATGAAGCTCTAAAGGATTTTTGAGCCGCATGAAGTTCTAAGAGATTCTTGAACCGCATGAGACTCCTCCTGTTTTGAGCCGCATGGACTTTCCTGTTCTTTTCCATGCTTCTACAAGACCCCCTTCAAAGTTTTCAATTTGTAAAATTGAAATACTTTGAATAAGAAGCATGGCTATGTCCGCATAAGCTCTTCTTACTGTATAGACTCCTCTGGCCGCATAGGATGTTCTGGCCGCATGGACTGTTCTGGCCGTATGGACTGCTCTGGCCGTATGGATATGCTCTGGCCGCATAGACTGCTTTAGCCGTATGGACTGCTCTGGCCGCATAGGAGGTTCTGGCCGCATAGACTACTCTGGCCGCATAGACTGCTCTGGCCGCATAGACTGCTCTAGCCGCATACTGGTCCTGTGCCACGTAGGTGTCTCATTTAATTGCCTTTGATTTGCTTTGATTTAAAGCCTGGGATAGGATCCCAAGACTCAGCTTTAAATATTTAGATTTGTCTTAATGATTACGAGTAATCTTTTGCATGTAGGGGATAGAAATCCAAGAGTCGGCCTTATCTTCTAGGCGACGCGTAATACGAAGCGTCTATCGATTCACACGCCCCTTGTCAGCCTATAAATATGAGTACTTTTGGAAGAGAGAGACTCTTTACTTTCTTTTCTCTTTAACTTTTCTTGCCTTTAGTCGCCGTCTTCTCTTCCTTCTCCGATCAACAATGGCTCCCAAAGCTTCCTCTAGCACCGCAGCAAAGGGTAAAGGAGCGGCTTCCTCGTCGACTGAGGCGCCCACAGTTCATCCCGACGTCCACCCCGCCATTGATGGTAAGGATATTGGGAGAAATTGTATGAACTCAAAGCCCTAACCATCATGGCTACGCCACATATTTTATGCGCGGGCCTTCTTCGTCCTCATTGAACTATTCAAGTTTATTATGATGAATCCGCATACTGTGCTGCATGTGCCGCATTTACATCTCATGTCTGAG
Organism: Iris pallida; assembly: GCA_029216955.1. Taxonomy (NCBI): domain Eukaryota; kingdom Viridiplantae; phylum Streptophyta; class Magnoliopsida; order Asparagales; family Iridaceae; genus Iris; species Iris pallida. Next base: position 22,284,563 of record JANAVB010011199.1, on the reverse strand, counting down.
TCGCATGGGGGTATGCCCTATGTCCAAGCCACATGAGAGTCGTCTTGTGGCCGCATAAGCACTTTGCAAACTGGGCCGCATAAGCTCCCTTTGAACAGGGCCGCATAAGCTTCCTTTGAACTGTGCGGCATAAGCTCCCTCGAACTGTGTCGCATAAGACCCTATCAAATCAGATCCGCATAAGCGCTTTTGAACTGGGCCGCATAATCTCCCTCGAAGTAGAGCCGTATAAGCTCACTTGAACTGGATCGCATGAGACCCCGCTAAACAGTGCCGCATAAGCTCATCTGAACTCGACCGTATGAGACCCCGCTAAACAGAGCCGTATAAGCTCATCTGAACTCGGCCTTATGAGACCCCGCTAAACAGAGCCGCATAAGCTCATCTGAACTCGGCCGCATGAGGCCCCGCTAAACAGAGCCGCATAAGCCCCATTAAATTGAGCCGCATAAGGACCCGCCTGATCAGAGCCGCATAAGCTCGAAAACACTAAGCAGTTCTTCCTGGCCATCTTCTAACTTATTTTTTTGTCCTTTTTCAGTGAATTTGCCAGTCAATCCTGCGGGAGAACCTTTGGTGGGTCGTGCCCAATCTGCTGTGGGCTATAGGTTCGACCACATAATCGAGTATGTGGTGAACCAGCTTCCAAAAGACGAACCTGTGGAGAGGTTGTGAGACATTAAAAACCAGTCCTTCTTCTTTATCTCGGGGATGATGAACTCAGGGCTGCTGGAGGGCAAACACTTGAAGCTTGCGTTCCCCTTCGGGGATGCCTTAACTGTAAAGAACTCCCAAGTTCTGGACATATCTGAAAGTTGGAGTTTTACTTCTGACGGGATGGTGATCCATATTCCTCTGATAGATATTCACTTCCCATTGTCGTGGTTCAACATGCTGCCGATGGACAGAAAGATGGAGGATTCCTTGACTCCGAGTCAGTCTGGGATGTTCATGGGCAACATCCACTATAACAACAACTTGGGGTCAGTGTATGCGGGCAAGGTACTGGTCAGCCGCTACGTGATGGGGTTGGCCTCGGGTAGTTTCTTGAATGTGCAGGGTCCCAACTTCAAGTTCTCTCAAGCTGACACTTTCCTGAACCAGCTTGCTCGGAAGGGGTCCTATCCCATTGGCCAGTTGTCGCTACCGAGTTAGATATACCCCCTCCCTTCGTGGACCAACCTGTCTACGTGGATCGCACGAAAATACGAGACTCTCCTGCACGAGATTGGACTCTACCATGCTATTCGGGGCATCAGCTATAGCGTGCCTATAAACAAAAAATTGTTCATGGCTCTGCTGGAAATGTACAACTGCCGTACGGAGACCTTTTTTACACCCGTCGGAGAGATGGGGCTTGCTCTCCACGAAATACATGATGTCTCCAAGCTGCCTTAGAGAAATGAAGTCTTTGATGTGTACACTCCCACGAATGAAGAGTTCGAGGAGTTGGAGGAGAGGTTCCTAGGCTTTGTTGCCGTCTACCGAGAATTGTTGTGTCATCACAGCACGTGCCAGCAGATGTCGAAGAAAAAGAACGACAGCTCGGAAGAAAACCTTCCTCACACAAAAGCCTGGCTCACTTATCTTTTTAAACTCGGTGCTTCAGGCCGGGTTTCTTCCCGAAGTTCTCGAACTCGGAAGGAGGTGCAGGACCAAGTGTCAACCGCCAAGAGGGTAAGAACCACCGGTGACAGGTTCGGAAGTCAATCTGACTCTTTTGCTTATTTTTATCAAGGCACTCAGCCATTGTCCAAGAAGGCTCTTCTGGCCGGATTCCTGATGGTGTGGCTACGGAATTGCGTAGTTTCAGGAGGGACTGGTTCTATTGAGAGGATCAGCCGCAACTTTATCTTCCCTGCTGTGAAGCTGGTATTCGGGGTCAGACTAGCTCTTCTTCCGGCCATGGTGTGCAGCATACATCATGGCCTTCGCACTTTCACGTCCAAGGTCATCGCCCGTGACGCGATGAAGGACTTTGATCGCATCGAGCTGCACTATCATTATCTGATGGGGTGGTTGTTGATGCATTGCCGATCTTTGATGAGGCCTGGCCCCCAAGATGTCATAACTGCTGATGATGCTTTCATCTTCCAGTATCGTCGTATGCCTTGGGATTGCGAGACTATGTGCGCCTGTCGGATGGCGCTGGTGAGAGTGGACAGATACACTTTTTTCATGTCTGTTCCCCAATTTACTGCTGACAAAGTGAGGGCCGTACATCTTGATGGTATTGGGCCTCCCCACTTCTTATCCGACAAGATGCTCCTTTGGTTGCTCAACATTCATCCCGCCTACCTGGTATACCGCAACCACAAAACTGTCTACTTGGAGCCTTACTTGTCCAGTAGGTTCTTCCGACAGTTTGGGTATAGTCAGCTATTCTTGGACAGTCCTAGCTCTTGCCTGGGTTTTGAAGGTAGCGTCCTTGACGGCATAAGGGCCTGGCACTATTATAACACGGTTCACACCCGTACCAGCTTCTCATTCCTGATGCTGGGGAGATCTTGTATTTGGCGGCTCTATACCACGTCATGGCAAATATGCCTCCTGTTGGTTTTGACCCGAGTACCAGCTTCATTGTTGGTACTGGCTTGGAGGAAAAGCGCAAGGGGTCTAAGGCTAGGAAGAAGAGGAAGAACACGGTTGTTGCGTCGGACTCGGAGTCTGCCAACGCGGACGAAGAGGATGACGAGCATAACCCCGATAACTCTCTTCCTCCTGTAGGTGAGGTGGTGGCAGATCAGCCGCCTGTTGTGCCTGGTCCTTCACGCAAGCGAAGCAGGCATGAGTCCGCTAATCGCGACATAAGTTACTCCGTGAAACGGGTGGCGGTTAAGCCTCGCGGGCTGCTCATTAGGGAGAGACGCGAGGATGTTGACGCTATTTCGGAGGTAAATTGAATTACAACCATCTTCTTCTTTAGCTCTTCTTTTTCCTGAACTTTGACCTAATCATTTTTTTTTTCTTTATAGGCGTCAGGAGAAGGGGACTTTCCAGAGCTGGATGCTGCTTCTGAGGTCGACCCGGCTCTAACTACTCTAGTTAGAGATATGAGTGTCGGGATTCTTGCCGTCGGTATTCTCCCAGCGACGGCTGAGGTTCCTCCAGTTGTTGACGTCCCTCCCAGGGCGACGTGGTCTCTGCTGAACCCATCCCCGAGACTGCTAAATTTCAGTCCGGTGACGCTGATCCAGTTGTATCTCCTTCCGGGGCGGCTGGGGCAGAGAAACCAGTTGTATTCGGTTCGGATGTCGCTGGTGAAGAGGCTGCGGTGGCTGTGAGCGAACCTCAGCCTCAACAAATTCTTCCTGGTAAGATAAGCCAAGTCTTGACTAGTGAGGAGGTTTATTTGCTCTATCATCACATCCTTCGGGTTAAGCTGATTGATGGTTGCTTTGGACATACAGGTCCTGCTCCTTCACTGCCAACGACGGACATTATCGGAGGAGAGTTCGCCAGAGGGGATGTGGTGGAAGAGAGTGTGCCTTCTCCTCCTCCAGCTTACATAAGGGGCCTCCCACTGAATCGAGTTAGGGAGAGCAAGCGGCGGAACGGCCGGAGCGAAAAGAACTGGTCCCTGCACCCTCCTCTGTTCATGTGGCTCCGGAGGTCGACCTTTCTGCCCTGCCGAGTCTCCAGATCCTTCGGGCTGCGGAGGAGAAATTGGCCGCTATTCAAGCGTCTTTTCGCTCAGAACTTGTTTTCCTTGTGGCATGGGCATCAAGTTTCGGTGCCTCTTCTTCGACACTGCCAGCTACTCTTCCTTCGACGCCGTCTTCTTCAGAAATCTTGGATGAATCGTCAAAGGATGTGGTTGACAGTTTCTACTGCCACCTGAGACGAGGGGTTGAGGCCACCATGGAGAGGGGGACTTCTTTTGCCTTGGCCCGTCAATGCGCCCGTGGCCAAATTGAACTCCTTAGAACCCTCCCCAGTGCGGCAGGGATAGTTGAGCTCCTGGAGTCCAAATTGCTAGAGGCGGATCAGCTTGTGGCCCAGTTTCAAGTACTGTGGCAAGTTGATCTGTCTTCAGCAATAGATCAGGAGTGGGCCTTCCTCATCGCTGCCATGGAGAAGGTAAGGGCTGCACGAGAAGCGTCCAAGCCGATTATAATGAAGGATCTCCACGATCTCTCTCTGCATTATGATCAATTGAGCCGCAGGGGAGAGGATTGCATTGCTCGGAAAGCGGCTACCTCCCGTGGGATAATTGATACGAGAGAGCAGATCCTCGAGCTTCAGAGGAAATTGACTTTCTTTGAATCTGAGCTCGAGGCTTCCCGCACGGAAAATGAGCTAATTGTTCAGGAGGTCGACAAAGTCACCCGAACTTCTGCTGGCTTGGAGCGTGCTCTGAAGAGGCTTGAAGATGGCTGGCTGGCCCACGCGCATCTGGAGGATGCAGAACGGTTTACTCAGGAGGCCGAGCGTCGGGCCAAGCAGCGGTTTGAGCGATCGACAGCCGCGCTGAGGGACCGTCTTAGAGAATTATGTGTCGCCGAACCATAGTCGGCCTTTTCCTTTCTTTCTTTATTATTTTCCTTCATTTTAATAGGGACGCGGTCCCCGAACATGTAGTATTTTTATTTTTCAATAAATGACTATGTTTACACCATCCATCATTTATTGTGCTTGTACCGTATAATGATGTTTGCCCCACTGTGGAATTTTTTGTGGACCTATTATCCTTGGCATACCTTGGTTTTAGGTATGGATAATAAGTTTGATAGGGATACTTAGAACAACTCTGCGGTAAGGTGGATATGGAAGTTCTTGGTATCGGGCGAAAGAATGCCATAGAACAGCTGGGCTCCAAAGGCATGTGATAATGAGAAAAGAGGCGCATGCACTAGGGGACCTAGTACATCATTTGTGGTCAACTGCGGACATTTGTGGTCAACTGTGGACATTTGTGGGCCTATTATCCTTGGCATACCCTGGGGTTTTTTTGGGTACGGATAATAAGTCGAGGGAAAACCGTCATACTTACTCAGAGGTAATATGGACGTGGTAAATATGAGGGTTTCTTCAAAGGAGTCTTCCTACTCAGAGGTAATGAGGACGTGGCAGGAGTGGACACTATGAAGGGTACATAGAACAACTCAGAGGTAATATGGACGTGGAAGTTCTATGTGAGGGGTGGTTTATTTTTGATGGAAGTGAAACAACTCAGATGTGACATCGACGTGGTTGTTTCGGTAAATTTGTGGATCTGTTACCCTTTTATGCACTGAAAGTGCGGGTAATAGATCATGAGGAAGATGATCTTTTAGGAAGGAAGTTCAGAGGTATGATCATCATGACTTACTACCCAGAAGATGCGATATAGATTCATTTGAGATGACCAGAGTGTAAGTTCAGCGGTAACTGGGGGTACATAACTCAATAATCCGGTTGATTCGAAGAATGTCGTTTAGACATAATACTTCTTCAGGAACTTGCCGTTGACAGGCAACATGAGCAAGTCTACATTTTGTTTTGCGAGGCGGTAAGCACTATTAGAGAATACAGCCTCGATGATAAATGGGCCTTCCCACTTTGGCTGGAATTTGCCGACGATTTTGTGAGTCATAACCATCGGCCTCTGAACTGCCAAAATAAGATCGCCTACTTGGAATGTTCTGAGTTTAACCTTCTTGTTGAAGGCTCCGGAGATGCGGGCTTGATAAAGCTCGATTCGTTGTTGAGCTAACAGGCGCTTCTCATCTAAGGCCTCCAACTCTTGCAGCCGGCGACGGTAATTATCGTCCGTCGTCAATCGATAAGTGAGGGCGACGCGGAACGAGGGGATTTGAGTCTCCAGTAGGAGAACTGCCTCGCTCCCATACACCAGAGAGAATGGTATGTTCCCGGTGGCCGTCCGGAATGTAGTACGGTACGTCCATAAGTATTCGCCAAGCTTTTCATTCAGTCACGTTTGTTGGAAGACACGAACTTCTTGAGCAGCTTGATTATAGTTTTGTTGAATGCTTCTGCCAACCCATTCGCCGTCGGGTTGTACGATGTTGAAGCAACATTCTGGATCCGATATTTGTCGCAAAACCGATAGAAGGCATGGCTTGCGAACTGCGGACCGTTGTCGTGGATGATCCTTCGAGGCAGTCCGAAGTGATAGATGACGTGATGCTTGAGGAAGCTGATCACATTTGATGTCTTCACCTCTACAAGCGGGACAGCTTCTGTTTATTTCGAGAAGTAATCTGTAATTGCCAGTATGAAACGGTGCCCTCTGGATGAAGGCAGGGTGATAGGACCAATGATATCCATTATCCATGCCTCAAATGGCCAGGATGCCACCGTTGGGTATAGGAATTCAGATGGTTGATGTATAAAATCTGCGTGGGACCTGACAGGCTTTGCACTTTCTTACATAGTCTATCACGTCTGCCACCATCGTAGGCCAGTAATAACCCATCCGACGAAGGCGATCTTGCAATTTTGGGCCAGGTTGATGGGCCCCACAAATGCCGTCATGAGCTTCGCGTACCGCTTCTTTGGCTTCTGTAGTTGACAAACACCGAAGCAGTAGTCCATCGTAAGACCGCCGATACATCATCTTTGTTTCTGTATCGTAGAAGAATCTGAGAGAACGTCTTCTGAAAGAGGTGGCTTCTTTCGGGTTCTCCGACAGGATGCCATAAACTGCGAAGTCGATAAATGGGAGCCTCTAATCCTGTGTCTCGTCGACAGTACGGGCAGAATAGCTCTCAGCAAATTGGACAATGTTCTTCGGACAGACCAACTCATGCCCTATTACATCCACCAAATGATGAGTATATTTTGGGACTGCCAGGGAAGCGGCCAGTCCTGCTAAGGCGTCGGCTTCAACATTCCGGAGTCTCGAAACATGTTCTATGAAGAACCATTTCAGAGACGTAATGATGATGATCGCTACCTGATGATAGGGGATCATGTCTTCATGACGAACTTCATATGAACCCCGGATCTGATTGACGATTAGCTGTGAATCGCCATATGCCTCTAGGTACTCTACCCCCAGTTTCTTTGCGAGTTGGAGGCCGATAACCAAGGCGTTGTACTCGGCCACGTTGTTCGAGCAGGGTTCTGTAAGGTAATATGCCCGGTTGATCACCAAGCCAGAGGGAGAAATCAGTACCACTCCGACCCCAACGACAATGTTGTCCTTGGGCCTGGTTCTTGAAGCACCATCGAAGAACATTCGCCAGACAGAATCATCGGAAGCCATGTTTGAATTGGCGACCTCGTCTGGAATCTCTTCATATATTTTGGTTGACTCCGAACTTGGATGGGCTGCTAAAAAGTCTGCCAGACCTTGACCTTTGACGGCCTTTTACGGAACGAAGATCATGTCGTAAGGAGACAATAATATCGCCCAGGTAGCGAGGCGGAAGCTGAGTGCACCCGACTTGGTCATGAGGACCCTGAGGGGGTTAACTCTTGCTATGACATGGATGGTTTGTCCCGTAACATAGTGTCGCGTCTTCTGGATAGCGAACACCAGAGCAAGACATTCCTTCCCCACGGCGGTGTATCTATGTTCAGGCCCAATCATCATTTGGCTGAGGTAATAGATAGCTTGTTCATGTCCTGCGTCATTATTTTGTGCTAGTAGAGCACCGAGGGAATGCTCTATCGCTCGCACGTAAAGCAAGAATGGCTTTCCAGCAACCGGGGCCACCAGAACTGGAGGATTTGACAGATATTTATTGATGTTGTCGAACGCGCGTTGGCATTCTTTATCCCATACGAATGAGACGCCCTTCTTCATGAGGTGGGTGATTGGTTGACATCGCCCGGAGAGGTTAGAGATGAACCTCCTGATGTAAGCTAGTCTTCCTTGAAAGCCTCGGAGTTGACGAAGATTTCTTGGGGGACCCATCTCCATGATTGCCTTCGTCTTCTCCGGATCTATATGAATTCCCTGGGCAGTAATAATAAAACCCAAGAATTTTCCACTAGATATGCCCAAGAAGGATTTGGTAGGATTCATCTTCAAGTTGTGTGCTCGTATCAGGTCGAATACCGTCCTCAGATCCTGCAGATGGTCTCCCTTAGAGCGGCTTTTGACAGCGATGTCATCAACATAACACTCCACGGTCTTACGTAGGTGATCTCTGAAGATGACATTCATGGCTCTTTAATATGTGGCGCCGGCATTCTTTAAACTGAAGGCCATGACTGTGTAACAGTACACGCCAATCGGTATTCGGAATGATGTTTGCTTTTCGTCGTCAGAAAACATCTTGATTTGGTTGTATCCTGAGAAGCCATCCATGAATGACATGCGCTCAAAGCCACATGTGTTGTCGATCATGATGTCCGTGATAGGAAGAGGGAACTCATCTTTAGGACATGCTTCGTTTAGATTTCAGAAGTCGATGCAAATTCGAATCTTCCCATTCTTCTTGAGGACTGGTACTATGTTGGCGACCCAGTCTGGATATTGCTCCTCCCGGATGAAGCCGCTAGCTATCAGTTTATTGACCTCAGCTTCGATGGAGTTCATGATGTCTGGACGGAACCGCCGTTGCTGTTGCTTGACTGGCTTTGCATTTGGATAAATATTGAGTTTATGAAGCACAACCTCGGGGTTTAGCCCTGGCATATCTTCATAGCTCCAGGCGAACACATCAATGTACTCTCTGCCGAGTTGCAAAAGTGCCTCCCGCTCTTCGTCTGTCAGGCTTTTGCTGACGAAGATTGGCTTTGGAGAAGATTCATCGCCGAGGTCAACTTGCATAACCTCATCTTCGGTGGGAGGTTCACGGAGTTCGAAGCATTTCTCCCATTATGCATCTAGCTGTTGAACCCAATGCTCTAACTCGAGAAGTTCGGGTACTTCTTCGTCTTCTTCGTAGGCATCAGCAAATGCCATATTGATAGACAGAGCTTGCCTGAATACGTCCCCGATGCTGACATCCAAATCGGAAGTGGGTGATCCAGTTGAATGCGAATGCCAGTCGTATTCCTCATCTGAGCTTTCAGGAGTTGTTGCAGGTGTAACATAACCTAGCCCATATCTGGTCTTGTTGTAGTAATCCCGCGGTTTTCCAGCCGGGACTGGCAATTGTAAGGGTAACAGCCGACCAGTGCCGTAGTTTAAGCCTGGCGTAGTCTCCAGATCATACCCCTGTTTTTGCATAAGGTACTTGGATCGGGAGCTATACAGATAAAGGGGCAGTCTCCCGGTGTCGGGTTCGAGATCAACTTCTTCTATCCTGAAGGGCTGTGGGTCATTCTTCCGGCCAAAGATGATTGGAAGATCCTCTCCTTCGACTATGAAGCAAGCGTCTTCCACGGGAGTAAGTTGGTTTGCGGTGTAGACATTTGTCACCTGCGTGTGTAGGTGGGTGCCTATACCGTGTTCCATAGAATACATTATACAAAGCTTATTAAGCTCGAGGTAGTTCAAAGATAGCCCTTTTTGATGAAGTAAGGTATCTTTTTTGGTGGAATTAGATCATCTACAGACGGGACATCAGTGTGAGCGGCCACATACTTGGCCAGCTCTAACTCCTCGTCGGCCACCCCATGTATTAATGAAGACGGGAAGAATGACCTGGGCAGCTTAATCATCAGGGGTTCCACTGGTGGAGCAGAATGTGGAGTCGTTGGCGCACTAGCGATCCCCTGTTTGGTGCTCGGTGCTAGGCGGGGAGTTGTTGGCTCGCTAGTAGTCCCCGGTTTAGCGCTCGGCTGTCGACTCATTCTGGGAAGACGAATCGTCATTGGCTTGACAAAGGGATTGAGCTCCTCTATTTTTTGCTGGCCGACTCTCGGTGTAGCTACCCTTCCCGGAATTTTGAAATATTTTTTTTTTCATTTTATTTATTTGATTTAAATGGTGAATTTTTAAGATTCTTTAAATAATTACTTTGTTAATTATTACGGTAGATGACTTTAGCCATAGTAGAGTTTTGGAGTACAAGACGAATAGGAATAATGGCACAGATAGTGCAGTGGCGTGCTTCGACTAGTGTATTAGTCATGCCAAGGAAGGCCGAGTCATAGTGATGTCCTAACTAAGAAAGCCAGGCCAAGTTGCGACTTAACCCTTACCAAAGGTTTATATATTTAGTATTTATATTATTGAGTTTTAGGAAATCAATTATACCAAATTAGCCGGACTGGAACCGAACTGAGCCAAGCCCATGTAGTCTTGCAGTATGACCAACGATGTCCACGTAGACATATTCTAAGTAGATGTAATGCCTATTATTGGTTTATTGCATTTCGTTATTATTATTATTATTATTTTATTAAGGATTATATTGTAATATTTAATGGTTATATTGAGATTATATTTTAAACGTATATACGTATACGTATCCATATATATATATAAATATATATTATATATGAGTTTGTGTGTATGAATACATAAATATATATATATATATATGTGTGTGTGTAAATATAAATATATAGTATATGTATCCGTATATGTGTGTATATATGTATATATATAAATAATATACGTGTATATATATGTAAATATATTTTAGGTGTACACGTGTATGTATACATAAATATATATATGTAGATATACATATGTGTATGTATATACAAATATACACATATATTTATATATGTGTGTGTATACATGTATACACATAGATATGAATAGGTATTATTAAAAAGAAATAGAATAAAACATTTTCAGCCTGGGCCCAGCCAAACCAAGCCGGGCCCAAGCCCAACCCGATAACAAAACCAAAACCCATTCCCTTTAACAACCGAGCCCAGGCACTATTTCCCCACGCAAGTAGCTGGGCCCGGCCGAGCCCATGCACACAACAGCTCAGCCCGGCCATGCTCAGGTCAGCAAAATCCCATCTGCAGGCTAATTCTCCAGCCCGAGCCTTCCCACGAAACTAGACTGCTCGATATTAATACTTGTGTATCGAACGAGAGATATATCTCTATGAAAAGCGAACCATCAAACCCTAGACGCCACCCTCCCCTGACGCGGACGACCACCCTCAACGCCGTCGCAAGGCCGCCACCGGCGTGGCAAGATCGGAGTTGGCCTGAGATGCGCGCGTGCGAGCCAACTGACAGAGACAACAACAGCAACAGCAGTCAGGAGGGAGACTTCGCAGCGTTGAATCGCGACGACCACGCGATCGTTTCACGAGCCGTTTTCTTGGGTATGTTTCCAAACTATACAATATTACTTCCTCTCAATTAGATTGAATTTAGATGGTCTAGGTTGGCCAATAGATCGACTCGAAGTCGACGAGAAAACACGTTTGAGAACGGAGTAAAAACCAGTCCAACACTCAACTTGGAAGGCGATTACTCGCGAATCCATAGACCGAATCGAAAATCTATTTGAACAGACCTAATAAAAAACTATAGGAGATTGAAACCCTATTAGTGGTTTAATTTCTAGTGGTGTATCCAATAAAAGAAACCCTAGGAAAGATCGAGAAAAATCCATAAAAACAATTTTTAAAATTACGAAAACATCCGACACGACGTGCGTCCCGCCATTCCGGACGACGTGGTCGCGAACCGAAGGCATCGAAAGCTGCATAACGGCTTCGTGGTCGTGTGGGCTTTGACGGAATTCAAATTGGTCGCGTGTGCGCGACGAATTTGATACGTATCCGTCGAAATTCACCGTATCGTGCACTTTGTAAATTCTCCAATTACTTTGTGCATGCTCGTCAGATCGAGACGAAACTTGCGCCAACAGGACCGTATCATTTTTTTGGTCCTGTATGCCAAGTTTGGTCCAATTCTGAGACCGTTGACAAAATCACCGTTTTGCGGGCCCCACGGTTCCACTCAACGGGCGATTTTGTGCACGGCCCGTCGGAATCCAACTCTGGACATACGGTTGGGTTCGTATCGGAAAACTAGATTCGTAGACATGTAGTTTAACGAATTTAGAGACCATTGACTCTGGTACGCTTTTCGGTGCAAAGCGGGTCCAACGGCGGATACCGTTTTTGCCCGAAATTACCGTTTTGCCCCTGTGTCCAGAATTGGACTTAAGAACAGGCAATCTTAGCTAATTTGACTATTCTGAGAATGTTGGTAACATTTATTTCAGCTTTCGGAGACAGTTATGATGACTTGAACTTTCTGACTTGTTGATTGGCGATACATTGTTGGTTCTCCGTGCAAACCCCCGGCAAGTATACCTTGCCCAATATACAGTATTTTATGCATTTTCTATATTGTTGTTTCTTTTTTGTCATATTTGGTTCTTGCTTCTCTTGTTCATGCCATTACTATTTTTCTCACTTTATGTGCACATACGTTATTTCTTTCCTTCTGTATATCACTCTAATTCATGTATAGGTCCTGATAGTGTTGCCTTGTCGCGAGTCACATTCACTTGATATATCTTGACCTGTTAGTTGTACTTGACTTCATTCAACTTGACTAGACACCTGTATAGTTCCTTGTGACATAGAGGACAGTTACTAGGCATGCGGGCTATATGATAGCTTCTGTTGGTCGGTAGTTCAGATGAGCTTCGGTTGTATTGATTATTCTGTTGGCCGTTAGTTTCGTGCTACGGTTGTGATATTCTGTTGGTCGTTATTCTTGGAGGAGATGCGATTGTGATTATTTTGTTAGTCGTTAGTTTCGGATGAGCTACGATTGTCATGGTACTCTGTCTATTAGCCCAAGTGTTGAACATTGTCCTTGATGTTGCGTTATCATGTATTTGTTTAGAAGTAGTGTCATATTTCTGTCATTCCCTTTATGCATATTATTTACTGTCATAGTGGCATGTTTTATGTATCTTGCTAGTCCTCTGAGGACCTGATGATCTCTTCAGGTTTAGCGACTACATGGAGTTAGTTAGCAGAGCGGGATGGTACAGGATTGCGATGTATAATACAGGTATTTGCTTGTGATATTTCTTTATTATCTTCTCGTGCTTTATATTCCATACCATGATATACTCTGCTTATTTATAGACTCATATCATTCTTAGAGTCTAATCGAACAATATGCTAATGGGCTGCAGACCATGACCCATACTTGTTCATTCTTGTTTATTTGATTCTAGTGGATTGAGATATAGTTTAGATTAGACATGATACCCATGACCTGACAGCTTATACGTACTCGAGTCGGGCTAGAGTCCGCTCGATACGTCGCTGGCTTGCTCACGAGCTCGCGTCCGAAAACCGGGTACGGTCGTGACACTCGGCAGCCTGATTGTCAGTGGCTCCGTAGTGGGCCTCGGCGCTTGGCCAGACCTTGGCAGTCTGATTATCATCTGCTCCTTTTATACAGTGAGCACCGGGAGACTCGTTGTTTCTCTACGCAGAGTGGTTGTGAGAGGTGCCGTCTTGCCTGGTTTGCGGGATTGGAGATGGATCCTCAAAGGTTCCTCCGGCCCCACAATGGCCTTCGTCTGCTCTTGAACATCCTCGTTGATCAGGTGCCTCTTGGATTTCTCGTACAAGCAAGAATCCGAATAATAGGATTCAACCCCTTTGAAGGGATCGATGTCGGCAAATTTTGTCCTTACGAAGCCGTGCTTGTCGATGTACTTGAAGTACTGGTGCAATATAGAAGGCACGATCATATAATCGTGTATCCACGGACGCCCCAGAAGAATATTGTAGGAGGTGTCTGCATCGATGACATAGCAGGTTACTTCCGACTGAAGGTCGCCAATTTGACACTTCAAACGAATATTCCTGATAGGATAGCTTCTTCCGGAATTGATACCGCTGATGGCAGTGCTGGTAGGAGTCAGCCGGTGCATCGGGATGTGCAGATGGTGGAGCAAGCTCTTCGGGATAATGCTTATCGAAGAACCGGGATCAATGTGCATCCGATCCACCTTGACGTCGCCAATATATCCAGTATAATACAGAGGGCGATTGTGCAGGTTGGTTTTGATAAGCATATCCTGCAGAGTGAAGACAATATTGGGCATTGCACCTGTGCAAGCGTTGTCTTGGAGATCCGCCGGCGAGCTCTCCCCGGTGAGATTGACCTGAGCCAGATATACATCGGCATTCTGGAGTGCCTCGCTCAGTGCAACGCGAACATCTTTGGAGACCCTCAGGAGCCCATATAATAACAACTTGGCCGGCGTGTTGGCCAATTGCGCAAGAATATCAAAATTATAGGTCCTCTCCAGTCCATGTGGTGAGTCTTTGCGGAGTGGTTTGTCGAAGCGGGTCTCTTTCGGCTTGGACTTGTCAGCCAGCGGAGGTTGAGAAGGTCCTGGAGCATCAGCAGCGGCCGGCTGGCGTTCTTCAACCGAGTTACCCGGTGTAGGTTGGGATTGTGCACCAGACCGGATGACGACAGCCGTAGCCTCTTCGACATCTGCCGAGATTGTGCGACAGGACTTGACTTTCCCACCCTTCTTCTTGTCGGTGGAGGGTGGTGCGGACTGAGTCACTTCAGGTGCCAGGTCCGGATGGAACCACATGACCTTTCCTCGTGATGTGGTGAGAGGCACTAGACCAGCGGCCTGGTCTCGGGGAGGTGGAAGATTAGCGACCTCCATCTTTGCTCGGGGGAAGGGTACTACTCCATCTTGAGTCTTTGTCGGAGGAAAGCTGCCGAATTAGACTGACACCATGTTGGCAGCGATCGTCACCTCCTCGAAATCAATGGCCAGGGCCTTGGAATCGATGAGGTTTTGGATGTACCGCTTCAGTTGGAAGCAGTCTTGAGTGGCATGGTAGACATAGCGATGGTAGTGGTAGTACTTGGGGCTCTCCATCTCTGCAGGATGAGGTTCACGCCTTAGAGGAGGGAGCTGAATTCGATCTCCTTGTATGAGCATGTCAAGGATGGGCTTGACATGGCTGTCTTCAAAGGAGTAAGTCATCTGCGGCCACTGCTTCTCTGCCAGCTTCAGTTCAGTCTTCTGGGCTGTGTCAGCCACCATAGTCTGTTTTCCCTTGTTGTCTCGATTGTTGGAGGAATTACTACCGTTGTTGTTGTTGGCATTAGGGCGTTTGCCCTTGTCCTCTCCTTCCGAGATGTGCAATCCCAGTTGGCGAGCTTTCTTCAACTTGTCTTCTGCACTAGTGGCGCTGATGATGAAAGTCTTCCAGTCCTTGAATTGACTTTCGCCCATCCAGAGGCTGATTGTGGGAAGCAACCTCTTTTGGCAGATTTCAATCAAGGAAGAATCTGGATTGCCAGAGGGCAATTTCATCGCGATTTGGCAAAACCGCTCAATGTAGTTCCTTGTCAGCTCCTTCTCACCTTGAACAATGTCCATGAGGGTGGACATTGTCACATCTTATCCTACCTCGTAGAACCTTTCAAGGAACATGTTTTTGAAGCCGGCGAAGGAATGGATGCAGTTGTCCGGCAGATTGCGGTACCAATCAAATGCTACCCCCTCCAATGCCCCGACGAACAATCGCGTGAGGATCGCATCGTCGTGCGACAAGTGGTCTTTTGTGACCTCGAAGTAAGTTATGTACCGGCTTGCAGAGGTCTTCCCGTCGTAGGGGTTGATGTTGAACGGCTTGTACCACGGAGGAAAGGGGACATCCCTCTATGCAGCGGGATATGTTTGTCGTATCTTCAAGTCTTGAGAGTATTCTCGTGCGTGGAACATCGCACGGAGCTCCTGGACTTCTTTCCTTGCCTCCTTAGCCTCGTCCGCAGTACTGGGAGCCGTCATTCTGGGTGGATTGTCACCCGGGGTTTGTGCAGTTGTGTTCGAGTCCGCATTGACGGTGGGACCCAAACTTGTCTGATCAGGCGTCCTTTCTTGAGGAGTTGGTAGGGCCACCTTGATTTCTTCTACCAACTTCACTAAGGTGTGAAGTATGGCCTCAAGAGTATCGAGGCACTGTCGATCGCTGGGACCGTCTTGATCATTCCCAGTCATGAATGCCGTTCTAAAACGAGGGACGGTAGAAGGCACGGTAGAAGAAGTACTCTCCGAATCATACCCTCACAGAGAGAAGTCGTCGGGGTACGTGGGGATGTTCTCCTCCGATTCGAACTCGGAGGAAATGTTACCCCCTGCAACGGAGGTTGCTTCATCTTGGGACCCATAGACGTCTGGGTCTGTTGCATCTATGGGGGGAACTGTCTCCCCTGGTTGATCTTCTTGGAACACCGAATTATCGTGGATGTTCAGGGGAGTGCTACCCCCAGCTTTTGCTACCCCCAGAGATATAGATGACGAATCTCCAAGTGTTGAAGATTTTGTCTTAGAGTGGGTGCCCTGATAAACTCCTTCTGCGGTGGTTGTGGACAACCGCCTGGATGCAACTTTTCTGGCCACACTAGTTGAGATCGTCGGGCTGGAAACATTTATCTTCTTCCCCGCCTTGCCGGTAGGGATCTTTCGAACAGAATTACATGAGGCGACATGAAGCACCTCGTCTCCTGAGCTTTATTGCAGGACCGATCCTGGCTGCTGCAGTCGTTGGAAGACGGACTGTCGGTCCTCTTGTACTGCTGTCTTGCTGCAGCAGCAGTTGACAATGACTTGAGTGCAGTGGTGTCCATGAAAGGACTCTATGCACACCAAGCTCTCTTCTCTTTTCTTGCGCTTGTGAAGAATCACATCACGCAAGTTACTCGTTTTGTGGGCCCGGGAGTCCCGAGCACACGAGTGTGTTGGCACCATGTTTGCTCCCTGATTGGGAGACTCTTGGGAACCACTCTGTCCGTTTGCCGCCGGGGACTGGACACGGTCGGTTCTGTACAACTTTCCATCAGAGGCCCGCCTAACAGTAAGCGGAGCTCTCTGATGGTCAGAGATTGGGATAGCTGAATGAGCTCGACGAGCCCGTGCTGCCCTAGACTTCTTCCCTCTAGCACCCAAAGGCGCATAGTAGGAAGAGTCCAAATTGTGCCGCACAGAGTCTGGCACATCCTTATAAGAGCACCTGAGGTCAGGACCGCATGAGAGACGGTCGAAGACTGAACCTGAGCCACGTGGAGCAGATGGTCTACGGCTGGGATTGGTGGCCGCATGAGTATTCATACGACTGGCATTTGTGGCCGTATCAACACTCGTACGGCTAGCATTTATGGCCGTATAAGAATTCATGAGGCTGGATTTGGCTGCCGCATGGGCATTCATGCGGCTGGCATTTGTGGCTGCATCAGCATTCATGCGGCTGGCATTTGTGGCCGCATCAGCATTCATGCGGCTGGATTTAACTGCCGCAGGAACATTCATGCGGCTGGATTTAGTGGCCGCATGAGCCTTCATGCGGCTGGAATTTTTGGCCGCATGAGCCTTCTTCATGCGACTGGCACCCTTATGCGACTTCTTCCTGGACCGCATAGAGTCCCCATTTGCTTCCTCAAGTCCAGCATCGTAGTGTTTTCCTCTGTCGGACTTGAGAACAACAAGCTCCTCTGTGGCCTGAAGTGGGGCCGCATGGGAGTCTTCTCTGCCGTCTTGGGCAGTAGAGAACGCCTCTTCTAGAGCTTGGAAAGGAGCGAAAGTCTTGGGCCTCCACTCCCTGCGGGTCTTCTTCGTGCGGGCTCGCTTCTGGACCGGGCCAGCGCTCCCGTCGGAGAGCATTTCTTCAAACGCCTGCTGGTCGAAGCGGACGACCAGCATCTGTTGCATGGAGCCAAGTTTGGCTGTGTCCGATTGCATCACCAACTTCTCAGCAGTGGAGAAGTTAGTCCCCAGCAGAGTCGCCATCGTGTTTGCTATTGATTATAAAAGAACAGAACAGTTTTATGGGAGGACTGAACTTTTAATTCACAATACAAACTCGCTCGTACAAAGAGAGCCTAGGAACAAAATCTAGGAAAAGCAATCTAAGTACAATTGTTTAGTTTTTCTGGAGGGTGACGGTAGAGGCTCGGGAGAGTGCTATCAACTTTGCCTTACTCCTTGGACGATCGGACGTAGCTTCTGCTCTGGCGAGGAAATGCTCTCTGTGTATGTGGGTTGCTAGTCTCTATGCTCGGGCTCTGTGTGTATAACTCTGTGTGTCTGGGGGTTTGCAAGGGAATAGCACCTTGCTATTTATTGAAATTTGTGAGGAATGGGGTGTGTAGTAACTGCGCCTTGAAAAGTGGGCGGTTGGGGATTGGTTAAGATTAACTTTGATCTGTTTTTTGGAAATCGATCTGGGCCGTTGTGTTGGTTGCAATAAATCTATATTATTATGATTTGTTGGTTGCAACAACTCCGAGTGGATAAATCTTAGTTAACCCTCTGTCACGTGTCCCAACTGCCATTATGCTGCGAGCCGTATGAACGGGGAGTCCTGGCAGAGCCGCATGAGTATGATCTGGTAATTGAGTCGCATGAGGATGGCCTCACAACTGAGCCGCATGAGGATGGCCTCACAACCGAGCCGCATAAGGGTGGCCTCACAACTGAGCCGCATGAGAATGGCCTCACAACCGAGCCGCATGAGGATGACCTTACAACTGAGCCGTATGAGGGTGGCCTCATAACCGAGCCGCATAAGGGTGGACTCACAACTGAGCCGCATGAGGATGGCCTCACAACTGAGCCGCATGAGGGTGGCCTCACAATATGTCACGCCCCAGAACCAGAATACTGGAGAGTGGGGGCAGACATAGCCAGCTACGTATATGAAATGGGATCCATCTCGCTATACGGTCACGGCTGTCTAGATACATGAGGGTTTATCAACAAGCTAGCAGTCTCTTAAGGTCATGAACAAGCCTATTGTCTCAATCACAAGCAAGTAAGTAAAAGTCACAAGATGTATGATCATTAAATATACAATAGTAAGGCATCCCAAACATTACATATTCAGTTGATCATAAAGCTAGTCATTACAAAATGTCAGGACTAGCAAGAGTTTAGTCATACATGATCAACCCTAGGATCTGTTAATCATGTTACAGCCCGTAGGCAGACAATAAGTAAAGTACAATCGAGCTAACAGGTGCTCGTCGGCTAAACGCCTCAAAAGAATATTTTTACAATAAAGTGGGAGATCAAAAATAAACCCACTCGTTGCCAGGGTTCCGTCTAGTGGCCACCATCTGGCTGGAAGGTCGGTAGATCCTCTGGAGCTGCTCCGAAATCTGGCCACACAAAACCAGCTGGGTCAGACCCCAGAAAGAGCAAGTACCACAAAGGAGGCTTCACTTAGGAACTAAAACCATCAATCAGCACAAGAGTATAAATAAAAGTAACAACTGGAAATAAATAAAGAAAATACATCAGGATGATATACGACGAGATAACCATGGAACTATGCAGAGAACCAGGTTACAACCCGTAAACCAAACAAGGACCGGGGTTGTAACCCTTCGTCTGAACAGAACTTGGATTCTCACCATTTATCGATAAAATAAATACAAGCATTTCGGTCATGCAGTAATCAGGATCAGGGCAAGACTAGACTGGTTAGACTCCATCGAATCATTTCACGGCCAAGCAAGAATTACGGCTTGATACTTTAACTAACTAGGGTTGTCACAAGCCTAATTACTAACAAGATGCAGTGAGATTATTCCACAGCCACAAGCCCTGCAAACCATCCAGGTTACCCGGGTTGAAAGATTAGAGTTGAATTCAGGTGGGTACATCGTCCAGGAAACGAATGTACCCTTAGGTAGCTTGAAGGGCGCAACATATGACAGTGTGCTGGAAATGTACCCTACTCGACGGCAGGCTACAGATCCCAAGGCGTGCCCAGGTAACGGGATTGCCTGTAGCTGGGAGATCTCTTTATGACTAGTGTATTAATCTAGTTATTAGCCTTAGTCCATTTCAATGGGTACTCCTGACCGTGGTACTTAGGAGTCCCCTCCTAGACATAATGCAAGACAGGACTGGATTATTTGTACAAGCACAATCATAAGGGCAAGACTAGACTAGTTAGACTCCATCCAATCATTTCACGGCCAAGCAAGAATTACGGCTTGATACTTTAACTAACTAGGATTGTCACAAGCCTAATTACTAACAAGATACAGTGAGATTATTCCACAGCCACAAGCCCTGCAGACCATCTAGGTTACCCGGGTTGAAAGATTAGAGTTGAATTCAGGTGGGTACATCGTCCAGGAAATGAATGTACCCTTAGGTAGCTTGAAGGGTGCAACACATGACAGTGTGCTGGAAATGTGTCCTACTCGACGGCAGGCTACAGATCCCAAGGCGTGCCCAGGTAACGGGATTGCCTGTAGCTGGGAGATCTCTTTATGACTAGTGTATTAATCTAGTTATTAGCCTTAGTCCATTTCAATGGGTACTCCTGACCGTAGTACCCAGGAGTCCCCTCCTAGACATGATGCAAGACAGGACTGGATTATTTGTATAAGCACAATCATCCACGGTGTCCAGGTAATTTATACAGGTCATGTCATGTCATGGAGCCGTCGCAACAGCTTATCAAGATATATCATGTCAGGTTATCATGTCAAGTGTACTGGTCAAGAGTGTACCGCGACGGGCCACTATCAGGTCATGTCAGGTTAGTCATGTCAGGAGTGCACCACTACGGGTCACTGTCGTGTCATGCTAGTTCCTTGTCACACCATGTCATGTACAATTATCATTCAATCATGCCAATGAAATCGTGATTTATCAAGTTCAGGACAAAAGGCGTAAGGATATAAAATGGACATAAAATATCTAATAAAATATCAATACACATGGCTATAGGAGAGCCATACGGCTAAGGCATATGCGGCCAGGAATGATCTCATGCGGCTGGAAGAGAACAGCCCATGCGGCTGAATAGGGTCAGGCGCATGCGACTAAAAGGGGAAGGGCTTATGCGGTCAAGGAGTATTAGTCATATGCGGCTCGGAGATCCACTCAGTCATGCGGCTGAAAAAGGTAAGACATATGCGGTCAGGAGGATAGGGAACTCATACGGATGGCGGGGGATGGGTCTATGCGGCTGGCTGACCAATCAAGTACATGCGGCCGGGGAGAAGCAACCCATGCGGCTACGGGAAGCAATGATTATGCGGTCAAGGGAAGCAAATCCATGCGGCTGGGAGACTGCGGTCTATGCGGCTCACGAGTGTTGAGTTCATACGGCTCGGGATGGGCGGAGTCCCATGCGGCAGCAGGGAGCAAGGCCTATGTGGCCAGAAGAAATACTCGTCGCATGAACTTGTCATGCGGTCGAGTCAAGGCAATAGTGCATGCGGTTGGAACTGACTTGCCGCATGAATGTTCATGCGGTCAAGTGCTACCATGCGGCTCGGGACTGTGCTTCTTCTCCAAATTTCCGAGAAGAAGTACACCATAAGCCATGGCTTCCAAGCTGCATAACTCTATCATCCGGAGCCCAAATCTGAACTTCCATAGGTCAAAATAGGGTAGAACAAAATTCTCTACAGCATGGAACCATCAAAACTCGGAAACAACAAGATTAAGTAGATCAAAACCCAAGAAATCCAAAAATAATATAAATATAGATCTACAAGAATCTAGCCATGGAAAGTGAAATTGCCAAGTTCTAAAGTAAGTTAGAATGCTGTAAGGAAGATAATGAAGCAATAAAATTAGAGTTCCTCCATGAAGCAAGTTGCACTTGCCTAGACCTCTCTTTCCCTCTCTCTGGTAGGTGAAGAATTAATGGAGGAAAGAAGGAGAGTAATGAAGAGAGAGAAGGAAGAATGGGTTAATAAATGGTAGTGGTGGTGGTAGGTAGGGGGTTCATCCTTGGTTCATAATAAACCAATAGCAATCCCAAACTGAACCAAGCCAACCCGAACCAAGAATAACCAAGCCAAACCAAACCAAGGAGATATGCAAATACAAGATAAAATACGTATACGTATTCCAAATACGTAATACGAACAACAGGCATTACAACTCTACCCACCTTAAAAGAATTCTGTCCTCGAAATTTAATTAAGAGGCTAGAGAGACAAGAACAAGCTATAATAATAACAAGCAAGCTATACTAGGTAATCAATCAATCACGCAAGCAAGGAATCGAAGGCATGAGGCATAAGGAAGACATTATACCTCACGAGTCAAACAGGTCGGGATATCGCGATCGGATATCATCCTCACGCTCCCACGTTGACTCACCCAAAGAGTGATGACCCCAAGCAACTCGGACTAACTTGATAGTCTTCTTCTTGAGGATCTTCTCTCTCCGGTCCAATATAGACACGGGCCGCTCCTCATACGAAAGGTTGGTACCAACAACCAATTCCGAATTATCTAGGATGTGGCTCGGGTTCGGGATATACCGTCGTAATTGGGATATATGGAACACGTCATGCACCTCGCTTAGCGACGGTAGAAGAGCGAGACGATATGATACATCTCCTACTCGCTCCAAAAAGTCAAACGGTCCTATATACCTAGGACTAAGCTTTCTCCGTACGCCGAAATGAATGACGCCACGGTTAGGCAAAATCCTCAGGAATACATGATCGCCGACCGAAAACTCTAGAGGGCGTCGATGAGAATCGGCCCAATGGCGCTGGCGATCTTGGGCAACTCGAAGATGATCTCTGACCCTTCTGACCACTTCAACTGTCTGGGCAATCATTTCTGGACCGAGCATCTGTCTCACTCCAACATCATCCCAGGCTAACGGAGATCTGCACTTCCTGCCATACAGTGCCTCGAACGGTGCCATCTGGATACTGGCCTGGAAACTGTTGTTGTACAAGAATTCCCCCAGGTACAAGTAATCTTCCTACGAGCCTCCGAAGTCAAGTGTACAGGACCGCAACATGTCTTCAAGAGTCTGGATCGTACGCTCCGACTGGCCATCTGTTTGCGGGTGATATGCTGAACTGAACTGGAGACGAGTCCCCAAATTCTCTTGCAGGCTACGCCAAAAGTGCGACATGAATCTTGAATCTCGGTCCGAGGTGATACTGACTGGTACTCCGTGCAACCTAACGATCTGTCTAAGGTACATCTCCGCTAGCTGTGCCGTCGACTGGCCCACTCTGAATAGAAGAAAGTGAGCCACCTTCATGAGCCGATCAACTATAACACAAATAGCATCTCGACCAGCTGGGGACCTAGGTAATCCAGTCACAAAATCTATGGTCACATGCTCCTACTTCCATTCTGGAATCTGCAAGGGCTAAAGAAGTCCAGCCGGTCTCTGATGTTCGGCCTTAACTTGTTGGCAAACCAAACACCGAGAGACAAATCGAGCTATCTCCCGCTTCATGCCATTCTACCAAAAGTGCTGACGGATATTGCGGTACATCTTCGTACTGCCAGGATGGATGGAATACTGAGAACTGTGCGCCTCTACCATGATCTCTTGTCTGATATCTCCACTGGGTACACAAAGACGCTTACCATGCCTAAGTATACCATCCTCATGAATGCATAACTCTGGTCTTCGTCCTGTCTCACACTCTGCTCTGAGCCGCTGAAGCTTGGAATCTGTTGACTGTGCCATCCAGATCCTCTCGACTATAGTAGACTGAACTTGCATACTGGCCATCAATGCCACACTGGAAGGGAGAACAACTTCAATACCCATCTTCTGAAGATCTGCTAACAGCTCTGGTTGCGCTGTTAGGAAATAAATGCCTGCTCTCCTGCTCAATGCATCTGCAACGACGTTGGCCTTCCCAGGATGATACTGCAAGTTGATGCCATAATCCACAAGAAGCTCTAGCCACCTCCTCTGACGCATGTTAAGATCCTTCTGGGTGAAAACATACTTCAGGCTCTTGTGGTCGGTGAAAATCTCTACCCTATCTCCATACAAATAGTGCCTCCATAACTTAAGTGCAAACACCACTACTGTCAGCTCCAAGTCATGGGATGGGTAATTCCTCTCATGATCACGAAGTTGCCGTGATGCATAAGCTATTACCTTCCCATGCTGCATCAGAACACATCCTAAACCTCTGTCCGAAGCATCATAATACACTGAGAATCCTCCGGTTCCATCTGGAAGTATGAGAATAGGAGCTGTTATCAATCCTCGCTTCAACTTATCAAAAGAATCCTGGCACTCTGCTGTCCAAGCAAACTGCGCATCCTTGCGGGTCAACTGGGTCAATGGCGCTAAAATTCGAGCAAAATCTGAAACGAACCGCCGGTAGTAGCCGGCCAATCCAAGAAAACTGCGAACTTCTGCAACTGTGCTGGGCATGATAAAGAAAACTAAGTAAGTAAGCCATCTTTCTTAATAAGCCAGCATTCTCATTCGTATTGCCATCTTGCCTTGAGCCAACGCTCACATTATCATCTGCGCAATCTAGGGTCTTAGTGTAATCAACATTCTACATCGGTGACAGGATAATAGAATGCCGATTACTCAATCTCTTTCCCACATCTTTGATATCATACATCTTTCCAACCAAAACTCAATGTACTCACCGCCCAATTCTTGGGACTTAGCATCTGTTTAGCATACGTTCATCGAGCTGAGGCTCGACATACTCACAGTCCAAGTATTTGGGACTTTTTCTTCACATGTCCTATATTTTATTACAACAAGCATACAATTCATTGAAATAGTTCGCAACAGCTTTTGGGTCATGTGATTAATTATCTTTCATTATCTTTTTAGGTTCCTTGCAAGGTGTTATTCAGCAACTCAACATGGAAACATAGCATACAATCCTTTTATTAAGCGTGAAGCTAAAGGATCTTCGAAGGGTTCAACAATAATCACATTTAAAAGACGATTTCTGCCATGATCGCATAGCCTTCCATGCGATCATTTGCATATTCCAAGTCCAACAAGGCTTCATCGAACCAACTATCCATCATAAGGTATCTTGCGGGTCGGGGTACTACAATTTATACCACTCAGAAAAAGTTTCGTCCTCGAAACTTAAACAAAACTTATCCCCATAATTCCAACTAAATTTATGAAACTTTCTAACGATTAACTTGTACTATTAACATTTCTTTGCCATATCTCGATTAATTTCAAATGATGTACCATCTCGCCACAACATCCCAATTTAATTCAAAATAGTTTACCATCCTTGTTCTGTCCTCCAACACTCGTACTATTTCTTAGCACATGATAATCTTTTTCTGTGGCTTCGTTTGAATTCAGCATACCACTTAGTTGGAATCATACACGTATTTTAGGCATCCCAGAAATACATGCATTTCGACCAAGTTCAGTGATCCAGAAAATGAACGAGCTACATGTATAACTTTATTCCCAATGTTAGCAATTCCTCTTGAGCATCTCGTATAGCCGCAATTTACTTATTCAATTCTCCAACCAACCAATAACACAATAAATGTTACAAATTTCAACTTGAGTAATTTTCCCACAGTCGATCCAAAATATTCCCAAAGTACTCCGACTTAGTTATATCAAGTTTGCCAATGAACCCAGAGTTCCCTTTCAAGTCCATTGTCATTTACAACGCCAAAATGATCAATCTAGTACCCACAATTTTATTTCGACACCACGATTCTTTTCGACCAAATCATGTACCCATTTGGTTCGCATCCATAAACTTTATTTGCAACTTGTAAAATTTTCGATTATGATCCATCTTCCAAGTTGTACCATCGTTCCAATCACTATATTACTAATCATCTAGCATCCGTATATCGATCATTTAGTGGATATGACATAACTCATTTGGCTAAGTCATAATTCGACAATCGTGTATTCCACCCAAACACGTTATTCATGCAACAACATTATTCACCGACCAGGTCTATAACATAATAATGCATCTCGATACTTATTTGTATTCCAGCCATCAGAGTCTCATAAGGAACATCTACTCTTTCATGCATCAAGGGACAAGTACTCATTCTCTATGCCTAAATAATCAAGGGTCATAACTTGTTGATTCGGGACATATCAAATTTTCTCAAGCACAGCTGCACAACGTGTATAGCCATCTATTTTCTCAAATCCATTCTCTAACTTTTTGGTCGTTGATACAAATTTCTGCATCTTCTAAATCATTTACAACATCTCAATATGCGTCTAACATTACTATCAATTTGTCGATGTCCAACATGCAACTCTATCTACTCAATTCCAACATCATTCAATATTCGGTCTATATTTTTTCTATAAAAATCTTTTGATAGAAATATCCTACCATCGTTGCCGAGCCTACAATCGTGTCATCTAACTGATTCAAGTCATCGCTGAATCTATAATTCATACCTTTTCCAACTAAGGCATTTATTTCATATTTTTTGAATTCTCATTACCCAACATAATGCTAACTGTCAGAGCCTAACAATGGTTCTTCCGAACACATCAAAATCTCGCAACGAGTTTATCCGAACTCAATCATCAAGGGACATGCCTAGCCGTCATGTATCAATCGTAATCCCAGCTACAACTCGATACTACCCAATATTTTATAGGTAAAGCAATCACTATATTATGAACAGGGACAAGGGACATCTTATCGCTAAGAGGGTAGATCCATATACCACTAAGAGCTCATGCCATCTCCGACACAATATTCCTCTTCGCATCAAACCAACGTCCATAGTGGACTATCCATCCCACAGTGGCTCTACTGACCACAAATACAAACTCAAAATCCCTCGCATTCGTATCCGAAATATAACCCAGCCAATACACATAGGCCAACTCAAATTTTTGTTGATTCTCGTTCATTGAGACCATGCACATTCTGTTCCAACATACCATGCCATCACCCACTGCCGATTGCATCATAACAATTGACTTCTATGAATCCCATACTTAAGACATCAAGCAC
Organism: Iris pallida; assembly: GCA_029216955.1. NCBI lineage: Eukaryota > Viridiplantae > Streptophyta > Magnoliopsida > Asparagales > Iridaceae > Iris > Iris pallida. Next base: position 22,257,980 of record JANAVB010011199.1, on the reverse strand, counting down.
ACATTACCCACTTATTGTCGCATCACATTATTGTTATTCGTTTTGATATCATTAAGCATTCAATAAAGCATACACACATAGCCCACATATTTAGACTTATTGTATGGAATACCCAGTGAGCAGCCAGAAGGATCAACAAATTTTCAGTCAAGAGAACACCTTAGAATAATTTGGAAACAATACTGAATAATCTCAAATGTATTTGAGTCATCGTAGAAACAACTTTGATTTTATTGCGGAAGCAACTTTGAGTAATCGCGAAAGCAACGTTTGAGTCATCGTAGAAGCAGCTTTGAATCATCATAAGAGCAACTTTGATTGAACAAATCAAAATAAGAATCCAAGGACGTAAAGCCGTGCTCTGATACCATTATGTTACGCTCCGATCCCGGAGGATTGAAAACTAGCCACTGGACGTGATGCCGTACAAGTCTAGATTATACTTGTATAAGACAAAAATATTACAGTTCCTGGTATTTCTCAGAAAACAACGACAGCACAGCAAAACCAAGTAGATAAATTGAAGTCACACAACTTATGCGGAAATGTATCTCTTTATTGATTATCCCAAATGATTCAAGACTTGCAGCAGAATACAGAGTTTACAACAGGTTACAAGACTCTTGAATAACCAACTGAATATATATACTTGCCATTTAGGCTACAACTGAGTATGTCGTCTGTGCCTACAATGAACTTGCCAATTTGGCTACAATCTCACTGGTACTTTTGAATTACACTATTCCATACATTATGTCCCGTATAGCAGAAGACATCGTCATGTAAGAAGAGCTTCTGTACACCAATCTGATTCATCGATGCCAAGCACTGATCAAACGATTTCCCCCATGCATGAGCACTTGAAATATTTTCCATAATGTGGTTACAAAATGACCATGAGAATAATTGATAGCTAGTGGACCCCATCTTCTACCATCACTGATGGACCTTTTCCGTAAATTTCGAGGACACAATTATTTTAAGGTGGGTAGATTTGTAACCCCTCTTCCCGAAATATTGAAAATATTTGTTTTATTATTTATTTGAATTAAATGGTAATTTTTGGAATTTTATAAATAGTTAATATGATAGATGGCCTTAGTCATAGTTGAGATTTGGAGTAAAAGGTGACTAGAAATCGTGGGACGGATAGTGCAGTGGCGTGCCTTAACTAATGTTTTAGCCATGATAGGGAAGACCGAGCCGTATGTGTACTCTATCTAGGAAAACTATTCAAAGTTGTGACTTGAACCTAGTAAATGGTTAATTAGGATTTATTAAGAATTTTGACTTTTAGGAGATCCGGTTGTACCAATTTAGTCCGGGCCTGGCCCAAGCCAAACCAAAACCTATGAATAGGTGTTATGTGTGCAAAGACGTTCATGTGGATATATTTTATGTATATGCGTAAACGTTGTAATTTATGGACTAATAGTTATTTTTAAATAGTTGTTATATGTATAGTCTAAAAGTTATTTGATATTAAATAGATTCATGCATTAAATATATAGGTGTGTACTGGTATATAATATTTGCTTCCAAACCCTTAGTATTTTATTCCATGTGATCCATTTATTATTTAATTATTTACTAGTTCTTATTTATTTACTTATCTATTTATTTATGTATTTATTTAACATATAATTTATCTTAACAGAAATTGGACTTATGGTACAAGCATGGGTTATGCTTTAGAGTATTTTAAATATTTTCTTGAATTTATTTAAAGTATATATATATATATATATATATATATATATATATATATATATATATATATATATATATATATATATATATATATATACTTTAAATAAATTCAAGAAAAATATTTAAAATACTATATATATTACTTTAGATATCTAAATAAGTGAGTATATCTACATATAAGAATATCTATACATTAGGTATACATATATATAACTAGTAAAAGGAAATAAAAGAAAAAAAATAACCAAAAACCCCAACCCATGAACACCCGAGCTCTCCCCACCCGAGCCCAACATACCAGGCCGACCCCAACCCGATAGCTCCACACACAAACACACACACAGACACACACACACACACATACACACACACACACACACACACACACACACACAAGAAGAGAGGACGAGAGGTAAACCCTAACCCAACCATGATGACCCCCTCCCCCAGCCCTGGTGCCGCTGCACGCGGCCAACGGCGGCCACGGCCGCACGGATGCAACCGCGGACAGCAGCAGTCCCGCGGTAGCAGCAGCATCTTTACAAAGCTGCCCCGGCGTCATCGCTCCACCATTCTTCAAGCCGTCTTTTCAGGTATAATCATAACCTAACCATCTAGAATCTCGATCAATTAGTTAGAAACTAAACGGATTGTATTCGACAAGAAATCGATACAAAAATTATGAAAATCTGTTCAACTTTGAACAGAAAACTCGAGCGAGACCCCTATCTTTGAAGGCAACATTCTATCAATCCATAGACACACTTCAAAAACTAATTGAACCATCCTTTAGATAACATATATGATAGTAAAACTCTTTTTATAGATCCTGGTTTCATTAAGTAGGTACAAAGTGATTTGATTTCCATAATGAACAAAAATAGTTTTTAAAACAGTGTGAAATTTAATAAAACTCACCGATATGGTGTGCGCCCCGACAAACTGGGTGACGTGGTTGCAACTCGTAAGCATTGAAAGGTGAGTACGGATGTTACGGACATGTGAGATTCGATAGAACGCAATTTCGTTGTGCGTGCGCAACAAAATCAAGGCGTATCCGTCGGGATACCCCATATTGGACCCTTTGCAAATTAGTCAATTACTTCGTGCATGTTCGTCTTATCGAGATAAAACTTATGCCAACAGGATTGTGTTATTTTTCTGGTCCTATATGCCAAATTTGGTCTGATTCTGAGAAGGTCGACCGGAACGCTATTTTGATGGGCCTGCGACCCGATCCAACGGATGAATTTGTGCACGGCCCGCCAGAATTCAACTTTGGACATATGGTTGTGTTTGTCTCATCAAACCGGACCCATAGACATATAGTTTGACGACTTTAGAGACCGTAGATACTGGCACGCTTTTTGGTGCAAAGCGGGCCCAACGAAAGATATCATTTTGACCCAAAATTACCGTTTTCCTCCTGTATCCAGAATTGGACTTATGGATAGGCTATCCTAGATAATTTAACTATTCTGAATACATTAGTAATATCTGTTTCAGCCTCCGGATATTGTTGTGAGGGTTGACTTTTGTGGCTTGTCGTTTGACTGGATAATGTTGGTTCTATGTGCTAGCACCAAGCAAGTATACCTTGCCTTCCTCTACAACTTTATTTACGTGCTTATTCCTCTCATTATCTAGTTTTCCTAGTTGGTTATTAACATGTGTTTTGCTCATATCATGCATATTAGTTGATATATATATAGTCCGTGCTCATAGTTAGCCTTTTAGTTCATATTGGATCTGTTCTCACATGTACCTTGACTGAGTCGTATTGTGTCATCACATGTACCTTGACGGAGTCGTATCATGTCATAGGACGAGTGTGTCATAACTGAATTGCTATTTTCTTGTTTCAATTTTCTCAACCTGTAAGTCCTCACTCGGGGCGAGGGTTGACTATTTGCACCCGCGAGTCCACACTCGGGGCGAGGGTGTTTGTCTTGAAATAACCTGTGAGTCAACACTCGGGGCGAGGGTTAGTGATTTGTTCAAACCTACAAGTCCACACTCGGGGCGAGGGTTTGGTATCCGTTGATCTCTTGTTTTCCTATTTTCTTCTAGCAGTTCATTTATGCGTAGTTGTTCTCGTATCCAGGTTTCATAGTCACCTGTCAGTTTCTGTCTCTTTTCTATTTATTTCTTTATACATGATAAACTGTTAGATAGGCATGTTTTATGTATCTTGCTAGTCCCCTGAGGACCTGATGATCTCTTCAGGTAGGTGATTGTACGGTGTTAGTTAGCTGATCATGATGTGGTTGATTACTTCAGATTCAGGTATCTTTCCTGGTTACACGTTTATATCTGTTATTTGTACTCTGCTTATTAGCTTAGTTTTATAGACTCATGTTATTTCTTGGAAGTCTAATCGAACATATATGCTAGTGGGCTGTAGACCATGAACCATAATGTTCATTCTTATTTTATATTCTTCTTGTGGATTGAGATATAGTTAGCTTACCATATTAGACGTGATACCCTATTCTGGACGGTGTATACGTATTCGAGTTGGGTTGGAGTCCGCTTGATACATAGCTAGCTTGCTCACGCGCTCGCATCCCGAAAAGCGGGTATGGATCGTGACAAGTTTTTTGGTGGCCCATGCAGGTCAGAGCATATCGTATCGGTTACGTAATTGTACTGATATGAGCCTGCGAATATGATTAAACCCTTAGGAATCTCAATCCATACTGCCTTGAAAATTCTCTTATAAATTTCTCTATCGTCCTTGAAACTTTGTATTTGCTCTCGATTATTCTTCTTTGCCTTTCCGTACCATTGATTCTCGTCCCTTCCGATTTTGGGGTGACGAATGATCGTGCTGTCTAGAAAATATCCAAAATTCTTAAGTTATATGTAGGGTAGTTTGATTATTGAATTTTGGTTGCTTGATAGATATGAGAGGATTAGATATGCCATATGTCATAGATATCTAGTGATATAGATTTTTGTAACTAGCGTGCAAGGTTATAAATTTTATGACATCATGTGTTGAAGGGGTAGTGTGACCAAAGGTGGGTAGAAGTCCTCGAGGGTTTGTAGTTATGAAATGACCATGAGAATAATTGATAGCTAGTGGACCCCGTCTTCTACCATCACTGATGGACTTTTTTCTTAAATTTTGAGGACAAAATTATTTTAAGGTGGGTAGATTTGTAACCCCTCTTTCTGGAATGTTGGAAATATTTGTTTCATTATTTATTTGAATTAAATGGCAATTTTTGGAATTTTATAAATATTTAATTAAATAGTTAATACGATAGATAGCCTTAGTCATAGTTGAGATTTGGAGTACAAGGTGACTAGACATCGTGGCACGAATAGTGCAGTAGCGTGCCTTGACTAGTGTTTTAGCCCTGGTAGGGAAGCCGTTTGTGTACTCTAACTAGGAAAACCATTTGTAAATCCCCTAAATTTTTACTATAAATTTTTTTAAAATTTATTTTGGTATTGATTATTATTTTTGGTATTGTACGACGAGTACAAATGCGTGATACGAAATATTTAATCAATTTCTAAATTTTTTTTATTATAAGCTTTCAATAAATATAGCTGAATAAATATTTCTTCTACATACTTATATCGTAAAGCATTTTTATTCATTTTATGTGACATACCAAACCTTTGCCAAAACTTATGTTTTATTTTCTTATAAAAAGTTATTTTTATTATACAAATATGGTTATTAATTTCGAAAATAATAATTATGTAAATATTTTTTTCATATGCGAGTACATGAAATTAAATCCATGTGTATTTTTTTTCGAAAACCAATTGTATTTATTTTATTTATTTTCAAAAGGCATTTCAAACATTTAAATATTTTTATGATTTTCGAAATTATTTAAATTGTGTTTATCTTATTCAATTTTTAAACTAAGGAGGGGATTTATTTGGATTTAAATTGGACTTAAATTGGATTTGGATTGTATTTGCATTTGGATTGGATTAAATCATTTGAAATTAAAAGTGGGATTATCCACAAGGGGGATTTAATTTACAACCAGTCCATATCCAACTAGGACTCTCACCTCCTATATAAGGAGAAACCCTTGCTCTTTTCCAAGAAGATTTTCACAATCCAAATTCTCCACCAAAATTTGTGCATCGTGTCCGTGTCCCTATTCCCATCCAATATATTTCTATTTGTACAAATATATTGTTTTTCCGTGTCCGACAGTCCCAGACACCACCAATACAGACTCACCCTCATCTCTTCCCCCTTCGTTCCACCTGACAATCGTCGATGCCACCACAGGGACCACATACGCCGCCATCACAGGCACCCCGTCGCCTCCCGACTACCAACACATCACCCCCGATAATCGTCGTGGCCAATACTGGCTGACCTGGCACCCCCAATAACTACCATCACCGTCACCCTCGCCGAAGTTCTCCCCTACTATAGCCTCGTCACCATCGACCCCTCTTTCTGACACCACCACCAGCATCTATCCCTTCGCCAACCACCCAAATCCAACCACCCACTACCCAACTCTCCGATGAACATCCACACAAGCTCCCGACGATACCTGCCACCACCACCACAACCGTCACCGTCATCACCACCACACAATAATAACAATAACAACAATAAAAAAACCAGCACATCGTCGTCCTTCGGCCACTACGACCGGAGTGGCAGACCATCGCCACCAAAATCCCTAAAACAATAAACAAATAAAGACATCACCACCACCGCGGCCACCGCCGCGACAGTCCATAACCACACACACTACCTCCACCATCACTCACCTCCCTATGGCCGACGAGCTCCGCCGCGTCGAGAATCCCCCGCCACCATGTCCCTCAGCCTGGCCGCCTCAGCCCCGCGCCTACGCACGCGACTAGCATCATGTATCCGTACGAGTCCGGCACCATCCACTCCGCGACCGTCTGACAGGTCCGTCCGTCGATCCCCTCCATTGCTAGATCTGCCTCCGCGCTCTCTTCGGTGGCCTTCTCTTCCTCTCTGCCGTGATCCTCCCGACTTCCTATGCCGGCGATGAGGCCGTTCCCCCTCTGCATGGGCGTAGCCCCAATGCACGAGGTAGACCGCCCAACGCTCAGGCCGACGAGCCGCCCGCGCCGGCTTGAGCCCCCCTACAAGCGTGCCTCCGTCGTTCTGCCGAACAGCTTTGGTAACTCCCCTCTCTCCGTCTTCTTCTTCCTCTTCTCCCTTATTCTAAATAAGAAGGTGCAGCAGCTGCTGCATTGGGCTTAAGTGTGTTTTTTATTTTATTTTATTTATTTTTATTTGTTGTTGTTTGTTATTAGTGTTGTTTTCTTAGTTTTTGTTTTGTTATTATTATTATTACTATCATCATCATTATTATTATTATTATTATTATTATTATTATCATTATTTATTATTATTATATTTTTTGTGATTGTTTGTTTTGGGTTCCCTTCTTTTTACTATTAGTATTTTTTATTAATTATTGTTATAATTAGTGTATTTTGCCAACTAATGTTTTCATTTAAACCCTATAATTTTTCAAATTATATTTATGACATAAATAGTATATGGCTTACATATAAGTTCCAACCTGGCTTGGAAGTTTAAAATATATTACTATGTATTTTTGAGCTAAAACGCATTTTGATGAATTAAATTTTATTTTATTTTTTTAAAATAAATTCTTCCATTAAAATTTTATAAAGTATTTTAGCTAATAGGACATAGTTTTCCACTAATATAAATAAATATTTTATAGATGAAAACATATCTAGTTTTATGTTATACAAAAAAAATGTTTCAAAATTTAAGTATCTATTTTCCTCAAAATTCTCTTTTTATGTCGTCATAAGTTCTGGTCCATGACCAAGCTCTTTATTCCTATTCCCTCGCCAAATCCGTACCTCCTCCAATCGCCCCTAACTAACATGACCGTTCTTGACCCGATGGAACAGTCCATGCCTTCATCAGAGATCGTCTTACGTAGCTGTATCACCGAAGCCATATATTGTGCCACCATGAGCATCGCACCACGCTAGGAGTCTTTACGAAGTAAGATACCTTGCCATTAGCTGATTATTTTACTTTAGCTCATATTCATGCATTATTCATTATTTATTTTCTATAAAATAAACTGTGATACATGGCATAAGTCGATAGAATTCTTACTGTTTAGTTCTATTTCCTGCTATGTACTATTTTCTTATACATTAAACTTAGATTTAAGGGACCACCCTTTGTGTGTTGCATTCATAGGCCTTGACACAATTGTACCACGTTGTTGTGAGTCACATATAGAACTCGGACATGCGTGACTGGCTGGCCACCAGTACGTATAAGCCGTGCGATAGGATTAACCGCTAATAGAGGTTGCATGCTTAGTTTGACTTACGAGGTTTTGTGTTGTGGATACAACATAGTAGGCATTGGGCGGGAAGGACAATACCTTAGCGTATGGACTACTATGCACTTTACCTTTTGTAACTCGTGAGCTCCACCGGAGATACGGGTGATATTACCCATGATTACTGACGGCCACTGGCGTTCTGCGGAACGTTATGCTCTTATTGATTGGGCCTCTGGTGCCCCAAGTAGGGACCATGTCGATCCCATTTTAGTCAAGGGCCCATGAGTTGGAGGGTGTTCTTAAAACTGTATTCACTTAGATTGGTTAGGCACCCTTATCCGTTAGGTATGAGTACTCTTGGTTTGGGTACTTGTATCTGACCGTGGCTTAGAACAATAACTTGATCGCGGATTAGTTTGCCACATCTTGTCCTTGTTTGGTTGTAGGTGTGGCTTACTACTCCGATGAGAAGGTATTGAACCTTGTTGGGGTCCGGATACCATATTGGATTCATGACTTGGAAAGATACTTCATCGTGGGTTAGTGTGCCATCTCCTGTCCTTGTTTGGTTGAAGGGATGGTACGCTAATCTAAATGGTGAGGTATTGGACCATGTTATGATTCGATCTTACTTATTATTATTGAGCAGTATTTATTCAATTTATATGGCATGATATTATGTATCTTGTTACGTCCCTCTGAGGACCTGGTTATCTCTCTAGGTGTGTGTTCATGTCTTCCGCAGGTATTCTAGCCGAGGTCAGTGATCTTCTTCATTTATTCGAAGATGACGTGTCTTGGATCTATCTTGCTACTTTTGTCAAATCATTTTATATATCATGTACTTCTTTCCTTTTATTTGGTTGGTAGTGGATGTGTCTCCACCCAACACATTATACCAAGACAAATCATGGTTATTATATGATATCTTTTTGCATTTCTGTGGATAGAGATTTAGTTAGTTGTGGTTTACTGTATTTTACAGCTTATGTATCCATACGAGGCCTATGTACTTCGTATGTATACAACTGGCATGTCTACGTTCCTAGTTCTACGTATTTTGGGACTGGGGCGTTACACCATTCAAAGTTGCGACTTGAACCCAGTAAATATTTAATTAGGATTTACTAAGAATTTTGACTTTTAGGAGACCCGGTGTACCAATTTAGCCCGGGCCTGACCCAAGCCAAACCAAAACCCATGTATAGGTGTTATGTGTGCAAAGACGTTCATGTGGATATAGTTTGTGTATATGCGTATACGTTGTAATTTATGGACTAATAGTTATTTTTAAATAGTTGTTATATGTATAGTCTAAAAGTTACTTGATATTAAATAGATTTATGCATCAAATATATAGGTGTGTACTGGTATATGATATTAGCTTCCAAACCCTTAGTATTTTATTCCATGTGATCCATTTATTATTTATTTATTTACTAGTTCTTATTTATTTATTTATTTATGTATTTATTTACCATATAATTTATCTTAATAGAAATTGGACTTATGGTACAAGCTTGGGTTATGCTTTAGAGTATTTTAAATATTTTCATGAATTTATTTAAAGTATGTATATATATATATATATATATATATATATATATATATATAATATATATATATATATATATATATATATATATATATATATATTCTGAAGATTATGATATAATATTTATATATATATATATATATATATATATATAATATAGAGATATATATCCTATATATATTATAATATATTATATATATCTATATATAATATATATATTACTTTAGAAGATATATATATCTATATTATATAAATATTTTTTTTTAGAATATATATAAATATATAGATATCTATAATATAATATATATATATATATATATATATAATATATATATATAATATTATATTTCTAAGTGTATATATATATATATATATATATATAATATATATATATATATATATATATTATATATATATAATATTTTATATACTTTAGAATATATATATATATATCTATATATATATATATATATCTATATATATATATATATATATATATATATATATATAATATATATATACTATATATATATATATATATATATATATATATATATATATATATACTTTAGAATATATAAAAAAAAAAAAAAAAAAAAAAAAAAAAAAAAAAAAAAAAATATATTATATATACTTTAGAATATATCTATATATATATATATATATATAATATATATATATATATATATATCTATATATATATATATATATATATATATATATATATATATATATTCTAAAGTATATATATATATATATATATAAACTATATATTTTATATATATATATATATACTTTAGAATATATATATATATAATATATATTATATATATATATATATATATATATATATATATATATATATATATATATATATATATATATATATATATATATATACTTTAGAATATATATATATATATATATATATATATATATATATATATATATACTTTAGAATATATATATATATATATATATATATATATATATATATATATATATATATATATATATATATATATATATATATATATATATATATATTCTAAAGTATATATATATATATATATATATATATATATATATATATATATATATATATATATATATACTTTAGAATATATAGGAGGTCGGCCTCCTGACCACCTCTCTATTGAAGAGTTTACGAATTTCACAATTGCCACAGGAATGGTTGAGCTTCAATATTCTGGTAGCTGCTATACTTGGATCAAGTCTAAGCAGGATGGTCGTCGGGGATCCAGATTGGATCGGGTCTTAGTTGATAATTCATGGTTAGAGATGGCGCCTCTATCTTCGGTCGAGCACCTCAATCGAGCTGAGTCAGACCACGCGCCATTATTGACCCAATTTAAATCTAATGTGGCAATGGGTAGAAAGCATTTTAGATTTCTGGACTTCTGGGTTAAGCATGAAGGATTCAAACCCTTGATCCAACAAGCTTGGTCCTCGGTTGATCATAGACTTACTATTACTCGAGTATCCCTTCGACTTGAAGCTTGCAGAAAGGTTCTCTCTACTTGGAGTCGACTCACGTACGGAGATATTTTTTAACAGGTCAAGAATGCGAAAGATGATGTATTGGCAGCGAAGATTTTACATGAACAATATAATACTGCTGAGAGTCGGCAACAACTATCTAGGGCCACCGCAATCTTAAAGCAACGGGTTAGCATAGAGGAAGTTTACTGGAAACAGAAATCCAGGATAAAATGGGATTTGCAAGGTGATAAAAACACTGCATATTTCCATGGGTGTGTGACTAATCGGAAGCGATCACTTCAAATTCACTCTAGTACTAAAGAAGACGGGACTATTTTGAAAGACAAACTTTTGATACATGCTTATGCCAAAGAGTTTTACTCTAAACTATACCAAAGAGGTGATATCCAGGAGGAGTCAGAGATGGTTGAGAACATTCCTTGCTTGGTGACTGATGAGGAGAATGACAAGTTGATTGCAATACCTTCTTCGGAAGAAATTCTTGAAGCTATTAGGTCGCTCGATAAAAATAGCGTGCCAGGGCCAGATGGGTTCACGCCGCTATTTTTCATCTCATGTTGGGAAATCATTGGTCAGGACTTGACTGAGGCAGTGGGGCTTTTTGTCGATGGGTTTGCATTGCCTCGCTCTTTTACTAATACTTCTCTTGTATTGATCCCGAAGGTGAAACAAGCCAAGTACTTTGGAGATTATCGGCCAATAAGCTTGTGCTCGGTGATGAACAAGGTTATATCTAAACTGTTGTCCCGTCGTTTAGCTCCATTGTTGCCCCGGATTATATCTCCCGAACAGAGTGGGTTTGTGCAAGGCAGAGAAATTGTCGATAATATTCTACTTGCTCAGGAGATGATGGCTCGAATGAACAAGAAGAACAGAGGCGGAAATGTTACAATCAAACTAGATATGATGAAGGCCTATGACAGGGTTGATTGGAGATTTCTTATGAAGGTGCTTAGAAAATTTGGTTTCCATAACAAATGGGTCGATATGATGCTTAGGCTTGTGAACAATGTATGGTATGCCCCTTTGATCAACGGGGAGTCGACAGAGTATTTCCAGGCTTTCTGTGGCGTACGGCAGGGAGATCCCCTTTCCCCAGCTCTGTTTATTATTGCGGCGGAGGCTCTCTCGCGCAGTCTGAAGCAATTGCCTAACTCAGATGGTTTTACTGCATTCATCTCACCTCGAGGATGTCCTCCTATTACGCATTTGGCTTACGCAGACGATATTCTTCTTTTCTCAGCTGGGGATGTTAGGTCTGTCACTAAAATTACAGATCTGCTAACGCGGTATGAGGCCGCCTCCGGACAAATGGTAAATAAGTCTAAGTCATCTATCTTCATGTTGATGTCAGTTCTTCAGGACAGAGGATCTGAATTGGCTCAAAGAACATGATTTAGTATTGGCTCCCCGCCATTTACTTATCTTGGGTGTCCTATTATGGCAGGTAGACGAAATGGGGGCATGTATGAGGAGTTACTCAACCGTATTAGAAGCAAGATTGAAGGTTGGCACAACAAAATTCTCTCTCCTAGTGGGAAATTAGTGTTAATCAAATCTGTTCTAACGTCCATTCCTGTGTACACGTTAGCGGCTTGTAATCCCCCTATTGCAGTATTGCATCGAATGGAGTCCATGTTCTCGAGCTTCTTCTGGGGCAGTCAAGATGGTATTGTGAAGAAGACATGGCTTGGTTGGGATCGAATTGCAAGAACTAAACATGAAGGCGGGCTCAGGATCAAACGACTGGAGGACATGATGGATGCTTTTACTATAAAGTTGTGGTAGAAGTTTCTGACTCAAGAAAGCTTATGGACTGCATTCTTCAAAGCCAAGTATTGTGCGAACAACAGTCCTTCTAATATAATGCTTACATCTAATGCTTCCCATGTCTGAAAGCGTTTGATCGCAGGGAGAGGTATGGCTCATCATAGAATTTTTTATCTCAATGAGACCTGGAGTTGGGGACAAACTCAGTCGGGCAAATTTACTTTAGCTTCTGCCTGGGATATTGCAAGGGTACACAGGCCTATTCTATCACAATTCACTCATATCTGGAGTAGTTGCATACCAGTCAAGTGGTCGGTATTGCTCTGGAGAATACTGCACAATAAATTACCTACAGATGATAACATTATTCGTCTCGGGTATAGCATGGCTTCTAAATGCCATTGTTGTGTTGAAAACAAGTCGGAATCATTGGAACACTTGCTGAATCAGAGTGATATGGCTAAGGCAGTTTGGGGAGCTGTTCAACATGATTACGGAGTTAGGTCTCGTGCTCGGACACTCACAGAACGTCTTCGAAATTGGTGGAGGAAAAAGAAAAAGCATAAGAAGGAGATTGCTGCAGCGGCTGTGCTCTGGGTTCTTTGAAAAGACAGAAACAAATGGAGATATGAGAACTATTCGTACACTGTCGACAAGCTGATTGCAGAAGTTCATAGACAAGTGGGGAAGGCAACAATCCGTTGTAGACACACCTAGTGTCCTCTTTTGTACTGGATTGTCTAATATTCAATAAATTTTTTGGGGTTTGGAATATATATATATATATATATATATATATATATATATATATATATATATATATATATATATATATATTACTTTAGATATCTAAATATATGAGTATATCTACATATAAGAGTATCTATACATTAGGTATACATATATATATAACTAGTAAAAGGAAATAAAAAGGAAATAATAATAATAACCCAAAACCCCAACCCCTGAACACCCGAGCTCTCCGCACCTGAGCCCAACATACTAGGTCGACCCTAACCCAATAGCTTCACACACACACACACATATTTGAAAAAAGAACTTTATTGATGTATCTGACGCAAAATGCCGAAGCCTATACAAGTAAGCGCATCAAGCGCGGGCTGAAAAACAGACAAGCAAAAGGTCTGTAGCAGAGAACCGCTCGCAAGGACGAGCGCCATGCTAGGACAGAATAGACCGGACGAAATCCATGGAATATGAGCAACACCTTCCGGTCTTGGAGATTTGCCATAAGGTTTCTCTAAGCAACTGGTTGGGGTTGTATTGGCGACCTTCATATCTGAATTTGTTTCGATTCTTCCAAAGGACCCAGATCCCAGCGGCTGCGACGATCTGATGCCCGTGGGATGAGCCCCAACTGGCGAGAAGATCGTTGAAGCCCCCGGCTTGAAGATCGTGCCTACATCGAAGGAAGAGGCTGTCCCATAGGCCAGTGGCGAGGTCGCCGAAGAGAAGGATGTGCTCGACGGTTTCTGGCCGGTGAGAGATGCAGCAGTAGCATTTCGATGCCAGGCTGAAGCCGATGGAGGTTAGGGAGTCGTCGGTAGGCAGCTTTCTGCGGTAGGCTCTCCATAGCAGAATAGACCATTTAGAAGGAATGCAGGACTTCCCGAAAGGGGGGATGATTGGGGATGGCACACCAATGCCTCTAATTACTGTCTTGGCCGACGCTAACAAAAAGGTTCCGTCGGATGAGGGAATCCACTTCCAGAAGTCTAGATCGTTACAGAGATGGGTGCCAGCGGCGGCAAGTCTGCCTTCGGCCTCTGGGCCAAGCCAGTCTCTGATCCTGTCCTATTGCCGGCCGGATTCAAAATTCTAAAGATCGCGGATCAAGCAGTTCGAAAGGGCATTAGGGGTTGGAAGGAGGACGGCGTTACCGAGCCATCGTTCATGGCGTAGCGATGACCAACCGTTGCCAGGCTGTAAGCGAATGTGGGATTCAGCAAGGTGACGCCTATGAAGGATGCAGCGCCAGGATGCCGACGATCTGTTGTTAGCAACCACGGTCGCGGGGTGGTGATATCGAAAGTATCTGGCCTTCATGAACCTGGTCCAGAGAGAGGTGTCCGTGCGGAGCTTGCACCGCAGCTTCATGGAGTAGGCGTCGACGATGTTAGTCAGTTTACTAAAACCCAGCCCGCCCTTGTTCGTGGGTCTGGCCATAGAGTCCCAGCTGGCCCAGTGGTGCTTGTCCCTTCCTTCGGAGTGGCCCCAGAAGAATTCGGAGAAGAGGGATTCCAATAAGGATAATACCTTCTTAGGGAGGAACAGACGGCCAGGGTGTAGATGGGGATGGAGGATAGGACATGCTTGATCCGGATCATCTTACCGCCATGGGATAGGGTCGTGTTGTGCCAGCCTTTGACTTTTTTTTTGATTTTGCTCACCAGGTCCATGAAGAAGCCAGAGTTCGCTTTTCCGTACACCAGTGGGTAACCTAAGTAACAGAATGGTGGGTATGCGGTGGCAAAAGAGGTCATATTGGATAGGGTTTTCGAGTGGATCCTGTCAGTTTTATGGTGGGTGTAGATGACGCTTTTGTTGGTGTTAACTTGCTGCCCCGAGCATCTGGTATAATTCTCTAGAGTGCGGTGGACCACCTCTACCGACCCGTTGGCGTCGGAGGAGAAGATGAGGTTGTCATCTGCATATACCAGGTGTGTGATCAAAGCTAGGGCAACCGGCGGTGGTGTGGAAGTGGTTGAATCTAAGGATGTTGGACATGTTATTGAGGTTCCTGCTGATCGCGTCTGCGGCTATGATGAAGATGGTGGCTGATAGGGGGTCGTCCTGTCTGACCCCTCTGCTGGATTTGAAAAAGCCTGCAGCTTGCCTGTTTATGACAGTAGAAAACCGAGAGTTGCTTATGGATCTGAATATGACATCTATCCAAATTTTGGAGAATTTGAAGGCCCTGAAAACCGAAATCATGAACTGCCAGTCCAAGCGGTCATAGGCTTTCTCTATGTCAAGCTTGATGGCGACGTTCCCCCCTGGCTAGGAATTTTATGCAGGTAACTATTTCCTGCGCTAGAAGGATGTTGTCGGTGATGTTACGACCCGAGACAAAGCCACTTTGCTCTTCGGAGTTGATCTTGGGAAGGAGGGCTACCATGCGGGTGGCGATGATCTTCGCGATGATTTTATTGGTGAAGGTGCATAAGCTGATGGGTCGGAAGTCTTTGAAGGTCTCCGGGTTGTATTTTTTGGGGATGAGAATGAGGTTTGTGCTGGAGATGGCATTGAGGTAGCTAGCGCCTTGGAAAAAGGCGACCGCGGCCTCGAGGAGGTCGTGCTCAATGATGTCCCAGCAGGATCGAAAGAACATGCCAGAGAAGCCGTCGTTCCCAGGAGCGCTGTGCACGTCGAGGGACCACACCGCGGCTTTAACTTCATCCGCGGATGGAGGGTCAGGAGTTGATCGTTCTTACGGGTGCTGATCAGGTTGGGGATCTTGGCCAGGAAGTCCTCGTCCTTAACGATGAACTCTTTAGCGAAGAGTTTGGTGTAGAAATTGGTCACTGCCGCATGGATGTTCCTCTGGTCTTTGAGAACGGTACCGCTGTCGTCGGTGATTTAGTACAGGATAAGCTGTTGCCTACAGCCTTTAACGCAAGAATGAAAGAAGCTGGAGTTTCTAACCCCTTCGACATCCCAGGTAAGTCTGGATTTCTGTTTCCAGAATTCAGTTACGACCTTCAGCCTAGATTTGAGGAGGGCTCTGGCGAGGTTGAGCGTGGCACAATTTTTTGGCGAGCTGGTCGAGGTGATCTAGGCCTCATCCCGAGTGACGTCGTCCTATGTCGTCTTGATAGCCTGGAAAATGTTGCCAAAAGTGCTTCTGCTCTAGGAGAAAGCGCGCGTCTGGTCGCTTTGTGTTTGTCCGCCACTCGAGCGAGGGGGTCGAGGTTGCTAGTGGATCCCCAGGCGGAGGCCACGATGTTGCAAAATTGAGGGTGGTGGCTCCAGAATTCCAATAATCTGAAAGGTTTCTTAATAAGGTTAGAATTGCTGCTAACTCGATCAGGAGGGGGGAGTGGTCAAATTCTGTGGTGTTGAAGTGGAAGATATTTGAGATGAGACCCATGTCTGACCATCGATTGTGGACGAGCACGCGATCGAGACGAGAGTATTGTCTATGATTGCCTTCCTTCATGTTGCACCAGGTGAATGCGTTCCCGGAGAAGGGGAGAGGGGACAAGTGTTCATTACAGATAAAGGTGTTGAAGTTATTCATGGCTTGCTGAGGAGGAGGGCAGCCCCCGGACTTCTCATCTCTGTTCGAGATCGTGTTAAAGTCGTCGATGCAAAGCTACGGAAGGTTGTTGAGGAGGAGGTACGTGTCCGTCAGAGTGTTCCAGAGCAGCTTGCGCTCGTGGATGTCGCAGCTGCCGTAGACGGCAGAGAGGAGGGTTCGGGATTGAAGGGAGTGTTCTTCGACCTAGCAAGAGAGAGCCTATTTGGAGTCGTGAACGGTGTCGAATTTGTATTTGATGGCGAAGAGGATCCAGATGTCGTTGCAGCCGGCGACTGCAGCCGGGAATCCGAGATGCAGCTGGATGGATTTAAGCTTTCTGTGAGGTTCGATGATGACTAAGATGTCTATTTGGTTGATCTTCTTGAGGCTGAGTAATCTGGTCAAGGTGGGTTTATTGGCCAGCCCTCTAACGTTCCATGATAGGATGTTAAGCATTGGGATGAGTGGGGGGGGGGGGTTGTTGTGCTTCGTGGCTGACCTCGTGGTCATGGGCGTTGGCTGTGAGTCTTGTTTTTTCTTTTTATTGTGGAAGAATTTGTGGTGTCTGGAGATCACTTTGGAGGGGCCGGGTGTCGTAGCGGACGATCTGTTTGTTGAGTTACCCTGCTCCTCTGGCTTGGTGGCTTCCGCGTCATCAAAGTCTGCCATGTTTGTTGAGTTGCCCTGCTCCTCTGGCTGGGTGGCTTCCACGACATCGACGTCTGCCAGAGCGCAGAGGGGGTTGCTGGGATCGAGGAATCCGGCTTCTCGGGCTTGCTGTAGCCTGTCGGCTAGGACGAGGCATAGGTTGTCCTGGTCTGCCGTGGGGGCTGTGCCGGAGATTAGAGAAGATTCTACTATGCTGGTGAGGGCTGGGTGAAGAATCAGGGCAAGCTGGGCTTTCTCTCTCTATCTCACTACGGGAAAGATCGTGCCAGAAGGGGGACTCTCCAGGATGTTGGCAGAGGAGGACGATGTGAGGATGTCGAAACGGTTGTTGAGAATGATGGTCGGAGGCTCGTTGGGAGCTTTAGCATTGTTTGACGGGGGGGGCACGGGGGATGGGGATGTCGTGGTTGTCTTCGAAGTGGGAGTGTTTCTTAGGGCGGGGGAGGATCAGATCGGAGGGGGTGGAGAGGGTCTCCTTCGGGGTGTGCGCCTTTCTGGTGGGTTTCTTCTTTAGATTCGGTTGTGCTCTAAAGCACAACTTGATGGTTATCCCCGGATCTGATAATATTTGCAAAAAATAATGCTGTTGTCATACACCAGGTCCTGGATAATCGTCCGGTTCCCGAGCTCGATCTCAATATGGGTGGGGGGATATGTTGCCAGGTCGAGTTCTACGTAAATTTTGGCAAAGTTCCCTTTGGTGAGATTGCGTGTTTCTTCTGCAATGGCCACTAGCGACCCGAAAGAGATGGCGATTCTCTTCAGAGCGACGGGGGTGAAGCATACTAGGGGGAGGTTAGGGAGGGTGATCCACGTCAAGATGATAGATGAATTAACTTTAGGATTGAAGCTGGGGGACCATTTGACGATTTTGGCGCTATGAGCATCAATGGTGGTGGATCCTTTGGCCCATACTTTGGTATAGTCCGAGTCGGAGGAGAGGTGGAGGTACATGTGCTTTGGTTCTAGCGAGGAGACTCTGTAAGCGGAGGAGAGGCCCCAGCATGCGATGACCTCTTGGGCTTTGGAGAGCTTTGGACACCCCGAGGGGAATTTCAGGACGAAAGTTTTCGCGAAGCCAGCCGCTAAAGAGGTTATCTCTTTATTGGAGAAAGGTACTCGAATGGTATGGCCGTCGGAGGGGGCCGAGATTACGATGTCCGGGAGTTCGAGGGCCTCTGAGTGGAGGGGGAGATGTGACCCTCTATCTGGGCACATCACCTCAGCGTAAGATAGAGTCGTGGTGCATGATGAAGTCCCTGCGACAGCGGCACCCAGATTAGGGGGCGTGAGACCTCCTGCTGCTAGCGCATGCGGCTTCGGAAGCCTCCGGGAGAGGGCGCATGCGAAAAGAGGGAGAGATGAGGATGGCGCATGCGACCGAGAGCCGGGGAGGGCGCATGACTGCCCGGGGGGGCACATGAGATCGGCCGGGCACCCGAGAAATGGGCGCATGCGACGGAGAAGGCAGAGCGATCCTGGCTCGGGGAGTGCGCATGGGCACCAGAGAGGGGGACGGTGGGCGCATAGGCCCCCACGGGTGCTGTGGGCGCATAGCGGCTCGGGCTCGTGGTGGGCGCATGGACGCCGGAGATGGAGGTTAGGAGCGCGGAAATCCTCAGAAAGTGCGCCTGGGAGCCAAAGGAGTGGGCGGAGGGCACATGGTCCCCTACGGTAGGAGCGGGCGCATAGTGGCCCGAGCTCGAAGTGGAAGCATGGGCGACGAATGGAGGAGCTAGGGGCGCATGATCCCTCTTGGGAGGATCGGGCGGCGCATGAAGGAACGCGGCCGGGGTGGGCGCATAACAGCAGCCGTCCCACGAGGCATGCGTGCACTCCCCCGATTCTTCGAGGGTGGGAGGAGGAAGTTCGAAATTCGAATGGTATGGGCGGAAAACTTTAGGAACGGATCCCGAGATGGAGGAGGCTGTTCCCGGAGAGGAGGAGGAAGTTCCAACTGCGATGCCAGGCAGCCGGGGAGGGGGACGGCAGGGGGTGGCCAGTGGCGGTCGGGACCAACATAGCGGGGGGGCCGAGCGCGGAGGGGACGGGGCCCGGGGGAGCTCAGTGAGCGACGGGGCCGCGCCCGGAGGCCAACGAAGTGGCCGTGCGACACCCAGGGCCGGCATTGGGGGAGACCACCGTAGCTTAGGGGCCATCCCCACCGGCGCGAGGCCGACAATGGCTAGCTGGTCGCTGAACCAGGCGGGGAGCGATCGCTCGCTGCGAGCCGCCGAGGAGGGGCGGCCGGAGGAGCCAGGGCCAGGCGGGGGATCGCGGGGAGGGGGGGAAAGGGGGGGGCTGGGGACTGGGGAGGAGCGATCGGCGGCGAGCCTCCATCCGGCTCCGGTGGCGAACGTGAGGGGGGGTCATCAGGCCATCGAGAACTGCAGGGGCACACACACACACACACACACACACACACACACACACACACACACACACACACACACACAGATATATATATTGGGAGAGAGGATGGAAGGTAAACCATGACCCAACCATGGTGACCTCCTTCCCTAGCCCTGGCACCGCCGCACGCGGCCAACGGCCGCGCATATGCAGCCGCGGATAGCAACAACAAAACAGAGCAGTCCGCAGTAGCAGCTGCATCTTTGTGAAGCCGCCCCGACGTCGTCGCTCCACCATTCTTAAAGCCATCTTTTTCGGTATAATCATAACCTAACCATGAAGAATCATGATCAATTAGTTAGAAACTAAATGGATTGTATTCGACAAGAAATCGATACAAAAATCATGAAAATCTGTTCAACTTTGAACAGAAAACTCGAACGAGACCCCTATCTTGGAAGGCAACTTTTTATCAATCCATGGACACATTTCGAAAATAATTAAACCATTATTTAGACAACATATATGACAGTAAAACCCTTTTTATAGATCCTGGTTTCATTAAGAAGGTACAAAGTGATTTAATTTTCAAAATGAACAAAAATAGTTTTTAAAACAGTGTGAAATTCAATAAAACTCACCGATACGACGTTCGTCCAGACAAACCAGGCGACGTGGTCACAACCCGTAAGCATCAAAAGGTGCGTACGGATGTTGCGGACGTGTGGGATTCGACGAAACTCGATTTCGTTGTGCGTGCACGACGAAATCGAGGCGTATCCGTCGAGATACCCCGTATCGGGCCCATTGCAAATTAGTAAATTACATCGTGCACGTTTGTCATCTCGAGGCAAAACTTATGCCAACAGGACCGTGTTATTTTTCTGGTCCCATATTGTCATGCCCCAGAACCAGAATACTGGCAAGTAGGGACGGACCAGGCCAGCTACGTATACCAAAGTACTCCAGTACTCCGAAATAATGTATAAGCTATATAGACATAAGGGTTACTACTCGATCCTAGGTCAAGAAATCCTAGGTATCTCAATCATAGGCAGTAAAAAACGTACAAAAAATAAAATCAACTAGAATATAAAATAGTAAAGCGTCCCAAACTATCATATATCAATGATCATGAAGCTAGTAATACAGAGTGAAGACTAGCAAGAGTAATAGTCATACATGATAAGCTCTAGCTATAGTCTAGAATAATGCAAATCATGTTCTAGCCCGTAGACTAAATGTCATGTCCAAGCACGAGCTAAACAAGTGCTTGGTGGCAAAAAGCCTCAAAAGAATAATGTACATAACTAGTGGGCAAAAGGAAGGAAACCACTCAGGTACTCTAATGCTCTGGGTAATCACCAACGAGTGGAAGGTACGGAAGATCCTCAGGCATCTCTACCATATCTGGCCAAATAAAACTAGTGGGGTCAGACCCCTAATAGCAATGTCACCCTCAGATTTTGTTATACGTATTTTGGTATACGTGTACGTATCTCGGACCAGTATTTTGACTTATCCAGGCTGGCTAGCCTTGGGTTAGTTAGCATTTCATGGTTCGTGTGGTCTATTTTGGCTTTAGCATGCATCGGGTTCGACAGGGTTCGGCTTGGTTTGGCTCGGTTTGGGTTTGTATGCAAACCCCTACCTACCACCATCCCCCATTAATTAACCCAACAACCCTTCTCTCTCCTCATTCATTTCTCATTAACTCCTCTTCTTCTTCCTCATTTCCTTCTCCACCGAACACCTACAGTAGGCAAGTGCAACTTGCTTCATGGATGAACTCTATTTTTGTTCTTCTATTGTCTTCCTCACGAGATTCTAAGATACTTCAGTACTTAGTATTTTTAATTTACATGGTTTATTTCTTGTAGATCTAAGTTTGTTGCATTTTCGAATCTTCTTGGTTTTGATCTACTAAACTTGGTTATTTTCGGAGACTGAGAGTTCCATGAAGTAGGAATTTAGATTTTATGCAAGTTTGGCTTTTGAATGGTTGGATTTCATCAAGTCTTGGCCGAGATATGGTTTCTTGAGTTCTTGAGTCCCATGGCTGTTTGTCTCAGCCTTGGGGAGAAGAGGAAGCCTTTACGCACACGTGATTACGTGCCTGTATAGTGTTTTCCCCTTTACGCACACGTGATTACGTGCCCTACGCACACGTGATTACGTGCCCACGTAGTGTTTTCCCTTTTACGCACATGTGTTACATGATAGCGTAATCTGTTCTACGCGAAGTTTATCCGAACTCTATACGTAGGGTCTCGCTCGCGTAGAGTCTCGCTCACGTGCAGCCCCGCTTGCGTAGAGTCTCGTTCGCGTGCAGTCCCGCTCACGTAGAGTCTCGCTCGCATACAGCCCCGCTTGCATAGAGTCTCGCTTGCGTACAGCCTCGCTCGCGTAGAGTCTCGCTTGCGTGTACTCTCGCTCGCGTAGAGTCTCGCTCGCGTGGAGCCCCGCTCGCATAGAGCTGTCTTTCCTTGGTCTTGCCCGTGTAAAGCTATTTTTACGCTCGTGGCCCCTTAGCCTAGTGTAGTTTCGCTAGCGTAGTGACTTTGAGCCCCTTGGTGTACCCCGCTTGTCCTTTATGTTCTTGCACCTTTGTCATAAAATTGATAATCACAAATTGGTACACGGCATGGTATAACAAGTAATTTGACGTGGCATGACATGGCATGATATGACAAGTAAGCATGATGAGAACTATTGAATGCTGTTGCGACGGCTAGCATGATATGACAAGAATGAATGGCTTGGACACCATGGACGATTGTGTTTGTACAAGTGAACTAGTATTGTATTGCATCATGTCTAGGACAGGAACCCCTGAGTACCACGGTCAGGGGTACCTACTGAAACTGACTAAGGCTAAAGTAACTAGAATAATCCAGTTGTCATGAAAAATTTTTCCAGCTACAGGTAATCCTATTATCTGGATGCCCCATCA
Organism: Iris pallida; assembly: GCA_029216955.1. Lineage (NCBI taxonomy): Eukaryota > Viridiplantae > Streptophyta > Magnoliopsida > Asparagales > Iridaceae > Iris > Iris pallida. The sequence goes on along the minus strand of JANAVB010011199.1, from coordinate 22,234,872 downwards.
TGGGATTTGTAGCCTGCCGTCGAGTAGGGCAAATTTCCAGCACACTGTCATGTGTTGCACCCTCTAAGCTACCTAAGGGTACATGCATTTCTTGGACGATGTACCCATATGAACTCAACTCCTAATTTCGTCTGGATAACCTGGATGGTCTGCAGGGCTTGTGGCTGTTGGAACATCTCATTGCATCTTGCTAGTAACTAGGCCTGTGATAACCCTAGTTAGTTAAAGTATCAAGCCGTACTTATTGCTTGGCCGTGAATATTGGATGGAGTCTAACCAGTCTACGCCTTGTCTTGTTCCAGTACCTGGTTACTTTGGGACATGATTGCTTATGCTTATTTTATCAATAACAGATCGGAATAATTATCATTCTCTCGATATTTATTGCCCTATTTAGATCTCATGTCTTATTATTAACTTTCTTATTTTATGATCTGATATGCTGGTTTTAGTTCTTAAGTGAAGCCTCCTTTGTGGCACCTGCTCTTTCTGGGATCTAACCCAGCTGGTTTTGCATAGCCAGATGCCAGAGCATCTCCAGAGGATCTTCCTACCTTTCTGCCAGATGGTGACCACCAGGCGTAACCCTGGCAACGAACGGGTTCTATTTTTGCTCTTCTACTCTATTGTAAAAGTATTCTTTTGAGGCGTTTAGCCGACGAGCACGTGTTTGCTCGATTGCACTTTAATTACTGTCTGCCTATGGACTGTAGCATGATTAACAAATCCTAGGGTTGATCATGTATGACTGAAACTCTTACTAGTCTCCATATTTGTATGACTAGCTTCATGATCATCCAAATATGTAATGTATGGGACGCCTTACTATTGTATATTTGGTGCTCTGACATCTTGTAACTGCTATTACTTGCTTGAAATTAAGACAATAGGCTTGTTCATGACCATAAGAGACTGATGGCTTGTAGTTAAACCCTCACATATCTAGACAGCCGTGACCGTATAACGAGGTGGGTTATACTTCAATATACGTAGCTGGCTGTGTCCGCCCCCGCTCTCCAGTATTCTGGTTTTAGGGCGTGACACGGTTTAAGTGGTGGCCCATGTAGGTCTTGTGAATCAAGATATGTGAGGGTTTACCGAATAGATGTCTCAATCAGCACTCGCCCTTGATCTCTGCTCGCTTCCTCTAATTTTCTAAAATCTTGACCTGACCACATGCTTGTATCTTGATCTGTCATGGTCCTTCCTTGTTGTTCCTATGTCATCTTCTTCAGCGGCATTGCTCCTGGTCCTACCAATCAGCCGGAAGGAGCTCAACGAGTACCCCCATAACAAGAGGATCAAGCTCAGCATTCAGAAGCAGCTTCCCGAGTCATACTTCCCGAAGGTCCAGAACCTCCAGTACAGCCAGCCCAGCCTGCAAGGTATGATGATGAAGTCTTGGTTGGACTTATCAGGGAGTTACTTGCATCACAGGATCGTCGAGGTGATGCATTGCACCAGACAGTACAAGATGCTATGAGCAGAGGTAACAGTGCGGCCAACAGCTTCAAGCGCTTGAACCCTCCTTTCTTCGATGGCAGCGAAGATGCTATTGCCGCAGACGCTTGGCCACAGGACACTGAGGTTATTCTAGAAGCAGCCAGGACCCCAGAATGTGAGAAGGTGGCCGTGGTGTGCCTGCAGTTATTGGATCTAGCCTGCAGCTGGTGGGTGGCGCAGGCCGTTGGATTAGTGGTACCTATTGCCTGGACAGTATTCTGTGAGAGATTTCAGACCAATTACTTTGACGCTATGGCTCGGTATGACCTACAGACGAGGTTCACTAATTTGAAGCAGATGGGCAGGACGGTCGATGGATATACGACCGAGTTTTCCAGGCTTAGTCGGTTTGCTCCCACCTTGGTGGCAATCGAGTTCGACATAGCTCAGCAGTTCCAGCAGGGACTCCACCTGAAGATTTTATTGGCGGTGGAGCAGTTTGAGCATCAGACTTTCGATGCTGTGTTGAGAGCAGCTAGGAGGCATGAGTATACCTCCCAGAGGATTGTGGACCGGACCGGGAGTTGGAAGCAGTCTCACGGCCAGATGAACCAGTCTTCAGCACCAGCCCCGGCAGCTTGGGCTTTGACCATTGGAGCTCCGAGGCGGGCGACTTCCATTACGTCGATTCAGCATTCGACCCCAGCAAATCCCCAGCAGCAACAGTCTTCCGCAATAGGTTGCACTCATTATGGGAAGCCATGGCACGTGGTGTCAGAGTGTCGCAGAGCACAGGGTTTGTGCTTGGTTTATGGGGCACCGGACCACAGGGTTGGGAACTGCCCGAATAGGGGGAGTTCATCTTCTTCAACCTTTTCTAGTCCCTCGGTTAGGGGCCAGCCCCAGTATCAGTCCAGCATCAGCAACAGTACCCGTTTTCGAGGCCTTTACCGCCTCAAGCCCAAGCATTTCAGCAGCAGAACCCCCAGCAGTATGCACAAGTCCAAGCTCAGATCCAAAACTGCCAGAGAGGTTTCCAGCAGAGGGGACCAGCACACAGAGGGCAAGGTCAAGTGATGGCTTTGACCGTGGAGGAGGAGTTAGCATCAGGTGAGGTGGTGGCAGGTACTATTCTCGTCAACTCCATCCCAGCATCAGCGTTATTTGATTCTGGTGCATCGTATTCATTTATGTCTGCACGATTAGCGACACGGATAGGATTGGAGCCCGAGTCATTATTAGTAAGGCTCAATATACTTACTGGTAACGGACTTGTGGGAGTAGATAGAGTGTTTTCCTCGTGTCGGATCGTAGTTGGTGGTAGAGAGTTTCCCGCTAGGTTGATAGAATTTTCGATGGTCGATTATGATATGGTCTTGGGGATGGATTGTTTGAGGGACCAGTATGCAAGAATAGATTGCCATATCGGCAAGATTATTTTTAGTATTCCTGGTGAGCCAAAGTTTTCATTTTTTCGAGGCGGAGTAAAACCTTCTCCTCCAGTTTTTTGGAAGGCAGTTGCAGCGGCAGTTCGAATTCCCAGAGTTGTAGAAGAGTTTCCCGATGTTTTCCCCGAGGAGCTTCCAGGTATGCCACCAGAGAGAGATCGAGTTCACCATAGACTTGATCCCCGAAACAGCACCAGTGTCAGAGAGAGTTTATCGGATGGCACCGTCAGAATTAGAGATCTTGTATAAGATTATTGAAGAACTTAGGACCAAGGGATTCATCCGTGCTAGTGGATCACCTTGGGTAGCCTCGACGCTTCTTGTAAAAAAGAAGGATGGTATATCCAGATTATGTGTTGACTATCGTACCTTGAACTCAGTGACAATCAAGAACAGATACCCTCTTCCGAGAATAGATGACTTGTTTGATCAACTCAAAGGGGCGTCCGTATTTTCGAAGATTGACTTGCGGTCAGGATACCACCAGATCAGAGTCAAAGAGCAGGACATCCCGAAGACGGCATTTAGATCCAGGTATGGGCATTGGGAGTTCCTTGTTATGCCCTTTGGAGCAACCAATGCGCCTGCTGTATTCATGGACCTCATGAATCATATCTTCATGCCTTATTTGGATCAGTTCATGATTGTGCTCATAGACAACATCATGGTCTACAGCATGAATAAAGTGGAGCACGAGCAGTATCTCAGAGTCGTCCTCTAGATTCTTCGAGAACACCAGTTATATATGAAGTTCAGTAAATGCGAGTTCTGGCTTGATCATATTTCATACTTGGGTCATATCATCACCATAGGTGGAGTAGAAGTGGATCTCCAGAAGATCGTGGCTATTGAGATGTGGTAGGTACCCAACACAGTTGCAGAAGTTCACAGTTTTCTTGGCTTGGCCGGCTACTACCGGCAATTTATTTCAGACTTTGTACGGATTTCAGCACCTATGACCCAGTTGACCCGCAAGGATGTGCAGTTTTCTTGAAAAGCAGAATGTCAAGATTCTTTTGAGAAGTTGAAGCGAGGCTTGATGACGGCACCCATTCTCACGCTTCTAAATGGGACCAGAGGATTCTCAGTGTATTGTAATGCTTCAGGCAGAGCTTTAGGATGTGTTTTGATGCAACATGGGAAGGTAACAGCTTATACGTCACGTCAACTTCGTGATCATGAGAGGAATTACTCGATCCATGACTTGAAGCTGGCAACAGTAGTATTTGCACTTAAGCTTTGGAGATACTACTTGTATGGAGATAGAGTAGAGATTTTCACCGACCACAAGAGCCTGAAGTATGTGTTCACTCAGAAGGATCTTAATATGCGTTAGAGGAGATGGCTAGAGCTACTTGTGGATTATGACATCAACCTGCAGTATCATCCTGGGAAGGCCAACGTTGTTGCAGACGCATTGAGCAGAAGAGCCGGAGTATATTTTCTAACAATACAACCAGAGTTGTTAGCAGATCTTCAGAAGATAGGTATAAAAGTTGTCCTTCCTACCCATGTGGCATTGTTGGCCAGTATGCAAGTTCAGTCCAGTGTAGTTGAGAGGATCAAGTTAGCTCAGTCATCAGATTCTAAGCTTCAGCGGCTTAGGGCAGAATGTGCAGCAGGACGAAGGCCAGAGTTATGTATCCATGAGGACGGTACACTTCGATATGGAAGACGTCTTTGTGTACCTAGTGGTGGCATCAGACATGAGATCATGGAAGAAGCTCACAGTTCTTAGTATTCGATTCATCCGGGCGGTACGAAGATGTATCGTGATATCCGACAACATTTTTGGTGAAATGGCATGAAGAGGGAGATAGCCCGGTTTGTCTCTCGATGTTTAGTTTGCCAACAAGTTAAAACTAAACATCAGAGATCTGTTGGACTTCTTTAACCTTTACCGATCCCAGAATGGAAATGGGATCACATTACCATAGATTTTGTAACTGGATTACCTAGATCCCCAGCTGGGAGAGATGTTATCTGGGTTATAGTCAACAGACTCACCAAGGTAGCTCATTTTCTTCCTTTCAGGGTTGGTCAGTCGACGGATCAGCTTGCAGAGATGTACCTCAGGCAGATAGTCAAGTTGCATGGAGTGCCAGTCAGTATTGTATCCGACAGAGATTCAAGATTCATATCGCACTTTTGGCGGAGTCTTCAGAAAAGTTTGTGGACTCGTCTCAAGTTCAGTTCAGCTTATCATCCGCAGACAGATGGTCAGTCAGAATGTATGATCCAGACTCTTAAAGATATGTTATGGTCATGTACACTCGACTTTAGTGGTTTGTGGGAAGATCACCTGCATCTCGTAGAGTTCTCTTATAACAACAGTTTCTAGGTCAGTATTCAGATGGCACCCTTTGAGGCCTTGTATGTCAGGAAGTACAGAACTCCGTTAGCGTGGGATGATATAGGCGAGAGGCAGATACTTAGTCCAGAAATGATCACACGGACTATTGAGGTGGTCAGGCAAGTCAGAGATCATCTTCGAGTTGCACAAGATCGCCAGCGTCATTGGGCCGATTCTCATCCGCGACCCCTTGAATTTTCTGCCGGTAACCATGTATTCCTTAGGATCTCGCCTACCCGTGGCGTCATTCATTTCGACGTACAGGGAAAGCTTAGTCTTAGGTATATCAGGCCATTCGACATTCTAGAACGAGTAGGTGATGTGTCCTATCGTCTCGCTCTTCCGCCGTCATTACATGAGGTACATGATATCTTCCATGTATCCTAATTGCGATGGTATATCCCGGATCTGAGTCATGTCCTTGATCATTCAGAATTGGTTGTTGGTGCCAACCTTTCGTATGAGGAGAGACCCGTATCCATATTAGACTGAAGAGAGAAGATACTCAAGAACAAGACTATCAAGTTAGTCTGTATTGCTTGGGGCTATCACTCTTTGCGTGAGTCAACGTGGGAGCGTGAGAATGATATCCGATCGCGATATCCCGACTTGTTTGACTCGTAAGGTATAATGTCTTCTTATGCCTTATGCCTTCAACTTCATTGCTTGTATGAATGATTGCTTGATTGATTGCCTAGTTATAGCTTGCCTGTGATTAGTATAACTTACTCGACATCTCTAGCCTCTTTATTAAATTCTGAGGGTGGAATTCTTTTTAGGTGGGTAAAGTTGTCACCCTCGGATTTCGTTATACATATTTTGATATACATGTACGTATCTCGGACCCGTATTTTGACTTGTCCAGGCTGGCAAGCCTTGGATTAGTTAGCATTTTATGGTTCGTGGGGTCTATTTTGGCTTTGGCATGCATCGGGATCGGCTGGGTTCGGCTTGGTTTGGCTCGGTTTGGGTTAGTATGCAAACCCCTACCTACTACCATCCCCCATTTATTAACCCAACAACCCTTCTCTCTCCTCATTCATTTTTCATTAACTCCTCTTCTTCTTCCTCATTTCCTTCTCCACCGAACACCCACAGTAGGCAAGTGCAACTTGCTTCATGGATGAACTCCATTTTTGTTGTTCTATTGTCTTCCTCACAAGATTCTAAGACACTTCAGTACTTAGCATTTTTAATTTCCATGGTTTATTTCTTGTAGTTCTAAGTTTATTGTATTTTTGAATCTTCTTGGTTTTGATCTACTAAACTTGGTTGTTTCCGGATACTGAGAGTTCCATGAAGTAGTAATTTTGATTTTACGCAAGTTTGGCATTTGAATGGTTGGATTTCATCAAGTCTTGGCCGAGATAGGATTTCTTGAGTTCTTGAGTCCCATGGCTGCTTGTCTCGGCCTTGGGGAGAAGACAAAGCCTTTACGCACACGTGATTACATGCCCGCGTAGTGTTTTCCCCTTTACGCACACATGATTATGTGCCCGCGTAGTATTTTCCCCTTTACGCACACGTGTTACGTGCTAGCGTAATCTGTTCTACGCGAAGTTCATCCGAACTCTACGCGTAAGGTCTCGCTTGCGTAGAGTCTCGCTTGCGTGCAACCCCGCTCGCGTAGAGTCTCGCTCGCGTTCAGCCCCGCTTGCGTAGAGTCTTGCTTGCGTGTACTCTCGCTCGCGTAGAGTCTTGCTCGCGTAGACCCTCCCGCTCGCGTAGGATCTCGTTCGCGTGCAGCTCCGCTCGCGTAGAGTTGTCTTTCCTTGGTCTTGCCCGCGTAGAGCTATTTTTACGCTCGGGGCCCCTTGGCCTAGCATAGTTTCACTAGCGTAGAGACTTTAAGCCCTTTGGTGTACCCCGCTTGTCCTTTATGTTCTTGTACCTTTGTCATGAAATTGATAATCATGAATTGGTACACGGCATGGTATAACAAGTAATTTGACATGGCATGACATGGCATGATATGACAAGTAAGCATGATGAGAACTATTGAATGCTGTTGCGACGGCTAGCATGACATGAAAAGAATGAATGTCTTGGACACCATGGATGATTGTGTTTGTACAAGTGAACCAGTATTGTTTTGCATCATGTCTAGGGCATGGACCCCTGAGTACCATGGTCAGGGGTACCTATTGAAACTGACTAAGGCTAAAATAACTAGAATAATCCAGTAGTCATGAAAAGATTTTCCAGCTACAGGCAATCCCGTTATCTGGACACCCTATCATGGGATTTGTAGCCTGCCGTCGAGTAGGGCACATTTCCAACACACTGTCATGTGTTGCACCCTCCAAGCTACCTAAGGATACATGTGTTTCTTGGACGATGTACCCACATGAACGCAACCCCTAATTTCGTCTGGATAACCTGGATGGTCTGCAGGGCTTGTGGCTGTTGGAACATCTCATTGCATCTTGCTAGTAACTAGGCCTGTGATAACCCTAGTTAGTTAAAGTATCAAGCCGTACTTATTGCTTGGTCGTGAATGTTGGATGGAGTCTAACCAGTCCAAGCCTTGTCTTGTTCCAGTACCTGGTTACTTCGGGACATGATTGCTTATGCTTATTTTATCAATAACTGATCAGAATAATTTCTCATTCTCTTGATATTTATTGCCCTTTTTAGATCTCATGTCTTATTATTAACTTCCTTATTTTATGATCTGATATGCTGGTTTTAGTTCTTAAGTGAAAACTCCTTTGTGGCACCTGCTCTTTCTGGGATCTGACCCAGCTGGTTTTGCATGACCAGATATCGGAGCAGCTCCAGAGGATCTTCCAACCTTCCCGCCAGATGGTGACCACCAAGCGTAACCATGGCAACGAGTGGGTTTTATTTTTGCTCTCCCACTCTATTGTAAATGTATTCTTTTGAGGCGTTTAGCCGACGAGCACGTGTTAGCTCGATTGCACTTTACTTACTATTTGCCTACGGGCTATAGCATGATTAACAAATCCTAAGGTTGATCATGTATGACTGAAACTCTTGCTAGTCTCCATATTTGTATGACTAGCTTCATGATCATCCAAATATGTAATGTATGGGACGCCTTACTATTGTATATTTGGTGCTCTGATATCTTGTAACTGCTATTACTTGCTTAAGATTAAGACAATAGGCTTGTTCATGACCATAAGAGACTGATGGCTTATAGTTAAACCCTCACATATCTAGACAGCCGTGACCGTATAACGAGGTTGATTGCACTTTAATATACGAAGCTGGCTATGTTCGCCCCCGCTCTCCAGTATTCTGGTTTTGGGGCGTGACAAGCAAGTACCAAAGGAAGCCAAACTATGAACTAAAACTAGCAATAACTAACATAGCAACAGATAGAGACAGAAATAAGTAAAAGCAAATCGAGACTCGTGCGTTACCAATGCACTTATCCCGAGAATAGAAAAGACAATAAGTAAAGCAACATGTAGCATAAAGTAAACGACATGTGATATGATGTAAACTTTAGACACGTGAATTAAACGAAAGCATGTGAAGATGTGAGATAAACTGAATATGTGAGCTTGTAAGATAACTGGGACATGTGAGCATGTTAGATAACTTGGATATGTAAGCATGTTAGATAACTTGGACATGTGAGCATGTTAGATCTATATAGAACGATAAATGATAAGATGACTTATAAACTATTCCGGAACCCAAGTTACAACCCGTAAACCAAACAAGGATCTGGGTTATGACCCTTCTCCTGAACAGAACTTTAGTTTCTAATCATTTATCTGCAAAAGTAAAGCATAAACAAAGATGTACTGAAATAAACAAATCCGGACACTGTCTAGACAAAACTAGACTAGACTAGACTCCATACAACAATCATGGCCAAGCAATGAGCACGGATTTATACATTAGCTAACTAGGGTTATCACAATCATAATTACTAACATATGCACTTTTAAGAAATTTAATTCCAGTGACCTGCCTGCTGCTACCTGAATGATCCAAGCCAAAAGAAAAACAAGTATAGCAGACACACTGTAGTAATATACACATGTCCTAGAGAAGTTCCCCACTCGACGGTGTGCTGGAAGAGTGCTCATCATGACAGATAGCTCCAAATCTTATGTATATATATATAAGACCAAGACCAAAGGGGCAACAGGTAATTGGGAAAGTCTCCAATGATCTAGGTAATCAAACTAGTTGTTTAGTCCTTAACATTTTCTTGTTGGATTCTGGGTGTGGCATTCCGCAGAATCCATCCTAGACAGAAGACATGCGAGACTGGACAAAAAGCAAGAATGTGCACTATAACAAGCCACAACAAGAAAATATAATAAACTGGAAGCTAGAAGTGTGCTACGACGAGCCACTATAAAGAAATAGGGAGTGCGCCATGACAGGCCACTATCATGTAAACAAAGAAGGACATGTATCATGAATGTGCCACGACGGGCCACTATCTAGTAAGCAACGAAGGACATGTTTCATGAGTGCGCCACGATAGACCACTATCTAGTAAGCAAAGAAAGATATGTATCATGAGTGCGCCACAACGGGCCACTATTGTCACGTCCCGCTCCTGTAGGAGCGATCGTCCTCACTAAGGCGTGATGTCGCACGAGCCTAGATTGAACTCGTGCAAGGCGGGTTCCATAACGGCTGATTACAGTGGCTGCGATGGGGTCGTCGCACAGAAGTCCCAAGCAGAGACATTGAATAATAGCAACAAAATTTTAGAACAAAACACAAGTCATTCAAAAGATGCATTTTTATTGATATTGAAACAAGGATTACAATGGGATGCAAGGCCAAGATTACAAGTCACTCAAGCTCACTCTTCTCATATTACAAGTCACTCAGCTCTCTCTCATCTCTCAATATAAGTCTTGAACCAGCGGATGCTTCGGAGAGGCGATGTCCATACATTATGTCCCTTATAAGTCTTGACTCCATGCGGCCGCACGCTTCGAATCGCCAAGGAACTCCGTGCCTTGACGCATCCAAGCGGCTCCGTGCCATGAGCTTCTACCTGTGCCTGTACATGAAAACTATGTGGGTGTCAGTACTCAACTGTACTGGTGGAATGAGCTTCTCGCCCACCCATACAAAACCAACACGTTTGTTTTATTTTGTGCAACATAACCCTTTTGATTGTCTTTCTAGTCTTGTCTTAAAATTAGTTTTAGGACAGACGCCTTGGCCTATTTCATATCTGAAGACCATCCCGTGCTTGCAACAATAACGTTAACTCATACTTTGCCTCTAGACCTTTCTCGTGCCAACAACTTTAACCTATCAAGTCGTGCTTGCCTTCCACTACAACAAAAAACCCTTTTAATGATGCTCGACAGGGAGTTTTAATGATGGCTGATACATAAGCGTTATCAAGTTGAAAAATTCCATTTTTCTATGACGGTTTGGACTAATTCTGGACTTTTTATAACGTTTATAAAACAAAACATCATTAATACTTTAGAGCGGTGGCAAACTTGTAATTTTTTTACTGTATAAAAGCTAAGTGGGAGAGAGAAAACTTATTTCTCATCCATTTTCTAACGAGCAGCATCTCTCCAAACCTCTTCTCCCCCAATTTCCTCAAGAGTTAGGTTAGGGTTTCTGATCGATGGATCTTAGCCGAGGTGCGATCTCGACCATATCGGAGGGGTCGTCGGAGGACCTGAAGCCGGTGATGGAGGTCCGGCTGGTGAACACCGCGCAGACCAAGACGGAGGGGTTCCGCATGGTTCTCTCCCGTGGGATCTGCCTCTTCCAGTTCCCCGTCGAAGGGAGCAAGGTGATTCCTTTTCTCTCTTCTGATCGAGTCGAATTCTATGCCTCCTTTATTGATGCTTAATTTTTGTTTGATATGAGAGGAAAAGGTTGCTGTCTTGATTAGTTTTAGGGAACCTAGGGTTTAGGAATTATATATCTACCACTTTTAAAATTATATTCCTGTTTAGTTATTGACTTTTTTTGTGCATTTGTCTCTGTTTTGGAACAGGACAATCTCGACTTAGTGTGATGCTTCTCCACTTAGGTTATGATGCTGCCAAAGGTACATTAATCATCTATTTTATTAGGACATTCTGTACAGAGGTCGATGTTTTGGGGAGTACCAATTATTCCAATTTTTGTTCTTAGTTTTTTTAGGAGACTATCTTATCGAACCTGGTATGTGTGCAATCATCATTATAATACCAGCCTTCTCCAATCAGAATAAGGTTGGTTAGGAAAGCTCCATAGCAGAATTTTTTTTTAGGCACAAAGGCCTCTTCTAATTGTTGCTGAGGATATTGAAAGCGATGCACTGGCAACTATCATTCTTAACAAGCTTCGTGCAGGGATCAGGGTCTTTAACTTCTTTTATCCGTTAGCTGTGTCAATCTTTTACTCGTATATAATTTGACTACTGAAGGATCTGATTCGGTAAATATGGATAATATATAGGTTTGTGCTATCAAGGCTCCTGGGTTTGGTGAGAACAGGAAATCTGGTTTGCAAGATCTTGCTACTCTTACCGGGGGTGACGTGAGTTCTATTTTTTGTTTTCTTTTCTATTTTTGATCATCTATGGTTGAGTACAATTATTAACTGTCATTGTGCGTTGCAGTTAATTACCGAAGAACTCGGCATGAACCTTGAAAAGGTAGAAGGCGACATGCTTGGAACCTGCAAGATGGTGAGATATGTTGGAAAGTCTGTAGTTTTATCTACTGTATATTTATACAATTAAGGTCTTTCTTTATTTGACTTTTAATATATAGTTAGTAAGTTCAGGTTTTTGACTTTTAGTATCTTAATTTTTCATGATAAATTCTTATCATGTCTCGCCCAAAACCTGAAAGTTTTTTTTGGAGAAAACTGAAATTTAATTTGCCTCCACACGATATAAACTATAGTTGTTGTACAGGTCATATATGTAGTCGGTTCCACAATAAGGTTGTGAATTACGATAATTGTGTGTTTGCATTTAAGATTAGGGTTTTGTTCTCTTGGTGAAGTATTTGTTGCTGATTGTGTTATTTTCAGGTGACGGTATCAAAGGATGACACTGTTATACTTGATGGGGCTGGTGACAAGAAAGCCATTGAAGAGAGATGCAATCAGGTCCGTACTTCTTTTTTTGATTTTTATATTGGCATGTATCTTAAGTAGCAGTATAGCTAGTTTTTTTTTCACTGGAAAACCGTATTGACTGATATATATAACTTATGTAACAGATAAGGTTAGCAATCGAATCTAGCACTTCTGACTATGATAAAGAGAAGCTGCAAGAAAGATTGGCTAAGCTTTCTGGTGGTGTTGCTGTCCTCAAGGTATTTTGCTTATTATAAATTTAATATAGATTGGAAGCTGGTGCTGGTCAATATTCGTAAAAATGTTGCATAAATATTTACTATTGTCTTCACAATGCACTAGTAGGAAGTGCCTTTTCCTTCACATAACCTTCCGTAAGTTATCAGTAAAATAAATCTTGAATTTATATGCAAATTGTTCTCTTGTAGAAGACTAAAAAGTTGTACTAGTAATGTGTTAGTATCGAAGTGTTGATATTCAATGGTGAAGCAAATGCTAAACTACAATACCATAGATGGTTGGGAATCTTGTATATATTTCTCTTGAGCCACAAGTCAGTAAATGAACTGAAGGACGAGACACAAGCAAGTCAGTTAAGATTTTAGTAGTACGCTTTGTAATAGAAAATTCATGTGTCTTAGGATATATGCATAGGTTAGAATTCCTTACGCTTTCCGTGTGTTTTTCATACTATTCAAAACCTGCAAAGTAAAGTAAGTTTCTGATTATATGTTAAAATTCTCCACTTTTATTAACATATTGGTACTAATGATTAAATTATATCGGCATAATTGACGAGTAAGAAAAGGGAAAACTAGGATGGTAAGAAAATGATGCACTTCTGTGAGCATCACCGGCAAGGTTGCTGAAATTTCTTCTAGCATCACCTTCAGTAAGCACATCAAGGGTGCAAATGGTTTCAAATACAGCTGTATTCTTTTAATTTTCTTGTACACAGCAAAGAATTTATCCCAATTTTATTGATTGGCTACATAAATCATTTATCACTATTCAGCTCTGTAATGGCCAACTTCTCTGTTAGGCAAAGCATTGAACTTTCCTCGTCTCCTTCTGCCCTGCCTTAATCTATATGATCCTGTTCCTTGTGGTTCAGCTCTTGATCTCTATTGCAAATATCTTATCCTCAATGGAGCCACATTGCTGAAACATACCAGATTGATCTGACAAACCATACCTGCAATTTTTGTTATACTTTTAGGTCACCTAGTTGTTCTGTAAGTATCTTGTGCTTATTATACATAGCAGGTTTAAGCAACAACATCATATTTATAAATTTGTTAGTCATTAAAACTTTATTCTGGAGAAAGTAGGTATTGCTTCTATAGAAAGAAGATATTGTGTAATTATTCTCTTAGCTCAACTGATCCGGGCTCTCCTGGAAGTAGTTTTCCTGAAGGATTATTTGGAACTTATTATTCAGATTGGAGGTGCCAGTGAAACTGAAGTTAATGAGAAAAAGGATAGAGTGACTGATGCTCTGAATGCAACCAAAGCTGCAGTTGAGGAGGGAATTGTTCCAGGTACTAGTGTTCCCATTCTGGCCTTTACAGGTAACTTCTCATTTTTCTGTGGGAGATGAAGCATCACACTTTCCTTTATAGGTGGTGGTGTTGCAGTCCTTTATGCATCAAGGGAGCTGGAGAAGCTGCAAACTGCCAACTTTGATCAAAAGATAGGAGTTCAGATAATTCAGAGACAAATCTCTCCTAAGTGCGTGATTACAGTTCTGAGTATGTAATATGTACTCTATATATGTATTTGGATATTCAATTTTGAGAATGTAATGAAGATGTTGATATGTACTCTATTTTGAGAAATGTAATAAAGATGGTGATATATAATGTTAATTTGATTTTTAGGCCTGGCAATTATATGGACTGATTTGGATATGCTAATTTGAATAGTATAAAGTGTTATAAATGTGCTGCATTGAGCCTATACATATTATCTATTCATGACGTTTTAAAAGTGTTCTGAATTGTGCACTATATATTAACTATTCATAACGCTTTTATATAAACTATTCATGACGGTTTCTTTATGACGCTTTTAAAAAACATTTATAACACCCGTTTTCATAACGGTTGCTTTGAAAAAAAAGCGTCATGGTATGTCATTAATGACATTTTTTAGCCGTCATTAAAAGGGTTTTTTGTTGTAGTGTTCGGCCAATAATCAGGGATGCAACTACACGATAGTATCCAATTCCCATGTAACTATGCTACAAACCCATATTGAAGCCGTGCCTCACAATTCAGTGAGACTAAACCATATCGCCGCCTCACGGCCCTTGCCATACTGATCACCAACTGACCCAATCGAGACTTGTGAACTTAGTGTCACTCAATCAACTTTGCTTTACGGCGGTTTCCTGACTTAGACTCCAACGACTCAAACCAACTTGTGCAACTCTATGCCGACAACTTAAGACCCGACGTCACATCTCGTGCCGAAGCACGATGTCTACGTTGCAGCCAAATCTTAGGCCCAAATATTGTCTTCAGATCGTGCACCTATTCAACTCGACTCAATCTAAAGGCACACATGCGAATTGCCGCCCGTGCCGACCCACCTATATGAGGTCACTAGCACCACAAGCTATACTTTGGACTTATAGCTTTGTTATTCGGGATACCTTTCAGCGCAAGTAGCGATCCACACTGAAAGCCCCCGACTAACCTGAGTGTTACTCCCAGCTCGACTATACCCGTGTTTCCTCCTAGGTCGAAATGATCCCGTGGCCCCGGGTTGTCGTTCGAGGAAACTTTCGCCTTTGTCGAGAAGTTATCCAATGACCATGCAAGACTCGACTCAAACTGACATCTCACATAGTCTTCCTTCTTCCAGTATTACCATCTCTTTTAAAACCAATATCAAGACTTCTATCATTTGAGACCGTCTCGACGACCCACGGTCGCGAGCATTCTTCCATGTTACCCTAGTATTTCACTCAACTCAGAATGACCATTTGATAGCCCTTTTTTTAAACTCGACTTGAAATCAAAACACTAAGTCCGTGCATCGTGCCTTAAACCAACTTAAACTCTATGTGACACAGTACCGTCCAAGTCATACTCAATATGAGGGGCCTTATGGTCGTAGAACCAAGTAATTTAGACATCCGTAGGAAACGTGGAACAGTTCTTAGAAAAGACTTCAATCGCCTAGCATAACTTAGTCTAACTCAATTGTGCAACAACTTGACGAGAAAAGACTATGTCAAGCCTCGCATCGGGGGAATGTGCCGTGCACGCGTTCAACTTTGAACGACCAAGTCATTTAGGCGTCTAGACTTACGCAAGCAGCCGTACGACGCAACTTAACTCGTGGGGCGGGTCAAGGCTATGCCAAGCCTTGGACGATGGAACCGTGCATGCTATATGAAGCCTTTTTGTGAGCGACGCCTATGACTTAGGCTAACTCTTAACTTTGTGGCAAAAACTAACGTTTTCTTCTCCCAAGCCACGGGGCGAAGGATCGAGTGTCATTTTCAAAGCACACCGTGCACCAACTCTAAGCCGACCGTTAGACCTTTCCATATTCTAACTCAATTCGACCCGTCGGGATTATTCCCTTATCTATGTGGATTCATCTATTTTATTATCAAGCCTACTTGTGAAAGTTGAAAACATGTGATTTATTATGTGAAGGCTAAGATGAGGCAAGTTCATAGAAACTACCCCACCTGAGCGAGGAGTCGCCTCGACCGAGTGATGTCTTCGAGTCACCGTTGTAAGGCTAAGTCCGAACGCCGTCGACGTTTCGATTCCTCCGATTGACTAAGTGGGACGGGGCACTACATCATACACCACTCAGAAAAAGTTTCGTCCTCGAAACTAACTGAGTACACTTATCGACTTATAACTTGATTCAACATTCAAGGACTTTCGCGCACACTATTCCTACGCATTTCTTCAACTCGAGCCACGCTGGTGCTATGGTTAACTTTTACCTCAAACAACTATATCTCAACTTAGGTAACTTACTCTCATCGCGCACACGGACAATTCAGTTCTAGGCAAACCATCCGATCAACCAACATTTAAGTTCGTCTCAATCTAATGATCGTACTACCACCAATCTTTCCTTTGAAACACGATTTCAAAATCCTTGACCCTTTTCCATTTCTCTAGTCTTACTTGATTCAACGTATCACTTAGTTGGATCGTGCATATATTCTAGGCGTCCACAAAATACATGCATTTCAGCCAAGCCTCGTGATAGAGAATCCACCATCACCACTCGAGTCAGATCGTGCACCTATTCAGGCATCCCTGATATACGTGCATGTCAACCGAGCCTCGTGAGTAGTGCCTCCATAATTCCTATATCTTCATGCTGGAAAGTCTGCCTAACTGCTAGGCTATGTCTTTAGGCTAAGGTCATCCGTCAGTATTGGAATCATAGTTCCCAAACAACAATATCAACACTTACCCCATCCTCAGGTCAAACCAAATTGATAGTACGAGGTTTTCTACCCAAGCTCGCATCACTCTGATTTCTAATCATTGAGCATAGATTTCCTACACACTTTCCAACATTCGTCGCACGGGGTCCGAGTCATTCAACAAAGCCATCCTACAATAAATTACGTTCAACCAATTCTATGATATATCAATATTGCTCGTTCAACAAACCCTCTTGCATAGTCATCCCTTCAAACACGTTCGATATAGTTCGCCTATCAATCATTCTCAAATCAAGCACGCTATGACACAATTCGTCGCTAACAAAAATTTTACATTCCATATTCCCTAAGTCATCTATTCCAATTCACATAATCGATCACAAGGTCGTCTGACTTAACAATATGCCACGCTCCAATCTCACACGAGTCCGATTACCCACGGTGGGCATGAAATCACCATGCAACGCTCCTACGGAATAATCATTCTCATCGGGGCGTAACTCTTGTTTTGTGTCTAGACTAATTCATCCTCGATGCGTGAATTGGATCTACTCAATCCTCAAGTTTTATTCAATCATCAATCGCAAGTCCAAATATCCTCGAATTTTCCTTCACATCTAACCAACAGTCGAGACAATCAAAGTTGCCGTGTCCTGATTTTTCGAGTTCGATCATTCCCGTTACATGAATCACCCTGTCAGTGCTCACACGGAACGATCGCCTCAAATCTGATGCGAGGCTAGAGTTGCACTCACGCAAGACAAGAATGTCGACGCTGTCGTCATCCGCGTAATCATCAAGACACTTTTGTTTTCATCCACACTTATTTCTATCAAAGTCCTAAGCATAGCATCCATCAGAGCAATAACACTTGCACGATCATCATTCATAGAATTAGAGTGCCCCCGAGTTATCGCATATCGATCTTTGATACGCCTCAATACCATCGATGATATACGTAACCTGACGATCTTCCTTTGCCACAAATTTTGAGTCGTACGAATGATGCTATCGTCCGACTGGATAATCTCCTCGACATTCAAATTCAAGTTCGATTATTATCCCTCGAATCTTTCACAACATCAATTTTCTTGAAACCCAAATTCGTGTATTGTTCATCCGTCTATCTTAAGTCATCGACCAACGTTTTTCTCCAAATCACGTCATTCCTTGCTAACTCAAATCATGGAGCACATCCGTTCCAATCCTCAGAGTCATTTGCGTAACTTTAAAATTCAACTTTTTCATGCACGTTATCTCCCCGTCGTGCTAACTTTTTCTATATGATCCACCTATCGATTTCTTTTATCAAGTTATCCGTTCGCTACACTTTATCTTTTCCTCGATTTGATTTCAACTACTCAATCATTTTTGCGTTTCATACTCGCGCAATCCTCAATCTTGTGCACGTTCCGTGTGCGTCAATTTCTAGGTCATTCGAATCAACTCGTCAAACTTCAAGACTAAAACTTATTCAACAATACTCAATCTACGGCTTTGCATACACGCGACGCTTGCTGATAGACTCATCAACATCCTGTATCCTCAATCGATCTATCGACATCCCTGAGGATATCGCATACACCACTTAGGGATGAAGTCATTCAACAAATCCTCAACTTATCATTCGATTCACAAACTATTTCCTTGAATTTTCGTCTGAACGATTCCTCAAAATCCAAGCACGCTCATCTATATCGCACCGATGTTATCGTCGCTCGATAGCACTCCTATCGATAGTCATCCCACTTACTAAATCGAGTTCGACTCGTTCTCGTCTGGCATAATTTGAATCCCGCACTCGACTTTTCTAAGGTCGACGCAACTTTGGTGTATATGCCCGGCCCGACTTAGCCAACCGTACTTACGCGAACCATCTTTTTGTTTCTTGTCAAAAACTATTTTCCTACATTTTGTAAATTATTTAGACTTATTATATGGACATCCCGTGGGATATTTGAGAGAGCGCACACCAACGATATCAACTTTGCGGAAGCAACACTTCAGAGTTTACGGAAACAACAGAGTTAAAGAATTCAATCAATAGTCCAAAGATGTAAAGCCGTGTTCTGATACCATTATGTCACGCCCCGCTCCCGTAGGAGCGATCATCCTCGCTAAGGCGTGATGCCGCACGAGCCTAGATTGCGCTCGTGCAAGACGGGTTCCATAACGGCCGATTACAGCGGCTGCGACGGGGTCATCGCACAGAAGTTTCAAGCAGAGACATTGAATAATAGCAACATAAATTTAGAATAAAACACAAGTCATTCAAAAGATGTATTTTTATTGATATTGAAACAAGGATTACAATGGAGGGCAAGGCCAAGATTACAAGTCACACAAGATCACTCTTCTCACATTACAAGTCACTCAGCTCTCTCTCATCTCTCAATACAAGTCTTGAACCAATGGATGCTTCGGAGAGACGATGTCCATACATTATGTTTCGTATAAGTCTTGACTCCATGTGGCCGTACGCTTCAAATCGCTAAGGAACTCCATGCCTTGACGCATCCAAGCGAGCTTCGCGCCACGAGCTTCTACCTATGCTTGTACATGAAAACTATGTGGGTGTCAGTACTCAACTGTACTGGTGGAATGAGCTCATCGCCCACCCATACAAAACTAACACGTTTGTTTTACTTTGTGCAACATAACCCTTTTGATTTTTTTCTAGTCTTGCCTTAAAATCAGTTTTAGGACAGACGCCTTGGCCTATTTCGTGTCTCAAGACCATCCCGTGCTTGTAACAACAACGTTAACTTATACTTTGCCTCTAGACCTTTCTCGTGCCAACAACGTTAACCTATCAAGTCATGCTTGCCTTCGGCCAATAATCAGGGACACAACTACACGATAGTGTCCAATTCCCATATAACCGTGCTACAAACCCATATTGAGGCCGTGCCTCGCAATTTAGTGAGACTAAACCATATCGCCGCCTCGCGGCCCTTGCCACACTGATCACCAACTGACCCAATCGAGACTTGTGAACTTAGTGTCACTCAATCAACTTTGCCTTACGATGATTTCCTGACTTAGACTCCAACGACTCAAACCAACTTGTGCAACTCTTTGCCAACAACTTAAGATCCGACGCCACATCTCGTGCCGAAGCACGGTGTCTACGTTGCAGCCAAATCTTAGGCCCAAACATTGTCTTCAGATCGTGCACCTATTCAACTCGACTCAATCCAAAGGCACACACGCGGATGGCCGCCCGTGCCGACCCACCTGTATGAGGTCACTAGCACCACAAGCTATACTTTGGACTTATAGCTTTGTTATTCGGGATACCTTTCAGCGCAAGTAGCGATCCCCGCTGAAAGCCACCGACTAACCTGAGAGGTACTCCCAGCTCGGCTATACCCGTGTTTCCTCCTAGGCCGAAATGATCCCGTGGCCCCGGGTTGTCGCTCGAAGAAACTTTCTCCCTTATCGACAAGTCGTCCAATGACCATGCAAGACTCGACTCAAATTAACGTCTCACACAGTCATCCTTTTTGCAGTGTTACCATGTCTTTTAAAACCAATATCAAGACTTCTATCATTTGAGACCATCTCTACGACCCACGGTCGCGAGCTTTCTTCCATGTTACCCTATCATTTTACTCAACTCAGAACGACAATTTGATAGCCCTTTTTCTAAACTCGACTTGAAATTAAAATACTAAGTCCGTGCATCGTGCCTTAAACCGACTTGAACTCTATGCGACACACTACTACCCAAGTCATACTCTATATGACGGGCCTTACGATCATGGAACCAAGTAATTTAGGCATCCGTAAGAAACATGGAACAGTGCTTAGAAAAGACTTCAATCGCCTAGCATAACTTAGTCTAACTCAATTGTGCAACAACTTGACGAGCAAAGGCTGCGTCAAGCCTCGCATCGGGGGAATGTGCCGTACACGCGTTCAACTTTGAACGACCAAGTCGTTTGGGTGCCTAGACTTACGCCAGCAGCCGTGCGACGCAACTTAACTCATGGGGCGAGTCAAGGCTATGCCAAGCCTTGGACGATGGGACCGTACATGCTTTATGAAGCCTTTATGTGGGCGATGCCTATGACTTAGGCTAACTCTTAACTTTGTGGCGAAAACTAACTTTTCCTTCTTCCAATCCACGGGACGAAGGACCGAGTGTCATTTTCAAAGCACGCCGTGCACCAACTCTAAGTCGATCGTTGGACCTTTCCATATTCTAACTCAATTCGACCCGTCGGGATTATTCTCTTATCTATGTGGATTCATCTCTTTTATTATCAAGCCTACTTGTGCAAGTTGGAAACATGCGATTCATTATGTGAAGGCAAAGATGAGGCAAGTTCACCGAAACTATTCCACCTGAGCGAGGAGTCGCCTCGACCGAGTGATGTCTTCGAGTCACCGTTACAAGGCTAAGTCCAAACGCCATCGGCGTTTCGATTCCTCCGATTGACTAAGCGGGACGTGGCACTATAACTATCTAGTAAGCAAAGAAGACATGGCAACAACTATCGTAGCATATAAGAAAGAATCGAAAGGAAAGACATATCATGGCATATGAGAAGGAATAAATAAAAAATAAGTACTTGTGATAGAATAATAATTGTACATGTGCTAGTGTCAAGTGTATATAGGGTGTACAATCATTATCTAACTATACAAGGTCATCTAATCATGTTAAGAATTTATTATACCCGAAGAAAATCTCAAAAACGGACATAAACGGGCAAAAATAGTAAAAAATAGCCCAAAATAGCCAAATTCGGTATACCGGCAGTATACTTCAGTATACCGACGGTATTCCGGCCAAAGACAGAAAGTTTCTGGACAGAAAATTGATATACCGTCGGTATACTTCGGAATTCCGTCGGAATTCCGATTATCTAGGCAGCAACAAAATCCCAGATTTTGCCAAAACTTGTTTCGGCCATAAAAACTTCATTTTAAATCGAAATTCAGATTTTCAAAAGTGAAAATTGCGTAGAATTGAATTTTTTATAACATGGAAGAATTATTTTTCACAAATTAAAACATTTGATAGATCAATACCTTAAAATACTCCAAAAATAGGTTTTCGGGATACCGAAACGAGTTCCGATTTCCATCAAACTCAAAATCAAAGGTATACAAACTAGGTGAGGGCCTCATATATGCATATGTGACCAAGATCCATGATGGTAACACCAGTATCACTCTTGATGTTGAGTTTTCTACTAAGTCAATATTGGGTTTTATCATAAAATTAAAACCTAGTTAAAACTAAGTTTACAAACATGCATATTGACGAGAATCATAAGGAAAACATTTTTAACAAATGAGTTTAGGACAATTCTAAGCATTTAACTCCAAGGAAAACAAAAATGATAAACAAATATTATGGTTCAAGAATTTGGCAAGAGTACTTGCCTAGGTTCTCAAGCAACCAAGCCTAATCTTCTACACCTCCTCCTAGGGGGTTAGACACAACACCCAAGGCCTCAAGGCCAAGCTCTTGGCAAGCTCCAAGGGGGAGAGAAGAGAAGAAGAAATGAAGAGTGAGTGAAGAGAATGAAAAGAGAGAGGAGAGAGAAAGTGAAAGTGTATATATAGAAGGGGGAATTAATCATGAACATCGGATCGTGATCCATGTCAAAATCTAAGTCAATCGTGGCCGTCTAAACAAAACCAAATATCCAATAGGTAATAGGGTGCATCTATACTATTCACGAAAATATCTAAACACTATTCATCAAAATATCCAAAATACTATTCACAAAAATATCGAAAATACTATTCATAAAAATATCCAAAATCAAAAATATCTAAAATACGAAAAAATCTATACGGACGGTATGCCGTCGGTATACACCGGTATACTGGCGGTATGCCGGACAAGGAGAAAATCTATAAGTTGGAAATTTTTTAAAGCATTTCGAAAACCAAAAAAATAAATACTACAAAATACGTATCCGTATATAAATACTGATACGGTGAGACGAGTCTCACACGTATGCCAAGTTTTGTCTGATTCTGAGAAGGTCGACCGGAACGCTATTTTGGCGGGCCCACGACCCGATCCAACGGACGAATTTGTGCACGGTCCGTCGGAATCCAACTTTGGACAAACGGTTGGGTTTGTCTCATCAAACCGAACCCGTTGACATATAGTTTGACGAATTTAGAGACCGTAGATACTGGTACGCTTTTCAATACAAAGTAGGTCAACTGCGGACATTATTTTGACCCAAAATTACCATTTTGCCTCTGTGTCCAGAATTGGACTTATGGGTAGCCTATCCTAGCTAATTTGACTATTCTGAATACGTTGGTAATATCTGTTTCAGCCCCCAAAGATTGTTGTGAGAGTTGACTTTTGTGGCGCATCGTTTGATTGGATAATATTGATTCTATGTGCTACCACCAGGCAAATATACCTTACCTTCCTCTACAGCTTATTTACATGCTTATTTCTCTTATTATCTAGTTTTTATAGTTGGTTATTAACATGTATTTTGCTCATATCATGCATACTAGTTGATATATATATAGTCATTGCTCATAGTTAGCCTTGTAGTTCATATTGTACCTGTTCTCACATGTATCATGACTGAGGCGTATCGTGTCATCACATGTACCTTGACTAAGGCGTATTGTGTCGTAGGACGAGTATGTCATAACTGAACTGCTACTTTTTTGTTTTGATTTTCTTAACCTGCGAGTCCACTCTCGGGGCAAAGGTTGACTGTTTGCACTCGCGAGTCCACACTCAGGGTGAGGGGGTTTGTCTTAAACTAACCTGCGAGTCCCCACTCGGGGCGAGGGTTAGTGATTTGTTCAAACCTGCGAGTCCACACTCGGGGCGAGGGTTTGGTATCCGTTGATATCTTGTTTGCCTGTTTTCTTCCAGCAGTTCATTTATGCGTAGTTGTTCTCGTATCCAGGTTTCATAGTCACCTGTCAGTTTCTGTCTCTTTCCTGTTTATTTTTTTATGTATGATAAACTGTTAGATAGACATGTTTTATGTATCTTGCTAGTCCCCTAAGGACCTGTTGATCTCTTCAGGAAGCTGATTGCACAGAGTTAGTTAGCTGATCATGATGTGGTTGATTACTTCAGATTCAGGTATCTTTCGTGGTTACATGTTTATATATGTTATTTGTACTTTACATGTTAGCTTAGTTTTATAGACTCGTGTTATTTTTTGGGAGTCTAATCGGACATATATGCTAGTACAGACCATGAACCATAATGTTCATTCTTGTTTTATGTTCTTCTTGTGGATTGAGATATAGTTAGCTTACCATATTAGACGTGATACCCTATTCTAGACAGCGTATACATATTCAAGTTGGGCTGTAGTCCGCTTGATACGTAGCTGGCTTGCTCACACGCTCGTATCCCGAAAAGCAGGTACGGGTCGTGACAGTATTGCCATATTGCCGTGAGCCAATGCTCATATTATTATCTGCCAAATCTAGGATCTTAGTGTAATCAACATTCTACATCGTCGACAGGATAATAGAATGCTGATTACTCAATCTCTTTTCCACATCTTTGATACCATACATCTTTTCAACGAAAACTCAATGTACTCACCGCACAATTCTTGGGACTTAGCATCTGTTTAGCATACGTTCATCGAGCTGAGGCTCGACATACTCACCGCCCAAATATTTGGGACTTTTCCTTCACCTGTCATTTATTTTATTACAACAAGAATACAATTCATTGAAATAGTTCGCAACAGATTTTGGGTCATGTGATTAATTATCTTTCATTATGTTTCTAGGTTCCATGCAAGGTGTTATTCAGCAATTCAACAAGGAAACATAGCATACAATCCTTTTATTAAGTATGAAGCTAAAGGATCTTCGAAGGGTTCAACACTACTCACATTTATAAGATGATTTCTGCCACGATTGCATAGCCTTCCAAGTGATCCTTTGCATATTCCCAAGTCCAACAAGGCTTCATCGAACCAACTATCTATCATAAAGCATCTTGCGGGTCGGTGCACTATAGCTGCTCACACCATTTGTTGCCCGCACCATTTCCAACACGCACCAATTGCCGCTCGTACCATTTGCTGCTCACACCATTTATTGTCCGTGCCATTTGTTGTTCGTGCCATTTGTTGCTCGCACTATTTGTTGCTCTCACCATTTTTTTCTATACCATTCATTGTTCGTACTATTTGGTGCTCGCACCATTTATTATCTATGCTATTTGTTGCCCGCACCATTTATTGCCGGCACCATTTGTTGCTCGTACCATTTGCTACTCACACCATTTATTGTCCGCACCATTTGTTGCCCGCACCATTTGTTGTCCTTACCATTTGTTGCTTGCACCATTTGCTGCTCGTACCATTTATTGTCTATGCCATTTGTTGCCCGTACTATTTGTTGCTCGCACTATTTGCTGCTCGCACCATTTATTGTCCGCGCCATTTGTTCCTGGTACCATTTATTGTCTGCGCCAGTTGTTACTCGTAGCATTTATTGCTCGCACCATTTGCTGTTCGTATCATTTATTGTCCATGCCATTTATTACTCGCACTATTTATTGCTCGTACCATTTGTTGCTCGCACCTTTTGCTGTCGCACCCTTCATTACTCGCACCATTCACAACTGGCACTAACTGTCATGATTTCCTGATTTGGCACCTATTGATGTTTAGATTGTGACCCCTATAACTTGGATGACTTGTGGACCTCCTAGTCGCTTATACTTGATCCTTGAGAGTTATAGACTCGACCCAACTGAATACTAGACTGACTTTCATGCCTTGTCACGAATTGACAAAGATTTTTTATATTGATTGAACATTGATCGTGCGTTCCTATATTTGGAACTAAAAGACTGGCTAGTCGTCTTATTGAATTGAGTGAGACACGTTCATGTTTATACATGAAGTGAACTATTACAACTGACTAGCCGATCCCGATCATTGACATGCGTACTCGTGCTAACATTTTCAATTATATAATTACTTTCAATTCACACAATATTTTTTTATTACAAAAATAGAACATGTATTTTACAGTCAAGGCATGATTATTCCCTGGCTAGGTTTGTTTGCTGCATTACGCTATGCAAAACCTACAACCTAACTGCACTGGTATCATTGTAGAGTTATGCATAATCGTACCCCATACAGATGTACTCATTCAAAATGATCATGACCTACGGCATGTGATTTCAATTAACGTAGGAGAAACTAAGTTACATATAATAACTGCTGCATGAAGAGGAATAAATTCTCGAGTTCTTATATGACAATCATCTTCGGGACAAATAGTGCTCCAACATGTCGGCTGGTCCCCACGGATACTGCAAATCTGCTACACAGGCAGGGAGTGGTATCTGTTTATTTTTCTATAATATTATTGACGAGCGTCCTGCTAGGACCCGTGTAATTTATGATTGGCGCAATTGATTATGGATAGACTAGTCTTGCTTGTACATGGTAAGAACTAAGGAATTCAATAATGCATCTTTCCAAGTTAACTTAGAACTTACAGTTAGTAAGCCATAGTATTTGTATTGTCGCTTTAATTTAGATTTATCTGTGCACTATATCCTACTTTGTTAACTACTGAGGTGAGCGGAATGTCATGACATGACGGGTCAACTTCTATCCTTGTTTGGTTGAGGAATTGGTTCGAAGTGTCACGATGTAACGTAAACCCCGGTAGCAAAAATAGAAACTAATATTTATTATGTTTTATTTACTTCTTACTGGTTTTTTTCCTACATTTCGTGCTTCCTTTGTAGGAACGAGATGTAAAGCGCTATATTCTAGAGGATGGGTGAATAGAGTAGATAGCAAAAAATTAGCTATTAAAAAATGTTAGCAACAAGATCACAGAATATATCACAAATAGGTAAATGTAAAAGTAGAGAGCAGAGAGCAAACGTAAACACAAGGATGTATACTGGTTTTTCTCTTGTGAGGACTAGTCTAGTCGAAAAAATTCTAGCTTCCATTTGAAATCCACTATGGAAAAATGCCGCAAGTTTTCATGCGAAGTTCTTAAAACTTCTATAATGTGACCTTTGATCCGAAGTACTCGACCAACTTGTAGGAGCGTAAAAAATGCTTCAAAGACCAAGTCAAAGAAATAGAGCTTTACGCTCAACATGCTACTCAACAGGCTATTCTACGCAGGCTATTCTACGCAGGCTACTCTACGTAGGCTATTCTACACAGGCTACTCTACGCGAGCTGTTTTTACGCAAGCTACTTTATGCCGGGGACAGGCTGTCAGATCATGCATTTAATGCAAAGTGATAATGAATCTGACATAATGATTTGCTGACAGCGTATAACACAGAATTCGAAGAGATTTGATTTACACAGAAACCAACATTATCGTTTAGTGTGTAGACTGGGTTACTTTACGCTCAAAAGATGACTTCTTTTATGCATGAATATTACATTAGCTTTTTACGCTCAAAGTTGACGTGTGCGTAAAGTTTATTTGGGCTACCTTTTACGCCCAAGGCTGTTTTATCAGCCACTTTACGCGAGAAGTCTATTTTTGGGCTATTTTACGCCTAATCTACTACTTTACGCTGGAAGTGTATTTTGGGTCATTTTTACGCCCGATTGTTTCTGGCTATATGAGAACGTGGTTTGCTTACGTGGCTTTCATGCCACACTTATCGAGGGACGTGTGTACATGCCCTCCTTATTTTGTTGAAGTACTGGGACACGTGTCATCCCACGTAAAGTTCATAGATGACAGTTGCTAGCGTAAAACTCCAATTTGGATACTTTTTATGCATGATGTGTTTTAGTCTATAAATAGACTGATTTTTATAATCAAGGGCATCAGAGAGAGACATGAGAGAATACATCAGAGACTTTGATTTTCCAGAGCATTCTTCTTCAACCTTTCTTCCAGAACAGAGTGAAGCAAAGCAGGAAAGCATTCGACCTCGCCATCCGTGCCCAAGTGCGTCGATACCTTTCTGGTAACTTAGTTCTTCCGGCTGTTCATCTTCCAGCAGTACTCTTCATCATCATCATCGTATGGTCCAAGGAACAAAGTGATCGTCTTCAGATCAGACTTCCATAGCAATACTTCCCAGAACAATTTGTACTTCTTGTACTTTTTCTCAGTTTTATTTCAAAAGCCAATTTTAGGCATTTTGTTAAGTGAAACAAAATGGCGACTCTGCTGGGGACGACCTTCTCCTCTGACGAGAAGGCAATTTCTCAATATGATGACGTGTCGGTCGGATCGACAAAGAAGACTCTGGTTGTGCACTTCGACCAGACTGCCTACGAAGAAATGCTCCGAACTGGGGGTAGTACTCACTGCTCCAATGTTCAAAAATCGCGGAAGGCACAAAAAGTTTGGATTCCCAAATCTAAAGCATCCTCGGATCTCCCAACTGTCTCTGAAGGCAAAGGAATCCTCCCTACTCCTGTTGTAGGGGCTCCCGTTTGTAACGAGGCAGTCCTTACTTCAGTGTTGTGCCCTGAGTGTAAAAACCAATCTTCCGTCTGTGATGGGGAAGATTCCCAAGTTTTACGCCCAGTGCGTAAAAGCCAAGTTTTACGCCCAGCGCGTAAAAGTGAGGTTTTACGCCTAGCACGTAAAAACCAAAATTTATGCTCTGTGCATAAGAACAAGTCTCCCGTCTGTGACGTGGTAGACTCTAATGCTTTACGTTCTGAGCGTAAAAATGAATCTCCCGTCTGTGACGCGGTAGACACACAAAATTTACGCTCTACGCGTAAAGGAAAATCTCCCGTTTGTGACGTGGTAGATACTCATGTTTTGTGCTCTACGCGTAAAGGTAAATCTCCTGTCTGTGACAGTGTAGATAAAATTCACAATGACGTTTTTACATCTAAAGTGAATTTACCTGCACGCAACCAGCGTAAAAACATTGTTGGTAAAACTCCGGTTCTTTACCAACAGCCTTCTTACACTGCTTTACGTAAGGTACCAAACCTACAAATTACACGTAATGCTGATGGAGTTCTTTGTGCTCAAAAATCTCAGGATTTACGCACGCAACTCCAAGCACATAAAAATGTACAGTTTGGTTCTGCGAATGCAGCCAGTAATCTTCTTTATACACAAGGGACTAAACGTTTCTCTACCCCAAATGTAATAAGGAAGACTACTCCATCTACTCCTTCTGATTTACGCGAGTTGCTAATGCAAAAGCGTAAAAATAGACAATCTCCTGTGACACTCCCTCAAGAGAATCACCATTGTGAGTGTCACCAGATTGTAATCAAATATTGTTGTTCGGCTTCTAAACGGTCAGTTTTTGACCGGTTAAGCTTCAATGTGCCTCAACAGCAAGTTGATGACCAAGAAAATGAGTTGTCATATGCGTCAGTCAACATGGCATCTCATACCAACAGAGGACGACATCCAAGATGCAACTCGTCCCAAACGCCAGGTCAACAACAATTCAACAGACTTCTTGATTCCTTTGAAGGAGTATATCAGAATACTCGATCAAGAAGACAAAGACAGCTGCAGACTTCTGATTCAGAAGCTGGGGGTACTCAATCTTTTGAGTCTAAAACTGATAGTGTCGATTTATACCTCTATACTAATCCCTCTATATCTTCAAGAGAGGTTGAATCCTATGCCATTGGAGATGAACCGGAGACGTCATATGCTAATACTGAACAACGTCTCTCTGCCGTTGAGCAATCACTAAAAGACATGCTTACCATGATGCAAAGCATGCACCAGATAATAATGACTCAACAGACTGCTCAGCCAACAGTAATAACACCGGTACAGGCAGCAGCACAAACTCAAGATAGTCAAGGGGTTGACATACCTTTGAATAATCAAGAGCCTGCTGTCAATCAAAATTCTGCATCTCCAGATCCTATCATTCCAGAAGATGTACCCCCTCCGGTAGGGGTCACGGTACATCCAACAACTATTCAATCAAATGTGCTTCCTCAAACCAGTGAAGCTATTCAAGCAGTACGTGAACTAAAGGCACAGTTTGAAGTTCTGAAGCACAAAGATCAACTTCAGAGGTTAGGGATTAAGCAACCTTATCCTCCTCATTGGAATGATGTACCCTTTCCTCCGAAATTCAAGCCACAATCAATGGTATTGTTTGATAGAAAGGCTTCTCCTAGTCAGTATATCAATTACTTTAATATTATGACTGTGCATCTGCAGAAAAATGATGCTCTTCTCACTCGAGTGTTCATCGGGTGCCTGACGGGTTCAGCTTACGACTGGTATCGTAGTTTACCCGATAATTATATTTCGTCTTTTGACGAATTTAAAGCAATGTTTCTCTCCCGCTTCTATGAAGGAGGTATGGATATGAATATGTCCTCCTTAATAGAGATCAAACAAAAGGAGAAGGAAGATACTCGGATGTTCACCGAACGTTTCCGACAAGCAACTTTGAAAATGCCTCCTTGTATGCCAGATTCAGCGTTGATTGATATATGCAAGATGAATCTGCGACCATCCATTGTTGTCTTCACGGATTTCCAATTCACAAACTGGGCCTCGTTTATTATAGCAGCAGTTTCTGCCGAGACCAATGGCAGGTTGGCTCGTGAACATGGGATGATTTTTGCCTCAGAGGACAAAGGAAAGAAAGGCTCTTCTGGTAATAATTTTGGCAATCGTAATGGGAAAGGAAAGGATACCCTTATGGTTAATCTTTCCAAAAACAAAAGGACACCGAATAACCAGGAGTCTTCTAAGCCAAAAGAAGAATACTCTTTTGACGAAAGCGATATCCCAGGGATATCCCAATGTCTGGTAAAGAGTGGCAAACTCCAGATTCCGGAGCCAAAAAGGCCTAATGAGGTTAATTTGACTGACAATCCCAAATATTGTATCTATCACAGATATATAAATCACCCCACCAAGGCTTGTTATGTCCTAAAGAAGAAAATCCAAGAGTTGATAAATGCCAATGCCATCGCTTTAACTAACGATGAGCATACAGTCACAACCAATATGGTTTCTCTTCAATTTAGAGGTTTTCCTCCATAGCAAGTCCCAGATAGGATTGTTCCAATTCCGAAGGCGACGATGAAGATTGTGAATATCCTGCCTGCCAGAGAGAAAAATGAAGGATTGTTGCCTCTCACATTAAAGAATGGTGAAATCATGTGGGTACATCCTGACTTAGTACCTAAAATGGAGGATGAAGGTAAAACTTTAAAATCCAAGAAAGGTAGAAAAGTTAAAACCTGCAACATGATTTCTCATGTTATTCCAGATCCTGATGATTTGGATCATCTTTGGGATGATAGTCCTTTGGAGGATAGGCTGAAAGGTTTAAACATATGTCCTCCAAGTTTAGCTCCTCCTACCAAGCTCAAACTTACTCATCAGCAGTGGTTAGCTATAAATAGTGTTCCCTTATACAGGGCACAACAAGTTTTTGCTGCTTATGAAAAAGGTCCTACAAGGATTTTTCCTCGTGTCCCGAATACTCCTTTTCCTGTAGTTACAGAGGTTTCAGCTTCTTCTTCCTCTGTTGAACTACCTATTAAAAGTTCGCTGCCCATTCACTTATACAGTCAACAATCAGTCCATCTCATGAAAAAGATGGGCTATGACTTTTAAAAAGCAGAGGGTTTGAACTATGATAAAGGAATGTGACTTCCTTTACAGATTCAAAGTAAAAAATCTACTGTTGGATTGGCTTCTGAACTTTTCCTTAAAAATCCTCGCAAGAAGAATGCTAAGGGAAAGAAGACTAAATCCTGCAATATGTTACTTCCTTCTTATGATTCTGAAGAAGAAAGCTTTGTTGGTACGAGATCTGGGAAAGAATACCATAAAGATTACGAGGGATCTTCTAAAGAAGCAGAGGATGTTGTAGAAACGATCCCAGTTCAACCATCTCCAGTTCCTGCTAAACCATCGGTGGTTGAAAAAGGGAAACAGAAAGCAGTACGCTTTGACGTTCCCTTGAAATCTGCTTCAAATCAACGGGTGGTGATGAAGCCCTATAAATTTGATATTCTAGCTCAGTTAGCCAATACTCCGGCTAGACTCTCTATATTCGAGCTACTGCGTCTTTCTAAAGAAAGCAGATAGACTTTGAGTGAAGCTTTGCTACAAGCAGACTCATGCTTGGCTCAACTCAAGAGTCCTAATAATATACCAGTGTCGTGTCCACAATGTCATAGTGTGATGGAGGCAATTCCTAATATTACCTTCACACAAGAAGACATGCTGTTGAAGCAAAACAAGTACGACAGGCCTTTGCGCTACACTGGGTATATTGAATCCACTAAAATTGACAGGATTTATATTGATCATGGGTCTTCTATTAGCATTATTCTTCAAAGTATGCTAAGACCTTTGAGGATTCCTACTAGTGATTTGATTTACACTAGTACCACAATAGTTGGTTTCAACTCTGGCAAGAGTAAACTACTGGGGAAGATTTGTCTAAAGATTCAGATTGTTGATCTTTGAACTATGGCTACTTTCTATGTTATCAACTCAGACGTATCCTACAACATCCTTCTTGGAAGATCGTGGATACATGAGCATAATATTATGCCTTCAACTCTCCACCAATGCTTCAAGTACGTGGATTCACAAGGGGTTGTGAAGACTGAATTTGCTGATATCAATCCTTTCAAGGGTGTTGAAGCCTATTTTTCTGACTCAATACTCTACAAACAAGAGCATGTGAAGGAGATATCAGATATGGCTGAAGAGCAATCACCTGTCGAAGATCAGTCTGTCAATAAAGATCCTCCAGAAGAGCAACCTTTGAATATCAAAGTCAAAGGTCGAATCCAACCCTAACCTATCAATGATCAACCTCTGATGATCAAGGTCAAAGGAAGAACTCGAGCTTCATCTGAGGAATTAGTGAATATTCCTGCCAAGAGCCAAGTTCAACCTCTTATGATCAAAGTCAAGGGACGTACTTCTCGTACGAATGATCCAGAACCACTATTGATCATCAATCTTGGCAAGTCTACGCAGAAGACGGATGACAGTCCAGTAATGATAAATCCTAAGCGTAGTACTCAACTTGTAAATGATGTAAATATTGATCATTATGTACTTTCTGATATCAATGAAGATTTTTTTTAGAGTATATGGCTGTCAAATTTGTTGAAAGAATGTCTTTATCTTCTGATGAACAAAGTCATCAATATCAAGATGACAGAAATACAGAGGAAACCTTGTACATTGATCATAAGGAAAATTTCTTTCCTTCTCATGTCGATGTTGGACCTTATGCTCAAAAGTTCCTAACATCTTCTCCCTATCTTCTTCCTATAGTCTCGCCATCACAAGCTTGTGTAACTTTTAGACGTCATGAAGAATCTTATTTTGTGATTCCGTCGGATAAGAAAAATAAGCACCAAATTGTGTTTGGCATGGCTAGAAACATCCCTGTTGTTCAGACAGATGATCTTAGAGCTAAAGATAAAGGAAAAATCCGAATTGACAAATATAGTCAACAATCTCTCAAGATTATCCAAAAAATGGGATATGATTTGAAGACTATGCAAGGTCTCAATCAAGGCAAAGGTAGACGATTACCATTATGTGGTGATCCGTTTTACCAGAAAACTCGTCATGGGTTGGGATATGATCCGTCCCACATGTTTAATGATGATATACAAGAAGAATTCTCTTCTAGTTCTTCACAATCCTCGGATTCGAAAGAAATCCATTTTATCGAATCTGATACATCCCACTCCTCATATGCTGGAGGAGACTATTACGATGAATTTGAGTGTGTATTCTCAGTCAACATGGTTCAAACTGAAGGCGAATCTGAGCCATTTGAAAATGACCCTTGGGCTCAACAGATGGACACCCAATGTGAGCTTTGTTTTGAACAACGACAGCCACCTATGGAGGATGAGATTCTCCAGATTGATGTTGGAGATGGAACTACGTCCAAACCAATATTCATCAGTAAGAACCTTTCCGAAGATGAAAAGGAAGAGCTGATAAAACTGATTAAATAATATATTGATATCTTTGCATGGAGTTATTAGGATATGCTGGGTCAAGATCCTAAAGTTGCTACTCATAAACTCAATATTCTTCCTAATGCCAAGCCTGTGAAACAACATCAACGGCGTTTTCGACCAGACATGATGGATGTAATCGAAGCAGAAGTCAAAAAGCTGATTATATGTGGCTTTGTTCGTGAAGAATAACACCCAGAGTGGGTTGCCAATATTGTTCCTGTTATGAAGAAGAACGAAAAAGTCCGAGTTTGCATAGATTTTTGAGATCTTAATGCAGCTTGTCCAAAGGACGAATTTCCACTTCCCATTACTGATGTCATGATAGACAATACATGCGGTCTTGAACGCATGTCTTTCATGGACGGGTTCTCAGGATACAATCAGATTAAGATACATCCAGGAGATGAGAAGCATACTGCTTTTCGTACACCCCTTGGAGTCTACTGCTATACGGTTATGCCGTTTGGTCTTAAAAATGTCGGAGCCACATATCAACGGGCCATGAACAACATCTTTCAAGAACATCTACGAAAGACAGTTGAATGTTACGTAGATGACATTGCTGTCAAAAGTCGATCAAAAGATGATCACATTCAAGACTTGAAGACAGTATTTGAATTGATGCATCAGCATCAATTGAAAATGAACCCTACTAAGTCTTTCTTAGGGGTTTCCAGTGGCAAGTTTTTGGAATTTGTCATTACTTCTCAGGGTATCCATGTTGATCCTGATAAAATCAAAGCAATTATTGAAATGCATCCTCCGCGCAATCTAAAAGAACTTTGAGGCTTCCAGGGTCGCATTGCTTATATCAGAAGATTTATATCTAATCTCTCGGGGAGATGTCAACCTTTCTCCCGTCTATTAAAGAAAGGTGTATCAATTGTTTGGGATAAAGCATGCCAGAAAGCTTTCAATGACATCAAGCAATACCTTACAAATCCACCTGTTCTGGTACCACCAGTGATAGGAAGACCATTTTTGCTATATATTCGAGCATTGGATCATTCACTTGGTGCTCTTCTTACACAAAAAAGTGATATGGGTCATGAACAAGCAATTTATTATCTTAGACGAATGATGGTCGGAGCTGAACACAGGTATACTCCTGTAGAAAAGGAATGTCTGGCTTTGGTTTTTGCTGTTCAAAAGATACGACATTATGTGACAGGACAGACTATTCATGTCATCTCCAGAATAAATCCTATTCGGGTATTAATGAAAAAACCAAGCATTCTTAACTCCAGGTTAGCCACCTGGGCGATGTTGCTCACTCCTTATGACATGGTCTATGTACCTCAAAAATCAGTGAAGGGTCAAGCATTAGCTGATTTCTTAGCAGCTCACCCTATACCTGAAACATCGAAGCTATATGAGGATATTCCAGATGAAATTGTGTATTGCAACATGACTTTAAAAGATGATATTTGGCAATTATACTTTGATGGAGCGTCACGAATTGGACCTAAAGGCAATATCGTCTCTAGGGTAGGAATCGTCTTGGTTTCTCCTCACAAAATAGTCATATACCGTGCTTATTCTCTCAATAAGCCATGCTCCAATAATGTGGCAGAATATAATGCTCTACTCATTGGTCTCCAAGTAGCAAAACAATTGGACATCGAGTTCCTGGAAGCTTATGGAGATTCTCAACTGATTGTTAATCAGGTTAGAGGGACATATAAAGTCAGAAATCCTGACCTCATCCCTTATCATCAAGTGGTAATCAAATTGGTCCTCTCATTTAAAGGATTCTTTATTGAATTTGTACCACGTTCTCAGAATTTAGAAGCTGATGCTCTTGCTAGTTTAGCGACAGATTTAGCTATTCCAATTCGAAGACAAAACACCATTACTTTGTTGGATCGAGACCTATTCTGTGTTAAGAATAATCTGCATATTGAACAGAGTTATATTACAGAATCAAGTTTCCAACAGAGGGATTAGAGAAATCCATTTATTGATTATACGGTTCATGGGATTTTACCAGAAGATCCAAAAGAAGCTGTATCAATCAAGAGACGATCATTTCGATTTTATTATGATTCGTCTCTACAAATGTTATATCGTCGTTCATATGATGGACTTTTGTTGTGCTGTCTTTCAGAAAATGAACCTAAACAAACACTCCGCGAAGCTCATGATGGTGTTTGTGGTGCTCATCAACCAGGTCCAAAATTATAAGACCGTATTCGAAGAATAGGGTATTATTGGCCTTCAATGATAGCAGATGATGTGGATTATGCCAGAAGGTGTAAAGCATGTCAGATTTATGCTGATTTTATTCACCAACCATCTGAATTTTTACATCCTACAGCAGCCTCTTGGCCCTTCAAAGCTTGGGGCATAGATATTATTGGTCTAATTAACCCTCCTTCTGTTAAGGGACATCGGTTTATACTGGCTATAACCGATTACTTTTCTAAATGGGCGGAAGCAGTTCTCCTTGCTGAAGTAAAAACATATAATGTGGTTAGCTTCATTAAACATATGTTATTTATCGTTTTGGAATTCTCCGACGGATAATTCATGATAACGGACCACAATTCGCCAGTCAGGCATTTTATCGATTCTGTGATAAGAATCGGATCCAAAACTTGGCGTCTACGGCTTATAATCCAGCTGCTAATGGTTTAGCCGAAGTTTTCAACAAGACGATCATAAAACTTCTCAAAAAGTTCGTCTCTTCTAATAAACGTGATTGGAATGAGAAACTTGGAGAATATTTATGGGCTTATCGAATGACAGTCCGAACTCCTACTGGTTTTATACCATTTTCACTGGTTTACGGATGTGAGGCTGTCCTTCCACTGGAAATCCAGATTCCATCTCTTCGAATAGCCATTGCTAATGAGCTAACTACAGAGAACAATGATTGCTTACCACTCCAAGAACTTGAAGGATTGGACGAGAAGCGTCTTCAAGCACAACAGCACATTGAGCTATATCAAGCTCGCATCTCGAACCTTCAATCATAAAGTTAAATAGAGATTATTCAAAGTCGGTGAGCTGGTTCTAGCTGTTCGAAGACCGATGGTGATGACTCATAAGAGTAAAGGAAAATTCCAAGTAAAATGGGAAGGCCCTTATGTCATCGAGACAATTTTCTCGAATGGTGCCTATAGGTTATCTAAACCTAATGAAGATTTGCTCATGATGTCGATCAATGGCAAATTTTTAAAGAAATATTATATTTGAATTTCTTTCTTATTCCTTAGCTACCAATGTTTGGTTAAGCTTGGAGAGAAATTTTAATCTTTTATCTTACCAGTTGATTAAAAAATTGGATCTATTATTTATCATGTTCTCAGGACCTCTGAATAAATATTAAGTCTGTTTGTTTTTCCTATCTATCATGTCCATTTGGCCTCTGAATAGATATTAATCTATTTTTTTTGAGTTGTTACAATCTGTCATGTCCATATTACCTCTGATAGTATTATATACTCTAAACAGAAAACAAGATTTCATTATCTATCATGTCCATATTACCTCTGGATAGATACAATTTATTTGAGTTTAGAAGACTTGTCATGTCCATATTACCTCTGATAAGTGTTTTCTATTTCATACCTATTATTTAAATTCAAAATAAATGATAGGATCACAAAACAAATATTTTATTCATTTCTTATGAACATTACAGAATGAATAAGATAAAAGATTACAAAAGTTCTTTATTTTTCTTAAGGCGGAGCAGGGATATCTTGAAGTAATTTCTGCAGCTCTGCCAGACGTATGTCACGAGAACTCAATACTTTTTTGGTAGCTTCAGCACGTTGAGCTTTGGGAGTGCAAATATAAGAAAGTACAGCGAAGCCGACTATCAGCTTATCCTTGGCATCATCAAGGGTTCTGATAGTAGATTCAGCTCCGTAGGCCTCTTCTTTCAAAATTGAGCCCTGAGTAAGGTGTTGGTCCCGAGCCAAGATCATCTGCTCATTCTCTGCCTTTAAGCGAGCCAGCTCAGCCTCAACTTCTTGAATTTTATCATTTTGTTGCTGAATCTCCATATTTGAGGTGTCATAGGCTACTCTATGGCTATCCAGCTCGGGCTTTATTCCAGCCAAAAAAGCTTTTTCTTTGGCAACCTTTATGCTATATTCATGGAGGGCTTCATTATATCTCGTCTCCCGAGCGAGGTAATCAGCCGATAAGGCGTCATACTCTTCTTGGATGAGACTTTCAACAGTTTCACTTGATAGCTTAAGATACTCTCTGATGGGCTGTTCAAGTCCCTCCACAATTTTCTCTAATGCTGTTGCTCTCGCCGCATCATTGAACATAGCAACATTTCTGATGGTAAGAGCCATTGCCGCCTTCAAGCTCTCATAATTGAGGCCCTTATTTAGGACCATTTTGAGTAAAGTCGCCAGAGTTTTATAAAAGGTTTCAGTATGAATCTCAACTAGTAGATTCATTTCTATACTTGAACTCAGCGTTACGGCAATATCTACTAAGTCTCTTCTCTGAAGACTGGGAACAGAGGCTGTTGCTGTGATAGCAGGCTGAGATGAAGCCATTGTTGTTACTGCTACCATAGCCAACTGGTTACCAAGAGCATCAAGAACAGTGTCTTCAATATTTGTTACTCCAGTCGTTTCTGGAGCTGAAACTACTAGAGTTTCGGTGGCGGTAATAGGTACGGGCGGAATGACAGTTGTGGGAGCTGACTCCGTTTCTGGCATTGACTCTTCAGAGACTTGTACTGGATCAGTGGTAATAGCGGAGGATGCTATTACAATTTCCCCAGATTCAGTTGATGATTTGAGTGTGCCTTCATTACCTTCTTCAACTATTGGCTTCGCAAGATCATCAAGTGTTTCAGTAACTGAATCTTCATTAAAATATAGTTCTTCTTCAGCAGTCTCCTCATCATCTACAGTAAGATCTACTGTTTCTTCCTTATCCTTGCCCTCAGCAGGAGAGGACACTTTTGGCTGAGCCTGTATTTCTGGCTCATGTTATACCTCC
The DNA here is from genome assembly GCA_029216955.1 of Iris pallida. Classification (NCBI taxonomy): domain Eukaryota; kingdom Viridiplantae; phylum Streptophyta; class Magnoliopsida; order Asparagales; family Iridaceae; genus Iris; species Iris pallida. Next base: position 22,196,223 of record JANAVB010011199.1, on the reverse strand, counting down.
AATGATAGAGGACATTCTTCTTGAGACTCTTCTTCGGGCTCTCGTGCTACCTCTTCTTGAGCATCTTCCTCTTCTGAAGAAGAAGCCTCCTCCTCAGATTTCTCGTTTTTCTTATAAATATCTTCTTGAGGAGGAGGAGCCACAACCTTCGGGGAAATGATAACACCTACAAAAAATTAAACAAAATAAGTTAAATATACAAAAGTCATAGTTTTATATGGATTTTGTATAAATTATATTTACCTGGAGTGTGTATGGAACGCTCCAAGTACGCATCATAATCTCCATCCTAGTCTTCGTCATCAAAAGTGATAGTTGGTTCATCGGATGGGATAAATACCGAATCAACAGTTTGTACTGGGGCAACGTCTTCAGCAACATGTGCCTTTTGTGGCAGAGTTAAATGAAGTGCCGAGCTGAGACGTCCGGGAGATAAGACCACTGCAGATGTTGCTGGTTGAGGTGCTGAAGATCCTTCTCCAGGGTGAACTGAAGAAGATCCTATATGTTGCAGCTCATCCGCCTGAGTGTCACTCTCCGGAGTAGAGGCTCTTGATCTGGAAGGTCTTTTTATAGTAGCCTTCTTCTTCTTCTTCTCCGGGGTTTTCTCTGGAAGTGTGACGGCTGCACTTTGTTTCCATTTACGGGATTTGCCTATAATAATAGGTTCTGTAGCATCTTCCCCAACTCCCGTAGCAATAACTTCCAGATATGGATCTGGAACAGCAGCATCGTCATGGATGTCTGTTGGTACCCTAACTAGCTCTTCAATATTGCCTTCCTTGGGACATCTCAAGCTACCTCTCATATTGTAGCCATGGGCAAAGGAACGGATAGAAGCGTAAAAGTGAGCATACGAATGAAGAATACGTAGCTCTGTAGTACTGGTAGCGGCTGAGACTCTGGATCTGGCACCAGTACGGGCAGTACTAAAATATCTCCAACCCCTTGCACCATCAAGCAGTTTTCCATAGTGACGGAAACTGGTAGAGGGATTACCAACATGAAGTTGGTCATACCCAAATTGACGAGCGAACCTACTGGGTAGATATGGTTCGAACGTACAATTATCTTTATTTCTTTACATCAGGTGAGAAGGTCTGATGCACTATAGCCATTTGAAGACTGATGGTGGCAATAAAGCTCCTCCTTCAACTTCATCTTCAAATTGAACACCGAAGCAGTCGGCTAGAACTTGTGGCCGGGTACAGAAAAAGTTCCAACCATAAGAATAGTTCAAAACTGCCTGGGTATCTGCCACTGTCGTGGCAATCCATGTAGCTTTGCTGAATTTTTGGAGGAAGACCTCCGCATCATCACCCAGACCTGGTGGCAACAATCTGCAGTTGTGATGCAACAGCTAGCCCATTAAATAAGTATTGGGTATTTCTACCCTGGGGAATGCGTTCCGATGAGGAGCATTGTTGATTAACTCCTCACCAAAAGTCCTCAAACCTGTATTTACTCGGCACACCATTGCCGATAGCAGGTTAATTCTGACTTTAAACACCAAATGCACTGCTGGCCATAGTACGTTACGGTGGATTCTATCAACTATACCAGTTCCTGGTACGACCCATCTTCTCAACCATAAAGAAAGGAAGCCTGCCAGCAAGGCTTTTCTGGAGATTTTCTGACTGTCGTATCTGAGGAAGCTTAAGGCTTCAGTTCCAGCAGGGAACTCCCCAGTCTTAGTGGACAAACATTTGTTCGGGAATTTGTAGACAGTCATCATATCCCAAATTTTGTTAACAGGAATTGTTGAATCTGTGTTGATAGCTGGAGCTTTATTTTCCTGGAATCTTTCTTTATCATCCTTGGATATTTTATCCTTATGGAAGAAGAGATACGTTGTCCACTTGTTGATATATGCTAGATGAGATCCACTCTCATTCATAGTAGTGCAGATCATATAATGGCACATCAATTCTTCATACACTTCAACCAAATGAGAATTTTTCTCCCTAATTTCAGCAAGTTCCCGGTTGGAGGGAACATATTCTTCATATGGGGCTTCTTTCATTGGTAGCTTCGAGATGAATTACATCTCATGGAGTGCGAGACCCATTTCACCTTTTGGGGTCGCAAAAGTTGCAGTTGAACTAATGTATATCTCCATCAGGGCCAGGACCAAGTTACCATTCGATGGTATACCCTGACTAGCAGAAGCCACCGCTTCATACAGACCAATATCTTTCAGCTCCGTCTGAAAGTTCTTCATCATCCAAATGCTGATCTGGATCCAGTTCTGGTTGAATGGAGTCAACCATCCCGGTAGCCTAGGGTTGGTCTGGGGATATAGTACCGCAGCCCTTATGAATTTGTTGACGAACATATGAGTTTGCACTGGTTGGATTAAAGCTGAGTCTTAACTTGGAGTAAATCCTGGCATGAGGCCAGAGAAAGAAGTGACACCGCCATTGGGAACACTGATGTAATACCCCATGTCGTTGGCATGATCCCTCTCGAATACGATTCTACCCGGCCTTCCATGACTGCTAGGAGTCAGATTCCACAGCATTTGTCGATGGTGGGTGGCATGGATGAATGGTGACAAAGGGTAATATATGTCCATGTCAGGAAGATACATTGCTCTATCTCCAGATTTGAACACCCAAGACTCCTTCTTGGGGTGTGTCTGTGACTTGCAGTCTATTGCATCCCCAAATAAGAAGGCTGGTTTTGCAAATTGTTGTTCATTCAGTGAAGTCAACAATTCTCCATTTATCATGGATAGCAGCATCCTATCCCCTTGGGCAGCTATCAACTGTGCCCTCTCTATGGGGTAGTCTGGATTCGATTGGGGAAACGCTACATGAGACAGATTCTCCACATAATTCGAGCCCCCCATGCCAACTGATGAGCCAAAGACTTCTGCGAGTGGATGAACTTGCAAGTCTACTGCCAAAAAAAAAGAAAAATCAAGTTAGTGAAAATCTAATTTGAAATTTTATGGGTAAAAACTTTGACTTTTACGCTTATTAAAGTTGATAAAAAGTTTTAAAAGTGTAAAAAAGTCTTTGTTTTACACAAAGTCTTTCATTTTTGAAATTTAACGCTAGCACATGTTGATGTGAGCATATTCGAAATTTTACGCTGGCATGTATTGACATGAGCGTATTCTAAAACTTTACGCTGGCACATGTTGATGTGAGTGTATTCTAAAAATTACGCTGACATGTATAGACATGAGCGTATTTTAGATTTTACGCTGGCATGTGTAGACATGAGCGTAATTTAGATTTTACGCTGACACGTATAGACGTGGGCGTATTTCTTAATTTTACGCTAACACGTATGAACGTGGGCGTATATTCGTAACTTTATGCTGACACGTATAACGTGGGCGTGTTTTGTTATCTTAATTTCTACGCTGACACATATAACATGGGCGTGAAATGAAAGATTTAGGTCTTCTTCTCCGACGAGTTTTCGGCCAAAGGGCAGTGCTTTACCCCTCATTGGAGGAGCCACGGCGAGGTTGCTTTGCTGAGACGCTGCGGATGACCGGACGGGATTTTGCTCGCGGTCGACCGACGAAGAATCGACGGCGGGCTTCTTGCCTTTGCTGCCGGCGGTGGATTTCTTGGGGGCCATCGAATTGAATGCAAAAGTATGAAAGGGGAAGAAAAGGATTCGAAAAAGATCGGGATTATGAAAACAAGTAAAGTTTCTCTCTCCCTGAAGAACCCTATTTAAAGGGAATTTTTGAATCGGTTCAAATTCCAGATTTTACGCCGACTGTTGGATATCCCAATTTTTACGCGGATGACCGTTGGATATCCCGAACTCTATGCTGACTGGTCAAATCCCAAATTTTACGCTTCTGTTTAAAGTATTTCAAATTTTGAAAATATAAAACTTTGAAGGGGGTCTTGTAGGAGCGTAAAAAATGCTTCATAGACGAAGTCAAAGAAATAGAGCTTTACGCTCAATAGGCTACTCAACAGGCTATTCTACGCAGGCTACTCAACAGGCTATTCTATGCAGGCTATTCTACGCAGGCCACTCTACTTAGGCTATTCTATGCAGGCTACTCTAAGCGAGCTGTTTTTACGCAAGCTACTTTACGCCGGGGACAGGCTGTCAGATCATGCATTTAATGCAAAGTGATAATGAATCTGACATAATGATTTGCTGACAGCTTATAACACAGAATTCGAAGAGATTTAATTTACACAGAAACCAACATTGTCGTTTAGTGTGTAGACTGGGTTACTTTACCCTCAAAAGATGACTTCTTTTTCGCATGAATACTACATGAGCATTTTACGCTCAAAGTTGACGTGTGCGTAAAGTTTATTTGGGCTACCTTTTACGCTCAAGTCTGTTTTATCAGCCACTTTACGCGAGAAGTCTATTTTGGGGCTATTTTACGTCTAGTCTACTACTTTACGCTGGAAGTGTATTTTGGGTCATTTTTACGCCCGATTGTTTCTGGCTATATGAGAACGTGGTTTGCTTACGTGGCTTTCATGCTACACTTATCGAGGGACGTGTGTACATGCCCTCCTTATTTTGTTGAAGTACTGGGATACGTGTCATCCCACGTAAAGTTCATGGATGACAGTTGCTAGCATAAAACTCCAATTTGGATGCTTTTTACGCATGATGTGTTTATAAATAGACTGATTTTTATAATCAAGGGCATCAGAGAGAGACATGAGAGAATACATCAGGGACTTTGATTTTCTAGAGCATTCTTCTTCAACCTTTCTTCCAGAACAGAGTGAAGCAAAGCAGGAAAGCATTCGACCTCGCCATCCGTGCCCAAGTGCATCGATACCTTTCTGGTGACTTAGTTTTTCCGGCTGTTCATCTTTCAGCAGTACTCTTCATCGTCATCGTATGGTCCAAGAAACAAAGTGATCGTCTTCAGATCAGACTTCCATAGCAATACTTCCCAGAACAATTTGTACTTCTTGTACTTTTTCTCAGTTTTATTTCAAAAGCCAATTTTAGGCATTTTGTTAAGTGAAACACAACTTCAATTGTGAAGTGTCTTTCTTCAATCAAGCCTCTGATTACAATCACTCTGAAACTTCTAGAACGTACCGTACATGCAAATCGACTAGAGGATTATAACTGGCTTGGGATTTAAAAATGAAAGGCTTAGAACACTTTGGAATACCGTGGTAGGCTTAGAGAGAAGAGAATAAAGAATGGATTGGTATGTTGAAATGGTAGACATTCTTCTCTATTTATAGGTTTTCCAAAGGGAGAATTTGGGCAGAATTCAGGCAAAATTTTTTGAGAGAATCTCGACAGATAGCCGGTGCATCCATAACTGTGAAGAGACTAGGCTTGAAATCCCAATGTTCCACTAATCGAACTCGGGGCAAATTTGGGCCGAATTCTGTTGGTCCAGAGTTGATTTGGTTAGGGTTTTGTAAATCAAGTTTTGTGATTTTGGAAAAGTCGACCAGTTATGAGCTTTTGTAAATGGGCTTATTTTCAAAACAAAAGGATATTTTAAAATTATTTTGGGGTAGCCTACTTGCCAGTACGACTTAGTGTACATTGTATTCCTAGACTCAACAAATTATAAAAATTACACTAATAATGGAAATACAAACTCAATGGCAAAAAATGACTTCATGTCTTGAACGGTAGCAGTAGCAGTTCTCAGCAATCATCCAAGTAGCCCGTATATCGAGACAAGGTTAGATCAATTATTAAAATTAGGTTTGACTATAACCAATGGGCCAACAATCTTCACTATTTTGATTATTGATAAACCTTGACCGATATGACATATCGATCTTGATTTGAAAAGAAATCAAAATTTGTAAGGTACTGTATGTAGGTACTGTCTCCTCTTAAAAACAAAATTTTTATATTCTCTACAAAAGATGTTAGATCCATTTTCTCCCCCGTTGTCACTTAGCAAAATAATTGCAAAGAGAGAAGCTCCCCCGCAATTCATGCTTAAGAAACGAACGTTGAAGAAATACAAAAAAATATATATTTCATATGCAGTTCTATGAAGGAAGCATAAAATAAGATAAATAATGCTACGCATAGAATGATAAGTGCATACTAAGAATAAAAGAGGACAGTACATACTAAATAGAAAATGCATACTAATAGGAGTTTGAAATACATCAACTTAGCAAACAGTATCAGTAGAGCTAATAGAAGATAAAATATAGAGTACTATCTTAGAATGTCGGAGCATTTCTAAGCATACATAGACAAAAATAGAGTCATCTAGACAAAATATAATAACGTCTAGATCAAAATCCTCAGTAACTAAATAGAGTTATCGTCGTCATCACGATCAACATTGCCACCATGTTCAGAAGGACCAGCTCCAGAAGTGCCAGCTCCATGGGAAGGGGGCGGAGTAGTACCAGAACCATGGTACCAGTCATAAGCGTTACTGGGCTCAAAGAAGTGATGAACTACCTCATCCTTATAGCGGTAGCCAGAAATAGTAGGATCTCGTGGAAGAGAACTGGCATACTGACAAGTCTGGACAAAATACAGATCCGCAAAGGAGTTTGCTAGGGCCTGAAACCGATTAGCATCTCAGAACTCGTGTTCCCTCAATGTGTCAGTAACAAATGCTCGCAAAGAGTTGTGCTCATTAAGCTGAGCACACTTCATATCAAGCAAGTGCTGGTGGATACCCTCAAAAGTCATAAGGTAATCCTGAGGAGGTGGAGTTGGTGCAGTAGGAGAAGCAGAAGGAACATTTATACTATGATGAGAGAGCTAAAGATACTTGGCCTTAGAGTCACGAGCACAAGTGGATAAGTCAATGTCAAAGTGTTGAAAGATGATTGGAAGAATCATCACGTAAGCAAGGTTCATGTTTCTTTCGCGACAACGACCCATCTGAATAATCGTCTTGGGAACAGAAAAAGGAATCCCCTTACAAATATGATATAAAGCAGACATTTCAAGGGTGGTCACATCGTCTTTGGAAGTTGATTTGGACAAAATAGTGGAATAGACGATGCGATGTAATTCATAAAAGAATAAGTTCAAATGTGCAGCTTTGAACTTTCCAGTACGAACTTGATTAGGAGAACAAAGTACATTCTTGAAACTATTTAAATTTGTGTCACTGGAAAATTCAAATTCAGTGATATCGTCTAGCGGAGCACCTTCATTTGGAATATTTAGAATTTTTGCTAGTTCGACATCATTGAATTGAATATCAATTCTAGCAACACGGCTCTTAACAGAAAAAGTGTCAAGGGTGAAATTGCAGTAAAATAATCGAATAGCATTAGTAGCCATAGAAAATGTATGAGTGACAAGATGGTGCAATCCTAATGCTTCAAAATAGGTTTTATGGGACAGAAAGATTATCCACTTGATCAGTGCGCCAGGGCATATGTTGCGAACTGAAAAATCTACATACCATAATAAGGATTGTTCAAGAGTGTCGAAGAAAAACTTATTGAGCGCCCCGTCGTCCGATTGGACAGGCAAAAAGAGTGATCCTTGGATAGGATATGAAGAGAAGGCTTCTTCTCTAGCCGCTGGCTTCTTTCTTTTGAAGGGGTTGTTGATTCTAGGCATAATTTCTAAAAAAGTATCAAAATTTAAGAAATTGAAGTAGATAGAATAAGGAAATTATACCTTCTGAGAATTGAGTATGTGGAAGAGAAGGAGATTTCATGCACGAATCCAAGATTTGGATGGAAAACTCCAAAGGATTTGAGAGAAATCAAGGGTTGAAATAGCTAGGGTTTGGAGCTTGTCCGCGCGGCTGCTGCTCTGTTTGGAGAAGGAGGGTGATGAATTGAAGGGGGCCACTTTCAAATCTGACTTATAAACACCCGACCAACAGAACGCGGGTCGAACTCGGTACGAGTTTGCTTGGGGTTCTATTGAGGTATTTTATACAAAAAATGAAATGCCACTTTGTATTCATCAATCCTTTTCAATTACTTAATTCAAAGTTTAGTTATTTTAAATTTTAATTAATATATTAATATTATTTTATGAATTAAATTTTGTTATGCAGTGACAGTCTCAGATTAGCTGTAGGGGTACTGTCCCAGCTAACAGAGGTTCACAGGAGAACACTTAAGTACCATTTCGCTTCAACCTTAGTGGTGGTGATGGACAGACCGTTTATAGGCTTGTCTCGAAAATAGTTTTTGCATATTAAAAAATAATTAATAAAATAAAATTATTTAATATTATTGACATCTAAAATTCTTAATTTTTGACTTAAATAATTGAAATGATCTTCCGCTAATGGTTTTGTAAAGATGTCAGCCGATTGTTTCTCTGTGTCTACATATTCAAGGTTTATATCTCCATTTGTTTGATGGTCTCTAAGAAAATGATGTCGAATCTCAATATGCTTTGTGCGAGAATGACATACAGGATTCTTAGTCAGGTTAATAGTACTAGTATTGTCACAGAAAATGGATATGTGTGAATACTGTAAACCAAAGTCTTCTAAGGTTTACTCCATCCATAAAATTTGTGCACAACAACGTCCTGCGGTGATATACTCAGCCTCTGTAGTTGATAATGCGATATAATTTTGCTTCTTGCTAAACCATGAGACTAGAGCCTTACCTAGAAAATGACACATGCCGCCAGTACTTTTTCTATCTACTTTGCATCGAGGAAAATCACCATCCGAGTAATTGGTTAGGTCAAAGGACGTGGTTTTGGGATACCATAAGCCGACAGAAGAAGTGCCTCTAAGGTATTGAAAGATACGCTTAACTGTGCATAAGTATGATTTCTTAGGGTTAGCTTGAAAACGTGCACACAAGCAAACACTAAATATTATATCAGGGCGACTAGCAGTTAAATAAATTAAACTACCAATCATTCCTCGATACTTACGTATGTCGACAGGTTTGCCTTGCTCATCAATATCAAGCTTGGTTGAAGTTGCCATTGGAGTTCCAAGAGGTTTGACTGCTTCCAGATCGAACTTCTTTAGTAGATATTTTTTGTACTTGGCTCGATTAATGAATGTCCCATTGTTTGTTTATTTGACTTGTAGTCCAAGAAAGAATTGGAGTTCTTCCATCATGGTAATCTCAAACTCATTCTGCATACAGTTTAAAAATTATTGACAAAGAGACTCATCAATAGATCCAAAGATAATATCATCAACATAAATCTGAATTAAAAGAAGATTTTTTTAAAGATTTTATAAACAGTGTAGTATCAACCTTGCCTTTTGAAAAATCGTTATCAAGTAGAAAAGAGCTTAAACGATTGTACCAAGCACGAGGGGCTTGTTTCAGACCGTATAAGGATTTCTTCAACTTGAAAACATAATCAGGTTTTTTGAAATCAATAAATCCTGGAGGTTGAGCTACATAAACTTCTTCTTTTATAAAACAGTTAAGAAATGCACTTTTTACGTCCATTTAAAAAAGCTTAAAATTATAAAAACATGCAAATGCACATAACATGCGAATGGATTTTAATCTCAAAAGTGGTGCATAGGCCTCATCGTAGTCGATACTTTCCTCTTGGTTGTATCCTTAAGCTACGAGTCGAGCCTTGTTACGAGTAACTAAACCATTCTCATTGAGTTTATTTCGGAATACCCAGCGGGTGCCAATGACCGGATGATCAATGGGCTTGGGAAAAGTTCCCAAACTTGATTCTGTTCGAATTGGTTTAATTCCTCTTGTATAGCATCTATGTAAATAATCGCTACATGCTTCTTCAATAGTTTTGGGTTCTAGCTGTGAAATAAATGCAACATAAGAAAATATATCTCTATTAGAGGAACGAGTACTTAAATCTCACCTATTACCAAGTCCTTGGGATGGTCGGCCAGAAACTTTATTCTTTTTGGTAGACTCTCAAGGTAGCTGGTTCCGATTTCTTGTTCTGAATGTGCTCTGCTCGGTGGTTCTGCAGGTGTTGGGCTTGATGTTTCTGCAGGTGTTTTGCTTGGTGTACTGATGTCTTCATCATCATTATCGATTGTTTATTGATTTAGTTCGTCAAAAGTGACATTCATTAACTCTTCGATGATCATAGTCCTTTTGTTGAAGACTCGATACCCTTTGCTTTTGGCCGCATAACCTAAAAATATACCTTCAATAGCCTTTTTGTCAAACTTTTCTAAATTATCTTTAGTATTAAGAATAAAATATTTGCAACCAAAGATCTTGAAATATGAAACTGAGGGTGTTCTATCAAACCATAACTTATAGGGAGTCTTCTTCAATTTAGGTTGAATAAGAACCCTATTGAGAACATAACAAGCTGTATTGACAGTTCAGCCCAAAAGTATTTAGGTAGACTAAACTGGTTTAACATTACACTAGCCATTTCAGATAGAGTCCTGTTCTTACGTTTCAAAACTCTATTTTGTTGTGGAGTCCTAGGGTAGGAGAACTCATGCAGATAACCGTGTGTGTCACAAAATTGCTCAAAATTTACGTTTTCGAATAAGCCGCCATGATCACTTCGAATACGAGTGATCATGAATCCTTTCTTATTTTGGACTTTCTTGCAAAAAGAGACGAATTCAGACAATGCATCATTCTTGATTGTGAGAAAATATACCCACGTGTATCTTGAGAAATCATCTACTATTATAACTTACCACCTAGGCTAGCAATTCTACTAGGCCCAAATAAATCTATATGCAGTAATTGTAGAGGTCTAGTGGTAATTACAGCGTTCTTTGACTCAAATATGGATCATGTAGCTTTATTCTTTTCACATTCACTACATACCGTATCCTTCTTGAAGGTGATGTCCGGTAAGTGTCGTACCAATTTCTTCGTGGATAATCTTAAAATTGTGTCCATGTTTGCATGACCGAGTCTCATATACCATAGTTGACTCATCATTCTTGGCGATTAAGCATCTACCTACTTTGTTAGCATCTTCTAACAAATAGAAAACATATATATTGTCTTCCGTAATACCTTCAAAGATAGTACTACCAGTTGAGCTATCAACTATAGTACATTTGTCTTTGACAAAGTTAATACCATAACCATGGTTAGCTAAATGGCTTATGCTGAGTAGGTTATGATTTAACTCGGTTACTAGACAGACATCTTTAATCATAAGATAGGGAGCCTTACCAATGTTGTCGATACCTACTATATACCCTTTAAGATTATTATAGAAGGAGGCGTATCCTTCTTTCTTCTTCGATAGTGTTGTAAATAAAGAAGCGTCATCAGTCATGTGCTGTGAGCAACTGCTGTCGATGATCCACTTGCTTTTAGCATACGAAGGGTGTTCCACCTACAAAATAATTTGCAGATGAAACTTTTGGTACCCATTTCTTGTAGGGTCCAAAAATGTTAGTCTTTGGTATCTCTGTACATATCTTCAAATCAACTAGCTTTCTTACTCTACATGTAGAAGAGATATGACCAATAGTTCCACAATAATGACATCTAGCATGTTGAGTGTTAGATGTTGTTTGTTGTGCATGATTGGTAGGTCTTGGTTTTCTAGTTGGATATTTGTAATAAAATGCATGCCTATTAGTCATCTTGGGCAAAGGTTTGGTTGGGTTGGTCTGACAATATTGGGTTTGACAGTATTTTGGTAAGTGACACGTGTTAGGATAGGAATTAGCAAGCTCATGTTGTTTTCCTAACCTAATTTTCAACTTTTTGAAAGTGTCATAAAGTGTATTGTAGTCAACTGTGAGTTTATCATTTCTGACTAGTGCTTGCTGAAGGCTCATCTTCTCTTTGAGTAATTCTTCCTCTAGTTTGGCATTGGTTTTGTCTTTCTCTTCGGATAGCCTTGTGGTCTCGTGTAATAGCAACTTGACAGAAAAAAGCACACCTACCTCGCTAGAAATATTATTACTTCTAACCTCAGCTAGTAGGTCGATAAGTCTTTCTATTTCACCTTTGTACTCCTTGAGTACCTTCTTAGAGTTTTGGTATTTGCTACGACATTTTTTGTAGTCACCCAAGAGGTCATTAAAGGCTCCACCTAACTGTTCAAAGGTAAAATCATCATATATATCAAACAAGGGGTTACTGATCATATGCCATTAAGCATACATTTGCAGCGTCGTCTGATTGTTCATCTTCTGAGTCGCTGGCTTCACTTTTATGCTATATACTTCTGTTAACATATCTTCTGGAGGTAGATCTCTTCAGGTATCCTTTTTTATATTTATTTTCCTTCTTGGTTGATGATGATGTTGTCAGACATTCCTTTTTGATATGCCCTTTCTTCTTACAACCGTAACAGATTAGATCTTCTTCATTATTATTATTGTTGATGTTGTGCTCTTTTGTTCTTCGATTGAATCTTATGAGCTTCTTGAACTTCTTTATAGGAGAGCTTGATCTTCATAGTCAGAATCACTGTTGTCGAAATCTTCTTTGACAGATCTTCTATGTTGAGCTTTGAGGGCGATTGTCTTCTCCTTTGGTGCAGCTTCTTCAAAGTCTTGAAGTTCCAACTCGTTAGTGAGTAGCTTTCCCATGAGCGTTTCAAGAGACATAGTAGTGAGGTCGTTTCCTTCAATAATTGCCGTAGCCTTTGGAATCCAGTTCTTCGTGAGAGATCGTAGCAATTTATGAATCTTCTCATGGTTATTATATTTTTTGCCTAGTGAAGACAAAGGATTTACAATATCCAGAAATCTTGTAAACATCTGAGTGACGAATTCGTTCGGCTTTTGAGTGACGAATTCGTTTGACTCCTTGACTTGAGTTGTGCCTTCGTGAGTAACTTCAAAAAGTTTTCACACTTTATTAGATATTGTGTATGTAGACACCATGTTAAATTTAGTCCTGTATAAAGCACAAAATAAAGCATTAATAACACGTGCGTCAAGACTGGCTTGCTTCTTTTCAGCTTCAGTATACTTATCATGGGATTTCTCAACCATTTCTCCATCAACAAGGATACGAGGGGGATTTTTATAGCCATCAATTACAATAGACCATTGGTCAAAATCCAAAGATTTTAAGAAGAAACTCATGCGTGTTTTCCATTATGTATAATTGGTACCATCAAACGGTGGGGGTCTATTTATTGCTTAGCCTTCACTTATGAATTTCACAGTTGCCATGTGTGATATAGTGATCAATATAATAGCAGTATTGATAAGAATATAATAATTGTGTTACCTCACTTTACCTGTATAACCTGTTCTGATACCAATTATATGAATGAGATGTAAAGTGCTATACTCTAGAGGGGGTGAATAGAGTAGGCCGTAGAAAATTTGCTATTAAAAATGTTAGAAACAAGATCACAGAATATATCACAGATATGTAATATAAAAGTAGAGAGCAGAGAGCAAATGCAAACACAACGATGTATATTGGTTACCCTCTTATGAGGACCAGTCCAGTCGGAATAATTCTAGCTTCTAGTTGAAATCTACTATGGAAAAATGTCGTAAATTTTCATGCGAAGTTCTTGAAACTTCTACAACACGAGCTTTGATCCCAAGTACTCAACCAACTTCAATTGTGAAGTGCCTTTCTTCAATCAAGCCTCTGATTACAATCACTCTAAAACTTTTAGACCGTCCCGTACTAGCAGATCGACTAGAGGATTATAACTGGCTTGGGATTTAAAAATAAAAGGCTTAGAACACTTTGGAATATCGTAGTAGGCTTAGAGAGAAGAGAATAGAGAATAGATTGGTGTATTGAAATGGTAGACATTCTTTTTTATTTATAGGTTTTCTAAACGGAGAATTTGGGCAAAATTCGAACATAATTTGGGCAGAATTCTTTGAGAGAATCTCGGCAAATAGTCGTTGCATTCGTAACTGTGGGAAGACTGGGTTTGAAATCCCAACGTTCCACTAACCAAACTCGAGGCAAATTTGGGTCGAACTTGGACCAATTGTTGGTCCATAGTTGATTTGGTTAGGGTTTTGCAAATCAGGTTTGGGCTTTTTGAAAAGTCGAGCAGTTAGGAGCTTTTGTAAATAGACTTATTTTCAAAACAAAGGGATATTTTGAAATCATTTTGGGGTAGCCTATTTGCCAGTACAACTCGGTGTACATTGTATTCTTAGACTCAATAAATTGTGAAAATTACATTGATAATGGAAATACAGACTCAGTGGCAAAAAATGGCTTCATGTCTTGAACGGTAGCAATAGCAGTTCTCAGCAATCTTCCAGGTAGCCCGTATATCGAGACAGGGTTATATTAATTATTAAAATTAGGTTTGACCATTACCAATGGGCCAACATCCTTATGGTACTTGCTATTTGGGGTCTAACCTCACTAGTTTTGCATGACCAGATTTAAAGCCAGTTCCTGAGGATCTAGCTTACTTCTAACCCCAAGATGGTCAGTACTAGGAGATTGGCTACTAGAGGACACGAGTGGGTTCCTTGCTTCCCTTCTCGTTTTACTGCTTACTTTACTTTTTTTGCTTAGCATCGACCTGTTAGTCGGACTGTCTTGTACTTGATTTTACATAATTATAACTAAATCAGACTGCAGCTGATAACGATTGTGTATACCTTGCTATATCATCTGGCTATGTTTTATAAAGCCAGATCTCCAGAACATTTTGACTGAATGTTTGGGATGCCTTACTGCTTTATCTTATATGTTCTATATTACTGCTTCTCATTTGAATGATTGAGACAATAGATGTTGAGTAACCCTAGTGAGACTTGTATATAGTATGTACCCCTCGTCTACTAGACAACATTGATCATATTATACGGTATTCATCTACCCGTAATACATAGCTGGCTGAGTCATTCCCCCGCTCTCCGGTATTTTGGATCTGGAGCGTGATAAAGTTTTAGTGGCGGCCCACACAGGTCTGATTTCAGACATGTGGGGTGTTTTGATTTATAGGATGTCTCAATCACACATGTTTCTCCTTGATTCCATGATTCATTATTCTCGATCCTAGCTTGACATTCCAGTATCATTTGACTTTATTGATCTTTTATGTCTGGTCGTTTGATTGTTCTCTTGTTCCATTTCTTAGGGGCTTCTCGTCCGCATCTGTTAGAGCTGGACAGCAACAACAAGAACAATACGAGTAGCATGACCCTGTTGATTAGCAACAAGGGCCTATACTACCTCAATAGCACATCCAAAAAGAGGTGATAGTGGAACCAACAGCTGGACCGCAGTATCCGAAGGTTCCAATTCAACCAATAGTTCCACTCACCCCTGTGGCAGTAGACACCGACTCTTCTGAAAATCGTAAGAGGGATGATGGCCACTCAGCAGCAAGAGAAGAATGTATTACTCAACCAAGGATTGCAGACGGCTCTGAAAAGAGGAGTGAGGACTGATTCGGGGGCGTCAAATCCGATTCTGCAAGTACAACCCCCGACGTTTCAAAGGTACAAAAGATGTTATTTTAGCGGATGCATAGCTTAAGGACATCGAGGCTATTCTGACAGCGGCTAAGGTCCCAGCTGAGGAACAAGTGGATCAAGTGAAGCTGCTACTTCAGGATCTCGCACGTGATTGGTTGGAATCAGAGGAGGTGGGCATCAGACGTCCTATTGCTTGGGACAACTTTACTGCAAGATTCAAGGCTAAGTACTATAGAGTTGTTGTACAATTCGAGCTATAACAGAAGTTTATCAACCTCAAAAAGGCTAGTAAAACAGTGGATGCTTATGCAGCGGAGTTCTGCAGACTGAGTAGGTTTGCCCTGGAGATGGTAGCAACGAAGGGCCAGAGGGCTATGAGGTTTCAGCAGGGGTTTCATCTTAAACTCTTACAACTGATAGAGGGGCACAACTACCAGACTTTTGATGATGTATTAATGATAACCCGAAGGCATGAGATCACCATTCAGAGGATGACATCAAGGGCTGGAGGCCAGAAGAGGTCTCACAATCAGATTGAAGGAGGAGGGGGAGCAGCACCTCGATTAGCAGCACCACCCCCTGGCATTCGCATTTACGATATGGCAATGCGAGGGCCAGCACCACCAGCAAGGCAGCAACAACAACCGAGGAAGAACCAGCAACCCCTAATGGGTTGCACCTATTGTGGAAAGGCAATGCACACTAGAGGTGTGTGTCGGGCATTGAACAGACAATATTTATTATATGAGAGTCCAGATCATCGGGTTTCCATATGTTCCATGAATTCGAGGCTATGAGGGCCGGTACAATAATTTCTTTCACTGCCAGCACCAGGGGCAGTCCATTATCGAGGACCAGCGTTAGCAGTGAGATCGTTTGGCACAACGTCCATTAATGATGCAGGCTCAGATGTTTTGGCAGCAGGGATTACCGATATAATAACAATAATAGAGACCACCCCAGCATCATCAAGGTAGAGGCCAACAACAATAGCAGGCTAGACCGCAACATAGTAACCAATAAGGAGGCCGAGGACATGTATTCAATTTATCCTTGGAAGAGGCATTAGCATCGAAAGATATTGTGGCAAGTAACATTCTCGTCGCCTCATATCCCGCAGTAACATTATTTGATTTGGGAGCATCACATTCTTTTATATCTGCACACTTTACGACACGACTAGGAATGAGATTCGAGGTATTGCCGGAGAGGTTGAATAGACTCACTGGTAATAGGCTATTAGGAGTTAGTAGAGTTAGTCTAGCATGTCGGGTCATAGTGTACGTGCATTCCTTACCCGCCAAGTTGATAGAATTTCCTATGGGTAATTTTGACAATATATTGGGCATAGACTGGCTGAAAGACAGTCATGCAACAATAGATTTTCGTAGAGGAAGTGTATCTTTTAATATCCAGACATGGAGAAATTTACCTTCATCAGATCAGAGACAGAACAACAGAGGCCAGCAGGATTATTACAATCGCTTTTTATCCCAAAATGGAAGTGGGAGCACATCATAATGGACTTTGTGACCGGTTTATCGAGATCACCAAATAGTAAGGATGCTCTTTGGGTGATAGTGGATCGGCTTACAAAGGTGGCACATTTTTTTTCCTTTCAGAGTAGGACAATCTATAAAAAGCTGATAGAGATGTATATAAAACAGATAGTCAGGCAACATGGAGTTTCTGTCAGTATTGTGTCAGATAGAGATACCCGCTTTACGTCGCATTTCTAGAAGAATTTACATCAGAGCCTGGGTACCAAATTAAGATTCAGTACGGCTTACCACCCACAGACAGACGGGCAATCAGAAAGAACAATTCAGACTTTAGAAGTTATGTTGCAAGCTTGTACCCCAAATTTTAGAGGATCCTGGAAGAGTCACCTGTACTTAGTCGAATTCTCATACAATAACAGTTATCAAGCCAGTATCAAGATGGCATCATTCGAGGCACTATATTGTAAGAAGTGCAGATCGACACTGGCATGGGATGATATTGGAAAGAGGAAGATATTAGGCAGAGATGATTGTCCAGACGGTTAAAGTTGTCAAAGGGATTAGAGAGCGACTTCGGGTTGTGCAAGATCGACATCGTTGTTTGCCATTAAAATCGTTTGATTGCAAATCTTAATACAAACAGAACAGTGTTACAATATAGGACTTAGATGTAGTCCTAGGAGTACACTTTTGTTTAATCTGGGTCCTAAGTGCCAATGGAGTGAGTGGTAATGCGTTGACTCCGTTGACGGACTGACGACGGTTATCGGTTCTCTGAAGGTGTAGATTACTCTGGGTGCTGGAGCTGGCTGAGAGGAGGAAGACGTTGAGTGTCTGTATCTGCCTCTCTGATGATCTCTGTCTGGATTGTTCGTATGTATGTCTCTCTGTGTGTGTATGTAAGGAGGGGATGATTTCTCCATTTATAGCTGGACAGGTTGGCTGCTCATGCGCGCATATGTAGGATGCGCCGGTGCGTGGGGACGCCACGTAGAGATTGCTAATGGAGGCGTATGGATGATGCGCCCTACTCGCGGGGTTGAATTCTTCATACTGCTGTTGTGAGCCAACACGTAGCAGAGGAGAAGATCCTTCTATTGCTGAGATCTTGGATGAGTTGAGTCAAAGGACACGTGTCGTCGACCCATGGCTCGGAGATCTCTGATTTGGTGGGGGATGATTTGGTGGGATGCGCCTTGGATTGGGCGCATGATGAGATTTTGGCTCGTGACCTTTAGGAGTCACGAGCCGTGCTGGGCACATGGCTTTTGAGGCGCATGCGAGCGACTTTCCTTCTGTCTTTCGGGATCAGAGATCAGTCTGGGGCGCATGCATTTGAGGCGCATGCAATGCTTCAACTGGAGACTCTTCTTCTGTCTTTAGGGATCAGTGAAGGGTCTGAGGCACATGGCTTTCGAGGCGCATGCAGGTTTGGGCGCATGGCCGCGGAGGCGCATGCGGGTTGTTGGGTGGCCACGTGGCAGTAGCCGTCGGGGTAAAGTCATGATGATGCTGACGTTGTGGACACTTCATTTTCTGCAAAAGCTGTCAGCCGTTCAGACTTGGGAAGGCGTGCTGCCAACTCTGTCAGTTCAGCATTTAATGTTGGTGACATTCGATGGACAGCTGAGTGGGCACGTCGGTTGACGTTCCACTAGGCGTATGGGGGCGCATCCCCTTTGATGCGCTCGGTACATGGCGCATCTGTTTGAATGATACGCTGACCAGCCGGCGCATCCGACACGTCTTTGATGATGCGGCTGTTTCGCTTCTCGAGTGCCTTTAAATAGCCGTTTGGCTGAAGTCGAGGCGTCCGGTTCATCCATTTAATGTGAGTTCATTGCACAGAATTTGGAGAGCCATCTACTTGGCGCGTAGGTTTGATCTGCCCGGCCTATAAATAGTGGCATGGAGAGAAGGTTTGCTTCTCATTCCCTCACGTACCTCCAACATGAACTTGGGTATTCGGGTGCATTCTGTTGACGAAGTGCTTCCGAGGGTGAAGATGAGACGCCATGTTGTCATTGATGCTCTTGAAGGTGACTGTTACATCCAAAAGACGGAGTCGAGGGCTTCTGAAGCAGGAGGAAGGTGCCTGTTGCATCCAAAGATAGGGATGCTCGGGCCTCGTCTCCGTTGTTCCGGAAGAGCCGTAGATCAGAATGGCGGTGCTAGGCTCTCTCTTCCTTCAAAGTGGGTGCTGCCCACTCTGATTGTGTTAAAAGCTGCTCCTTTTGTCGTAATTTCGATCACGGTCTTCCTTGGTCTTTGAGGCTCTTTCGAAGCCTCCCCTGGCCACAGATTTGCGGTGCTCTTCTCTTCCTTGGTTCCAGCCAGAGGGTTAAATGCTTTGCGTAATCGAAGCATTTATCAGGTGACCCTGGCTGGAAGAGCGGCACATAACTGGGCTTCTGCTCGGCCAGGCGAGCCTGGTTGGAAGAGTGGCACATAACTGGGATGCTGAAGGGATGCACATAACTGAGCTGCTGAAGAGATGGCGGGATACGCCTGGTTGGAGACGCATGACATCTGCTGCGCCTAACTGGCAGCGCATGGTGACTGGCAGCGCATGATGACTGCTACGCCTATCTGGAGGCGCATGGTGGCCGCTGGCTGTAGACTTAGGATCTTTTCTTTGTAGAAATTCTCCTTTGTACAACCTTTTCTAGATTGTAATAGACTTTTATATATAAATAAAAAGTCTTTCTTCAAATGTCTATACTTATTGACTTTGCTGTGAAGTGTTCTGTGCGAGTCCTGGCGCATGTAGTGTCTGGCGCATGGTCTTTCTGGTTATGAAATTCCATGCTTCTATAAGACCCCCTTCAAAGTTTTCAAAACTTTTGAATAAGTTTTGGAATACTTTGAATAAGAAGCATGGCGATCAGGGCGCATGACTGTTGGGGCGCATGACTGTTGGGGCGCATGCCTGTTCAGCCGCATGCTCTTCTCAATTAATGAATTTGATAATGCCTCGATAACCGAAAAAGATTAATGATAATCTTTTGGTTTTATCTGCTGCTATCTTCACAAGACCCGAGGCGACGGCTGAGATCACTTGTCATCGGTTCACGCGTGCGACCACGGCCTATAAATAGGTGAGAGGTGGAGAGAGAGAGTTCTTCTACTCTGTGCCTTTGCCTCCTTTAGAGTTCTTTCTTCAAAACTCTAACTTCTTCCTCTCTGTTAGAATGGCTTCCAAGACTCCTCGCGGCGGTGCCGGCAAAGGAAAGGGGAAGGAGAAGGAGCCCGTAGAGGCTGTCGTGAGTGACATTCCTCGCCCGCTTGTCGAAGTTCGGCCGGCGGTAGTTGGTGAGCTTTATTGTCTCCTATCAATGTTGAGAACTTTCCCGTCGACGTACATAGGCCCAGGCCTTTATCATGCACCGTTGCTTTAATTGCTGACGCGCATGGGTTTTACACCCTGATGATGCGCCGAAGCCTTCGCTGACGCGCATGGGCTCACGCCTTGATGATGCACCGAGGCTCCTTTTTCAGATGCGCTTGATACGTGCATTTGACGAGCATGAAGCTCTGATCTTTGTGTTGTCTCTAATATCTTTGCATTTTTTTGTCAGTGTCGATGACTATCCCACTCTTGAACGAAGTGCTCCTGGGCGCTGCGCTCTGCCAGATGGGAGTAGATTATGATGAAGAGGTGATAAACCCTGCTCAAGCAGCTATTATGTTGGATCAGCATCCCGAAAGAATGATTCAAATTCGGGAACAACATCACGGGTTCCTTAAACGGATGATGGAACGTGGCGTTCTGAAATTCGCCACTTCCGATAAAGTGACCTTCTTAAAGCCCGAGTTCCTGTTCGGGGACCGCCTTTCCTCTACTGAAGCCCAGGTGCTGAAGGTCAAAGAAGACTGGTTCTTTACAGCCAGGGGCGTGCATATGACCGTCAGGCAGCTTGAACGTCAATGGCCTTTGTTAACTTTCTGTCGACTTGCTTCTAAAAGGAGAATATCCTGGGACATTACTCCATCTCAAGGAGGAGCGGTAACAGGCGTCATCAGAATTGATTCTTTTTCTGATCAGAGGGATACTCTGGTCGCCTCGCGAGCTGGTACCTCGTACACCTGGCGGACTCTTCGTCCTGGGAGTATTTATAGCGATGTTCCCGTCAATACTTTTGCCCTGGGTGCCTCGACTTTTGCTCGTCGCATGTTGTTGATGGAACAATCATACCCCAAGGGAGAATTTCGGGTAGAGGGTTGGTGTCATTATGTTTCAAAATGGGACAAACTGACACACTAGATCCTGTCGCGGTTTCAGACTGAGCTCCAAGAGATTGGGCTGACCGCCGCGATCCGCGCCACTCAGGCAGGTGTAGAGATTAACAGGCACATGTTCCTTGTGCTTTTGGAAATGTTTGATACCCATACCGGGACCTTCTTCACTCCAGTGGGGGAGCTAGGGCTCGCGCTTCATGAGATGTACGAGGTATCGAAACTCCCCTGGGGATCGGAACCTTACGAGGAATACTTCCCGACCAATGAAGAATTCCAGGTCTTGGGAGACAAAGCTGATGAGATGATGGCTGTCTTCAAAGAAGTAGCGAGTCATCACTACTATATACAGAAGAAGGATAGGGGCGGGACGCAGCCTCATGTGACTGCTTGGAGAGATCACATCTTTAGACAGGACAAAGAGGATCCTTCCCATTTTTCTACTCCACCGGCACTTTCTCGTAACGAGGTGCTTTCTGAAATGAGCAGGTTAGGCGAGAAGAATCCCTTGGAGAGCGAGGACCAGCAGTCAGATGAACGCTCCTATAGCTATTTTTGGCATCTCACCTATCGGATGTCGCCAAAAGCAGTATTAGTCGCGTATCTTATGATTTGGCTCCGGGACCACGTCTTTTCAGGCGGGTCTAGCTCTGTAGAGAGGGTGACTCGGAACTTAATTCTGCCGGCCGTGAAGTTAGCCTTCGGCCGTCCTTTAGCTTTACTCCCCGCAATGGTGTGTAACTTGTTGCGGGGTCTTCGAGAGTTTGCAGGAGATGTCGTTCACGAGCGGGGCAAAAACAACAACTTCTCGCGTGCTGAACTACCGTTTCATTATTTGATGGGGTGGTTAATTTTATACCATCCCAATGTGATAAGCCCGGGTTCGGAGGAAGACTACAGGTCCGGAGATGCATTCCTCCGGCGTTTCCACCGGCGGAATTGGTTACACACCGGTGTTCCTGTTTGCAGGAAAGTTTTATCCCATCTTCAGGGATGGGAGATCGCCAAAGTTGGTCCTGTCTTCTCCGATTTTGAGGCCAACGAAGATCTGGTGGACTCGGGTGAGGATGCCACCACTCTGTCTCCATGGGGATTCTGCTGGTTGCAAAGTATCCGGCCGTCCCATTTGGTATATCGGAACAGAAACCAGTGTTACCTGGAACCATATCTGCCGAGCCGCTTTGCGAGGTAATTCGGGTACGCCCAGTTGATGTTGGATAATCCCAGTATCACCTTGGGGTACGCTGGAAGTTTGCTGGATGGTGTACGAGCTTGGCATTACTATAATGCCGGATGTACTGGAGCCCGCTTTACGCTCCCCGTTCAGAATCCGCGGCCGCTGATTCTCTACTCAGCCGCCAGATTTTACTGTGCTATGGCTGCTCCGCCCACCGGATATGATAGGGAGACCAGTTTTATTGCAGGCACCCATTTAGCGGCGGGTGCAGACACTTTGGCGAAGGCTCGGTCGTACCGTCCGCCCGAGTTGGGTCGAGGCGCCCCCGTCGTATCTACCGGGGGTCAGGGAAGACCCTCGGTTGATCAAACGAAAAGGGGTACAGATACAAAAGTCGACTCTCCTGTATCGAAAAAGCAGAAGAAGGCGTCGTCATCGACGGTGTCCTCGGACTCCGCATCTGCAGAGGTAAGATGTCCTGTAAGGTTTGATTTCAAGTTCAGCTCCTTATGTAATCATGCTTTTCCCCTTGTTGTGTAGGAGCCGCTGATATGAAAGCCTCGTACTCCAAAATTTGGTGGGAGCAGGCCAAAGGAGATGGTTGGCTCGTCTGACATGCGTATTCCACCTACTATGATATCTCCCATGAAGGAGAATACCGAGGGTGTTGCTGTAGAGATTCCAGCCTCTCCGGATTATGTCAGACGGGAAGCTGAGGATGCAGCAGCTTCCGAGAAGATGAAGGCCACAGCGTCGGCCTTGTATGACGTTGCCGCGGATCCGCAAGAGTCTACTACGGGGGCAACAGATATGGTTGAGGCAGAGGAGAGGGTTGATTCCCCTCCTTATCATAATGAGGGGAGGTCGGCTGGATCATTGCCGAGTCCTACCCCAGCTTCAACTGTGGTAGTTGAGGCGGCTACCGATCACGAGGTAGCGACAGATTCTGTCCCAGTGGAGGGACTTGATGACGAGACCCGTCTGTTGGTCACAACCGCTGAGGCGGGTCAAGAGATGAGTGATAATTTCCCCATTCTGCCAAGGGAAGTACCAGTTGTCGATAGGACGTTGGGGGTAGAAGAGGTGGCCGTTGACGTCGGTGGTTCCTCCGGGCTTGAGAAGGGCGAGGGTGTGGAACCCTCTGTTGCCCCTCCTACTTGGGGTACAATTTCGACGCCTGCGCGGGCTTCCTCTGTTCCTTCGGCTCCTCGGGCTAGCAGTCCAGTCCCCGTTGATGAAGAGCTCATTGATACTGAGGTTCAAGCCTCGCAGGTTGAGGTTGGCGGATCTTCTTCCGGTCCGCAAACTGCTGTAGCTCCTCCAACTCCTGCTATGACGCCGCAGGTCCTGGCGGATGCAGACGTGTATGTGAAATTCCTCGTCGAGGGGGTATATAAAATGCTGCAGAAGGGTGTATCTGCTGTGATGGATGCCAATAGGAGTTTTGCAATGGCAAGAACTTTGGCAATACCCTGTATCGAGCTGATCCGCATTTACCAAGGCCACGACCATATGGCCGAAATTCTGGAGGCTTCGGTGATCGAGCTAGACGAGCGGCTTGCGGAACTTCAGCGCATCCAGCGAAACGACCTCTCCGTCCTGATAGATGCAGAGAAGGGGAAGCTGATTGCCGAGATCGAGTCTTCATACCAGGCTACTATGGACCTTTGGGAGCGTGAGGTGGCTGAGACTGAGGCTGCGGTAGAGCAGTTGTCTCAGTCCATGAAGACGACGGTGGAAACTCGAGCTGCATTGGATGCTAATATCGCGGAGATCGACACCCAGATACGCCGCCTTGAAGATCAACGGGCCCGACTCCAGTTAGACGCCGAGCGTGTCCGGGCTGAACACACGGCATTCCAAAAGGAAGAAGCGACCTTTACACAGCGGACTCTTACCTTGGCGCAGCAGCGACAACAGCTTGATACGAAGCATGAAAGCGATACTTCCGCTGGGGCTGTTGAATTGATGCGTCAAGAAGCTGAGCGACGAGTCCTGGCGACTGTGGAGGCCCGTACAGCCGACCTAAGGCTTCGAGTCAGGGAGCTCTCAGCCCATCCTGGGGAGGTTCAGGGACTGTAGTTTTTCCCTCTTTTTTTATGCTCTTTTGCAACCCTTTGCTGAGGGATAATGTAGCCTTTTGTACTCTCTATTTTAGAAAATAAAAAAGTACGTAACTTTTTGTAATGTGTTCATTTTTGTTATTATGAAGTTGATGATTTGTGTGGACCTATTATCTTTTACGCACCTTGGTTTTAGGCACAGATAATAAGTTTGAAGGAACCAACATGTTTGCTCAGAGGTGATGTAGACATGGCAATCATTGGATCCAAATGATAGAATCATCCTACTCAGAGGTGTGATGGACGTGGTAGGAATGATCCTGGGGGATACGCTGAACAACTCAGAGGTGATGTGGACGTGGAAGTTCGGCGATCGATGTACGACAACGCAGGGGTTGTTTGTATAAGATGTTTACTCAGAGGAAATGTGGACGTGGTAAACATGAAGGGTAGCGTCGGCTTACGTAGCGTAAGAGTCCACTTTGTAGGGTGTAGAAGAACAACTCAGAGGTAATGTGGACGTGGTTGCCTTTCTACTGAAGGAAGCCACGGAACAGCTGGGTTCCCGAAGCGGATGAGTTTGTGGAAGGAGATTGTTTGTGAATCCCGATGATTGGGCCCACAGATCTCCTTTGGGGAAGTACATGTCTGAAGGATGTCAAGAATAGTACTTCTTTAGGAACTTGCCGTTGATGGGCATCACAAACAAGTCTCTATTGGGTTTGGCGAAGCGGTAAGCACCGTTTGAGTATACCGTCTCTATGATGAAAGGTCCTTCCCACTTGGGCTCGAACTTTCCTGGTGTCTTGTGAGTTAACACCATCGGCCTTCTGACTGCCAGAACCAGGTCACCAACTTGGAAAGTCCTCTGTTTGACCTTCTTGTTGAAAGCCTGTGATATACGGGCTTGGTAGAGTTCGATGCGTTGTTGAGCTAGGAGACGCTTCTCATCGAGTGCCTCCAGTTCCTGCAGACGACGATGTTGATTGTCCTCTTCTGTGAGTTTGTTTGTTATTGCCACGCGAAGTGAGGGTATCTGGATCTCGAGAGGCAGTACCGCTTTGCTCCCGTAGACCAGAGAGAATGGTGTGTTGCCTGTCGGGGTCCGTACCGTTGTGCGGTAGGCCCAAAGGCATTCGCCAAGCTTTTCATCCCAGTTGCGTTTATTGGATGACACGACCTTTTTGAGTAGCCTGACGATGGTTTTGTTGAACGCCTCTGCTAACCCGTTTGCTGCCGGATTATAGGCGGTGGATGCCACGCTTTGAATGCGATTCTTGTCACAGAACCTGCTAAAAATGTGGCTGATAAACTGAGGACCGTTGTCATGAATGATCCGCCGGGGTACTCCAAAACGGTAACTGACATGGTGTTTGATAAAGCTGACCACCCTGGAGCTCTTTACTTCCGCCAGTGGGACTGCTTCTGCCCATTTAGAGAAGTAATCGGTGATGGCCAGGATGAAGAAGGGCCAGGAGGCGACTGTAGGATGTAGTGGTTCAGACGGTGTATGTATGAAGTCAGCATGGAGTTGGCATGCGTGACACTTCTTAGCATATTCAACAGCGTCGGTGGCCATGGTTGGCCAGTAGTAGCCCATACGTCGCAGTCGATCCTGTAACTTAGGACTGGGTTGATGAGCTCCGCAAGTTCCGTCATGAGCTTCTCGGAGGGCTTCGGCTGCTTCTTCGTTGGATAGGCATCGAAGGAGGAGCCCATCGAAGGAACGTCGGTACAGCGTTTTAGTAGCTGTGTCGTAGTAGAATCGAAGAGAGCGTCTCCTGACTGAGACGACTTCCTTCGGGTCCTCTGGAAGAATTCCGTAGACAGCAAAGTCGATGAACGGGAACCTCCAGTCTCGGACATTAACACCAGTGTTCGTCGGCATGGCGTGGGCCGCTTGCAAGCACAGGTTGTTTTTGGGACAAATCAAGTCTCGGCCTGTTACCGTGACATAGTGTTGAATCCCAAAGGGCGCTTCCAATGAGGCTGCGAGGCCAGCCAGAGCGTCAGCCTCCAAGTTTTGTAGACGAGGCACGTGTTCGATGAAGAACCCGGTGAAGGTTGAAATGATGTTCAATGCAACTTCATGGTAAGGAATCAGATCTTCATGGCGAACCTCGTACTGCCCTCGAATCTGGTTCACGACGAGTTTTGAGTCACCGTAGGCTTCCAGATGGTCCACCCCCAGCTGTTGTGCGAGTTGGAGTCCCATGACGAGTGCGTTGTACTCGGCAACATTGTTGGAGCACGGCTTTGAAAGGGAGTAAGCACGCTGGATGACCAGCTGATCGGGGGAGACTAAGACTACCCCCACTCCTGCTATGATTTGGCCTTTGGGGCCTGTTCTCGAAGCGCCATCGAAAAACATCCGCCAAACGGAGCTTCCTTCGGTGACGTTGGATTCTTGGACCTCATCCGGGATGTCTTCATAGAGTTTTGAGGATTCTGGGATGGGGTGTGCAGATAAAAAGTCAGCCAGAGCTTGACCTTTAACAGCTTTTTGCGGGACAAACACCATATTATATGGTGTTAGCAAAATCGCCCATGTGGCTAGCCGAGAGTTTAATGATCCTGGCTTCGTCATGAGGACTTTGAGTAGATTGACTCGGGAAATGACATGAATTGTCTGGCCCGAGACATAATGACGAGTCTTCTAGATGGCAAACACCAAAGCCAAGCACTCCTTTTCAACGGGGTTGTACCGGTATTCGGCCCCGATGAGCGTTCGACTGAGGTAGTAGATTGCTTGCTCATAGCCTGTATCGCTGTTTTGAGCCAGCAGAGCGCCAAGGGAATGATCCATGGCACGGACGTAAAGAAGAAATGGTTTGCCCGCGACAGGTGCCACCAGGACTGGTGGGCTCGTCAAGTAGGCTTTGATGTCGTCGAAAGCCTTCTGGCACTCCTCTGTCCAGACATAAGAGACTCCCTTCTTCATGAGCTGAGTGAAGGGTTGACATTTACCGGAAAGGTTTGCTATGAACCTCCGGATGTAGGCCAGACGTCCCTGCAAGCCTCGAAGTTCTCGAAGATTCTTCGGAGGGTCCATGTTGAGGATGGCTTTGGTCTTCGCGGGATCAACATGAATGCCTTTCGCCGTGATGACAAAGCCCAAGAATTTGCCGCTAGAAACCCCCAAGAAGGATTTAGCGGGGTTCATTTTAAGTTGATGTGCCCGCATGAGATCGAAGACTGTCTTCAAATCCTGTAGGTGATCTCCTTTGAGGCGGCTCTTGACTGCGATGTCGTCAACATAGCATTCGACTGTTTTGCGAAGATGTTGACGGAAGATAGTGCTCATAGCTCGTTGGTATATTGCACCGGCATTTTTCAAGCCGAAGGGCATTACTGTGTAGCAGAAAACACCCTTTGGAGTCCTGAATGACGTGTGTTTCGTGTCATTGGGGAACATCTTGATTTGATTGTAGCCTGAATACCCATCCATGAAGGACATGCGTTCAAAACCACATGTGTTGTCGATCATCACGTCGGTGATCGGAAGCGGGAATTCGTCCTTCGGGCAAGCAGAATTGAGGTCCCTGAAGTCGATACAGACTCGTATCTTCCCGTTCTTCTTGGTGACAGGTACGACGTTGGCTACCCAATCTGGGTGTTGTTCCTCACGGATGAAGCCGCTAGTCAAGAGTTTGTCCACCTCCTGATCGATGGCATTCATGATGTCCGGACGGAAACGTCGTTGTTGTTGTTTGATAGGTTTGGCATCCGGTAAGATATTCAACCTATGTATTGCGATCTGTGGATCGAGTCCCGGCATGTCTTCGTAGCTCCAGGCAAAGACGTCGATATACTCTTTAGCCAGCTGGATTAAAGCCTCTCGGTCTTGTTCTTCTAGGCTTTTACTGACGAAGATGGGTTTGGAAGAAGATCCGTCCCCAAGGTCGATCTGCTCGACTTCGTCTTCGGTGGGAGGTTCACGTAACTCAAAACGAGACTCCCATTGCTCTCCTAGGCATTGAGCCCATGGTTCTTCTTCGAAGGGTTCCGACGTTTGGTCTTCGCCTTCACCTTTTTGAGGTTGTGCTGACGTCATGTTAACTGACAGCACTTTCCTGAATACTGATCCGATACTGGTATCAGAATCCCAAGTCGACGCTTCGGACGAGTGGGAATGTTCTACGTCTTCTACGTCTGAGCTCTCTGGGGTTGATGGTGGCGTGACATAGCCTATCCCCCGTCGAGTTTTGTTGTAGTAGTTTTGCGGCCTTCCTTTGGGTGTTGAACACTGGAGAGGGAGAGGTCGACCCTTGCCATAGTTTAGGCCTTTGTTGCTTTTCAGGTCGTAGCCCATCTTCTGGATGATGTGCTTTGTTGTATCCGTATACCGATAAACTTGTACTCTGCCGGTATCAGGTTCAGGCTCGAGTGGCGGGAGGTCTTGATGACGCTCGACTTTGCCAAAAATGGAGGATCTTTCGTCTCGGCTTCGTGGAGGGTTTATGAAACAGACTCCTTGAGACGGGACTACTCGGTTTACATTATGGACGGTCGTTATTTGTGTTTGCAATGACCGTAGAGCGTGATCTAATGTATACATGGCATTCCAATGTGGAAGATAAGAGTAATTAAAAGATACTCTATTATTGATGAAGTACGAGATTTTATCCCGCGGGATTATATTGTCTAAGGAGGGTGCATCTACATCAGCAGAGATATATTCGCCAAGCTCCTCGTCTGTAAGCACTGGGGCTGGATCAGGAGAGTCCATTACAGCTTTGATCTTGGGGTTTGAGAGGGTTATGTGAGCCCTCTCTGGCATCTTGGATGACTGCGGGGGCTTGCCCTTGAGACGCACCTTCAGAGGTGCCTCAACTGCGCCTCCTGTGAGTGGTGTCTTCCCCTATAATTTCACCAGGGGAGCCGATGTATGAGGCAGCTTTCCCTTGAGACGTATCTTCAGGGGGGCCTCAAGAGTCGGTGCTTTCCTGGATAGCTTGATGCTCATTGGAGGCGCCTTCTGGGGTAGTTTGCCCTTCAGTCGGATCTTCAGTGGGGCATCTGGATTCGTCTCAGGCTCCGTATCCGGCTCAGTTGCCGTCTCAGCCTCATTATCAGTATCGTTGGCTTCCTCCTCATCAAGTGGCTTGTAGAAGTCAGAATCGGTGAAGTAAACCTCAATCCCTTTGAAAGGATCGATGTCTGCGAACTCCGTCCGGATGACGCCGTTGGTAGATACATATTTCATGCATTTGTGGAGCGTGGAAGGCACCACCATGTACTCATGTAGCCACGGTCGACCGAGCAGGATGTTGTAGTTGACCTCGGCATCCACCACATAACAAGTTACCTCAGTTTTGAGGTTGTCTATGTGGCACTTCAGTCGAATCTTGCCCAGTGGCTCGCTTTTGCTAGCGTTGAAGCCACTGATGGTTGTGTTGGAGGGCGCCAGCCGGTACATTGGGATCCCCAGTTTTGACATCAGCGCCTTCGGGATGATGCTGAGGGAAGACCCCGGATCGATCTGAATCCGGCTTACCTTGACTGAACTGATGTACCCCGTGTAATACAGTGGTCGGTTATGTCGGTGGTGCTTGAGCAGCATGTCTTATTGGATGAAAGTTATGTTTGGGATAATTTCCTCCGCACAATGACAGTGCATACAAGTAGTTGGGAGGTCTTCAGGCTGCTTGACCTGACTGAGAAAGGATTCAGCGTCCTTCAGAGCTTCGCAGAGAGCTTCTCGGAAGTCTTTGAAAAGACGCAGGAGCTCAAACAAAGATAAGCGCGCAGGAGTACTGGCCAGTTGTGCCAGTATGTCAAAGTTGTGGGGCTTGGCTAGCCCCGAAGCATTCTCCTTCCGTAGAGGTCTGTCGAAACGAGCCTCCACCTGCTTCTGCTTATTGGCTACTGAGGGTTTAGACGGGCCCTCCTCAGGGATTGTGCCAGGAGGTACCACCTCGACGGCAGCTTCGCCGGGCTGAGCGTTCTGTTGTGCACGCGTCTGCACTGGAAGTGCCTCTTCTGTTGAAGAAGAGACCGTACGGCAAGACTTGATCTTCCTGTCTTTTGATTTGGAGGTAGAGTGTACCTCCGGTTGAGTCACCTCGGAGACGAGGTCGGGGTGAACCCAGAGGACCTCTCCTCGAGATGTGGTGAGTGGGATGAGTCCACTCACATTGTCGTGGGTAGGTGGCAAGTTCACCATCTCCATTGTCGCCTTAGGGATGGGGATGACGCCATCTTGTGTGGTGGTCGGCGGCAAGGTGCCGAACTGAAGTGACACCACATTGGCTGATACCGTCTTCTCTTCATAGTCGACGGAGATTACATCGGCATTGATCATGCGCTGGATGTAATTCTTGAGGATGTAGCAGTCCTTGGTCGGGTGTCCGACAAACCGATGGTAGTGACAGTACCTCGGGTTGTCCACTTTCCCAACTCCATCGGGCCACTTCGGGTCCGGGAGCTTGATCTTGTCACCCTGCTTCAGTATTTCGAAGAATTGCAGGGTGTCTTCGTCATTGAATGAATACACCTCCTTAGGTCTCGGTGCCAGTGGAGGCTTCTGAGTAGGCGCAGATGTGCCCTTCGAGGCATTAACAGTCAATGCATGTTTCCCCTTTGCTTCTCGCCCGGAGTTGTTGGCTGCTGACCTTTTCCCCTTATCATCAAAGGCGGGGAAGCTGACACCCAGAAGACGTGCATTAGCCGCCTTCTTTTTTGTGGCTTCAGCTTCGATGATCAGGGAGCTCCAGTCGGGAGGAGGAGTAGAGTTGAGCCAGAGCTTCACTGTGGGCAGCATGTTCATGCTGCAAGAGGAGAGGAGCGCATGTTCTGGCATGCCTGGAGGTAGCCTGAAGCAGGCTTGTCGGAAGCGTTCGATGAACACCCGAACCGTTTCTTTCTCCTTCTGGCGAATCTCTATGAGAGATGCCATCGTCATGTCCTTTCCGCCGTCGTAGAAGCGATCGAGGAAGAGGCGCGTCAAGTCGTCGAAGGATGATATAGAATTGTCGGGGAGGTTGCAGTACCAGTCATACGCCACCCCTTTTAGGGCCCCAACAAAGATGCTGGTGAGGAGCGCGTCCTCCTTTGGAAGATGCCCCATTTGTGACTGGAAATATGTCAGGTATCGACGCGGAGAGTCCTTCCCATCGTATGGTGTGAGTGTTTGTGGTTTATATTTTGGAGGATAAACCACCTTGTTCCACTCGAGGGGATAAGGCTGGGGAATGCCCATCTTCTGGCGCTCCTCTTGCCTATTTTTGGACTCGAAGCGCTCCCGCAGGTCCTTGATCATTTCGACCACATCCTCCGGGGAGCTAGGAGTCGGGGAAGGTGGCACTATCTGAAGCGAAGCGTTTGAGGGTTCCGATGTCCGAGGTGCTTCTGTGTCGGAGGGTGCCCGTTGAAGGGGTACACTTGACTCCCCATTAACTCCTGGGTCGGGACCGGTTGAAGGTGTTCTGGTCAAGGCCGACCGAATATCAAATACTGCTTGAGTCAGTGCTTGCATAGAGGCAGAGAGGGTTTTGAGTCCTCCCTCTAATGAGTCTATGCGCTGAACAATGTCCTGCGGTGGCGCATCAGACTCGGCATCATCCCCAGCCATGTATACTGTCCTGACACGGCCAGGAGTGGATGGATTAGTTGAGGCTTCGCTCTCGACCTCACTTTCATGTGGGGGAGTCACCTCTCCTGGTGTTTCAGCTTGGCCACCCCCAGTCACGTTCTGGAGGTCATTCTCGACGGGCGCATCTGCCAGGGCCTGATTGTCCTCGACTCCGTTTTGAAGGGCCTCTTCGTCTCCACCCCCAGCTGTGTCCTGAGGGACATCCTCATTTCGAGGTGCTTCTGGGAGGCTGACTTCGCCTCGAGGATGAAGATCTGCCGCAGCTGTGCTTTGGACATCTTCGTCTTCGGAAGGAAGCTCAACAAGGGTCTGACTACCCCCAGCTTCCTCCAAGAACTTCTTCTTTGACCGAGTGCCTTCGAACACCCCGGAGGTCAAGACTACTGCCTTGGTTCTCCTTGATTGGCTTTTGGACGAGGAATTGCCGGTCGCCTTCCAGAGAGATGAAGAGTTGGAGACCACATTGCATGAAGCAACTCTTGGCTCCTCTTCTGTTGACACCTTCTTCCCAAGGCGATGTCGGAGGGGTGTCGATGACTACAGTCGCTGGAAGACTGACTGCCTTGGTGGTACTGCCGTCTTGCCACAGCAGTTGATAGTGACCACCGCACAAGTATGCCCCGTGAGAGGCTCATCGTGCTTGTTGGTCGACTCTCCTGACCGGAGCTTGTGAGTGATCACATTATGCAGGTCGTTGGAGGAGAGTGCTATCCTCACACCCCCTTCAGGCGCATGGCAAGGCCAAATGCCAGGGCGGACAGGTGAGTGCTGTGCCCCCTGATCTAATACCAAGCAGGCATCATGATCAGTAGCGGGGGAACAACAACATTTGAAGTGACTTGAACGGACCTCAAACGCACAACCAGAGGAGGCACGGGAGTTCAAGACCACTGAATTTGCCGCACCCGACTTGGTTATGCACGTAGTGGATGCGCCCAAGTGAGATGAGGACTTTGAAGATCGACTCGTCTTTGGTACCGAAGCACCTGAGTCGACCTTGTACAGCTTGCCATCGGCAGGGCGCGTGATTGTGAGCACGTGCCTCTGGCCTGCTGCTGGCATAGCACGCTTGTGGCGCATGGCCCGTGCTGCCTTGGATCTCTTTGTACTAGCCCGCTGGGGCGCATAGTACTCAGCATCCAAATTCTCCTCGTCGTTACAGCGAGTGAGTCTGTCAAAAACAGAGACTTTTTGTGGCGCATCAGAGGTGATGCGCGGGGCTTTGGCTGTGCCCCTGCTCCGTCGACGCATCTTCCTCGCCTGAGAGGGAGATGGCTGGGGAATGTGGTCAGCTGCACATTTCCTCGAGAGATGTGCTGCATCCGCGGGCGCACCTTGGTTGCTGAGAACGTCAGCAGGAAGGGAGGGCTGGATTGGCGCATCCCCTTCAGTGGTGGTGCCCGAGGCATCGACCTTGCGCACCCAGACACGGCGGGTCTTCTTCGGCTTCGGCAGCCGCTTCGAAGGACTCGCGCTTCCTTCAGAAATGAACTCCTCGTACGCCTGTTGATTGAGGCGCACGACCAGCGTCTTATGGGAGGAGCCCACCTTCACGTCGTCGGCCTGTGATACGACTTTCTCGGAAGAGGAGAAAGAAGTCCCCAGCAGAGTCGCCAGCTTGTTTGCCATTAAAATCGTTTGATTGCAAATCTTAATACAAACAGAACAGTGTTACGATATAGGACTTAGATGTAGTCCTAGGAGTACACTTTTGTTTAATCTGGGTCCTAAGTGCCAATGGAGTGAGTGGTAATGCGTTGACTCCGTTGACGGGCTGACGACGGTTATCGGTTCTCTGAAGGTGTAGATTGCTCTGGGTACTGGAGCTGGCTGAGAGGAGGAAGACGTTGAGTGTCTGTATCTGCCTCTCTGATGATCTCTGTCTAGATTGTTCGTATGTATGTCTCTTTGTGTGTGTATGTAAGGAGGGGATGATTCCTTCATTTATAGCTGGGCAGGTTGGCTGCTCATGCGCGCATATGTAGGATGTGCCGGTACGTGGGAATGCCACATGGAGATTGCTGATGGAGGCGCATGGATGATGCGCCCTACTCGCGGGATTGAATTTTTCATACTGCTGTTGTGAGCCGGCACGTAGCAGAGGAGAAGATCTTTCTGTTGCTGAGATCTTGGATGAGTTGAGTCAAAGGACACGTGTCGTCGACCCATGGCTCGGAGATCTCTGATTTGGTGGGGGATGATTTGGTGGGATGTGCCTTGGATTGGGCGCATGATGAGATTTTGGCTCGTGACCTTTAGGAGTCACGAGCCATTCTGGGCGCATGGCTTTTGAGGCGCATGCGAGCGACTTTCCTTCTGTCTTTTGGGATCAGAGATCAGTCTGGGGTGCATGGCTTTTGAGGCGCATGCAATGCTTCAACTGGAGACTCTTCTTCTGTCTTTAGGGATCAGTGAAGGGTCTGAGGCGCATGGCTTTCGAGGTGCATGCAGGTTTGGGCACATGGCCGCGGAAGCGCATGCGGGTGGTTGGGTGGCCACGTGGCAGTAGCCGTCGGGGTAAAGTCATGATGATGCTGACGTTGTGGACGCTTCGTTTTCTGCAAAAGCTGTCAGCCGTTCAGACTTAGGAAGGCGTGCTGCCAACTCTGTCAGTTCAGCATTTAATGTTGGTGGCATTCGATGGACAGCTGAGTGGGCACGTCGGTTGACGTTCCACTAGGCGTATGGGGGCGCATCCCCTTTGATGCGCTCGGTACAAGGCGCATCTGTTTGAGTGATGTGCTGACCAGCCGGCGTATCCGACACGTCTTTGATGATGCGGCTGTTTCGCTTCTCGAGTGCCTTTAAATAGCCGTTTGGCTGAAGTCGAGGCGTCCGGTTCATCCATTTAATGTGAGTTCATTGTACGAAATTCGGAGAGCCATCCACTTGGCGCGTAGGTTTGATCTGCCCGGCCTATAAATAGTGGCATGGAGAGAAGGTTTGCTTCTCATTCCCTCACGTACCTCCAACATAAACTTGGGTATTCGGGTGCATTTTGTTGGCGAAGTGCTCCCGAGGGAGAAGATGAGACGCCATGTTGTCATTGATGCTCTTGAAGGTGACTGTTACATCCAAAAGATGGAGTCGAGGGCTTCTGAGGCAGGCGGAAGGTGCCTGTTGCATCCAAAGATAGGGATGCTCGGGCCTCGTCTCCATTGTTCCAGAAGAGCCGTAGATCGGAATGGCGGTGCTAGGCTCTCTCTTCCTTCAAAGTGGGTGCTGCCCACTCTGATTGTGTTGAAAGCTGCTCCTTTCGCCGTAATTTCGATCACGGTCTTCCTTGGTCTTTGGAGGCTCTTTCGAAGCCTCCCCTGGCCACAGATTTGTGGTGCTCTTCTCTTCCTTGGTTCCATCCAGAGGGTTAAATGCTTTGCGTAATCGAAGCATTTATCAGGTGACCCTGGCTGGAAGAGCGGCACATAACTGGGCTTCTACTCGGCCAGGCGAGCCTGGTTGGAAGAGTGGCACATAACTGGGATGCTGAAGGGATGCACATAACTGAGCTGCTGAAGAGATGACGGAATACGCCTGGTTGGAGGCGCATGACATCTGCTGCGCCTAACTGGCAGTGCATGGTGACTGGCAGCGCATGATGACTGCTGCGCCTATCTGGAGGCGCATGGTGGTCGCTGGCTGTAGACTTAGGATCTTTTCTTTGTAGAAATTCTCCTTTGTACAACCTTTTCTAGACATGTACTAGACTTTTATATATAAATAAAAAGTCCTTCTTCAAATGTCTATACTTATTGACTTTGTTGTGAAGTGTTTTGTGCGAGTCCTGGCGCATGTAGTGTCTGGCGCATGGTCTTTCTGGTTGTGAAATTCCATGCTTCTACAATCGTCATTGGGTAGACCAACATCGTAAGCCATAGAATTTTTTGTTGGTGACTACGTGTTCTTACAGATTTTACCTACCCGTGGAGTCATTAGATTTGGGGTTCGCGAAAAGTTGAGTTCGCGATACGTGGGCCCATTCGTTATCCTTGATAGGGTAGGCGATGTTGCTTATCTTTTGTCCCTTTCGCCTTCGTTACGAGAGGTGCATATCGTGTTTCACATATCTCAATTGCATAGGTATGTATCGAACCCAAGCCATGTCCTCGATTATTCTGAGCTGGTTGTTGGTACCAACCTGTCTTACGAGGAACAGCCTGTGTCAATTTTGGACCGAAGGAAGAAGATACTCAAGAACCAAACAATTAGCCTTGTTTGTGTTGCTTGGGGCCATCACTCCTTAGGAGAGTCAACGTAGGAATGTGAGGATGATATCCGATCACGATATCCACACCTATTTGACTCACAAGGTATATTTCTTTATGTATACCTTGATTGTCTTGATTCCACATGCTTATGACCCTATGGGTAGAGATTGCTTGATATCATAGATTGATAATATAGATTTATTGTTTGCTATTGATATGATTGCTTTAGTTAGCTTAGTTTAGCCCTTATATTTCTAGCCTGCTTGGATTTCAAATTTCGAGGACGGAATTTTTCTAAGGAGGGTAGAGATGTTACTCCCTGTTTCCAAAATACGTATTTTAATACGTGTACTGCTTGCCTATATTTATTTAGTATTTTGCATGCATTTATTCTGTATTTAGATCCTGTAATTACCTGCTAGCTATTTTTTTGTATTTTATTTTTTGGTCTTGTCTAGCTTTTGGTCCATTTTGGTTCATATTGAACCAACTTGGTTTGGCTTGGTTCAGCATGGAAAGGGATGAATGGCTTAGATTGAGTGGAGAGGAATGAATGGTGGAGATCCCTTGGACTTGGTATATATACCACTCTTTCTCTCTTTCTCCCCTCGTTCACTTCCATTCATTCTCTTCTACCAAAACCCTAACCATTAAAGAGAGGCAAGTACATCGTGCACAATATAGAGGAATTCCTCAAAGCTTAAATTTTATTATTCTATTCTCTTCCTCTTTTCATTCTTAGCATGATTAATGTTGTGGCCGTAGCATTTAAATTTCGTTTTCATGTGTTTCAATTACTTTGAAGAAAATGGGTTCTTTAGGGAAAATAGGGTTTTGATTTTCAAAAGTTGTTGTTCTTTGAAAACAACTAATTCTATGTCAAAGAGGGTACAATTTTAAGCTAGTTTGTTTTTTGTTTCACCTTATTTTGACGTATAGATTAGAAGTTATGATCATTTAAAGTTTTAGAATTTCATAGGGTTTTTTCGAGTTCTTGAGCAGCCACACCATTTGTAACTCACACCATTTGTTGCTCGTGCCATTTGCTGTTGTGCCATTTGTTGCTCGTGCCATTTGTTGTCGTACCATTTGTTGCTCGTACTATTTGCTGCTGTACCATTCATTGCTCGTGCCATTTGTTGCTCGCGTCATTTGTTGTTCCACCATTTATTGTTCGCACCATTTGTTGCTCGCACCAATAGCTTTTGTACCATTCATTACTCGTGCCATTTGTTGCTTGTGCCATTTTTTGCTTGTACCATTTGTTGTTCGCACCATTTGCTGCTGTACCATTTGTTGCTGCACCATTCATTGCTCGTGCCATTTGTTGTTGTGCCATTTATTGCTTGTGCCATTTACTGCTCGCACCATTTGTTGCCTGCACCATTTGCTACTCGTACCATTTATTGCTCGTACCATTTATTGTCCGTGCCATTTGTTGTCTGTACCATTTATTTCTCACACCATTTGTTGCTCGTACCATTTCTTTCTCGCACCATTTGCTGCTGCACCATTCATTGTTCGCACTATTTACTGCTCACACCATTTATTGTCCGTGCTATTTGTTGCCCACACCATTTGTTGTCCGTACCATTTGTTGCTCGTACCATTTGCTGCTCACATCATTTATTGTTTGTGTCATTTGTTGCCCGCACCATTTGTTGCTCGCACCATTTATTGTCTGTGCCATTTGTTGCCTGCTCCATTTGTTGCCTGCACCATTTGTTGCTCGCACCATTTGCTGCTCGCACTATTTATTGTCCGCGTCATTTGTTACTCGTACCATTTATTGTTCATGCCATTTTTTACTCGTACCATTTTTTTCTCACACCATTTGCTGCTCGTATCATTTGCTGCTCGCACCTTTTGTTGTCGTACCCTACATTTCTCGCACCATTCATAACTCGTGCCAATTGTCCTGATTTCCTGATTTTGTGCCTATTGATGTTTAGATTGTGACTCCTATGACTTGGATGACTTGTGGACCTCCTAGTCGCTTATACTTGATCCTTGAGAGTTATAGGCTCGACCCAACTGAATACTAGACTAACTTTCATGCCTTGTCACGAATTGTCAAAGATTGCTATATTGATTGAACATTGATCATGCGTTCCTATTTTGGAACTAAAAGAGTGGCTAGTCGCTTTATTGAATTGAGTGAGACACGTTCCTGTTTATGCAAGAACTGAACTATTGTGACTGACTAGCCGATCCTAATCATTGACATGCGTACTCGTACTGATATTTCTAATTATATAATTACTTTCAATTCACGCAATATTTCCTTATTACAAAAACAACACGTGTATATTACAGTCAAGGCATGATTATCCCGTAGCTAGGTTTGTTTACTGTATTACGCTATATAAAACTTACAACCTAACTGCACCGGTATTATTATAGAGTTATGCATATCGTACCCCATACGGCTGTACTCATTCAGAATGATCATGACCCACGGCATATGATTTTAATTAACGTAGGGACAACTAAGTAACATATAATAACTACTGCATGGAGAGGAATGAATTCTCGAGTTCTTACATGACAGTCAATATCGTCGGGACAAATAGTGCACCGATATATCGGTCGGTCCCCATGGATACTGTAAATCTGCCACACGGGTATGGAGTGGTATCTGTTTATTTTTCTGTAATATTGTTGACGAGTGTCCTGCTAGGACCCGTGTAATTTATGATTGGCGTAATTGATTATGGATAGATTAGCCTTGCTTGTACACGGTAAGAACTGGGTAATTCAATAATGCATCTTTCCAAGTTAACTTGGAACTTACAATTAGCAAGCCATAGTAGTTGTATTGTCGCTTTATTTTGGATTTGTTTATGCACTGTATCATACTGTTAACTACTAAGGTGAGCGGAATGTCATGACATGACGGGTCAACTTCTATCCTTGCTTGGTTGGGGAGTTGGTTCGAAGTGTCACGATATAACGTGAACCTCGGTAATAAAAACAAAAAATAATATTTATTATGCTTTATTTACTTCTTACTGGTTTTATTCATGCATTTCGTGCTTCCTTGTGGTACTTGCTATTTGGGGTCTAACCTCACTAGTTTTGTATAACTAGATTTAGAGCCAGTTTTTGAGGATCCAACTTACTTCTACCCCCAAGATGGTCAGTACTAGGAGAATGGCTGCTGGAGGACACGAGTGGGTTCCTTGCTTCCCTGCTCATTTTACTGCTTACTTTACTTTTGCCACTTGGCACGGACCTGTTAGTCGGACTGTCTTGTACTTGCTTTACATAATTGTAACTAAACCAGACTGTAGCTGATAACGATTGTGCATACCTTGCTATGTCATCTGGCTATGTTTTGTAAAGCCAGATCTCCAGAACATTTTGACTGAGCGTATGGGACGTCTTACTACTTTATCTTATATGTTCTATATTACTCTTCTCGTTTGAATGATTGAGACAATAGATGTTGAGTAACCCTAGTGAGACTTGTATGTAGTATGCAACCCCTTGTCTAGTAGACAACATTGATCGTATTTGTCATGACCCGCACCCAGTTTTCGGACGCGAGCTCGTGAGCAAGCCAGCTACGTATCGAGCGGACTCCAGCCCGACTCGAGTACGTATAAGATGTCCAGGGTAGGGTATCATATCTAATCTAAACTATATCTCAATCCACAAGAATCATATAAACAAGAATGAACAATTATGGGTCATGGTCTGCAGCCCATTAACATATTGTCCGATTAGACTCTAAGAATAATATGAGTCTATAAAGCTAAGCTGATAAGCGGAATATATCATGAAAGCACGAGAAAGATAATAAATCAATATCACTAACAAAATACCTGAATCATGCAAATGAAGTCAACTACCACATGCTCAGCTAACTAACTCCATGCAATCAGCTACCTGAAGAGATCATCAGGTCCTCAGAGGACTAGCAAGATACATAAAACATGCCTACTAATATGACAGTAAATAACAAGTGTGGAGAATAAGAACACTGCAAGAAGAATATCTAAGGATGACGAGTCGTGAGGAAATGTAATACTAGACTTGGCTACCAATCA
Source organism: Iris pallida (assembly GCA_029216955.1). Taxonomy (NCBI): domain Eukaryota; kingdom Viridiplantae; phylum Streptophyta; class Magnoliopsida; order Asparagales; family Iridaceae; genus Iris; species Iris pallida. Next base: position 22,156,141 of record JANAVB010011199.1, on the reverse strand, counting down.
ATCGATTAACCTCTATAGCTTGTAGTACAATACAAGATACTCCCAATCTATAGTAGATTTTAACTGTAATACAATACAAGATAATCCCAGTCAAGATTAGCCAATTCTAGTATCGATCTCCTCTCCTAAAGGATACAAAGTCAAGTAGACTCCTATAAATCGTAGTACAATGCAAGATACTCCCAATTTATAGTGTCGCAAGTCAAGTCAATCAATCAATCAATATATACTATAGGTCGTAGTACAATGTAAGATACTCCTAATATATGGCATGTCTCAAGTCAAGTCAATCAAGTGATATCAAGGTAGAATAATCAGCTATAGGTCGTAGTACAATATAAGATACTCCCAAGCTATAGTATGTCTCAACTGTAGTAAAATGCAAGATACTTCCAGTCGAGAATGGTCAAGGACAGATATAAAAATTGACAACTCAATCACGAGAAAAGAGTAACACAAAGAGACCAATATTCTAGCAATGTCAAACATCCTATACGTACACGTAATCTAGAACAAGTAAAGCAATCCAGGATGAATCAATCACAACACGGAATCCTGTGACAATATGAAAAGGAATATAATAAGAAAAGAGAAACCATGTAAATACTGTATATGTTCGGCAAGGTATACTTGCCTGGAGGTTGCACGGAGAACCAACAATGTATCGCCAATCAACAAGTCAGAAAGTCTAAGTCATCACAACTGTCTTCGAAAGCTGAAATAAATGTTACCAACATTTTCAGAATAGTCAAATTAGCTAGGATTGCCTGTCCTTAAGTCCAATTCTGGACACAGGGCCAAAACGGTAATTTCGGGCAAAAATGGTGTTCGCCGTTGGACCCGCTTTGCACCGAAAAGCATGTCAGGGTCTGTAATGCCTGTTGTTCGTATTACGTATTTGTTATACGTATACGTATTTTATCTTATATTTGCATATCTCCTTGGTTTGGCTTGGCTTGTTTACTCTCGGTTTGGGTTGGCTTGGTTCGGCCGGCCCAATGCTTGGTTCATCATGGGCCAAGGGTGGAACACCTTAGCCTATGCTTCTCCTTTATTTCCACCACAACCCCCTCTTTATTATCCCTACCAACCATCTCTCTCCTCCATAATTTTCATTTACTTCTCCTTCCCCTACCATTACTCTTCTCCACCAACCAAGAACACCATAGGCAAGTGCAACTTGCTTCCACAAGAGAACTCCTTTTGATGGTTTCATTAGCTTCTCCTCATGATTCTAAACCATATTAGAACTTGTCATTTTCCATTTTGAGGCTTTAATTCTTGTGGATCTAGAGTTTTGCTATTTTTGGATGTTTGGTGTTTTGATCTATCAAACTTGCTTGTTTTCAAGTTTTGATGGTTCCATGTTTTAGAGAATTTCATTCTACCCAATTTTGACCTTTGGAAAGTTGGATTCGGACTTGTTTTGACCAAGATTTGGACAATTGAAGCTTAGATTCAACTTTAGAGTTCTTGCTGTTCTTGCCATTTGGAGAAGACAGTGAACAGTGAGCTAGCTTTTTAGCTTACGCCACTGAGCTGTACGCTGCTCTTTAGCGAGCGTACGCTAACTTGTGTACGCTGCTCTTTAGCGAGCGTACGCTGACTTGTGTACGCTGCTCTTTAGCGAGCGTACGCTGACTTGTGTACGCTGCTCTTTAGCGAGCGTACGCTGACTTGTGTACGCTGGCCCCTTTCGTACGCTAGCTCAAGCGTACGCAGTCTTGAGCGTACGCTAGCTTGAGCGTACGCTGACCTGTAGCTTGAGCGTGCCCTTGTGTACGCTGACCCTTGCGTACGCTCCCCATTGGAAGTGTATGGAACCTTTGGTACGCTAGCTCGAGCGTACGCAGACCTGAGCGTACGCTAGCCTGAGCGTAGCCTGGCTTGAGCGTAGCCTGATTACCCTTGATCTTCTATAGCCCTGTATATTGATATTTTCTTAGATATTTAACGTCCATCTTATATCCTTACGCCTTTTTGTCCTGAACTTGATAATCATGATTTTACTTGATATGTTGTAATTGATAACTGAGCCTGACACGATAGTGACCCGTGATGGTGCACTCTTGACATGAGTAACCTGACATGACCTGATAGTGGCCCGTCGTGGCGCACTCCTGACAAGTACACTTGACATGATAAACCTGACATGTTATATCTTGATAAGCTGTTGCGACGGCTACCTGACATGACATGACCTGTATAAATAACCTGGACACCGTGGGCGATTGTGCTTGTACAAATAATCCAGTCCTGTCTTGCATCATGTCTAGGAGGGGACTTCTGAGTACCACGGTCAGGAGTACCTACTAAAATGGACTATGGTTAATAACTAGATTAATACATTAGTCATGAAGAGATTTTCCAGCTACAGGCAATCCCGTTACCTGGGCGCGCTTGGGATCTGTAGCCTGCCGTCGAGTAGGGCACATTTCCAGCACACTGTCATGTGTTGCCCCCTTCAACTGCTTAAGGGTACATGCGTTTCCTGGACGATGTACCCACCTGAATTCAACCCTAATCTCTCGACCTGGGTGACCTGGATAGTCTGCAGGGCTTGTGGCTGTGGAATAATCTCACTGCATCTTGTTAGTAACTAGGATTGTGATAACCCTAGTTAGTTAAAGTATCAAGCCGTAGTTCTTGCTTGGTCGTGAAATGATTGGATGGAGTCTAACCAGTCTAGTCTTACCCTGATCCTGTTCCAGATTGCTGCACAACTTGAATGCCTGTATTTATTTTTACTGATAAATGGTGAGAAACCAAGCTCCGTTCAGACGAAGGGTTACAACCCCGGTCCTTGTTTGGTTTTCGGGTTTTAACCTGGCTATCTGAATAGTTCCATGGTTATCTCGTCGTATATCATCCTGATATGTTTCCTTTTATTCCAGTCCTTATTTTATTTATATTTATATTCATGTGCTGATTGCTGCTTTTAGTTTTTAAGTGAAGCCTCCTTTGTGGCACTTGCTCTTTCTGGGGTCTGACCCAGCTGGTTTTGTGTGGCCAGATTTCGGAGCAACTCCAGAGGATCTACCGACTTTCCAGCCAGATGGTGGCCACTAGACGGAACCCTGGCAACGAGTGGGTTATTTTTGGCTCTCCCGCTCTATTGTAAAAATATTCTTTTGAGGCGTTTAGCCGACGAGCACCTGTTTAGATCGATTGTACTTACTTACTGTCTGCCTACGGGCTGTAACATGATTGACAAATCCTAGGGTTGATCATGTATGACTAAACTCTTGCTAGTCCTAACATTTTGTAACGACTAGCTTCATGATCAGCTGAATATGTAATATTTGGGACGCCTTATTATTGTATATTTAATGATCATACATCTTGTGACTCTTACTTACTTGCTTATGATTGAGACACTAGGCTTGTTCATGACCTTAAGAGACTGTTGGCTTGTAGATAAACCCTCATGTATCCTAGACAGCCATGACCGTATAGCGAGATGGAATCCATTTCAATATACGTAGCTGGCTATGTCTGCCCCCGCTCTCCAGTATTCTAGTTCTGCGGCGTGACAGTGTCAATGGTCTCTAAAGTCGTCAAACTACATGTCTACGGATCCGGTTTTTCGATACGAACCCAACCGTATGTCCAGAGTTGGATTCTGGCGGGCCGTGCACAAAATTGCCCGTTGAGTGGGACCGTGGGGCCCGCAAAACGGTGATTTTGTCAACGGTCTCAGTATTGGACCACACGTGGCATACAGGACCAGAAAAACGATATGGTTCTGCTGGCGCAAGTTTTGTCTCGATCTGACGAGCGTGCACAAAGTAATTGGAGAATTTGCAAAGTGCACGATACGATAAATTTCGACGGATACGCATCAAATTTGTCGCGCACACGCGACCAATTTGAATTTCGTCAAATCTCACATGACCATGAAGCCGTTACGCAGCTTTCGATACTTTCGGTTCGCGACCACGTCGTCCGGAATGGCGGGACGCACGTCGTGTGAAAGTTTTTCTAAGTTTTTCAAAAACTGTTTTTTCATATTTTTCTTGATTTTTGGAACTGTTTTAACATAAATATAATACATGATAAAATAATCTATTTAATGGGTTTCGATCCTGGTTAGGTTGTCTACAAACGTGTTCAAATGGATTTCGAAAATCCTAACTATTCTGTCCACAAATTCCCTTCCAAAATAGGGTTTTCAACTGAGACTGATCTGTTTTCGTCTCTATAAAACTAGTTTTTTCCGAGATTTCAACCTCTGATTTCTTGTGATCTGGTCACCTAGATCAAAAACTATTTTACAGGAGTCGAGGCCTATGTGTTGTGTTTACAACGTGCTAATTAGTTTGGAAATAGGCTACGAGATGAGAGAGGACTTTACCTTCAAAGTTGGGCCCTTGCCACCGCTACCGCTGCTCTGTTCGCGCGCCTACTGCCATTTACACGTGCCTGGCCGGAGTCCGGCGGCTGTGCCGCGGCGGGGAGACTCGCCTGGGTGGCAGGGAGGTCGTAGGTGAGGTGGCGGTGTACGTGGGGTGGTGCGCAGCGGATTCGATTAGGGTTTTTGTCGAGCAACCTCTCGTTCTCGATCCCTCGGTTATATACATATGTATATCAAACCTATGCCTCGGGTTGGCGTGTGATTTGGGAAGGCCCATCGGGTTGGGATGAAAGTTGTGGGTATTAGCTGCTGGTGTGGGGTTTGATAACTCATTTTAATGGGGCTGGCTGGGTTGAGCCTTGCCAAGCTGGGCTCTAGGGAGCTTGGGCTGTTACTGCTTATCTTTTATATTTCCTTTTCTTTTATAGTTTAATATATATATATACATACATTTATTTATATATACATACAAATATACACGTATACACAAAAATATATTATATATTTACATATACATTCACGTAAACATATACATATATTTATATTTATATATATGTACACCTACACAATATATAATATTTATTTATATATACTTACATATACACACATTTACCATATGTATATATATATATATATATATATATATATATATATATGTATATATATATATATATATATATATATAAAATATATATCATTTATAAAATAAATGATTTAATAAATATAAACTGTTAACATTTAATAACAACAAAATATAAAATCCTAATAACAATTAAATAGCCAAAAAGTCGTTTCTAACGGTACCACATGCACACTACTTATCTGGCTCCATAAGACCCTACAAATTTTGTAAAACCTTATTTAATAATGATAATACCTATAATCTTCCTATAGAACATAATTGCTAATTCCTAAAAATATACACGAAAATATTTGCATTTACCTAACATGTCTACAAGGTTGTATTTGGTCCCACTACATGCCTACATGGGCTTGGATTTGACTTGGGCCCAATCTGGACAGGTTCGGTACAACCGGGTTCCCCAAAACTCAATAATATAAATAATAAATAAATAAGTCTTCGGTAAGGGTTAAGTCGCAACTTGGCCTGGTTTTCCTAGTTGGGACATCACTATGACTCGGTCTTTCCTACCGGGGCCAATACACTAGCCAAAGCACGCCATGGCACTATCCGTGTGACAATTTCTAGTCACCTTGTACTCCAAAACTCAACCATGGTTAAAATCATCTGTCGTAATAATTAACTAAAAAACTATTTATAAAATCTAAAAATCACTATGTAAATCAAATAAATAATAAAACAAAAAATAATTCAACATTTTCGGGAAGGGGAGCTACAGTACTATACGGTATTCATCTACCCGTAATACGTAGTTGGCTTAGTCATTCCCCTGCTCTCCGGTATTCTGGATCTGGGGAGTGACATTATTCTTAATTGAATGACTCTTGAGAATTAATCTTCAATAATCAAATAACTCATATGTATTCACCAGGTATCTACAAAGACATCAAGCATCCTAACTTATCCAAAAATTAAAGAAAGATACTCAAATTATACCGTAATTTCTCCTTTATCAACTGACATTAGGAAAAATATATTCAATAATCATTTAACTCAATTTTGTTTGATAGATATCATAAACTATTCATGAAACATTTACAGCTCCTCTTTTTAAAAGTTTAGAAGTGATAGATAAATATTGAAATAATTCTAGATAATCACAAATGATAAAAGCTAGGCCAAAATTTATGTTGATAACAATAATGACAATAAAAATAATTATATATTTATCATAAATTTTCTTATATTAAAATAAAAGATGTGAATGTATGTAAAAGATATGGATGCTCGTTAAGCAACCGTTCATTGTCGTTAAGCAACCTCTCCATGACGTTTATATTTTTGAACTATGTTATGGAGGTCTGCTACTATAATTAATGAACCAATTTGTGCAATTAGGGATGGTTTTGCATGTATTGTGTCTTGTATAAAGGAACGATAATGTTTCATATTTTATTCTCATTGTCACTTCTAAAATTAGTAGGATTATATTCTATTTGTTGTGTTTATAATAAGAGGATGTGTGCATGCTCGCTGGAAAGCAGCAAGCATTTGTTAACATATGAATTGAGTTATATGGCAGTTATTATTTGTTTATATGGACTTATATGAAATATGGCAGAATACATGAATATAGAAGGAAGCATTTATTTGAAGTAAGTTATAACATGTGTTTATGGCAAGCATTTATTTGCAGGACAACAATCATGTGTTACAACATGTGTTATTATAACTCCTCCTTTCTTAAAATCCAATAATAAATACCCAAAAGGATATTAGTACGAAAATTAGTCATGAGTGGAAAGGGAGTAATGTACTTAGTAAATAAATAACAAGTTTGCAGAAGGAACATTTTAGATAACTAGATATTTATATTTAAGTATGTTTCTAGAATGATCTTTCTAACCAACTCCTTAACTAACAAACAAACTTATAACCACTTCCCTAACCACCCTAACTAGTTAGTCATGTACTAATTAAGTGAATCCAGATTATTCCTCTTAACATCCCTAATTAACCATGTATTTAATACCTTTCTGCAGATTATCTATTATTTTTGCAAATTAGCAAATTAATAACCCATCTCTGTAAAAACCCAACATTATTCACTGTACCCATTCAATTCTTTCTCTTCTAAAATCCATTTCAAAACATAGGAAAAGTAGCCTGCCACTTTCTATTTCAAGAAAACGGTTAGTTGTAATCATCTTCTTCTTTGATATTCTTCGACGAGCTCTAGGCTTTGTCTTCGTCACCACTTCTCCGCAGATTCGCTCTTCTTCCTCTATGCGTGATCGACTATTGCCGCAAAAACAAGAAAATCATACTGGACTTTTCTTCATTGACCCAGCGATCCGAGATTCAACTCCGGTAGTAATTGCCATGGCCGAGCTTCGATAGTCGATCCGTCGGTGAGTATCTCCATTAGTTTATTTCCAATTTTGTTCCTTAATGATCGACTCACTCAATTAACTTCTCTGTTTGGATTTCGATGAATCCTTAACTGTCTCATCCAGTGGCAGGTAAAGTAGACCACCGTCGATCACCAATCGTCGACGCCAAACGTTAGTAAGTACTTATGGCACCTGCCTCATAGATTAATTTTTTTTTATAGATTTCAGGATCATTAGGAGTCCTACCTAAGCCTATAGTGAGGTATGACTATATTAAGGTCATATGGCCTCTAGATGACCTATTTATAAATTATTTATCTATTTTATATTTATCTAGAATTTTTGAATATTTTTAGGTAATATTTAAGGGTTTATTATTTTAAGGACTTTCATGATTTACTATAAGGTCATTTGGGGGTCTTTCGGGACCAAATATTTTAATTTGGGCTCTAGATGACTAGAAATATTTTCTAGAATATTCTAGAATTTTTCTGGATTTTTTTATTTTTTTGGCAATTTTAGATAATTAAAACCTATAGAATTTATTTTTCACAGGTTTTGGGATTTGCTATAGGGTCATACATAGGTATTTTGTGACCAAGTAATTTTATTTAGGTTCTAAACACTTAGAAATATTTTCTAGGATTTTTTGGATTTTTTTTACAATTTATTTGGATTTATTTGGATTTAAAATGGTTTAAAAATTATTTTCTGAATTTAATTACCCAGTCACCAGCGCACAATCAGTACCCTGGCCTACCCGTCAGCTATTGTAAACCCCTATTTTTAAAAAATAATATTTATTTTTATTTTCATATCTATTTTATTTTATTTTAGAAATTTGAACTTGCATTATATATATATATATATATATATATATATATATATATATATATATATATATATAAGGTTATATTTAAAATGGTTAATAGTTAATTGTTTAATTAAATAACCCAACAAATCAAAACCCAACTCCATTACCATGGGCCCCACCTTTACTAATTTTTCGTTCATGAAAGCTTAGGAATAAAGAGCAACATCTGCAGCTAGAAATCGAAACCCCCTGCTCTTCCCGTTTAGCAACAACTGACCCTTCCTTTCCCCTCCCAATAACTTTTTGAAACCGTCGACCCTTTAATTCCCTCCATCTTGTAACTCCCACGACCCCTCCTTTCACCTTTATAACTCCCATGACCCCTCCTTTCACCTTTGTAACTCCCATTACCCCTCCTATCACCTTTGTTATATATATATATATATATATATATATATATATATATATATATATATATATGTATATATATATATATATATATGTATATATATATATCTGTGTGTGTGTGTGTGTGTGTGTGTGTGTGTGTGTGTGTGAAACTTTCTTAAGCCATCCAAGCCCTCGACTCCCAACTCACGGTAGCACCTCGACGCCGTCAAGCTCGCCGCACGCTGTCCGACCCGATCCGACCGATCACAACTCGTCTTCGACGAACTGCCGCTGCGCGTCACTCATGTGCACCACACGCCGCCGACGACGTCCACAACCACTACTCCCACATCGACTTTCTCCCGCTCGAGCCCAAGTTTAAACAACAGCTTCACATAGGTGAGCTTTTGTTGTTTCTCCTGTATATTTTTGTACATGTAAATTCCTAATAGGAAGATTAAGTAGCTGTGTTGCCAATCACTGGAAGAAGATGGAAATAATATATAATAGCACACTATATATTGTTTTTGTAAGATTAATAATAGAGAATGGTAGTTGAGTAATATTTTTTACAAAGGTTATTAAGAACAATCGGTTGAAGGGAGGTATGGATAGCAGTAGGCTATCTCACTACAGAAGAAGAGTTAGAGGAAGAGAACAATAGACGTTTACTAATAGGAAGGAAGCAACAGTTTCACATATAGGAATTTCTTTTAGAGTTAAAGAAGAAGTAGATTAAGAAAAGTAGTAGCATGCATAGTTTATGTTGATGAGCACATAAAAGAGCATTGGGATTCGAGCTTAGCAATTAGAAAGCATTTTTTTTAATTATAGCATTCATTAAGTAGTTAATGTATACTTCCTTCAATATTAATTGCCTTAGCTATTGTGTGCAATACGTGCATTTAATTCTACATTAGTTAATAATATTCATTTTATAAATAAACCCCTCCCCTTTAATCAATTACCAAACAAACCCTTTCCATCTCTCTTTATTTCTTTAAGTATAATATTTTCAATAGTCCTCTTTTTTTTGTAATGTTTACAAAACTAGTCATATATAGAAATACTAGCTTATATAAGGCTACAATGATCTTTGGGAAGTATTAATTCTATGGTATAATTATTATAGATTTAGAGTGAGAAGCCATAAGCCTAGGTTGTAATATGTAAGTATTAAGTTGTATAGATAGTTGGCAATCAAGTATATATATGATTAATTAATATATCAGATTTTTGGTTATTTTTAGGACTTGGATCTGACTTCGGACACATGCTCTCAGCATTTTCGGACGAACCCCCAGGCAAGTGTACCTTGCCATTGTTAGTTCTTATTGTACTTTATTTTAGTTACTTTTCGTGCTTCATATTTAGCTTAGTTTATAGTTACTGTTTACGTAAGATTTTGTTGATACTTTATGTTCGAGCATATTCGGGTGTCAATGTTCTTACGCGAACAATGTGTATTGACCTTAGACATAAATTTGCATTGATTATCATGTTACTTGGGACACGATGGACATATGACACTAACACGATCATGAGACAAAGTCCTAGATATGACATATTCATGGTTTTGACCATGTGATAGGTTACATGATTATTTACTTGACATTGTTAGTTTTACTAGACATGACCTGATAGAATAGATCATGGGGTGGGGATAACATAGACTGATTCATCGGGTTACTTTACAGATACCTGCTAGTCATCGTCTATATAGACGGGACATGGTTGTTACCCATACTGTTTACTGTGGTCTCTAAAGCAGAGCTTCAGTATTTACTGTACACCTAAGGTCCTCCGACACGATGCCTTTGGCGTAGTTAGCCCGATGTACAGAGCTGTTTCTCACTTGCATTTCACTTAGATGGATTCTCGTAGTTACCCTTTTTATATATGTTTATAGTACATTCATAACTATCACTTGGCATGTATATTATGTACCTTGAAATATCTCCTGAGGACCTAGTGATCTCTCCAGGTAGTCGCTTCTGCAGTTAAAGTTCGCTAATCCGGGTGGTGTTATTATTTTTGACTCAAAAAATATTCGGTTGATATTTTTACTATGTTCATCCAACATTATACCTATATTTTTTGTCAATTTATTCAGCTGACACGGCCTAGTTTTGCAAGCTTTATCCTTTGTTATAAGCATGTTCAGACAATTATAATTGAGTTTGGTCAACTTTATTATATATTGTCTATTCTTGTTTGTTTGTGGGATCCAGTGTGTTAATCCCTGACCAACATTAGTACACTTGGTCTTACGAAGGATTTATCTTCGGTGGATTGAGATTAGAATTATTTTAGTGATATAGAGATATAACTACCTGACTTAGATAGCTTATACGTACTCAAGCTGGACTGGAGTTCACTTGATATGTAGCTGGCATGTATACGCATTCTTAGTCCTACATATGTTGGGACTGGGGCGTTACAGCCACCCAGGCCGAGCGGGACATGCCACGTGTCAGCCCAGTCAGCGGCTGACTGGCTCTGATTTCCTTATTTGGAGTTGGCTAGACAGCTCGGTTTGGCTCAACCCGGGTCGCCCTGGCCATCCATTTTTGGGCGGGATACACCAGATGATGACACATGGCAAGCCAAAGATGTTGCTCGAGCCGCCTCTCCCTAGCTCTTTATATATATATATATATATATATATATATATATATATATATATATGTGTGTGTGTGTGTGTGTGTGTGTGTGTGTGTATTAAATCCGGAAACCTAGTTCTTTTGTGGCCGATTTTTGGGGATTTTCGACTTCGCAGAGCGATTGCAGAAAACCCCGACGTCCTTTTCAAGCACCGATTTTTTTATTAATATCATATCTAGGTCAGTTTTTATAATATGTAATTTGTTTTCTGATATTTTGTTTTTAATTTTTTAGAATTTTATTTGATTACCGGTTGTCCAAAACTCGATACATCGTACGGTTTTCGAGATTCTGGGAGATCCTGAATCCGTTTTGCAGTCTGTTTAAATTTTTGGAAAGCTGACATGAAGATCTATAACATATAAATTTTCCAAAAGTTATAATTTTGTTTTTTATTTTATTTAATTCGTTGAACTCAAATTTGACTGGTGATTTACCGATTTGGTCACGGTTAGCCATAACATCGATAACTTTTGACCAAATCGTAATTCTGTGGCATGGTCAATTCCAGTGCACTCATGGCACTGAAATCTACTGAGATGCACCCTCAAATTATTGAGTTCATGACGTTTGACTAGTTGGTAAATGGTACGTCTCGATTTGCGTGTCATAGATTCCAAAATTGGAACCGTGACTTTCTATAGCCAAAATTTCTTATTTAAATTATATTTTAGATTAAATTTGATTTTTAAGTAATTATTTTAATACTAATTAATATTAATTTAGGTTAACCCATTAGCCATTTTTATGATTTTTAGATTAGAAATCTTAGAAACCGACTTGTGGTTTTCGTGCACGATTCGTGGTACGTTGGTATGATATGGTTTGGTAGCTTCTAGGCCAGAGTTACTCTCGTCCTCGACTTGTGAAAATGGTTTGTTCATGAGATCAGGCAAGTTTTACTATGTCACTATATTACCTTTATTATGTACTGTATGTATCTTTATATCGTCTTTTCATGGTTACTTCTTCATAGATCATGTTGTCATTGTTCTTGATTCACCATGATTAATTTCTTGTGCACGAGCATAATTTTTCTTCAGTTACTTGTTTTTGTTCACTTGTTATACTTGTTCTGTAAGGACCCTAATTTTTGGAGATTTTTTTAAATTTATTTTATACGATTAGATGATTGCATAGTTATTAAATTATATTTAGTATTAATTATGATATAGATGTATTTTTGTAGCTTTGATTGTTGGAGCATAAGAAGTGCCAATCTTTAGAAATAACCTTCACGAGTTTTAAAGTAGATAAGTCCACCTTCAAGTTGATATATCAGGTCCCATCCAAACTAGTTTCCTAACATTCTTTTGACTTCGCACAACTTCGGGTCAATTTAGGCTATTTGACCGTTTATCGTAATTCTAGACCTAACTTCCAACTTGAGTTCGAGACTCGACCTAGATCAAAACCATTTGACCCAAATATGGTTTTGACCCATTTTGAGCCTACGACTCACATACCAAGCGTGTGCCACTCATTCGAGTTCTCATGTGCTATTTATTTATGAATGGCACAAAAGACTCATTTGTTGATTTTTCGGGGTCGATTTGACTAGAAACTATATTTGGACCCTAACCTAGCCAACCCCACTTGGTAGAGCCATGTTAGGTTGCCATGATTTAGTAGAATTATTTTAAATTTAGTTTGGGATGTTACATAGCCAAATAATTTAGATACAATTTTATATATAGATGATTATATTTATAATAGCCTAATACTATATATAAATATGGCCTTAGTCATGGCTAAGTTCTGTGATGCATATCGACTAGGAATTTTGGCACGGTTAGCGTGTGTGTGTTTTGACTAGTATTTTAACCATGGTAGAGAAAGCTGAGCCATAAGTATGTTCTAACTAGGAAAACTAGTCAAAGTTGTGACTTGATCCCTATAAATGATTTAATTAGTTATTTATTAAGATTACGAATTTTAGGAGGCCCTGTTGAACCAATTTAGCCCAGACTTGACCCAAATTAAATCCAAGCCCATGTAGTCGGGTAGTGCGTCTAAGGACGTCCATGTAGATGTATATGATATTGGTATTTTTATTTTAGGGATTTAATAGGCAATTTTATAAAGGGTGGTTAAATATATATTATGTATACGTTCTTGCTATTAAAATAATATTTTATTTAATTAGGATAAATACTTTTCTAGTTATCCTTATGCATTTTGGGGAATTCTAGACTATACCTATATTGTATTTATACCTATTATTGATTGTTCTTATTTTGATATCATTATAAATGTTATTATTATTAATATTATTATAAAAATATCATTTGGTTATTTGTGCTTTAGGAGGTAAATATTAATTTTCATGTACATATTTTTACGTTTAAGCCCTACATATTATTAATATTTTTTGGGTTTAATTGTATATATATATAGGCTTAATTGCAACTTGATACCCTCAACTATTCCATTTTTAACTTGATACCCTTAAACTTTTTACTCGACAATTTGATACCATCAACTATTTAATATTTTCAATTTAATACCCAAAATTTTTAAAAAGACAAAATTACCCTTCTCTTTCACTTTCCAACCAAACCCAACTTTTCTTCCCCCACCCACCCACCCCCTCAACCAACACCCCCCGCCCCCTCAAGCCCGTAAGCTTCTGATAGTCGTGACCCCGTCATACATGCGGACGTTGAAGGCATACTACCAAAACCGACTGGCGCACACCATCAGGGTCGTGTGCCCCCCTCTTCTATGGATAGTCGTGGAAATGTCTTTGTAGTCTGTGGAAACGGCAAAGCTCTTGTGGGAGACTAGGGTTATGTACAAGCATCTCTTTTGCAAATAGTATTTGACGGGCGTAAGGCATGGAGGTTCACTAGAGGAATGCTGCGCTCTCACACATCGAAAAGCACCAGCTTGACAGCATAGTGTATTTGCGGACAATGATACAGTGTATTCAGTCGAGCTCTTTGACCAGATGCAGCAAATCAGGTATTTCCTAGTTTAAGATTTTATCTTATGTTTTTTATAGCTTTAGCTGTTGCTGTAGACGGTCTCAATTGAATTAAGTGCTTGATATATGCAAAAACATATCTTATGAATCTATGATATATGCAGAAGCATTGGAAAGGACTATTTCTCTAATGGCATACTAGTGATGTGCCATTGTAACAAACACAAGTTTTGGGGCACATCATCTTTCTTGGGTTCTCATAATATACTAATGTAACGCCCCAGTCCCAAAATACGTAGGACTAGGATCGTATAATGTCAGCTACGTATCAAGTGGACTCCAGCCCAGCTCGAAAACGTATAAGCTGTCTAAGATAGGGTCTAGAATCGCAAGTCAACTATATCTCAATCCACAGATAATAATCTCAAGTAGGAACATTGAATTAATGCTGATCAAATAATAATACACTGATGCCACTTGAATATAAATACAAGAATAGATAATTTGTAGCAAGGTTGGCCAGACCTTAATACAATCACCCGAACAAGCTCATAACAGAAAGTAAGCTTGTAAAACTAGGCTATACAGCTGAAGATGTCATCATAAAATGTAAAAGACGAAAGAATGATAGAATGTCATTATCGATACCTGAATACGGGAGATATCATCGTCCACAAATCTATCCTTCTATTTTAGCAATCTCAACAAATACCTGGAAGAAAACCAGCAATAACCTGGAGAAATCACCAGGTCCTCTCGAGACTAGCAAGACACATAATTATAAGCCTACTTTGACAGTTTAAACCTGCAATAAAAATAGAAAACAACTACTGGAAATAGGATAAAGATTACATGGAAGAACTCTATAGAACATGACATGTCATATGAAAAGTAATGAGAATGACTACAAATAAATTGAATGAACGTAGCCCTGCCGTGGTACTCCCGATCCTATAGCTAGTAGTCCTGCGTGGTATTCCCTAACTATAGTGAGTCTCTCTCGTAGCCATATCGTGGGTCTCCCGAGTCGAGAGTGGTCAAGTAGTAGATCCTAGTATCGGTAGAGGGTCAAGTCAAGGTAACACGAATACGAGATCAAGTCAAGTCACATCAAGTCAAGTCAAGTCAAGACTCAAGTAAATAGTGCTATCGAAGTCCCGTGTGAAGGTATAACTAAGGGTGACAATAAGTGGTAACAAACCAGATACAAAAAAAATAATGGCAAGATATCAAATATGAAAAAGCAAAGAAGACATGAACAAGAATAATAAGAGCATGCACGTAAATAAATGTACAAAGTTTGGCAAGGTGTACTTGCTTGGAGTTTTATCCAATCTGTGTTGAGACTTCAGTACCAAAGTCTAACTGAACTATCCATGAACCAATGAATCATACTCCATGCAATATCTATCAACCCTAAATCACAAACATATATATTATTTACTAAATACAAGTATGACTAACCATGCCTAACTAGAAAGTTTGGGTCGTTCTAAGTCATGTAATACCTATGTCACCTAGGCCATTTATTAATCATACCATCTAAAACTAGGTTACACTTGTCTCAATGATCATTATTCGTTAATAATATGGATTACAAACTCTAGGTTCAAATATTAAGTTGTATCTCGTAATTCATACAACGAAACCTACGATGCATGAATCAAGATAATGATCAACCACAAGGTTAGCAATCTTATCTTAGCGATCCATACGGTCACTTTGTCAATTTTAGCAATATAAGATCACTGGAATTGACTGATCTCAGTTTCGACGTACAGATTCTGAAATACAAACATAATATACATTAATAACTTACTATATATAGACTTACCATATATAGACCTTAATAATAATTTAAACCAAAATTAGTCATATTGACTACTCTACTTAATATAACATATATAGTATTAAATCTACATATAAAAGTTATACATTATTAACATAAAAATATTATTTTTAATTCTAGAAAATATTTATAAATATTCTATAATAATAAACAATATATTTTATAGTTAGAAAATATGTATATAATTCTTGTTTTGATTCTACAACATTATTCCTAGACTTGGTATACGATTTGAGGCCTGAAATAATAAGTAATTAAAAAATTAAGTTATGGAAAAAATTATATAAATTAGTTTAAATAAGGTTGTCTACACTAACCTTACACAACAAGTATTTTATTAGATTTTTATGAAGTTTTGACACTTTTGGACACAAGGAAAGCTTAATTTTTCGGAGTTCGGTGATACGACAAATGTCATGAATTTTTAAAGATATCAAATGGATGCAAAACCTAACTTTCAGATATGCGTCGGAAAGGTCTCGATGTCTAAATTCTTAATAAAAATATAAGAAGGTTAGGAACTATCCTTAAATAGGTGAAAAATGGCTCGCAACAGAATTCATTGGTTCTGGACACCCTGTCGTAGATTCGACGCCACGGACAAACCGCTTGGAACTAGGGGATCGACGATTAGATGTCGGAGTATACACATAGAGGTAACTTTTAGTTTTCATTTGAGGAGAAACAAATGAGAAAAAGTAGATGAAATATAGTCTACAAATTGACTAACCTACTGTGATAAATTCAGCACAAGTTCGGTCGACTTCGGGTGCTTTCGTGCCTCGTATCGACCAACTTAGGGTCTGAGTCTCCTCGAGAAGGTGCCCGGTGTTAGAGGAAGGTCTTGGGAAGGCTTTTGAGGTGATAAAAGGGTTGGAGGTGGTCAGAAAGATGGATTTCTGGTGGTTGGAATAAAAAGTGCAAAAATAGAGTAAAAATTATAGGGGGCTCGGTTTTAATAGAAAAAATACATATAAAAAGTTCAAAAATCCTAGATGAGAGATTCACGTGAGGGAAAAGACGTAAGATAGAGTAGAATTTGATTTGGTGGGATTTGATTGCCTATTTTAAAAGATACACCAATTCTATCTCCTAGGATTTAAATCAGGTCCAAAATAGAAAAGTTGTTATAGGATTTGATTTAAATTAGATTTAATTAATGTGGCTGCATATTAATCCACAAAAATCAATCTAAATAGGTGTAAGATTAGGGCACCTTATAATAGGCTCTATGAACCCTACTTGTACTAGTTTTGGGTCGGTGATATTTTTGTGATCGATTTGAGTCCAATATGTCTATAGTTTCGACTTGTGTGCCATTTAAAAATAAATAGCACATAGAAACTCAATTGAGTGGCATACCATTGGCATGTGCATCGTAAACTCAAAATATCAAAACTATATATTGGGTCAAGTGATTTGGATCGTAGTTGGGCCTTAATTGCTATTTGGAAAGCTAGTAAAGTTTTACGTAGAGACTAAAATGACTATTTTACCCCTAAAGTTGTACATAAAAAATATAGTACAAGAAAACTTGCTTGGGTGGGACATGGTATATCAAATTGAAGGTGGACTTGTCTACTTCAAAACTCATATATGATGTTTCAAATATTGGCATTTCTTGTGCTTCAAAATTCAAAGCTACGTAAAACTACATCTATAGTCTTAATTAAGAATTAAATATAATCTAATAAATAGAAATAATATAAAAAAATAATTTCCAAAATTAGGGTCCTCACAATCTACCCACCTTAAAAGAATTTGTCCTCGAAATTAAAATAAGGCTCAATAACGAAGAACCATGCTAGCGCAACTAGGAATAGTTCAAGGGATACGCTAGGTCACTCCTAATAAGTAATAATCAATCCTAAACAATTTGGTTTTGTAACATCTCTATCTTAAAACTATAGATGTTATTTCTAGTCGCTCTTCTTGGTACTGATGGTCTTGCAATGATCTTGTTGAAGGCTTATCCTCCTACCATATGTATTATCACAATTATATAAGTCTCATTTCACCTAGCCAAGCTAAGTGATCCTAACTTTACAACTGACATGGTATAATAAATGGGTTGGGTTAGGCTATGTCTATATTTTCTTATAGAAGGTCAATCATTACACTAAAACTACCTCTCTATTCTTGATCGAGTAACTACCACAATGGCACCTAGTATGATCATATATTTATTTCTATACCGAGAACGTCTACCCACCTTTGGTCACACTATACTATCAAACACATGATATCCTAAAATTTTATAACCCTTGCACGTTAGTTGCAAAAATCTATACTACTAGATATCTATACATATGGCATCTTTAGTCCCCTCCTATCTATTAAGCAACCAAATCAATAAGCAACTAACTTACACTATAATTTAGGAAATTATGATAAATTTATAAAGCACGGTTATTCGTCCTCTATAATAGAAAGGGACGAAAAAATGGTACGAGAAAGCAAAGGAAGAATAGTCGAGAGCAATTATAATTCAAGGACGATAGAAAAATTTCTAAATGAATTGTCAAGACAGTTGTGGATTGAGATTCCTAAGAGTTTAGTTATGTTCGCAGGCCTGCTCGTACAGTAACATAACCGAAACGGCTAACTCAACCTGCATGGGCCACAAAAAAACATGTAACGCCCCAGTCCCAAAATACGTAGGACTAGGATACGTATACATGCCAACTACGTATCAAGTGGACTCCACTCCAGCTCGAATACGTATAAGTTGACTAAGATAGGGTCTAGAATCGTAAGTTAACTATATCTCAATCCACGAATAATAATCTCAAGTAGGAACCATTGCATTAATGCTGATGAAACAATAATACACTGATGCCACTTGAATATAAATACAAGAATAGATAATTTGTAGTAAGGTTGGCCAGACCTTAATACAATCATCCGAACAAGCTCATAACAGAAAGTAAGCTTGTAAACTAGGCTATACAGCTGAGGATGTCATCATGAAATGTAAAATGAAGAATGATAGAATATCACTATCGATACCTGAATACGAGAGATAACATCGTCCACAAATCTATCCTTCTATTTTAGCAGTCTCAACAAATACTTGGAAAAAACCATCAATAACCTAGAGAGATCACCAGGTCCTCAGGGGACTAGCAAGACACATAATATACAAGCCTACTTTGACAGTTTAAACATGCAATGAAAATAGGAAACAACTACTAGAAATAGGATAAAGATCACATGGAAGAACTCTATAGAACATGACATGTCATATGAAAAGTAATACTGAGAATGACTACAATAAATTGAATGACGATAGCCCTGCCATGGTACTCCTGGTCCTATAGCTAGTAGCCCTGCCATGGTACTTCCTAACTATAGTGAGTCTCTATCGTAGCCCTGCCGTGGGTCTTCCGAGTCGAGAGTGGTCAAGTAATCGATCCTAGTATCGGTAGAGGGTCAAGTTAAGGTAACATGAATACGAGATCAAGTCAAGTCAAGTCAAGGTGCTCAAGTAAATAGCGTTCGAAGTCATGTGTGAAGATATAGCTAAGGGTGACATAAGTGATAACAAACCAGAGACAGAAAAAATCATGGCAAGATATCAAATATGGAAAAGTAAAGGAGACATGAACAAAATAGAATAATAATAACATGCATGTAAATAAATATACAAAGTTTGGCAAGGTGTACTTGCCTGGAGTTTTGTCCAATCTGTGTTGTGACTTCAGTACCAAAGTCTAACCGAACTATCCATGAACCAATGAATTATACTCCATGCAATATCTATCAACCCAAAATCATAAACAAATATATATTATTTACTAAATACAAGTATGACTAACCACGCCTACCTAGAAAGCTTGGGTCATTCTAAGTAGTGTAATACCTTTGTCACCTAGGCCATTTATTAATCATACCATCTAGAACTAGGTTATACTTGTCTCAATGATCATTATTCGTTAATAATATGGATTACAAACTCTAGGTTCAAATATTAAGTTTGTATCTCGTAATTCATACAATGAAACCTATGATGCATGAATCAAGACAAGATGATCAACCACAAGGTTAACAATCTTATCTTAGCGATCCATACGATCACTTTGTCAATTTCAGCAATATAAGATTACTGGAATTGACTGATCTCAGTTTCGACATACGAATTCCAAAACACAAACATAATAACATTAATAACTTACTATATATGGACTTACCATATATAGACCTTAATAATATTATTTAAACCAAAATTAGTCATATTGACTACTCTACGTAATATAACATATATAGTATTAAATCTACATATAAAAGTTATACATTATTAACATAAAAATATTATTTTTAATTCTGGAAAATATTTATAATATTCTATAATAATAAACAATATATTTTATACATAGAAAAATATGTGTATAATTTTTGTATTGATTCTACAACATTATTTCTAGACTTTGTATACGATTTGAGGCCCGAAACAATAAGTAATTAAAATATTAAGTTATGGAAAAATTATATAAATTAGTTAAAATAAGGGTTTCTACACTAAACCTTACACAACAAGTATTTTAGTAGAATTTTATGAAGTATTGACACTTTTGGACACAAGAAAAGCAGAATTTTTCGGAGTTCGGTGACACGTCAAATGTCATGAATTTCTAAAAATAGCAAATGATGCAAAACCTAACTTTAAGATATGCGTCGGAAAGGTCTCGACATGTAGATTCTGAAGAAAAATATAAGAAGTTAGGAACTAACCTTAAATAGGTGAAAAATGGCTCACAATAGAATTTATCGGTTCTGGACACCCTGTCGTAGATTCGACGCCATGGACAAACCGCTTGGAACTAGGGATCCGGCGATCAGAGGTTGGATTATACATGTTGAGGTAACTTCTAGTTTTTGTTTGAGAAGAAATGGATGAGAAAAAGTAGATGAAATCTAGTCTATAAATCGACTAACCTGCTGTGACAAATTCAGCACAAGTTCGGTCGACTTCGGGTGCCTCCGCACCTCGTATCGACCAACTTAGGGCTGAGGCTCCTCGAGAAGGTGTCGGGGTGTTAGAGGAAGGTCTTGGGAAGGTTTTTGAGGTGGTAGAAGGTTGGAGGTGGTCAGGAAGATGGATTTCTGGTGGTTGGAATAAAAAGTACGAAAATAGAGAAGAAATTGGAGGGGGCTCATTTTAATAGAAATATTATATAAAGTTCAAAAATCCTAGATAAGAGAGATTCACATGAGGGGAAAGACGTAAGAATAGAGTAGAATTTGATTTGGTGGAATTTGATTGCATATTTTAAAGGAGACACCAATTCTATCTCCTAGGATTTAAATCGGGTCCAAATAGGAAAGTTGTTATAGAATTTGATTTAAATTAGATTTAATTAATGTGACTGTATATTAATCCACAAAAATCAATCTAAATAGGTGTAAGAGATTAGGGCACCCTATAATAGGCTCTACGAACCCTACTTGCACTAGTTTTGGGTCGGTGATATTTTTGTGATCGATTTGAGTCTAATATGTCTATAGTTTCGACTTGTGTGTCATTTAAAAATAAATAGCACATAAAAACGCAGTTGATGGCACACCATTGGCATGTGCATCATAAACTCAAAATAGATCAAAACTTATATTAGGTCAAGTGAATTGGATGGAGTTGGACCTTAATTGCTATTTGGAAAGCTAGTCAAATTTTTACGTAGAGACTAAATGACTATTTTATCCCTAAAGTTGTACATGAAAAATATAGCACAAGAAAACGTGCTTGGGTGGGACATGATATATCAAATTGAGGTGGACTCGTCTACTTCAAAACTCATGAAGGATGTTTCAAATATTGGCATTTATTGCTCCAAAAATCAAAGCTATGTAAAACTACATCTATAGTCTTAATTAAGAATTAATATATTCTAATAAATAGAAATAATATAAAAAATAATTTCCAAAATTAGGGTCCTCACAACTAATTTGTTATAATTTCTCCTGCACCATCATCTTTCTTAGGCTTGGGGAGATCGGCAGGGGACGGGGGTGGATGGGTGGACGGGAGGGGGAAGGGTTGGGGGTGGGCGGGGGATGTAGTTTTAAGTTTAGATTAGGGGTATTTTTGTCCAAATTTTTTTTAGGATATCAAGTTGTACTTAAGTTATATATATATATATATATATATATATATATTATATATATATATATATATAATTATATATTATATATATATATATATATTAAAGAAAAGGAAACAAAGGAAGAAAAAATAATACTCACGAGATATTGGTAACCCAATATCTCGCGAGTTGCCAATATTACCTAGCACCCGACCCCCCATAAATATTATATAGCAGTTGCTATATAAACAAGAGAAAAAGAAAGAAGAAGTATATCAAAACCCTAACCTAAAACCTAGACCTCGCGACCACCCCAATTAGGCTGCCACCACCGCACCTAGCCGCCGTGTGCCACCACCAGGCCGACGACGCGCGGCCGCATGAGCGCACAACAGCCAAAGCGGCAACACAACAGCATCAGTAACATAGCAAAACCAGCAACAGTGCTTGCGAAGCCATGTTCACGTAGTTGTTCTTCCACACGACTCGAAGAATTTTTGAACTAATTTCTTTGGTACATACCCAACATCATTCTCTTACTTCCACTTCAAATTGAATTACACATAGCCCAATAGATTTCTCAAAAAATCGACGCAAAATTAATGAAAATTGTCTCGAAACATGACAGAATATTAAGTCCCGACCCTTTTGGAAGACGACTAATCGCCAATCCATCGACAATTTTAGAAAAGTACCTAAATAGGTTCAAAGACAACCTAACCAAGATGGAAACCCCATTAGTTTTATTTCTAGTTATTGGACAGTAAGATAAATTAGGTTAAAAATCAGAAAAAAAACTGTTGAATTTAGAAAAATATCCCCGATACGACTGCGCCCCGACAAACCGGGTGACGTGGTCGCAACCCATAAGCATCGAAAGACGCGTATGGATGTTGTCGACATGTGGGATTGACGAAACTCGATTTCGTTGACATGCACGACGAAATCAAAACGTATCCGTTGAGATACCCCATATCGACCATTTTGCAAACTAGCCCATAACTTCGTGCATGTTCGTTCATTATCTCGAGACAAAACTTATGCCAACAGGACCGTATCATTTTTTGGCTGTATGCCAAGTTTGGTCCGATTATGAGAAGGTCGAACAAAATGCTATTTTGGCGAGCCCGTGACCCGATCCAACGGGCGAACTTGTGCACAACCCACCAGAATCCATCTTTGGATATACCATTGGTTTCGTCTCACAAATTGGACCCGTAGACATATAGTTTGATAACTTTAGAGACCATAGACTCTGGCATGCTTTTCGTGTAAAGCGGTCCAACGACGGACACCGTTTGACCCAAAATTATCGTTTTGCTCCTGTGTCCAGAATTGACTTATGGGTAGGCTATCCTAGCTAATTTGACTATTTTGAACATGTTGGTAATATCTGTTTTAGCCCCCGGAGACTGTTGTGAGAGTTGACTTTTGTGGCTCATTGATTGGATAATTATTGTTGGTTCTACGCGTACACCAGGCAAGTACACCTTGCCAAACTTTACAGTATTTACATGCTTTTCTATACTTATTCTTTCTTACTTGGTTACATATTTCTCTTGCTTCATGTCATGGTTACTTTCTAGTTTTGCGTGCACGTAGATTGTTACTCATTTTTTATATTACTTTTTTATCTTTCTTATCTTGTTCATGTCTAGTGATGGTATTGTTATGACTGTGCCATGTTTCCCCTGACCTGTTTGACCAGTACTTGACTTGGATATGACTAGATAGACTTGACTTCTTATTACCTTAGGCGGGAGTATTTTATTAGCCGTGGCTATACTCTATTGTTAGTGCCTCTCCGGGCTACGGTAGAGAACCTATTATAGGACTGTTAGTGCCTCACCGGGCTGCTATTTTTATTACATGCACCTATAGCGATGATTAATATTATATTCTCATGACATGTCACCATCCATAGAGTTCCTTTATGTGTTATTCTTTCCTCTACTAGTTATTCCTATTTTCTTGCATGTTATTTACTGTACAGTAGGCATGTATATTATGTGTCTTGCTAGTCCCTTGAGGACCTGATGATCTCCCCAGGTATTAGATGAAGGTATGGTACACTGATGGAGGATAATTGCTACACCAAGACTGCATGTATATTTAGTTGATGTTTTATCATTCTCTTCCTTATTTATATTTCATCTTATATTTGATTCTCGCTGTTATTAGCCTAGTCTTTTACAAGCTTCTATCTTCTTCTAGCTTGTTCATGATAAATGTGTTATTGGGATCCACTCTAATACATTTATCTATTCTAGAATTAATGTATTATGGTCTGATCAGCCTTACTAAACTTGATTCGTTATTGTTACCGATATTTAGTGGATTGAAATATAGTTGATTCTAGATCAACCAGACAGCTTATACGTATTCGAGCTGGACTGGAGTCTCTCTCGATACGTACTGGCATGTATACGATCTCCTAGTCCTACGTATTTTGGGACTGGAGCGTTACATGTTCACCAAGTTGTATTGTGATTTCATGTTTCCTGTTTACCTGTATTGTTATATGTAGTGAACATATTTTTTTATAGTTATGGGCGGGGAAATACTATGCATGTGGTCTACGTTACCTGTATAAATCTCTTCCTATTTAACATGAATAATACCAGTCGTGCACCACGCATACGATTGACGTATATCCCAAGTCGTCTACATGCAGAAAGTTAGTATTATAAAACACGTAGTACACATGATTTCTTGTTGCTTACTGTTCAATTGTTCTTCTTCCATCGAGTTTGCTGTCATATTGTCCTTATGTTATAACTGTGCTCTACTTAACATATTGTGTCATGCCTATAGTTTTCTTTCCTTGTTATTACTTTCTTCATGCATGCATATTATATTGTGCAGTGTAGTGTTATGGTGATCTTGCTCCAATCCTGTCTGGATAACTATTTTTCAGCTTGAGATGACATCATCTGTCTTGAGGTCTACGGTGCGTATGTTGGCGACACTGGCATTACTGACGTACCAGATTCTGCCACTGATGCAAATAGCATATTTTCTTTCTTATGCTTTCCTATTAGTTAGTGGTCATAGTTTTGGATTCTAGTTTACTTTTCTACTACCGGTTTATTCCCGAGACTATTTGAGTTATAGTGGATTATTTTAACATTTTTTTAGTTTATTGTTGAGACTATTGGATATTATCTTTAATGGTTTAGATGCAGATGTTATGTGTGTATTGTTCTTGTTGTGGACCATGTTATCATAAACTACGTACTACCGCCGATGCTGCGACATAGGCTGGACTTTGCTACGTACTCGTATCCCAAAAGTGGGAGCGGATCGTGACAGTACTTCAATTCGTCTCCTTATTCATTAGTACCCTCCTCTATTCACTAATTGACCTATGTGTTCATTTGACTACATCATAGATCTTCGTAGCACTGCAAGTCACAACTGGTCGTCGACGAGGAACGAAGAAGACCACAAGCTCTACAAACTCGATAGGAGGAGTTCGATCTCCTTCGAATTGTGAGCACTTTCGATCTTTGTATTTGAACCTTCTTCCTTGAGATTTCTGAATGCTTCTTTTATTTTCGATCACTTGAAATTGAGAAGAACTCATGAACGTTTCTTTTTCGAATTTGAACACCATATGTTCGATAATATGTCGTAGAGGGAGATCTTTAGTTTAGGAGTTCGAGAATACTGCTTTCATGTCTATAGATCGATAGATTTCATCTTCGACCAATTCTTGAATCCATGATCAGCTCGAGCTGAGGCAATACATCTGGAACGCCCCAATCCCAAATATTTAGGACTAGGAGAACTCATACATGCCAGATATGTATCGAGAGGACTCCAGCCCAACTCGAATACGTATAGCTGTCTGGCATTCCAAATCTATATATCAATAAATATGAACATATCTAACTAAATCCACACGATAAGAAAATCAGAAATGAACATATTATGGTCTGCAGCCCAACATACATATTCGATTAGACCCGAGAAACGACATGGGTCTATAAAACTAAGATAAAAGCAGAGTATAAATAATGTAAACAATATGTAAGCATGATAAAACACCTGAGACGGTCATAGCAATAGCTCCATGATCAGCAGAACAACTCTATGACTACTACTTAGAGAGATCACCAGGTCCTCAGGGGACTAGCAAGGTACATAAAAATATGCCAAGTAACAGTAAAAATAAATGTACAAAGGGCATCTACCGTAACCAGTCTAAGTGATATGCATGTGAGAACATGTACTAGAATATCACACTTTCGCCACTGAAGCTAACAAGCACCTCAGCAGGCTATTGTCCCCGTACTGTGTTGTGGGACCAAGGACAAGCAATCAATCAATAACAATAGCAAGTACTCTACTATAGAGATACAAGCACACAATAATAACATGCCACAATACAATAAGTCTGATACTGTAGTCAAGTTCTTCTAACCCCATGTCTAGTATCTATCAATGCCAAGTCCATATAATCATCTCTATAGCAATAACTGTCACCCAGTTTCCAAAATAGGGGTATTTTGTCATTTTTCATTTTTAAATTATTTTGGAATTATTTATTTATTTATTATAATATTTTGGGGTTATTTAGTCGGGTTCGAATTTCAACTCATTCGACTTTTTCGACTTGTTTCGGGGACCCGGGGTAGTGTTGACCTTAGGGGCCCACACTAGTTAGCCATGCCCACATGTTAGTATTTTAGTTAGTACTAGACTAATTATTTTTGGTTAGAATTAAATTGGATTAGTGGTTTTAGGAATGACCAAACTACCCCCGACTTAACCCTTTACCAATGTATTAGCAAATAGTTTAGTGTAGGGGCTTTTGGACTTTTTCCATATAGGACAAAAACTCCTTTTTGGTCGGCCACCATGTAGGGATAGGCTCTAGCCATCCAACATTATCTCTTCATCATTTCCCCTTTTATTTCTCTCTCTTGTTCTTCCCCATTTCTTTTGAGAGCTCTCCCTATTCAAATCAACTCCAAATCTCCCCATTTCTCCACCAAACCTTCATCCTTCCTTCTCCATTCAACCCAAGGAAGGAGCTCCCCAAGTTTGAGAGGATTCGAGCTTGTTCGTGTCCGTTAGGGATTTCTACGTGTCGGCGGCGTTTCGGGATCGATTCGAGTCACCGGGAGGTATAAATCCTTTCCTTCTCTCATTTCTCTCATGCATTAGGTTCATTTTTGACCTATAGAAATAACCCCTTAGTTTGGTGCCCATTGGTGTCCATTTGTGTCCATTTGGACATTTGTAGAAGTGTCCTAGGAGTAGGATCGTGTCCTAATGGAGAAAACTCTATTTGGACACTTATAGGATTATTGGTATGTTGTTTTGATGCTATTCTAACTTTGATTCCAGATTTTACATATGTTTAGGAATGTGTTTTTCCATGTATCATAATGTATCCTATTATTATTATCTATATGTTTATATATATGGTTACATATAATCATTTATATATATATATATATAATACATATATTTATATATATATATATATAATATATTATATATATATATATTATATATATAATATAATATATATATATATCTATATATATATAAAAATATATATATATATATATATATATATATATAATATATATTTATGTGTGGCATTGTGTTGGATGGGGGAGAGGCATAGGTGGTCGGCCACATGGGTGAGCCATGTGTGTGTGTTGTGTTGGTAGTGAGGGATAGGTGTTTGATGTTATGAGTGTGAGAGTATGTGTATTTGTGTGTGTGTTTATGTGTGAGTTAGAGAGGTGAGTTTGTGAGTGTTTTAGAGGGGGGTACCCATAATGGCTGTCCAAATGACCCCCAACCTGCTGTCCTTTAACCCCAAAACAGCCCCCACTTTTGTCTCAAAACAGCCCCCATTTTCTTCCCCCTTGGCTGTCCATTCAAGCCATTAGAAGGCTGTCCCTTATAGCCTATAAGTGTTGTCCTATAAGCCATCTAGACAGACCCTATAACCCTATAAAACAGCAGCAAATACCCCATGTACTGTGTCCTAACAGCCAAGAACAGCCCCACCAAAACCCCCATGGCTGTCCCTATTTGAGTCCTATAACAGTCCACTTTTTCCCCACTTGCATCCCCTTTAACCCCATCATTTGTCCACAATAACCCTCAATATCAGTCCTATTTTACCCCCATTTCAGTCCATGTAACCACCCATAAAATCTGTCTTATACCACTTGAAATCAGTCCCAAACTTACCTATGTGTGTGTGTATTGGTGAGTTTGTGTGTGTTTGTGTGAGAGCCTAGTGTGTGTAGTTGATGCCTATAGGTTAGCCTATTGTCTAACTAGTAGGAAACTATAGGAGAAGCCTTTGAGTGTGGTTTATGTGAGTGTATCATGAGAGTGGGTTGTGTGTAGATGAATGTGAGAGTATGAGAGGGTAAATTCATGTTATAGTTAAGGTAATAGGGTAAATCAATACCCCGTATCCTAACATAGCCTAGATACCTAGGATACCCAAATTCTTGGTAGGTAAACCTTAGATGGTTGATATCTAGCTAGCCTAAGGAGCCTAGGCTAATACCATGGGTATTTGCGGGGTTTCCTTGGTATTGGACAAGGTATCGGAATTTACCTTAGAAGGGTAAATGCTAGTTTTGCCTAGAAATAGGATATTGGTGTTAGAAGTCTAAGATAGAGTTAGAACTTGATTCCCGTGGTTGGTAATGATCAAATATGGTGCTCATAGACTAGTTTTGACGCGGTTGACCTTTTTGACCAAAAGTCAACAAAAGTCAACCGAGAGTCAAACTTAGTCTTTAAGCGACCCGATTTGACCGAAACCAAACCAGAGTTGACCAGTTGACTGAAAATCAACTGTTAGTCAACATTTGACTTGTTTGACCTAGGGTTGACCCAGGGTTGACTCAGTATTGACCAGAGTTGACTTTTTGACCAAAAGTCAACTGTAAGTCAACCCTTGAACCAAATTGACCTAGTATGACCCAGTATGAGCCAGTATACCTAGAATGACTCAGTCTGACCTAGATTGACCTAGTTTTGACTTAGACTTGCATTCATAACTTGAATTAGCTTCTTTTTTCAGTATTTAGTCCTGTTTGACTCATAGTATCTTATCTTAGGCCTATGATCGCTCTGAGCGTCTGTTCACCCTGTCAGCTCAGGACCACAGGCGAGTACATTCACTGATAGTTTTCATTATTTTGATATCTGCTATATCTGATTCAGTCGTAGTGTCTTACTTGATTTCCAGACACGATATTTCACGGACTAGTATATGTCGGATCCTGTCATGAGATATTGTTCTCGGATTACTTGGTATATTGGTACATGACTCGATTTGTTACTTGTACTTGTATAGACATGGACTTGGAAGTGGGCTGATCACCAGCTTTTAAATCCTGTGTCATGACGTGTTATGTCCGGATCCTTTATACTATTCGGAGATGGGAGTTATTAGGGTTGTGTGTCAAAATACCCACTTGTTGCTTCACACTTGTACTCGACACTTGTCCATAGCGACTTGTTCACAACTTTCCATGGTAACCGCCTTATCTTCACACTTGTTGCTTCACACTTGTTATTTGGTTATAGCCGGTCAGATGGAAATCTTGAACATGTTTCTAAACCGATCACATGACGCACTAATAATTCAAGGCACCTTTTATATTTTTATCTGTGGTGACTAAGTTCTGTTCAGGAGAAGGGTTACAGTCCCCAGTCCTTGTTTGGTTTAGGGGTTGTAACTCGGCTTTCCGAACAGTTCTCAAGTCACCCTATTTACATTCATATCATCCTTTTCAGTACTCACACCATGATATATATATATATATTTCCAGTTGATTTTGTCTTGTTTTCATTACATTGTCTCTTATAGAATTTATCAATTCATATGGAACTGCTGTTGGTGTTTGTACTTGCTCATTTTTCTGACAGGATACCGTTGACATATTACAGACGATTCCGAGGCTGATTTCCCGACCTATTATGGGGTAGAGTCTGACGGAGTAGACTTAGATAGTGGCTTGTTGGTAGAGCCACTAGATTTTGCTCACCCTGAGTAGCTTAGCTAGTTAGGTTTGCCTGGCATGCGAGCCAGCTAGCACTGTCAGTTGTAGTATCTATTATATTTTTTTGAGACTCTGGATGTTGTGTATAGCTCTGACTTGTGGATCTTGGACTCATTTCCTGTTCATTCTATCATATTTTCTTTCCGTACTATCTACCTTAGTTTGATATATATGATTGAGACTGTATTGCTATGTCACCTCCATTCGGAGAGTATATATTGTACAGGTACATTTATCTGTTTTAGTCGTAGTATTTACAGACCCTATATACAGCGTTCTACCGCCGATACTGCGGCGTAGGCTGGACATAACCACGTACTCGTGTCCCTCTTCAGGGTGCGGGTCGAAAAGTATACGAAAAGTATACTAGAGTCGAAAAGTAGTGGAAGAGGTCGAAAAGTATACGAAATGAAATGAAAACTAGATGCAAAGTATACGAAAAGTAGTGCAAAAAAATTAGGGGCTGGTCGAAAAGTATATGAAATCCTAGATGCAAACAGCGTACCTGCTGTGACGAATTCAGCACAAGTTCGATCGACTTTGGGTGCCTTTCGTACCTCGTACCGACCAAATTAGGGGCTGGAGCTCCTCGAAAAGGTGCATGAGTATTAGGGGGTGTCCTAGAGTCGAGATGAAGGTGGTAGGAGGGTTAAAAGAGGTCAGGGTGATGAGTTTCTGTCGGATGGAAAGGAGGTACAAAAAATTTGGAGGGCGCTTGGTTTTAGTATTTAATATATAATATTCACGAAAAAGGGACGGGGCGCATGATACATAAGTGAGAAAAGATTTAAGAGAGTTTAGTTTGTGTTTAGTGAGATTTCGTTGAGATTTGATGGCTTAAATCAATGGTGTATCTCAAAGAGATTTGATTGGGTCCAAGTTAGGAAAGTGGTTATAGAATTTGATTTAAATTAGATTTATTTAATATGACGGCATAGGAATCCATAAAAAAAATCTAAAATAGGTCTAATTGGTTATGACATTCTAGAATAGGCTCTACGAATCCTACTTGGACTAGTTTTGGATTGGAATTTATCTATAGTTTCGACTTGTGTGCCATTTGACCCAACATGTCTATAGTTTCGACTTGTGTGCCATTTGAAAATAATTAGCATATAGTAACTCAATTGAGTGGCACCCCATTGGCATGTGTGTAGTAGGCTCAAAATGTGTCAAACCATATATTGGGTGAAATGATTTGGATCGAAGTTGGACCTTAATGCTATTTGAAAAACTCAGAAATGACTAATTGATAACCTTCCAGCATAACTTAAACCAATTGTGTTCCATTTTAGTGCCACGATCATGCCATAAACCATGTGATACAACTTAATTTGTAGGACAAGCAAAAGCTACACCAAGCTTTGTGAACGTGGGAACGTGCGACTGCGGGAAAATCTTGCTATACGGTATATGCCAACAACACTTCACCAATGGGCCAAACTCATAACAAGCCTATTAGCAAAATGCTTAAGCTGTAAATCATGATAACAACCCAGGATAATAATACGTCACAGATGCGCAGCTAATCTCATCCACACAAAATAACAGTCCAAGAAGTAATCAAGTCCAATATGATAAATATAGCAAATGTCCAGCAGTAAGGAAATACAATTGTGCGGGTAAGACATCCCGAAACCATAATAAAGGGAAGTAGAGTAAATAGTCAACTACAAGTCTGCTGAAAAGAAAAGAAATAAGCAGTAAGTCTAATAAGTAGAAATGACATGATCACGAGAAATCCTAGGGCACTATCTCGTCGTCTTGCGAAGGTATATCACATGTCTCGACTCCAGAACCGTAAACCGCTGGGTAGTACTCCTCTATAACTAAGCCTAGAAAGATCACCAGGTCCTCAGGGGACTAGCAAAATACATATAAACATGCCTACTATGATAGTATATAACATATATGGAAAACAAGAACAGTACAAGAAAGACATCTAAGAAGTGACATATCATAGAGAAGTGTAATACTAGCCTTGGCTAATAATCAATCAAATAAATCCTATAGATTGTAGTACAATGAAAGATACTCCCAATCTATAGTATGTCTCAATTGTAGTACAATGCAAGATACTCCCAATCGAGAACGATCAAGTAGCCAATCCTAGTATCATCCTCCTCTTCTAAAGGAATACAAAGGTCAAGTAAATCCTATAGATGGTAGTACAATGCAGATACTCCCAATCTATAGTATGTCTCAATTGTAGTTCAATACAAGAAACTCCCAATTGAGAATGGTCAAGTCATGTTAACTCAGGTCAAGTCCAACTCAATCAATCAGTATCAAGTCAAGTCAAGGAAACATGGCGTAGAACTGACAACTCTATCACAAGACATGGTGATCATGGAGAAGACCAATAAACAAGCAATAAAAATAACTAATATCATATACGTGCACGTAAATCTAAAAAAATAGACAAGGTAGTAGATGATAAACAAGTACCAATATGAGAAGCATGTAGCCATATAAAATGAAATACAATAGGAAATAAAATATGTATATATTGTATAAGTTCGGTAAGGTTACTTGTCTAGTGGTCGCGCATAGAACCAACAATATCCAATCACTCGGTGAGCCACAAAAGTCAAACTCCCACAAATGTCTCCGGATGCTGAAACAGATATCACCAATATGTTAGCATAAAAATGTCTAAATTTGACTACTCATAAGGCCAATTCTGGACCCAGGGGTAAAACTATAATTTGGGTCAAAATAGTATCCGCCGTTG
>JANAVB010011199.1:21978566-22101554 GCA_029216955.1 Iris pallida | reverse complement strand
AATTTCATATTTTATTTTAACGTCGATCATGGCTGCTATATAGCCTAGTTTTACAAGCTTTTTCTTTTTCGGAAGCTTGTTCAAGATAATTGTAATAGAGTCTGGTCCACTTTATTGCATATTATTTTTTTGTTACTTGTAGGAACTGGTATGTTAATGCCTGACCAGCATAATATATTTGGTTTATACAAGAGTTTATCTAGTGGATTGAGAATAGATATTAGTTGAATTGATAGATTGATTTAGAAAACCAGACAGCTTATACATATTCGAGCTAGGCTGGAGTCCTCTCGATACGTAGTTGGCATGTATACGTATCCTAGTACTACATATTTTGGGACTGAGGCGTTACAGCCCGACCCATGCCCACCCCTATCCAATCCATCTCCAACCAAACATAGGATTACATGAATTTGACTCCAAATCCATAAAATTCTAAAATTTACCTCCAAATACGGTCTACCAAACGGGCCCTTAGGACAATCAGTATGAGTGTAAACACATATGTTGCTATAGTATTATTATAATAATGTATAAGTATTATATCTATTGTTAGTAATTCGTGTATAGTACTATATACAGTAGTTGAATTATTATTTGTTATTATTATTTTAATTAAATATCAGTATATAGCATAAATGATATATGTATATTACAAGTATTAATGTTGCTATTATTTCTATTATTTTATTAAGATTATTATTTACTTTGGAAATTACTTATTAGTATTTTCTAAATTATGTTATAACAAAATTTTGTATTACGCTTGGCCTAAACTTATTTTTCGAATTGGGTTTATGAGACACCTAAAATATTGTTATATTGTTTTTTTTTTATTATATGGATTTTTAGTTTAATAATTATATTTGATGGAAAATTAGTTTTTAGCCTAATCTATTTTCCTATATTTTCAAGTAATTATTTAGTATTTTTAATAAAAGAAATATATAGTTTTTTTATAACTAATTACCAATATAGTTTCCTAAATAATAAGTATTTTTAGTAGAATTTTTTTCATTATAATATATATATATATATATATATATATATATATCTATATATATATATATTAATATATATATATATCTAGAATAATTATTAAAGATTTATTTATACCAATTTCTTTGATTATCTATTCTTGTCCATAACCAAATCAAATCCTTTCCATCTTCTTGCAAATCTCGAACTTCCCTATATCATTCCTAGCTATTTCAAGTATTCTGGACTCAATGATGCGGTCCATCCCATCGTTAGAGGTTTTCTAGCATACTTTTGGCATCTATGACTATTCTGTGCCAAAACAATCATACCACGCGTCAACTGTAACTTAACTAAAGGCAAGTTTCACTATGGCATTATATTACCTTTATTTTGTATGCATGTATTTTTGGTCGTCTTTTCACTGTTACACCTTCATATTTCTTGTTGTCGCTGTTCAAGATTCATCATGATTATTGCTTGTACACAGAGTTAGAGTCGCTAGAGTATGTGTACATGTTCATGCCTAATTTCTAGTTTCGTGATTCTTGTTTATCATGTTGTTAATGTTAATCGTGTTGGACATGTACTTGCGAGATAGTCGGATGGGAGAATATAATTAGTAGACATGTGGTACCCCAGTGTAGTCCAGAGTTTATTCGGTCAGAGGACTGTCTGACAGTGTTTGTTCATCAATACACCTCACGTGTTGACTGTCTGATTCATAACCCAACCACATGTTGAATATTGGTATTCTAATACACACAGTACACTGATCTTTGGTTGCTATATTGTTCATTCATTTCCTTTCCATGAGTCGACTGTCATGTTGACCTTACGTTATAATTATACTCTTTCGTGTCATGCATATAGTTTATTTTTCTTATTATTGCTTCCTTCCTTCCTCCTTCATGCATGTATATTATATTGTGTAGTATGGTGTTATGGTGAACTTGTTCCAATCCTGACTGGATTTTTTTTTTAGTTGACAGATTCTTGATGACTTGCTATATTGCTTTGGGTTCCTTTGGTGGAGTTAGAGATATTTTGTTGGCCAAAACCTAGAGATTAGTTAGATAGTTTAGAGTGTTATATTAGATTTTGTGAGACATTGTATTTGGTTAAATATAAATCTTATAAATTTTATAATTGATTTAGAAATGTGAATGAGCAATAAAATGATTATTTATGAGCACTTGTGTATTGTGGGCTAGACAGCGTACTACCGTCGACACTGCGGCGTAGGCTGGACTTGGACACGCACTCGCATCCCGAAAAGCGGGTGCGGTCGTGACACTTCCCAACAGTCAAAATAAGGGCTTCCTATGGGATACCTAGTCCTAGCCATTTTTCTAAAAGTCAAACAAATTCTAATTGTGAATGAGCACTTCCTAGTCGCAGGCTCGCAGTAGTATGACTAACATGGATACTACCGCGATTCGCACAATTTTGCGAAATAGACCTGCGTGGGCCACCTAAAAAACTTATCACGACCCGCACCCACTTTTCGGATACGAGTTTGTAGCCAAGTCCAGCCTACGTCGCAGCATCGGCGATAGTACGCTGTCTAGGTCTTAAGGTCAAACTCAAATATAACAAAATCACATCTACTTGCTCATTCACAATGCTAAATCAATTACAAAATTTACATGATTTATATTAACCAAATACAATATCTCACATATCGCTAATACAACAAATTTAAACTATCTAACTGGTCTATTGGCTTTGGCCTTCAAGATATCTCAATCTCCACCCGAAGGAACTCAAAGCAAGATAGCAAGTCAACATGTCAACTAAAAAAAAACCAGTCAGGATTGGAACAAGTTCACCATAATACTATACTACATAATATAATAAACAAGCATGAGGAGAAACAGTAAAAGAAAGAGAACTGTAAACATAATACAATATAACAAGAAGAGATCAACTATGACACATTAACTCTATGAAAGTATACTCCAAAAGAGATGAACCTCTAAGCAATGTAGCAACAAGAATCGAAGACATGTGTCCAATGTGTTTTTAGAATACTAACGTTCAACATGTGATTGGGTTAGGAATCAGACAGTCAACACATGAGATGTATTGACTGAACAAACTCTGTAAGACGGTCCCCCGACCGAATAAACTCTGGGCTACACTGGGGTACCACATGTCTACTAGTCATATTCTCCCACCCGACTAACTCATAATTACATGTCCAACACGATAAACATTAATAATACGATAAATGATGATCACGATAAACTAGAAGTAAGGCATGAACATGTACATATACTCTAGCGACTCTAACTCTCGTGTACAAGCAGTAATCATGATCAATCAAGAACAGTGACAACAAGAAATATAAAGATGTAACGTGAAAAGATGATAAAAAGATACATGCAGTACAAAATAAAGGTAATATAATGCCTTAGTGAAACTTGCCCGATTTTCTGGACAAACCGTAATCACAAGTCGAAGATGAAAGAAACTCCGACCTAGAAGCTATCAACCCATATCACACCATCGTACCACGAACCATGTAAGAAAACCACAAGTTAATTCTAAGATTCTAATTCTAAAATTATAGAATAAATGGCTAACGGGTTAACTTATCTAATAATAATTAATTTCTGGAATAAATCACTTACAAATCTAATATTAATCTGAAGTAAAACTTAAACGAGAAATTTTGACCATAGAAAGTCATATTTCCAATTTTGGAAACTAAGGCATGCAAATCGAGACGTGCCATTGACTAACTAGTCAAATGTTATGAACTCGAGATTTTAAAATTGCATCTTGGTAGATTTCAGCGCCACGAGTGCATCGGAATCGATCGTGACCAAATCGGTGATTTACCGATCAAATCTGAGTTTAACTTAATAAATAAAATAGTAAATGAACCTCTAAAATTCTGGAAAAATTATATGTTGAAGATCGCCGTGTTAGCTTTCCAAAACTTCAAACAGATCGCGAATCGGAGTTCGATTCTCCCGGGATCTCGAAAACCGTGCAATGTATAGAGTTTTGGATAACCGACACTCAAATAAATATCCAAAAATTCACATAAATAATTATAGAAAATAAAATATAGATTTGGAAAGCTAACCTCAATACGTTTCTAAAATAAAAAATTGGAGGTGAGTCCGGAGTTGATCGCAACGACTTTGCAAAGTTTCTATAGCTTCAGAAAAACGAGGTTAAATTTATGACGAATTTTGACCTATTTTGGACGAAAGGGAGAGGAATTTTGAAAATAAAGGAGATAACATAGGTTCAATAGGTATATATAATGAGTAGCAAATACTTAAATATGAAGGGTTTTTGTTTTGGGAGAAGAATAAAGACTTCTTAAATAGATGGAGATTGACTCATAATTTTCTAATTTGGAAGGGTCAGGAATGTAATGAATAAATATTTCCTTTAAATTCAAATCAAATCAATCTCAAAACTATATGGATCAAATATACATCTAATATTTGATTATAATCATAATTCAAAATAATATTTAATATTATCAACTATTATTTAAAACATACTTCATAAACTAAAGTCTTAAAATAATTTGGCAAATCTTTTGTCATTCAAAAATATTTATAGAATTAAACATAAAATTTATTTTCTAACTAGAAAAATATTTAAATCTAAAATAAGTAAATAAAAATTTAAAACTCGGGAAGTGGGCTTACACTTTGGCAGTTACCGTTCCCGCAAGGTAACAATAACAAATCCCCCCTTATATATATATATATATATATATATATATATATATATATATATATATATATATATATATATATATATATATATTTGTTATTGTTCCCGCAAGGAAACAATAACAAATCCCCCCTTATATATATATATATATATATATATAAATTTAAAACTCGGGAAGTGGGCTTACACTTTGGCAGTTACTGTTCCCGCAAGGAAACAATAACAAATCCCCCCTTATATATATATATATATATATATATTTTTTTTTTTTTTTTTTTTTTTTTTTTTTTATATATATATAACAAATCCCCCCTTATATATATTTTTTTTATATATATATATATATATATATATATATATATATATATATATATATATATATATATATATATATATATATATATATATATATTTGTTATTGTTCCCGCAAGGAAACAATAACAAATCCCCCCTTATATATATATATATATATATATATATATATATATATATATATATATATATATATATATATATATATATATATATATTATTTATTATTTATTTATTTATATATATATATATATATATATATATATTATATATATATATATATATATATATATATATATATATATATATATATATATATATATATATATATATATATATATATATATATATATACTCACCCACCCCGCTCTCCCGGAGCGAGTCATCCTGTCCGCGGTCCACGGGAGCTGCGTCATCGCGGATAGGAAACACCTTTGGAACGACCTTCTCGACACCTACCTCCACAACACCAATTCCCCCTGGCTTTGCATTGGGGACTTCAACGCCATCACTCGCAGAGAAGAGAAGATAGGCGGGTGTCCACCGCCCCTATCAGCCATGCAAGACTTCAACGACTTCATCTTCAATGCTCACCTCACTCCCCTCTAGTTCAAAGGCAGCGAATTCACATGGTGTAACATGCAGGAGGGAGACCGGCGCCAATACTCCCGATTGGACAGAGCCCTCACCAACGCTTGCTGGAACGACATGAGGATCTGCTCCTCCCTGTCCCACCTTAACTCCACTGAATCTGACCACGCCCCCATCCTGCTGGAAATTAAAAATAAATCCCACCCTTCCAAAAAAAACTTCCAATTCCTTGACTTGTGGACCAACCACCCGCAATTCCTGAGCATCGTGACAGAAGCATGGAACAGTCAAGACTCCCCGAACCCTCTCTCTCGGGTCAGCAACAAGCTCAAAGCCACCAGGAAAGCTCTCTCCAACTGGAGCAAACAAGCTTTTGGGGACATTTTTCAAGCCATCCGCATCGCTGAGGATGATGTTTCCCGAGCTGAAGCTTTATTCCTCCAGGACCGTTCCCCTGCGGCCAGGAGAGCCTTGAACCTCACAAAAGCCATGCTCAAATTCAGGCTGAGAGTCGAGACCGAGTTTTGGAAGCAGAAAGCTAGACTGAAATGGGACAGCGACGGGGACAAAAACTCCAAATACTTTCATGACTGCGTTAACGGCAAAAGAAACAAACTTTCGATACATCACATCGCGGATGAGCAAGGCAACATCAGATCTGACCAGATTGGGATCCAAGAAGCGGTCACAGACTTCTACACCAAATTATTTTCCAAGGAGACGGTCCATAAAGACACTTCGTTCCTCGACCAAATCCCCACCATCATTAACGACTCTGACAATGCGATGCTGGAACGCCCTCTGTCCGAACTTGAAGTGAAAGAGGCGGTGTGGGGCTTGAACGCGCACAGCGCTCCCGGTCCTGACGGCTTTTCTGGCACCTTCTTTCGTACTTGCTGGGATATTATCAAGCAGGACATCACTGAAGCGGCTACCGCCTTCTTCGAAGGTGCTCATTACCCCAAAGCCATCTCCAGCGCCAATCTCATCCTCATCCCGAAAAAAGATAACCCGAACTCCTTTCGCAATTTCCGACCCATCAGTCTATGCACTTTCACTAACAAAATTATCTCCAAATCATCGCCACTAGAATGATTGAAACTCTTCCCAAAATCATCTCGGAGGAACAAAGCGGTTTCGTCCGCGGTCGGAACATCCAAGACAACATCATGCTGGCCCAAGAATTCATCACCTGCATGAAATTTCCAGCTAGAGGGGGCAACATCGCCATCAAAATCGACATAGAAAAAGCATACGACAGGCTCGACTGGCAATTCATGATTTGGGTCTTTCGAGCTTTCGGATTCACCGAGAACTGGACCAACATTGTGTGGAGATCCATCAGTAATTCATGGTTTTCCACAGTTATCAACGGCCAATCTGATAGTTTTTTCAAATCCAGCCGCGGTGTCAGACAGGGCGACCCTCTATCGTCCATGATCTTCATCATTGTTGCCGACGCTCTGAGCAGAAACCTCAACAACATGGTCAACACCCCCAACTTCCAGCTTTACCATACAGCCAGTGGATGCCCCACTATCACTCATCTGGCTTTCGCCGACGATTTGCTCATCTTCTCTTCAGGGGACATCGGTTCGATGGAAGTAGTGCACAACACTCTGAATCGGTACTCTAGATGCTCTGGCCAGAAGATCAACCTATCTAAGAGTGTCATCTACGCCCACCACAACATCAAAACTGAGAACGCAACCAGACTCACAAACCTGACTTCCATGGCGGTGGCTCATCCCCCTTTCAACTATCTCGGCTGTCCTCTGGTGTACGGGAAATATAACGCAAGCTTATTCGAGAACTTGATCTTCAAAATCAGGAACAAAATCGCAGGATGGCATAACGCCACCCTATCCCCTGGAGGGAAAATTATCCTCATCAAACATGTGCTCAATTCCGTCCCCATCCACACACTTGCGGCTTGCTCTCCGCCCAAGAAGGTGACCGCGTCGATCGAAAAGATCTTTTGTACCTTCTTCTGGGGACACAACAAAGGGCAAGACAAACACCACTGGGCTAGCTGGGACACTATGGCTATCCCTACCGCGTCAGGCGGGCTAGGTTTCACCAAGCTCGAGCTCATCGTCAATGCTTTCTCAATAAAACTTTGGTGGAAATTACGCACCAGCCAAAACCTGTGGACCAAGTTCATGAAGGCCAGGTACTTCAAACACATCCACCCCGCGATGGCAACCGCCAACTGCAGATCCTCCGCGGCTTGGCGTCGCATTTTGCGAGGCCGCGATTGGGCAGAGCCCGTGATCAGACTTCGGCTGGGCTCCGGCGAGGCCAACCCATTCCTGGAGCGGTGGATAGGTGACAGTCTCATACCGAACATAACCAACTCCCCCAGAAACAGCAAGATAAAAGACCTTTGGAACCCTACCAATATCGGTTGGAATTGGGACCGGATTCATGAATGGTCCGGCAATGCCACTGTCAACAGCATCCGCCATCACGGTCTTAGCATTGGGCCTGACGCCGACAAACTGTTGTGGTCGCTGGCTGCCTCCGGAGCCTTCTCCATTCGTTCGACGAGAATCATGATCCAAGAGAATGGGCCTGACCTATTCATCAAGCGATTCTGGCACTCTTGTATCCCTAAGAAATGGTCCTTCCTTCTGTGGAGAATCATGAAAAAGAAACTGCCCACCGACGACAACCTAAATTCTATCGGCTTCAGCCTGGCATCCGCGTGCAACTGCTGCACTGAGCGCCAGACGGAAACTATAGACCACATCTTCCAGGAGGGAAGCCTCCCGGACAAAATCTGGAACACCCTCAACCACAACTTCAACACCTCCCCTGGAGACGGGCGCTTTATCGATCTTCTGGCGCACTGGGGAGCTGCCTCCCACGGCCACCAGATCGTTGCAGCGACCGCAACCTGGACAATCTGGAAAAATTGCAACAAAGCGAGATACGAGGGCTACCAGGTCGTGACACTACCAATACTCGGACGTTCAGCTTTTTCAGGAAATTCACCGACAATGTCGCAAACGGAGCACCCTTTGCTCGCACCTTTCCCCGGCATTCGATCAGCTGTTCTTTTCTTAGTTTTGGGCGGCTGCGCCCGCTACCCACACCTGCCTTTCCTTTTGTGGTATACTTTTGTCTTGTATACGGTTCAGGCGTCTGCTTTTGAGCCTAGATTTTAATAAAAAGGGGTTTTTTTTTAAATATATATATATATATATATATATATATATATATATATTTATACACACACACACACACACACCATAAAACCCAAAAAAACTTAATAATATATTTTCCTAGTGTAGCGCTTATACATAAAAATATGTACATAGAAATAATATTTATTTTCCTAAGAACAAAAAATAATCATAATAAAGATATTCTTATACTAATTATAGTATCAATAATAATAATGATGATGATAAAAAAATACAATAAACTGATAATAGGTATAGTATCGGGTGACATATTATACTCCTACTTTAATTGGTCTACATAAAATCATGCAAATATTCTAAAATGCCATATAAATATTAATAATATTTATATTATACTTTAGAAAATATTTGTCAATCCCTAAAAATAAAATATGAAATATATGCATATACATAAAATATATCTACTGTAACTCCACTTTTCTGTTTTCCTAAATAAATTTCAAAATTCATTTTTATACTTATTATTAATTTGGAAACATTTTGAATGAATTGCATTTTTGACAATTTTACAATTAGAAGTTGTTGTAACAACTTTTATCTTGTTTTTCTTATTTAAAAACTGTTTTTAAATAATATATGCAATTATGTAACAGCAGAGGGTTATTCTGTAAATGTTCCTATTAATTTTGGTTGCGGGCAATTATAGAAAGGAGGGGGGTGTTTCTGTGATTGTGCCATTTAGCGGGGGGGGGGGGGGTTATTTGCAAAATTTACATTTTAATTGTTTTAAAACTGACGGTTGAGTGGAGAGAGAGAGTGTGCATTTAATTTTCTTCTCTCTCTTCTCTCGAGCTCTCCGCTCCGACTTCTCGAGACTTCCACTGTTCTCGAGTGTTCTTCTCCATCGACTCTTCGTTTTCCCTGCCGACCCTTCGAGAACTCCGCCGTTCTCGAGCGTTCTTCTCCGGCGACTTCGACGGCGACTCTGATGGTGACGGCAACTCTGATGGCGACGACCCCGATGATGATGGCTTTGACGGTGGCGACTCTGGGAGCTTGGCAGTAACTCGAGCTCGTTGTCTCTTCGTCTTCTTCCTGACTTCTTCCTCGACGAGCTTGGCTTCGACTTCCAGAGGGTAAACCCTAACCCTAACCCTAACCCTAATCTCTACTGTTGGTCAGATCTATGGCAGATCTATGGCCTAGACTCTGAGATCCTTTGATCGGTGACGAGATCTAGGGTTTCTGTGGTTGTGTGAGATCGATGATGTTGTCTTTCTCTTCGAACAGTTCTAACTGTTCAGATCCGTTGGATCTAGGGTTTCTGTGGTCCGATCTTGTAGATCGACCCTTGCATGTGGTTATTTTGGGTTGCATGTTAGATCTGTGATGTTCTTTAGTTGATTCTTCGAGATCAAGTTGATCTGTGACTATTCTGTGGTTGTGTTATTATTTTCTGAGGAGTTTTACTCCAGATCTGGTAGTGGTTCCAGATCTGTTGAGTGTGGGTTCGATGGTGTTTTCTGAGGAGTATCCAGTGGATCTATTCCTTTTATTTGTATGCTGTCGGTTGGCCTAGACCTAACGAACCCAGTGGTGACTCTAGGGTTGCTCGGTTCGTTAGATCAAGGATGGGTTTGTTTTTGGAATGTTTCCTTATCCATTTCTGTGTGGATTTTTGGTTGAGATCTGATGTTCGGAATCCTTTCTTTTTGGACTGAGATCTTGTGTCTAAACACTTTCGTGTCTGACACTGCATGCATGCCATAATTTTGGATATGATGTTGGTTCCATTTTACTGAACTGAGATCTCATGGTCAGACACTTTCGTGTCCGACACTGCATGCATATTTTATGGATTTTAATTGATGACTTCTTCTTCTCTTTTCTGTTATTTGTTGCTGAGGGATTTTCTGGTGTTGGACCTCTGTCCCGACTGGACTGTGGACTGTACCTACCTGTTCGTATCCGATGTTCGTGTCGGATACGAAGTGGCACGGATTCGTGGCTAGAACATTGCTGAACCTTGCTGTAGCCGTGTCCTCTTTCCCGTGTCCGACGTGCGTGTTGGACACCAAGGAGATGATGTGACTTCTGACCTGACGTGACTGGCCTTGGACTTTGGGCCTGACCGGCGGTGGACTTTGGCAGTTTGTGGCTTTTATTTGATGGGCCGAGTTGGTGTTTATTCAGTAGGCTTTCTGTATATTCTTTGTGGGCTGAAGTATGGGCTGGGCCATACTGTATGTGTTGTAATATTATTTTATTAATTATAGCTGGATGACTGTAATTAATTGTGGGTGGGCTGGTTTGGCTGGGCCATGTTGGGCCGGGCTTATATGCTGTTGTAGTTGTTGGGCTGGTTAGAAGTTGGGTCTGAACTGATCCTTGGTTTTGGGTAAGTGGGCCGAGTGGCTGTGGGCTGGCCTGTGGACTTTGCCTTTGGGGCAGGACTGTCTGTAGTTAATTTTTGTAA
Organism: Iris pallida; assembly: GCA_029216955.1. NCBI lineage: Eukaryota > Viridiplantae > Streptophyta > Magnoliopsida > Asparagales > Iridaceae > Iris > Iris pallida. The sequence goes on along the minus strand of JANAVB010011199.1, from coordinate 22,090,343 downwards.
ACCTTTTTCAATAAATAATAAATGTTTTTCCCATTATTGTGAGTTGATGGAAACATCCTCTTAAACCAATTTTTTATAACTAAAACAATTAATTAACTTTTTCTTAAATTACTACTGATTAGTTAACTCTTAAATAACTTTTAAAACCAAGTTTATAAAACAAACCACTTTTATATATATAAAAGTTGCAATGCTAACTATATATATATAATGAGTTTTTGAATTATAAACTTATAGAACTCTTAGTGTTAAACACGTAAAACCAAGGGTTGTGTTTAACATTTGTTTTTCCCAAAAGAAAACAGGTAGTTAGTAGTTAAACCTAGTGTAATGTAGCTTGTGAACCTCCAAATAAGACTATCTTATTTGGGAAGAATCAAGATAAGGATTTAGTTCTTTAATTAACCTAGAAGCAACTAGCATAGTTTATTAACCAACTTGTACATCACTATTGTTAACAGGAGAACATCCAGCTAGATTGCCTACCATATTGCTGGAGCCGAGGCAAGTACATTCTATGGTTTTGATCAGTGCATTTTCCTTGTTCCTTATTGCTGACACACTGCGACACGTTCATGATCTTATCTGTCATGTTCTTTCATGTTCTTACTTGAATCTTGGGGTGGGGAAATACTCTAGATATGTGACCAAACCCGGATACTTATTCATGATCTTTAGCTTAGGCCTCGCACAGTGCACGCGGGCCCTAAGCCGTACCATTACATGATCTTCCAGGATCCTTTCATGTTCTTTCATGATCTTACCCAAGCCGGTCACATATCTAAGTAGTATTTCAAACATATAAACACATGTTCAGGATATTGTTCTTACATTAGTTTCTCTTGATCCTGATCTTGATATTAGTCGTGATCTTTACTGCATCTTACATTGTCATGATCTTTCATGTATCTTTATAGCAGTAGTTCATGATCTTCATGTTCTTTACATACTTGTTCTTATCCTGTTCTTCCAGCATTTACTTTCCATATCATTATGTTATTGTTCATTACCTAGAACTGTGCTTTGCTCCGCTCCTGACTGGATATGTTATGATAGGTGAGATGGAGGCTTTATGTGACACATACTATGGACAGGATACTGCTTTCCTTGAGCCAGCTGGAGCTGCTTGTGACATAGAGGCTGCAGAAGCCTAGTTATCTTCCATTTAGTTGTCTTTCCTGCTTTTGAGACTTTAGTCAGACTTTAGTACATTTCTGGATGAATGTAATAATAAAATGCTTAGACATGTATTTGAATATTCTGGGATCGTTTATAGATATGCTGTGACATTACTTCTCATTTACTTGACTTGTTAGATTTTCCCTAGTTCTGGTACAGCTTACTTCGTCGTGTCTAACGACGAAGGCTGGGCGTGTCCGACTCGTGTCCGATTATTCGGGAGCGGGTCGTGACATGTTTTTAGTGGTGGCCCATGCAGGTCCATCCTAATGGTACCTAGGACTTAGCGTACTATTGGGGGACTTGATTACACTAGGGAAATTTGATCACAGCATAGGAAAATCGGGAATTAAGGGTATATCAGGTTTATCATGTTCTTCAGGTGCTTTATTATTATAAAAACATTGTTTGATAGGTTTTAGGGTTTGTCGTTCAACGAAGTTTTCTTTTTTATGCAGGATGGTCACTACAAGGAAGACCGCAGACCAGGCCGGAGTTGCAGGCACTTCTGGAGTTGCAGGCGGTTCGGAGCAGGCCGCACTAGAGCAGCCCGCACCAGACGTCCAGGCAGATCAGCTTCCGCCAGCGCCTCCTATCTTTCCATCGCTGCCGTCGACGATGATGCTTGACGGCAACCAGGTGATGGCGTTGTTTCAGCACTTTCTGGAGGCCCAGAACCATCAGGCAGCGCAGTTCAGAGCGACTGTCGTCGACGCGCTGAGGACCAGGGAGCCGGCAGCACCAGCACCAGCACCAGTAGCACCTCCAGCACCGCGAGGACCGAGACCCGGGACAGCGAAGGAGTACCAGCACCTTAGCCCGATGGACTTCTGGGGCGACGAGGGGATCATCTATGCAGATGAATGGCTGGAGAATGCAGAGAGGACTTTGACCATGGCGAACATTCCTGAGGACCAGAAGGTGTCAGTGGCTAGCATGCGACTCTTTGACTTGGCGAGAGCTTGGTACCGGGAGGACCCCCAGTTGTCAGAGCCCCGGGTGTCTTGGACAGTTTTCAAAACACTGTTCAAGGAGAAATTCTTCCCAGAGGTGGAGCGTGATGAGTTGAGGGTGCAGTTCGAGGCGCTGCAGCAGGGGACGATGACGGTCGCACAGTACACTTCGGAGTTTACCAGGCTCAGCAGGTTCGCTGAGAGACTGGTTAGAGAGCCAGAGGACAGAGCATGGAGATTCAAGAAGGGTCTCAACAGGGAGCTGCGACATGCGGTGGCGATTAGCCAGGCGACTACCTACTCTAGCATCCTCAAGATCGCCCAGGCAGTTGAGAAGGAGGCGGACCCCAAGCTGAAGAGGGACCGGGATGTGGCCAGCAGCAGTTTCCAGGCACCAGCGAAGAGGGTTCAGACTCAGACCCAGACGAGGCCTCAGCAGCAGCAGCATCACCGACAGGCCAGAGCTCCAGCACATCAGCATCAGAGACAGCAGCTAGCGACTCCTTGTGCCTATTGTCATCGCCCTGGACATCATATCGACGAGTGCCGCAAGAGGTTGGGACTTTGCCTCTTTTGCGGATCGGATGCACACCAGATGAGGGACTGCGCACAGGCTACAGCCAGACTAGCAGGAGGACGAGGAGGAGGACCACCGGCTGCACCACCCAGAGCATTACCTGCACCACCCCAGAGAGGAGGAGCTCTACCACCCCAGCAGCAGAGGTTTGCACAGCATCAGCAGCAGCAGAGAGGAGGAGCTCAGCAGGGACGTGCTTACGTCATGGCTGCAGTTGAGGAGGACGAGGCAGTGCCAGATGTGATCACAGGTTCTATACTTTTACATTCTTTCCCTGCCATTGCATTGTTTGATTCTGGAGCTACACATAGCTTCGTATCATATGAGTTTCTGCATAGACACGGCTTCACACCCAAGCCCACTAGGCGGAACTGTCAGATCATGACAGGAGGCGGATCGGTTCCAGTAAGTGAGATGGTGGAATGCCCTATCACTATTGCTGGGAGAGAGATTCGAGCTCGACTTCTAGTGATGCCACTGCCTGGATTCGATGTAGTCCTCGGTATCGACTGGATGAGCGAGCAGTTTGCCGTAATTGACTGCCATGAGGGGAAGGTGATCTTCAGCCCGCCAGGAGTTCCACCGTTCGAGATCAGCAGACGAGTTGCAGAGAGGCCAGAGGGAGTCTACTTCGGAGCAGTTGCAGAAGACCAGGAGTTGCCGCACCCGCTGATTGCAGAGTATCTCGACGTCTTTCCAGAGGAGCTGCCAGGGTTACCGTCGGATCGAGATGTGGAGTTCAGTATTGATCTAGTGCCCGGATCAGCACCGAAGTCCCAGCACTGTTACAAGATCAACCCGAAGGAGGCTACGGAGTTGAAGGCGCAGATTGATGAGCTTGAGGGTAAAGGATTTATTCGCTCCAGTGCTTCACCCTGGGGAGCGCCGGTGCTTTTTGTGCCCAAGAAGGATGGGACGGTGAGGATGTGCATTGACTACCGTGCACTCAACAACATCACCATCAAGAATAGATATCCTTTGCCGCGGATTGATGAGCTGTTTGACCAGCTTAGTGGAGCGAAGGTCTTTTCTAAGATTGATCTTCGATCGGGGTACCACCAGATGAAGGTTCGGGAGCAGGATATTCCGAAGACAGCCTTCAACACCCGATACGGCCAGTATGAGTTCCTGGTGATGCCGTTCGGACTCACCAATGCCCCCGCAGTGTTTATGAACCTGATGAATAAGGTTTTCCACAAGTATTTGGATAAGTTTGTCGTGGTTTTCATTGACGACATTCTGATCTATTCCAAGACGGAGGAGGAGCATGTTGAGCACCTGCGGATTGTTTTGGAGATTCTGCGGAAGGAGAAGCTGTACGGAAAACTCTCGAAATGTGAGTTTTTCTTGGACAGAGTGGAGTTTCTAGGGCATGTGGTGACTGGAGAGGGAATTTCTGTGGATCCCAAGAAGATTGAAGCAGTGGAAGCATGGGCACCTCCCAAGTCAGTAGCAGAGATTCGTAGTTTCCTGGGTCTAGCAGGATACTACAGGAAGTTCGTGAAGGACTTCGCCAGGATAGCAGAGCCTATGACGAAGCTTACGCGGAAGGACGAGGAGTTCATCTGGAGCGACGCCTGCCAGTCAGCATTTGAAGAATTGAAGAGAAGACTGACGACTGCACCAGTTCTAGCTTTGCCATCGGGATCAGGAGGATTCGTCATCTACAGCGACGCTTCAGGGAAAGGCTTGGGATGTGTGCTGGAGCAGAACAAGAAGGTTATAGCGTATGCTTCTAGACAGTTGAGGCCCCATGAGAAGAATTATCCTACACATGACTTGGAGCTTGCAGCAGTCATATTTGCCTTGAAACTGTGGAAGCATTACCTATATGGAGAGAGAGTGGACATCTTCACGGACCACAAAAGCCTGAAGTATGTCTTTACTCAGAAGGAGCTGAATATGAGGCAGCGCAGATGGCTGGAACTCATGAAGGACTTCGACATCAGTCTGCAGTATCATCCTGGGAAGGCGAATGTGGTTGCAGATGCTCTCAGTCGATATCCTATTGCTATGTATCTCACCATGGACCGGCATCTCTTGGAGGATCTGGAGAGTCTTGGGATTGAGATTGTTCTCCCAGGATGTGGAGGTCAGATGATGCATATGCAGATACAGTCAGGGTTGCTAGAGAAGATCAAGGAGGCCCAGTTGCTTGATGAGGGAATCCAGGGTCTTAGAGCTCAGGCAGAGTTAGGTCTGCTCGACGATTTCACCATTGCGGAGGACGGATCCTTGAGGCACGGGAGTCAGCTGTGTGTGCCCAAGGACTTGCGGGAGGAGGTGATGCAGGAGGCCCACCAGTCACGGTATTCTATACATCCTGGATCTACCAAGATGTACAAGGATTTGCGTGAGTATGTTTGGTGGTATGGGATGAAGAGAGAGGTCGCCAGATTTGTTTCCAGATGCCTTGTGTGCCAGCAAGTCAAGGCGGAGCGCCAGAGACCAGCAGGACTACTCCAGCCTTTACCTATTCCGGAATGGAAGTGGGAGCACATTACTATGGACTTTGTCTCTGGATTGCCGCGTACTCCCAGTGGCAAGGATGCTATTTGGGTGATCGTGGACAGATTGACAAAGTCTGCTCATTTTATTCCGTTCAAGGTTGGGCTGTCGACCGAGAAGCTTGCAGACCTCTACATGCGTCAGATCGTGAGGATTCACGGGGTGCCAGTTAGCATCGTTTCAGATCGAGACAGCCGCTTCACATCACACTTCTGGAGGAGTCTACAGCAGAGCTTGGGATCACAGTTGAAGTTCAGCACGGCCTATCATCCACAGACGGACGGACAGTCTGAGAGGACCATTCAGACCTTGGAGGACATGCTGCGGGTTTGCGCACTCGACTTCGGCGGTTCGTGGGAGGACCATTTACACCTCGTGGAGTTTGCCTATAACAACAGTTATCAGGCCAGCATCGAGATGACTCCATTTGAGGCGCTGTACGGACGGAGGTGTCGCACGCCGCTATCATGGGACGACGTTGGTGAGAGAGCTTTACTTGGGCCAGAGATGGTGGTGGACTCAGCAGAGAAAGTCAGACTGATCCGGGAGCGTATTAGAGTTGCACAGGATCGGCAGAAGCATTGGGCGGACAGCACCAGACGGCCGCTTGAGTTCGAGGTTGGAGACAGAGTGTTCTTGAAGATCTCACCGACCAGAGGCGTCATTCGGTTCGGCAGAGGCGGGAAGCTCAGTCCGAGATTCATTGGACCATTCGACGTGACAGCACGGATTGGCGAGGTGGCGTACCGACTAGCGCTTCCAGCTAGGTTGGAGGGAGTGCACGATGTTTTCCACGTATCTCAGCTTCGACGATATATTCCAGACCCCAGCCACGTGGTGGACTATTCAGAGCTGGAGGTGGGCCCGAGATTGACTTACGAGGAGCAGCCAGTAGAGATCCTCGACCGGAGGGAGAAGCGTCTGCGGAACCAGACCATTCCTCTTGTCCGCGTCATGTGGAGACACCACTCTCCGGGAGAGTCCACATGGGAGCGTGAGGATGAGATGCGTGAGCGATACCCTAGTTTGTTCACTTGAGTGCTTGTATTGTATGCATTTTTTTTGAATTCAATAAACAACTCTTTGGATTCACTACTCTTGACTTTCTGTGTTTGCATTCCAATTTCGAGGACGAAATTTTTCAAGGGGGAGAGATTTGTAACTCCACTTTCCTGTTTTCCTAAATAAATTTCAAAATTCATTTTTATACTTATTATTAATTTGGAAACATTTTGAATGAATTGCATTTTTGACAATTTTACAATTAGAAGTTGTTGTAACAACTTTTATCTTGTTTTTCTTATTTAAAAACTGTTTTTAAATAATATATGCAATTATGTAACAGCAGAGGGTTATTCTGTAAATGTTCCTATTAATTTTGGTTGCGGGCAATTATAGAAAGGAGGGGGGTGTTTCTGTGATTGTGCCATTTAGCGGGGGGGGGGGGGGGGGGGGGGGGGGTTATTTGCAAAATTTACATTTTAATTGTTTTAAAACTGACGGTTGAGTGGAGAGAGAGAGTGTGCATTTAATTTTCTTCTCTCTCTTCTCTCGAGCTCTCCGCTCCGACTTCTCGAGACTTCCACTGTTCTCGAGTGTTCTTCTCCATCGACTCTTCGTTTTCCCCGCCGACCCTTCGAGAACTCCGCCGTTCTCGAGCGTTCTTCTCCGGCGACTTCGACGGCGACTCTGATGGTGACGGCAACTCTGATGGCGACGACCCCGATGATGATGGCTTTGACGGTGGCGACTCTGGGAGCTTGGCAGTAACTCGAGCTCGTTGTCTCTTCGTCTTCTTCCTGACTTCTTCCTCGACGAGCTTGGCTTCGACTTCCAGAGGGTAAACCCTAACCCTAACCCTAACCCTAATCTCTACTGTTGGTCAGATCTATGGCAGATCTATGGCCTAGACTCTGAGATCCTTTGATCGGTGACGAGATCTAGGGTTTCTATGGTTGTGTGAGATCGATGATGTTGTCTTTCTCTTCGAACAGTTCTAACTGTTCAGATCCGTTGGATCTAGGGTTTCTGTGGTCCGATCTTGTAGATCGACCCTTGCATGTGGTTATTTTGGGTTGCATGTTAGATCTGTGATGTTCTTTAGTTGATTCTTCGAGATCAAGTTGATCTGTGACTATTCTGTGGTTGTGTTATTATTTTCTGAGGAGTTTTACTCCAGATCTGGTAGTGGTTCCAGATCTGTTGAGTGTGGGTTCGATGGTGTTTTCTGAGGAGTATCCAGTGGATCTATTCCTTTTATTTGCATGCTGTCGGTTGGCCTAGACCTAACGAACCCAGTGGTGACTCTAGGGTTGCTCGGTTCGTTAGATCAAGGATGGGTTTGTTTTTGGAATGTTTCCTTATCCATTTCTGTGTGGATTTTTGGTTGAGATCTGATGTTCGGAATCCTTTCTTTTTGGACTGAGATCTTGTGTCTAAACACTTTCGTGTCTGACACTGCATGCATGCCATAATTTTGGATATGATGTTGGTTCCATTTTACTGAACTGAGATCTCATGGTCAGACACTTTCGTGTCCGACACTGCATGCATATTTTATGGATTTTAATTGATGACTTCTTCTTCTCTTTTCTGTTATTTGTTGCTGAGGGATTTTCTGGTGTTGGACCTCTGTCCCGACTGGACTGTGGACTGTACCTACCTGTTCGTATCCGATGTTCGTGCCGGATACGAAGTGGCGCGGATTCGTGGCTAGAACATTGCTGAACCTTGCTGTAGCCGTGTCCTCTTTCCCGTGTCCGACGTGCGTGTTGGACACCAAGGAGATGATGTGACTTCTGACCTGACGTGACTGGCCTTGGACTTTGGGCCTGACCGGCGGTGGACTTTGGCAGTTTGTGGCTTTTATTTGATGGGCCGAGTTGGTGTTTATTCAGTAGGCTTTCTGTATATTCTTTGTGGGCTGAAGTATGGGCTGGGCCATACTGTATGTGTTGTAATATTATTTTATTAATTATAGCTGGATGACTGTAATTAATTGTGGGTGGGCTGGTTTGGCTGGGCCATGTTGGGCCGGGCTTATATGCTGTTGTAGTTGTTGGGCTGGTTAGAAGTTGGGTCTGAACTGATCCTTGGTTTTGGGTAAGTGGGCCGAGTGGCTGTGGGCTGGCCTGTGGACTTTGCCTTTGGGGCAGGACTGTCTGTAGTTAATTTTTGTAAACCTTTTTCAATAAATAATAAATGTTTTTCCCATTATTGTGAGTTGATGGAAACATCCTCTTAAACCAATTTTTTATAACTAAAACAATTAATTAACTTTTTCTTAAATTACTACTGATTAGTTAACTCTTAAATAACTTTTAAAACCAAGTTTATAAAACAAACCACTTTTATATATATAAAAGTTGCAATGCTAACTATATATATATAATGAGTTTTTGAATTATAAACTTATAGAACTCTTAGTGTTAAACACGTAAAACCAAGGGTTGTGTTTAACATTTGTTTTTCCCAAAAGAAAACAGGTAGTTAGTAGTTAAACCTAGTGTAATGTAGCTTGTGAACCTCCAAATAAGACTATCTTATTTGGGAAGAATCAAGATAAGGATTTAGTTCTTTAATTAACCTAGAAGCAACTAGCATAGTTTATTAACCAACTTGTACATCACTATTGTTAACAGGAGAACATCCAGCTAGATTGCCTACCATATTGCTGGAGCCGAGGCAAGTACATTCTATGGTTTTGATCAGTGCATTTTCCTTGTTCCTTATTGCTGACACACTGCGACACGTTCATGATCTTATCTGTCATGTTCTTTCATGTTCTTACTTGAATCTTGGGGTGGGGAAATACTCTAGATATGTGACCAAACCCGGATACTTATTCATGATCTTTAGCTTAGGCCTCGCACAGTGCACGCGGGCCCTAAGCCGTACCATTACATGATCTTCCAGGATCCTTTCATGTTCTTTCATGATCTTACCCAAGCCGGTCACATATCTAAGTAGTATTTCAAACATATAAACACATGTTCAGGATATTGTTCTTACATTAGTTTCTCTTGATCCTGATCTTGATATTAGTCGTGATCTTTACTGCATCTTACATTGTCATGATCTTTCATGTATCTTTATAGCAGTAGTTCATGATCTTCATGTTCTTTACATACTTGTTCTTATCCTGTTCTTCCAGCATTTACTTTCCATATCATTATGTTATTGTTCATTACCTAGAACTGTGCTTTGCTCCGCTCCTGACTGGATATGTTATGATAGGTGAGATGGAGGCTTTATGTGACACATACTATGGACAGGATACTGCTTTCCTTGAGCCAGCTGGAGCTGCTTGTGACATAGAGGCTGCAGAAGCCTAGTTATCTTCCATTTAGTTGTCTTTGCTGGAGCCGAGGCAAGTACATCCTAATAGACGACTGTGATCTCTCGAATTCTGTGCATACGTGGCATACGAAGAGACATTATTCGACTGTTGTGTTGTCAGTCATAATTACTCTCTGACAAATGATGAGCTGTCCCTCAGCGTGATTTGTAAATATTGTCTGGATCAACTGAACGTGATTTTTGACTTTGCCATGATCAACTCAGCATGACTGTCATTTTTAAAGGCCTACAAAACCCCCTTCAAAGTTTTCGAAAATTGAAAAGACTTCAAAATTTTCGAAATACTTTGAAAATAAGATAAAAATGAACTTAGTCACGCTGAGATGACTTCAAAAAAATTTTTGGAAGTCGGAAAGACTTCGAAGTTCTTTGAAAACATCCAAATGAACATATTAAATGTCATGATGACTCTTCATTTTTCGAGACTGATTGTATCCAGTTTATGGTGGAATATGAACCGCCGGCGAGTTCTGTTATATAAACAGGGAGAGGATTCATTTAATCTTCATCTTACGTCAACATGACACCAAAGGAGAAAGCTGAGGAAGAAGCACGCAAGTTGGGCTTTTGTTCCCATAGTGATCCCACTTTTGAGGGTAAAGAACCGGAGCCTCTGGTTTTCGAGTTCAAAGACGATCCCATGCAATTAGCCAAGAATTTCTTGAGCTATTTTGGCTTGGATGGCTCGTCTTCTTCTGTTGGACGTAGTCTTGCAGAGCAGCGTGAAATGTTGAAGGCTCTGTTACACCGTATGGGGGTCAAGAGCGTAGAAGAACTAGGCGCCAAGCTCAGCCGCTCTGCAAAATAGAGCGTGTCTTTTATGCTTTTAAAAATATTGCACTCTTTTGTCTTTTGTAAGGCCATCAGTGCCTGTCTTGAAAAATGTAGTACAACTTTTGTGTTTGAACAGCGTGCATTAATGAAGAATATTAAGTGGCATTCTTTGACTGTTTCCAATGCTGCGCTGTCTTCCAAAGCACACGTGACACTCATTCCATAATTTATGAGCGCTATTTACGTGGATCTTTTCCAAGAATAAGCTTGTACTTTGTCCTTTAAATAGATAGATGAGTTTCAAAGATACTCATCTCCCATTCTTCTTCTTCTGAGAATGAAATTTTTGGGAGATTTCATTCTCAAACAGGAAAGCAATGCTTTCTAATGTTCGATTTCTGCACACTGTATCAAACATGGGTTTGCCAATCCTTAGCACCAAACTTGATGGTAAGTCCGCGTACCATTTTTGTTGCTGTTGAAAAATGCACGCTTGACTAGCCAGTGTGTGCTAAATGACATTTCTGTTGATTAATTCTCTTCTTCCTTGCTGTTCTCTGCAGAAGCTCGGTTGAAAATTTTCTTCAGAACTGGCATTGGTGATGTAGATGCTGTAGAGAATATCCTGCTGACACCTACATCAGGGAGCTCATACGCTTTTGACGCGTACATCAGACAACTCAGAACTCTTCGTGGGATAGAAGGGTCTTCCTCAGATGGTAGGAAGAGCCTTTATACACGAGAGTTGGATGGTGGAGTCAACTCTACCCCGAGAAATCGGGTAGTAGAGTTCCCTTCAAGGCAGAACTAGGAATTGTATCCCAAGGTTTGGATACATTCCTGTCTTCCTTGAGAGGTTACCCCCAATCCACCAATTGTATTGGCAGCACCACGACTTTGGGCTGCCATACTCTGTGGTTCTCCTCTCGTCTGAGAGAGAAGACCAAAGTTTGATTCCTGCTGATCTGGTCGTGACTGGGACCCAGACAGTCAGGAACTGCCACCAACAACGAACCTGACGGAGAAGGTCCGACGGAGAAGATCCAAAGAAGAAGATAGATCTCTATTAGGTTATTGTTGTGGTGTAGAATGAAAATCCAAGATTTGTAATAGATTTCCATTATGATTTGTAAGAAAGTCTAAGAAAATGTAATAGACTTTTTGTGGTGAAATGAGAATGGAAATGATAATTCTTCTATGCTCAAAGATTTGTATTTGTGGATGAATTGTGGACATGATAGATAATAAAATCTTCTTTTCTGTTTTAGAGTATATGATATTATCAGAGGTATTATGGACGTGATAATATGTAGGAACTCAAAAGAAAATAGATTGATTTCTATGCAGAGGTCAAAAATGAAAATGACAAATGAGTAAGTAGATTCGGAATTGATTCAGAGGTTATGAAAACGTGATCAATAACGAATCTCCACTTAATAAATTGATAGAAGATTATGAACGGACGAACCGTTTAGGAAATGATGAACGGATGAACCGTCGAATGAATGTAATAAATGAACGGATGAACCGTCAAGTATTAATGAATGTATGAACCGTCGGATGAATGTAATAAATGAACGGATGAACCGTCAAGTATTAATAAACGGGCGAACCGTCTGATGAATGTGACGCTTCATTATTTGAGGAACTTCTGCCTATAAATATAGCAGAAATCTGACAAGAACGAACACTTCTTCTTTCAATCATAAAAATGTCGTCTGAAGAAGCATCCAAGAAGACTGAAATCGCCATGAAGGTTCAGAAAGGCACTGAAGAACACCCTGTAGATCCAGTTCAATCGAAGAAGGCGGAAGCAGGCGAAGGTTCGTCTGCACCCAAGCCACCAAGGGACATTCTGGACTTCCTGTTCGAACCAGGAAGGACTGAAGAAGAAGAAGCCATGAGGATGGCCGCTTGCAAGTTCCTCGTAAGTTGCAGCAAGAAGATCCTCGGCTCTTTTGCTGATCACGTCTTCGAGAAGGATGACAGTGGACCACGTCCAAATGTAGAAAAGGATGATAATGATCTTCCTTAATATCATGTACCATCATTCATGATTAAAAATAAAATAAAAATTTTATTTTTTAAACATGAATTTGTCTGATGATTACAAGCATTTACATTTATACATAGTACTTCTTAAGGAATTTGCCATTAATAGGCATCAAAACTTTTCGACCATCCAATTCTGAGAGTTGATAAGCTCCATTTGAGAAAACTTTGCTCACAATATAGGGTCCTTCCCACTTTGCATCAAATTTGCCCTTGCTCATATGAGTCATAGTCATAGGACGTCTGACTGTTAGAACAAGTTCTCCTTTTTGATACGATCGAACTCTGACTTTCTTATTAAAAGCTCTTGAGATTCTAGCTTGATAGAATTCAATATTCTGTTGAGCAGATAATCGCTTTTCATCCAGAGCTTCTAATTCTTGAAGTCGAAGACGATCATTATTTTCTGCAGTGAGTTCATTAGCGATTACTATCCTTAAAGAAGGTATTTGAATCTCTAATGGAAGAACAGCTTCGCAACCATACACCAAAGAGAAGGGTGTACATTTAGTAGCATTACGAACTGTAGTGCGATAAGCCCACAAACATTCACCGAGCTTCTCACTCCAATTACGTTTGTTAGTAGAGACAAACTTCTTTAGGAGTTTAATGACAGTTTTGTTGAAAGCTTCTGCTAATCCGTTAGCTGCCGGATTATACGCGGTAGAAGCCACATTATTGATCCGGTGATCATCACAGAATCGAGTAAACTTCTGACTGACGAACTGTGGTCCGTTATCATGAATAATGCGTCGAGGAACACCAAATCTGTAGATGACATGATGCTTAATAAAGCTGATGACATTGGACGTCTTAACTTCAGATAAAGGAATGGCTTCGGCCCATTTGGAGAAGTAATCGGTTATTGCAAGAATAAACCGATGACCCTTAGATGACGGCGGATTGATCGGGCCGATAATGTCCATGCCCCAAGCTTCGAAGGGCCATGACACTGCCGTTGGATGTAGAAACTCCGAGGGTTGATGAATAAAATCTGCATGGATTTGATAAGCTTTACACTTCTTTGCATATTCGATGGCGTCTGATACCATAGTGGGCCAATAATAACCCATACGTCGAATACGGTCTTGAAGTTTTGGTCCAGGCTGATGTGCTCCACAAATTCCATCATGTGCTTCGCGAATGATTTGCTGAGCCTCATTACCGGCAACACATCGAAGAAGTAAACCATCATAAGCTCGACGATATAAGGTCTTTGTTGTATGATTGTAATAGAATCTGAGTGATCGTCGTCTGATAGATGCTGCTTCACTCGAATCATCTGGAAGAATATCATACAATACGAAATCTAAGAAAGGAAGTCTCCAATCTTTATCCGTATTCTGATTCTCGGCCGAATTACTGAAGATAAATTCCATGCTGGAATTAGATGAAGATGACATCGATTTATGACTGAATCCAAATCCTCTTGTTGTGTTGACGTCATGAGATGTTGATTCTTCAATGTCAATTGGAAGCCCTAGAGTTAGGTTATTTTCAAGATGAAATAATTCTCGATTACGAACAATAATCATTTGTTGTCGTCTGATCGGAATAGCCAACACCGCTGCAAGATTAGCTAGAGCATCAGCTTCTGTGTTACATGCTCGCCTAACATGTTCAATGAAGAATTCTTCAAACGAAGAAGCCATAGATATAGCTGATCTATGATAAGGAACCAGATCTTAATGGCGAACTTCATAAGTACCCCTTATCTGATTGACAATGAGTTTAGAATCTCCATACGCCTCCAAATATTGAATATTTAGATGTTTGGCGAGTTGAAGACCAATGAGTAATGCATTGTACTCAGCTACATTATTTGAACATGGTTGATCGAGAGAATAAGCTCTTTGGATAGCAAGACCTTCTGGCGATACAAGAACGATTCCAACTCCAGCGACAATATCACCATTAGGACCTATCCTTGAAGCTCCATCAAAGAATAGACGCCAGGTAGAATCTTCTTCAGCAATTTGATTTGAATCTAGGACTTCATCTGGGATTTCGTCATAGAGTTTTGAATTCTCTGGAATTGAGTGAGCAGCCAGAAAATCAGCTAAAGCTTGTCCTTTGACTGACTTCTGAGGAATATAGTGCATATCATACTGAGCAAGTAGGATTCCCCAATTAGCCAGTCGAGAATTCAAAACACTGGGTTTCTTCATCATGATCCGTATAGGATTGATCCTGGAGATGACATGAATAGTCTGGCCAATGATATAATGTCGTGTCTTTTGAACAGCGAACATCAAGGCTAGACATTCTTTTTCGACCGGTGAATAACGAGGTTCAGCTCCGGTCATAGTACGACTGAGATAATAAATGGCTTGTTCATGACCATTTTGATTCTTTTGAGCGAGTAATGCACCCAATGAATGACTCATTACTCGAGTATATAGGAGAAATGGAATTCCTGAAACGGGAGGTACCAATACTGGAGGGCTCATCAGATATTGTTTTATATCATCGAATGCTTTCTGACATTCATCATTCCAGACAAAAGAAACACCTTTCTTCATAAGTTTGTTGAATGGTTTGCAGCGTCCTGATAAATTAGAGATGAATCTCCTGATATAAGCGATCCTTCCTTGAAATCCTCGTAGCTCTTTTAAGGTGCGTGGAGGACGCATCTCTTGGATGGCTTTGATCTTCTCGGGATCCACGGGTATACCTTTAGAGGTAATGACGAAGTCGAGAAATTTACCACTAGAGACGCCTAAGAAGGACTTAGTAGGGTTCATCTTTAATTGATGCTTACGCATTAGATCAAATATAGTCTTCAAATCTTGGATATGATCCTCCTTTTGTCGACTTTTGACTGCAATATCATCAACATAGCATTCGACTGTTTTCCGCAAATGTTCACGGAATATAGTGCTCATAGCTCGTTGATAAGTCACCGATACTCGTATCGGAATCCTAAAAAGTGGTACTAGAAGAATCAGATCTCTTATCTTCGTCAGATTCAGGATCTTCATGGATAATATTGATAAAAGGAGTAGGAGCAATATAGCCCAATCCGCATTTTGTCCTCCCATATTTCAGAGGAGGAATACGAACAGGCATTTTTCTTCCTTTTCCACTATTGAGGCCAGTCCTGAAGTCATAGCCCATATTTTTGATGATATCTTTAGATTGCTGACTATAACGACGTAGTTGTAATCTTCCAGTATCATCATTTTTGTCATCATCTTCTAAATCAGAAGGACTTTGAGGCCCTTTGTAGAAGAATATTGGAATGTCTCCTAGCTTTCTGCTGGGAACTAGAAAGTATGAAGATTGTACAGGTTCTAGAGATACATCTGTATGAACAGTCTGTACAACTCCTATGGTTATTGTGCTCAAGTCATCTAACAGATGTAAATAACTATGAACATAATTGCATACATCAGCGTACTGCAAAGGTGGAGACTTTTCATTAAATGTAAAAGCAGCAGTATTTACATTGGAAGAAGGCTGAGACTTAGAGATTTTAGCCAAGTCAATGACTAAAGGGGAAGAAGAAGAAGAAGTTTTGTTTCGATTAAGATCGATAACAAATGGCTCAGAAGAGGTGAGCTCCCTTGAAGCTTGAGATGGAAGAGTAATCCGCCCTCCAACTGGAATTAGCAGAGTATCCTGTGAAGATACAGGAACTGTAGTACGCCCACTGACAGGAATGATCATTGTGTTTTGAGCAGACGACTGAGGTAACGGAGAAATCCGTCCATTCAATGGAATGATGAAAGAACCTTCTCCAGAGGGTTTGGGAGATTGTTGCTGAGTAGTTCGACCTTTAACAGGGATTATTAAAGTCTCACTTTGTGGATCCTCTTTCTCCATAGCTTGTATGACCCTTGTATACTCTTCTTTGTACATTCGGGAATCATTGAAATAAGCTTCAACCCCATGGAAGGGATTTATATCAGCAACTTCTTTTTGTACTCTTCCGTTGCTATCAATGTACTTAAAACACTGATGAAGAGTAGAATGCACCACATTATTTTCATGAAGAAAGTGTAGTGCCCCGACCCGCAAGATGCCTTATGATGGATGGTTGGTTCGATGAAGCCTTGTTGGACTTGGGATTATGTGAAGAATCGCTTGGAAGGCTATGCGATCGTGGCGGAAATCGTCCTATGAATGTGAGTAGTGTTGAACCCTTCAAAGATCTTTAGCTTCACGCTTAAAATAAGGATGAGTATGCTATGTTTCTAGTTGAGTTTGTTCAATAACACCTTGCATGGAATTTGGAAAGATAATGAAAGATAATAATCACCTGAACGTAAACTGGTGTGGCTAGATGAATTGTATGCTTGTACACTGTTGCGATGAATTACATGACAGGTGATGGCAAAGTCCCAAATACTTGGGCGGTGAGTATATTGAGCTTTGGCTCAATGAATAAATGGTAAAACAGATGCTAAGACCCAAGAACTGGGCAGTGAGTATGCTTGAATTGCATTCAAATGAATGAATGCTAAACAGATGCTAAGTCCCAGGAATTGGGCGGTGAGTACATTGAGTTTGGTTGGAAAGATGTTTGGTATCAAAGATGTGGCAAGGCATTGGGTAACAACATTCTATTATCCTGTCGTCGATGTAGAATGTTGATTACGCCAAGACCCTGGATTGGGCAGATGATAATGTGAGCATTGGCTCAAGGCAAGATGGCTAGATGGCAAGATGGCAATACGAATGAGAATGATGGTTTTGCTTAGTTTTCCTTATCATGCATTATATGTTTTCTTCTTAGATAAGTTGCATATAGTTGCATGGTCATGGACAACTTGTCGACAAGGTGGTTTCTCGAACGGTATTCCTGGGCCATGGAACCCGGTTCGTCCTAGGGGAAACCAATGCCGAAGTAGTGGCAGTGCTGAAGTAGTAGCACGGTATACAGGACTTGCAGTGGGGCTAGCTACCTACACTGGCAAGGGCGCTGTATACCTGTAAGACGGTCCAGGATGGCATGTCGCCAGTGACCTTCATATAGATAGGTCAGGTGCTAATGATGTCTTATGCAGGCAGAGTAAGTTATTACTCAAATACAGGGAAGGATGTCGGCTGTTGGTAAGAATTACCTGAACGGTGATATTCATATTGAATCATGATATTGTTTCTAACAATGTCTTGTGCAGGCATAGTAAGTATTATAAATGTACAGGGATGACTACACGACCGTGGGTAAGAATTACCAAAGGGTGATAACAGTATACTTTAAATTATGTTGGCTATGAGATTTGCATGCTTTACTTCTTGTCGGCTATAACATGAAATTGACCCTAAGGCAACAAGAAAGACCACTGTTAATAATGTTCTGTAACATGATTACTTAGTATTGTCTTCTTAGGTGAGTTAGGCCAGCACCGCTCGCCAGTACATTGATGATGTACTGACCCACGTTGTGGGCAATATTACAGGTGTTTGCTTGGAGGAAATCCTGTGAATCAGTGCTTGGCATCGATGAATCGGATGGGTGTGCAGAAGCTCTTCTTGCATGACGATGTCTTCTGCTATACGGGACATAATGTATGGAACATGGGAACTCAGTTACATCAGTGAGATTGTAGCCATATTGGCAAGTTCATTGTAAAGAAGTCGGTATATTCATTTGTAGCCTAAAGGGCAAGTGTATACATTCAGTTGGCTATTCAAAAGTCTTGTAAAAAGTTGTAAACTCTGTATTCCGCTGCGAGTCTTGTAAACAGTTGTAAACTCTGTATTCTGCTGCAAGTTTTGTAATCCATTTTGATTATCAATAAAGAGATACATTTCTATATAAATTGTATGACTTCAATTTATCTGCTTGGTTCCGCTGCCTTATTGATGTTTTCTGAGAATTACCAGGAACTGTAATGGTTTTGCCTTGTACAAGTGCAATCTAGACTTGTACGGCATCACGCTCAGTGGCTTGTTTTCGATCCTCCGGGATCGGGGCGTGACATAATGGTATCAGAGCACGGCTTTACGTCCTTGGATTCCTATTCGATTTGTTTCGAATCAACGTTGCTACTAAGATGATTCTAAGCTGCTTCCGCGATGATTCAAAGATTGCTTCCGTGATTATTCAAAGTTGCTTTCGCGGTGAATCAAAGTTGCTTCCGCGAATACTCAAAGTTGCTTCCGCGATGAAATCAAAGTTGCCTCTATGATGACTCATAGTGCTTCTGCGATTATTCTGTGTTGCTTCCAAACTATTCTATGTTGTACCCTTGACTGAAAGTCCGTTGATCATTCTAACCTCTCACTGGGTGTTCCATACAATAAGTCTAAATATGTGGGCTGTGATATGTGTGCTTGTTGAATTTCTAAAAAGATACCAAAAAGAATAACAATGATGCGATGCGTAAGTTTGTGATATATGCTGGATGTCTTATGTGTGGGATTCTTTGAATCGATTGTTATGCAGCAATCGACAGTGGGTGATGGCATGGTATGTTGGAACAGAATGTGCATGGATTTCAGTGAATGGGAATCGACAGAATTTTTAGTCGATATTTGTGGTCAGCATAACCACTGCAGGATGGATTGTCCATGTTGGACGTTGGTTCGATGAGAGAGAATATTGTGTTGGGAATGGCTTGAGCTCTGGGTGGTATATTACATATACCCTTATCGTGATAAGATGTCCCTTGACCCTTGATGTGTCTATGATTTTGTGATTGCTTTACCTATAAGGTAGTGGGTGGTATCGAATCGTAGCTGAGCTTACGATTGATACATGTTGGCTAGGCGTGTTCCTTGATTGTTAAGTTGGATGACCGTTGTGAGATTTTGATGTGTTCAGATAAACCATCGCTAGACCTTGTCGGTTAGCATTAAGTTGGGTAATAAGAGAATTGAGAATATGAAATGATGCCTTGGTTGGGAAAGAAAAGAATTTCAGATTCAGGCGAGTACTTGAATCAGTTGGGTAGAAGGATTGTAGGCTTGGTAACGATAGTGTGGTGTTGCTATCGAATGATTTTGCGAGAATAACTATGGACCGAATATTGAACGATGTTGGAATTGAGTTAAAGAAATTGCATGTTGGATATCGATAGAACTGATGGTAATGTTAGACGCTTATCGGGATGTTGCGAATGATTTAGAAGATGCAGAGAATTGCATCAACTGCCGAAAAGATTGGGAATGGGATTGAGGAATAGATGATCTTAGCACGTGGTGCAGTGTGCTTGAGAGAAATTGATGTCCCGAATTAACAAGTTATGACCCTTGACTATTTTGAGGCATAGAGAATGAGTACTTGTCCCTTGATACATGAAAGAATAGATGCTCCTTACGAGAGTCGAATAGCTGGAATACAAATAAGTATCGAGGTGCAGCGATATGTAATAGACCCTGTCGGTAGATGATGTTGTCACATGAATAACAAGTTGGGTGGAATATAGATTGTTGGATTATGACTTAGCCGATGAGTTATGTCATGTCCACTAAGATGACCGATATATGATGCGAGATGATTGGTGCTATAGAGATTGGATTGGTGCATGAATAGTAAATCTTCCTATGGAATCAGAAGGAGATGATACAAAACTAATATTGATGGTTAACGTGAATTGCTAAGAGATGACCGTGTTGGTGTTAGAAAATTTATAAATGATGCCTCGGAAGAAATATGATTATAGTTGCCTTATTTTTGTTGGTTAAAAGGGTACGGACCGTATCGATGATCTAAGAATGTGGGAAACGAATATGTCGCGAAGAGACCGTAGGAAAGAGATCATATGTGATAAAGTATTGAGATAACAATGTCGGATGATGATTCAGAATAGTTGACCCGATTGAATAGACATATGAGTACGATATGAGGATGCAAGTCGGATTGAACAAGTGATGCTATGTCTATGCAAGTTGGAAATTGAAATCTTGGATACTCGATTAAGGAATTTTATATGATAGCTTCGAGATTGGCCCATAGAGTTGTGGGATAGAATTATTGGATAGAATTGTGGGATAGATTTTGTCAGTTGCGGGTAAGTCTAGAATGAGACTTCGTTGGGTATGACTCGAGTATGAGTACGGGTAGAAAGACTTGACCCTAGATTGTCGGTTGGTTGCCTAGATTGTTGACTGGTTGCCTAGAGTGTCGGTTTGTTGCCTAGATTGTTAGTTGTTTGATTAAGTCTCAGATTGGTTGGCCATGTTCTTCAGTTGTCCGTGTTGGGTATAAGTTCATAAGATTGGGGTGGTGTCCCATGTTCCTAAGTTGGTCGGACCATAGAGTTGCCCTATATTGAGAATTGGTTGCCTCTAAGATAAGAGATAAGTATGTCCCTGATAGCTACTCATCTCATATGGGTTAGCTGAATGTCTGGTTTAGCTTAGATTAGCTGACCGTAGAGACTTGATTGTATGCTAAGTTGACTATTGGAAAATCGTAGGATGTCCCTATTGGTGTTGCGTGAGTATAGTTGGAATGAATAAGATGTGTTGGAAGGTAGGCTTTGGAATGGAATAGATATTTAGAAAATTTTGATGTTATAATGTTGGATGGGATGACGGATCATGTTGGTTTCGAAAATTGAGTTGCCTTGGTTGAAATGTTGGGAATTGTTAGAACTGGTTAGATTGGTTGATTGATATTGAGCTGCAAAAATTGTTGGTAGTGCTTTGAGATAGTTGGAATAATTTTATTGACCGGATCAAGATTGAGGATAAGTGTAATGACGGAATTGGATAGTGCATGTAGCCGAGATCGACGAATGTGAATATGAATGACCCTCAGAATTAATGTTGCTGGAATATGATAGTTGCCTATACGAGAGGATAAATATGTTGGCTTGATCAATACGAGAAAATGTTGGAGGACAGCAAGAAATGTTACTAGAGTGGGATGATGGTACAATTTGATGGATGAATCAGGATCGAGAGAATTTATGAGTTGCAGACAATGTGTATGGATGCGAACGATGATGAGTACAAGATTTGATCGATGAGAATCGGGGTATCGAAATAAAATGTTGCTATGGGATTTATCAACTTTGGTGGCATGGATGACAATGAACTTGAAAGGAATACTTGATATATCTAAGTCCGAATACTTCGGAAAATATTGGATCGGTTGAGGAAAATGTCTTGAATTGAATTGGCAACATCTATTGTGTTATCAATTGGTTGGAGTATCGAATAAACAAAGTGGAATTATACGAGATGCTCAAAAAGAATTACTGATGTTCGAAAAGGAAGGTACACCGTAGCTCGTTCGTTTTCTCTATCACTGAACTTGGCTGAAGTGCATGTATTTCGGGGACGCCTAAAATATGTGTATGATTCCAACTAAGTGGTATGCTGAATTCAAACGAAGCCACGGAAAGGATTATCATGTGCTAAGGATTTGCATGAGTGTCGGAGGAAAGATCAAGGATAGTAAACTATGTTGAATCAATTGGGATGCTGTAACGAGACGGTACATTACTTGAAATCATTCGAGATATTGCGAAGAAATATTAGATGGTGCAAGTTGATTGTAAAGAAGTTTCATGAAAGCTTGGTTGAAGTTTTGGGGATGAGTTTTGTTTTAAGTTTCGAGGACGAAACTTTTTCTGGGTGGTATATATTGTAGTGCCCCGACCCGCAAGATGCCTTATGATGGATGGTTGGTTCGATGAAGCCTTGTTGGACTTGGGATTATGTGAAGAATCGCTTGGAAGGCTATGCGATCGTGGCGGGAATCGTCCTATGAATGTGAGTAGTGTTGAACCCTTCAAAGATCCTTTAGCTTCACGCTTAAAATAAGGATGAGTATGCTATGTTTCTAGTTAAGTTTGTTCAATAACACCTTGCATGGAATTTGGAAAGATAATGAAAGATAATAATCACCTGAACGTAAACTGGTGTGGCTAGATGAATTGTATGCTTGTACACTGTTGCGATGAATTACATGACAGGTGATGGCAAAGTCCCAAATACTTGGGCGGTGAGTATATTGAGCTTTGGCTCAATGAATAAATGGTAAAACAGATGCTAAGACCCAAGAACTGGGCAGTGAGTATGCTTGAATTGCATTCAAATGAATGAATGCTAAACAGATGCTAAGTCCCAGGAATTGGGCGGTGAGTACATTGAGTTTGGTTGGAAAGATGTTTGGTATCAAAGATGTGGCAAGGCATTGGGTAACAACATTCTATTATCCTGTCGCCGATGTAGAATGTTGATTACGCCAAGACCCTGGATTGGGCAGATGATAATGTGAGCATTGGCTCAAGGCAAGATGGCTAGATGGCAAGATGGCAATACGAATGAGAATGATGGTTTTGCTTAGTTTTCCTTATCATGCATTATATGTTTTCTTCTTAGATAAGTTGCATATAGTTGCATGGTCATGGACAACTTGTCGACAAGGTGGTTTCTCGAACGGTATTCCTGGGCCATGGAACCCGGTTCGTCCTAGGGGAAACCAATGCCGAAGTAGTGGCAGTGCTGAAGTAGTAGCACGGTATACAGGACTTGCAGTGGGGCTAGCTACCTGCACTGGCAAGGGCGCTGTATACCTGTAAGACGGTCCAGGATGGCGTGTCGCCAGTGACCTTCATATAGATAGGTCAGGTGCTAATGATGTCTTATGCAGGCAGAGTAAGTTATTACTCAAATACAGGGAAGGATGTCGGCTGTTGGTAAGAATCACCTGAACGGTGATATTCATATTGAATCATGATATTGTTTCTAACAATGTCTTGTGCAGGCATAGTAAGTATTATAAATGTACAGGGATGGCTACACGACCGTGGGTAAGAATCACCAAAGGGTGATAACAGTATACTTTAAATTATGTTGACTATGAGATTTGCATGCTTTACTTCTTGTCGGCTATAACATAAAATTGACCCTAAGGCAACAAGAAAGACCACTGTTAATAATGTTCTGTAACATGATTACTTAGTGTTGTCTTCTTAGGTGAGTTGGGCCAGCACCGCTCGCCAGTACATTGATGATGTACTGACCTACGTTGTGGGCAATATTACAGGTGTTTGCTTGGGGGAAATCCTGTGAATCAGTGCTTGGCATCGATGAATCGGATGGGTGTGTAGAAGCTCTTCTTGCATGACGATGTCTTCTGCTATACGGGACATAATGTATGGAACATGGGAACTCAGTTATATCAGTGAGATTGTAGCCATATTGGCAAGTTCATTGTAAAGAAGTCGGTATATTCATTTGTAGCCTAAAGGGCAAGTGTATACATTCAGTTGGCTATTCAAAAGTCTTGTAAAAAGTTGTAAACTCTGTATTCCGCTGCGAGTCTTGTAAACAGTTGTAAACTCTGTATTCTGCTGCAAGTTTTGTAATCCATTTTGATTATCAATAAAGAGATACATTTCTATATAAATTGTATGACTTCAATTTATCTGCTTGGTTCCGCTGCCTTATTGATGTTTTCTGAGAATTATCAGGAACTGTAATGGTTTTGCCTTGTACAAGTGCAATCTAGACTTGTACGGCATCACGCCCAGTGGCTTGTTTTCGATCCTCCGGGATCGGGGCGTGACAGAAAGGGCCTCCCAAGAAGAAGTTTATAGGATCCCACGATCTCAATTACATAGAAAGTGACTTTGGATCTGAAATTGCCTATCTGAAGCTTCAGATGAATCTTTTCCAAAGGCTCGCTTCGGCTTTGATTGAATCCCAGGATAGTAGTAACCGTCTTGGAGAGTTTGTGAAGAGGGATTTTTAGTTCATCCAATAGGCTCTTTGGCATGATGCTTATAGCAGACCCTGGATCAATAAGGATACGATCTATCTTCATCGTATCGATATAACCGGTGTAGTAGAGAGGCCGATCATGTCGATTATCCTCCAGTAGCATGTCATCTTGTGTAAAGGTGATATTTGGGATAATCTCCAATACACTGTTACAATGTAAGCAAGTGGCAGGTTCTGCATCTGGCTTCTTTAATTGTGCAAGACAAGAGTCTGCTTGAAGAAGTGCTTCACTTAACGTCTCCCGAGTCTCTTTGGAAAGACGTAGAAGTTCAAAGAGGGACATTCTAGCTGGAGTATTAGCAAGTTGAGCTAGAATATCGAAGTTGTAAGGCTTCTGAAGTCCAAGAGGAGGGGACTTCTTGATTGGTTTATCAAACCGAGCCTGTTGTTTGCCTTTCTCAAGAGCTGTGGGCTTGGAAGGAGCAGGTTCAACCGGTGTAGTTGAAGGAACAGGTGCAGCGGATGATTCTTCTTCAGGAGGAACATTAGGAGCATCTTTATCAGCTGGAGGGATACCAAGAGTATCCTCAGGATTCTTGGAATAATCCTTTAGATAAGGTTTCCCCGTTCGAGTAGCACTAACAAGTGCTTCTTCTTTCTCTTTTGGCTCTGTGTCAGAGGTAGACCCAAGAGACGTCATATGACATGACTTAATCTTTCCAGCCTTCTTGGACTTTTGAGAAGTAGTATTTTGAGGAAAAGAAGATTCAAAATCTGCCACTAGATCAGTATGAATCCACACGATTTCTCTAGTTTCCAAAGTGATTGGCACTAATCCTTCAGATTGTGGAGGAGGAATATTCACTATCTCAAGAGTTGCCTTGGGAATAGGAACGATCCCACTTTCAAGGAGTTGAGGAGGGAAATCTCCGAATTGCATAGAGACGACGTTGGAGGTGACGGTCTTCTCTTTTGGAGTAAGAGAGACAGCTCCAGATTTAATTATTTCTTGGATCTTTCCTTTCAGTACATAACATGTACGAATTGTGTGACCCAACATTCTGTGATATGGGCAGTATTTGGGATGATCTGTCTTACCAGCTTCATCAGGTTTCTTGATTTCAGGTAATTGTATTTTATTACCTTTCAGCAGACATTCAAAGATACCAAGAACATCGTCATCATCGAAAGATTATTCTTCTTTGGGGCGAGGTATTCTTGGTTGTTGAGTTGTAGAGGTAGGAGAAGTTTGAACAGTTGATGCATCTTTGCTCTGAAGATTAACTTCAAGAGTTTCTTTTCCTTTGCGAACATTGTTTTTATTGTTAGTACCTTGACCTGTTTCTTTGGGAGTCATCTGCACTCCTAAACCTTTGAAGGTTTCAGCACTAATTTCTGCAGCCTTGGCACTAACTATGAAAGAAGGCCAGTCTTAGAATTGGGTGGATCCTGTCCACATGCTGATGATAGGTAACAAGTTTGATTTGTATGTGCCGATGGTGACAGCATCAGGAGTTCCAAGAGGCATCTTCAGAGCTTCTCTTCGAAACCGTTCAATGAAATCCTCTGTAGTTTCATTATTTTTCTGCTTGATTCTAATAAGAGCAGACATAGTCATGTCATTGAGCCCTTCATAAAACCGTTCAAGAAACATCTGTTTGAAATCGGCAAATGAGGTAATGCTCCCATCTGGGAGACTTCTATACCATTCATAAGCCGTTCCCTTGAGACAACCAACAAACACCCGAGTAAGGAAGGCGTCGCTTGGTTGCAATTGATCAGTCATCACTTCAAAGTGATTAATAAACTGACTTGGAGAAGTGGTTCCATCATAGAATGAGATAGTAGGAGGCTTGTATTTAGGAGGATACGATACTTGCTTCCATTCTATCGGATAAGGTTGCTTGATGGCTAACCTTTGTAAACCATCTTTCTGTTTGAATGCTTCGAATTGAGTTTTGAGATTCCTCAATTCTTCATTAACAACTCCAGAAGATTGTGGAGTTGTAACTTGTAGAGAATAGTCAGGAGGAGGAACAGCATTGTAAGCACTACCCCCAGCTCCAGAGAGACTAGGATTTGGTTGAGCTGGTCCAGGAGTATTGGATTGTACTGCTGGAGGAACTTGTACTGGACTTATATCAGTGTCAGTTGGTATGGCATCTGATACAGTCTGTCGATTCTGCAACTGAGCTGTCATGAGTTCATACATCGACTTCATAGTATCAGCCATAGACTTCATTTGCTGTTCCAAAGAAGCAATCCTTTGATCTTGAGGAGTAACCGAAGAGGAAGGTTCATTGTTCAATTCAGTATTCCCATCCACCATATATGTAATGACTGTACGAGGGATTATTGATGAATTAGTGGATGTTGTATGCTCTGAATCACTGCTTCGTACATCAAAGTCATTTAAAGGAGAACTACCCCCAGTAGGAAGAGGTGGGAAATTAGATTCTCCTAGAAATTCAGAATCATCTTCAGAGATCAAATTTCTTTGACTAGAAGCTAAGACTCTTGCTCTGGTGTTTCTATATACTCCATCTAGACTATCAGCTCTATCCCCAGCATCCCGAGAGGTCATGTTGACAGAAGCAAACAAAGGCTCATCTTCATCAGGCATAGGTTCACACTGAATCCGATTGAAGACAAATTGTCGTTTAGTTTGACATCTGCATTGCATTGTAACTCTTGGCTGGAAGTCACATTCATGATCAACATGGTCATGAGCCATTGATTGACATCTGCATTAAATTATGACTCTTGGCTGGAAGTCACATTCAGCATGATCTTTTGACACAGAATTACTTCTTCTCTTCTGTTGAAGATATTCTCGTAAATCTGTTTGTGAAGATTGAGGAGTATATTTTCTGTTCTTGGTTCTTGATGGCTCTTGATTATATAAAGAATGATTAATATGAGCCACATAGTTTCTAGCATACTCTGCATCTGGATCTTTTATCCTTGTTTCCAACTGATGTGGTTTCTTAACACCAGAAGTGCTAAGTTTTGTTCTTAGATCAATTGGAGGTGACACATTAGTTTTGGAAACTTGGAGTTTTCCTTCTATTGATCTAGATATTTGCAGAGAAGGAAAAATAGAACCATCCCCTGGATTAGGAGTTGGTAACAAACCCTCTTTTATGGACAAATTCTGTGCCCAATTTGAAGAAGTCAAAGAAGAAGACATTACAGAATGTTTCTTCTTAGACTCATTCAAGGTTTGAGACATAGAATGTCCAGAAGGAAGAGTAGTCAAAAGACCATCTCCTTTTCTTTGACTAACAAAATTGTCAGTCAAAGCTGTTCCTGAAGTAAAAACTACAGGAGCAGAAGGAACAACTAAAGAGTTATTCTTTTTCGAAGGGACTTTGTGTGGAAGACCACCCCCAGTTCTAGTAGAACTTGGCAAAGAAGAAGAGAGAGCTAAAGAGCTATTCTTCTTAGATGAAATACACGCTGAAACAGACTTGGTTAAAGAACCAGTACTGTTAGCGTGACTTTTGACTTTGGAAGTACACGCTGGAACAGACTTGGCTAAGGAGCCAATACTGTCAGCGTGACTTTTAATTTTAGAAATACACACTGGAACAGATTTGGCTAAGGAGCCAGTACTGTCAGCGTAATTTTTGGTTTTAGAGAGACACGCTGGAACAGATTTGGCTAAGGAGCCAGTACTGTCAGCGTGACTTTTAGTTTTAGAGAGACACGCTGGAACAGATTTGGCTAAGGAGCCAGTACTGTCAGCGTGACTTTTAGAGTTGAATTTGCACGCTGGAACAGATTTGGTTAAGGAGCCAATACTGTCAGCGTGACTTTTGGATGTGAGATTGCACGCTGGAACAGACTTGGCTAAGGAGCCAGTGCTGTCAGCATGACTTTTGAATGCTGTCATCTTCGAGCGCACAAGAGTGTGCGTGCTTGCAGTAGAGTTCTTGCCAGTGTTAGGAGTAGACACTGTGGCAGAGACTTCACCATTGACTGCCAATTGATTCTTAGGGACATAGACAGAGTGTCCCTTCGACTTGGCAGTGATGATGGAGGCTGTAGTATACTTGCCACTCTTAGCCCACTGCATTTCTTCATAGGCGAGTTGATCGAATTGGATCTTCATCACCTTCTTCGTCGAGCCGATTGACGAAGTGTCGCATTGAGTTGTTGCCATCTCAGAAGAGGAGATGGTTTTCTCTAGTAGAGTCGCCAATTTGTTTTCCATAAATAAATTCCTTTATTTATTGTGTTTCTGGAAAAATTATAACTGTGGAAATCTGATCTAGAAGACGATCACTTTATCCCTTGGACTATGCGAAGAAGAAAAGCTCTCAAAATTTTGACAGTAGATAACTATGTATCTGTACAATGAATAAGAAAAAGAACTCTATTTATAGAGTCAAAAATAAAACTGAAAAGATAACTGTCTTCACAGCCTGTGCTTAGTTGAAAATCACGCAGGATTTAACATACGCAAGGTTGTGAGAAGTTACTGGACGTGGCCTGTAATTGTTGGACACATGGCGATCATGCATGAGTCGTGTACAAGTTACAGGACACGCAGGTGAGAGATCAGTGGCATGGCTGTCACGTACTCCAATTTGATGAAATCTACGCAGACTTGTTGAAGACGAAATCCACGCAAACTCGGTGTAGAAAGCTTCAAAATCCACGCAAACTTGGGGCAAGAAGCTTCAGGATCTACGCAGACTCGAGGCAAAAATGCTTCAAAATCCACGCAGACTTGAGGAAGAAAACTTCAGAATCCACGCACGTTTGAGATGAAGATCTCACAAATACACGCAGACTTGAGATAGAACTGCCAGCTGTCTTGATTTGGCGTGCCTCGACTGACACAAAATCTCTGACAGTGATTGCTTTTGTCAGTCGTATTAAATGACAAGAAGCTCTTTTGGTACGCCAACATGACGAAGGTTGAGTCTTGCTGAAGAAGATTTCGAAAATCACGCAATAGACGGCTGTGATCTCTCGAATTATGTGCATACGTGGCATACGAAGAGACATTCTTCGACTGTTGTGCTGTCTGTCATAATTACTCTCTGACAAATGATGAGCTGTCCCTCAGCGTGATTTGTAAATATTGTCTGGATCAACTGAGCATGATTTTTGACTTTGCCCTGATCAACTCAGCGTGACTGTCATTTTTAAAGGCCTACAGCAACATGGGGTGCAACCTGGCGTACAACCTGGCGCGCAAACTGTGGCCCACAACGTGGTAGCACAAGTAGCACGCGCAACGAGCGCAACTAAAGCGCACTATGCACCTAGCGACGATGTTGACGTGCTAAGTGCGCCAATAAAATGCCACATTACGCTACATTACGCCTCATGAGCCCATGAGCCCGAGTCCGAGTCCGAGTCCGAGTCGCTAAGCCCCTACGGGGCTTAGCTCCCATGGAAATAAATTTCCCAAGAGAAAAAAGCATGAATGCTTTCAATTGTTGATTTAGCCTTTTTTTTCTTTTAGAAAAATAACCCCATATGGCACACCCATGTGCACCTCCGCACCATATGTGCATCTCTAAACTAGCAAAGCTAATATATAGAGATACAACTCCTTTGGTCTAGCCGATGTGGGACTAAAATTCTCTTTGAAAAAGACCAAACTCCAACAATCTCCCACATATCTCTATATATGAGTATAAGTGTTCCCCACAGTAACCGTCCATCATGCATTAGGAGAGATGTCGCTGACGACTTGAATCTTTCCGCATGGTTCAAACAACAGACTATAATACAAGAATGGACTAAGCCTTAAATTCTGCATCATAGCTGAAATTCTTTCCACTCACATAATGTAGTTACATGTGCTTCTGGCTACACATTAAAGGCCCTGTGCCAGCCTGGTTTCAGTGTATAGTTTTGGGCGTCTACAAGTTTACCCTCAAGAGACGACCTGAGATCTCTTTGTCCATACACTATAGGTGAGTTCATTATAAAGAGACATGGCATGAAGCACTTTGCGCTTCCCTTGCGGTGCTACACCGCTATGACATGGCTTAAAGCCAAGGCATTACCCCTCCCTCGGAATCACCCCATATATGGGAACCTTTGTAGTGTCATACTACTATAGCATGAGGTAACTGCCTCTTTGTAGTGCCAAACTACCCAGCATGAAGCCTTAGGCTCCCTTGCGGTGTTACGCCGCAACGACAGGGCTTGCAAGGCCGAGGCTTTATCCCTAACCGGGTACCTCATCGTGGTGTCGTGCCACTGTAACATGAGGAACTCCTCCTTTTTTTAGCGCTGACTACACCCCTCTTTATTTTAACATACAACATTAGGCTAACTGCCTATTTGCGGTGCTACGCCGCTGTGACTTGGCCTGCAAAGCCGAGACTTTATCCAATTCCTGGGCAGCACCCTACATATAGGAACCCCTTCGTGGCGTCACCCCACTGTAGCATGGAGTTTCACTCCTTGTAGTGCTGTTCTACCATGCTTCCTGTAAAGCACACCAGGCATTCACTCTGCCTGAGAACTCATTAAGGCAATTAAGCCAACCTTCCCACAGGAACCGTTTTTCGTAGAAAACAACAGTAGACAACAGTGGTTATAGGTCCGTAACCTCTCCATGCCCAATAGAACATGTACCCACCGTTCCTGATATTCTTCCGATTAGTGGTCCTCCCTTGAACCAAAAGCTAGATGCCTAGTAGATAAATCTTTGAACTAATAGCATAAAACTTTATGGTAGGAATACAATAATACAATATCAGAAAGCCTTCAA
The DNA here is from genome assembly GCA_029216955.1 of Iris pallida. Lineage (NCBI taxonomy): Eukaryota > Viridiplantae > Streptophyta > Magnoliopsida > Asparagales > Iridaceae > Iris > Iris pallida. Next base: position 22,059,571 of record JANAVB010011199.1, on the reverse strand, counting down.
GCCCATTTTACAAGCTGTGTCATCGACCAGCTGGCACTTGAGGCCCTTGGTGAACGGATCCGCCAGGTTCTCCTGACTCCGAACATCAATTACTGCAATAACATCTCTCTTGATAAGATCGTGTACTGCCCTGTGCTTTAACCGCACAGTCCTCTTCTTCTAGTTGAAGAGGCCATTTGATGCTACCGCCGCAGTCGCCTGGTTGTCGCAGTATATCGGTATCGCCGGTATTTGCGCCCCAACAACTGGAAGATCATACATGAGCTCCCGAAGCCATTCTGCTTCCTCGATTGCGGTATCAAGTGCAAAGAACTCAGATTCTATGGATGACCGCGAGAGCATAGTCTGCTTCTTCGACTTTCACGATATAGCAGCTCCACCCATTGTGAAAGTGTCACGGCCCGCACCCTGAAGAGGGGTACGAGTACATGGTTACGTCCAGCCTACGCCGCAGTATCGGCGGTAGAACGCTATATATAGGGTCTGTAAATACTACGACTAAAATAGATAAATGTACCTGTACAGTATATACTCTCCGAATGGAGGTGACATAGCAATACAGTCTCAATCACATATATCAAACTAAGGTAGATAGTACGGAAAAGGAAATATGATAGAATAAACAGGAAATAAGTCCAAGATCCACAAGTCAGAGCTATACACAACATCCAGAGTCTCAGAAAATATATAATAGATACTACAACTGACAGTGCTAGCTGGCTCGCAGGCCAGACAAACCTAACTAGCTAAGCTACTCAGGGTGAGCAAAATCTAGTGGCTCTACCAACAAGCCACTGTCTAAGTCTACTCCGTTAGACTCTACCCCATAGTAGGTCGGGCAATCAGCCTCGGAATCATCTGTAATATGTCAACGGTATCCTGTCAGAAAAATGAGCAAGTACAAACACCAACAGCAGTTCCATATGAATTGATAAATTCTATAAGAGACAATGTAATGAAATACAAGACAAAATCAACTGGAAATATATATATATATATATATATATATATATATATATATATATATATATATATCATGGTGTGAGTACTGAAAAGGACGACGATATGAATGTAAATAGGGTGACTTGAGAACTGTTCGGAAAGCCGAGTTACAACCCCTAAACCAAACAAGGACTGGGGCTGTAACCCTTCTCCTGAACAGAACTTAGTCACCACAGATAATAAATATAAAAGGTGCCTTAAATTATTAGTGCGTCATGTGATCGGTTTGGAAAACATGTTCAAGCTTTCCATCTGACCGGCTATAACCAAATAACAAGTGTGAAGCAACAAGTGTGAAGATAAGGCCGATCATCATGGAAAGTTATGAACAAGTAGCTATGGACAAGTGTCGAGTACAAGTGTGAAGCAACAAGTGGGTATTTTGACCACACAACCACTAATAACTCTCCATCCCCGAATAGTATAAAGGATCCGGACATAACACGTCATGACACGAGATTTAAAAGCAGGTGATCAGCCCACTTCCAAGTCCATGTCCATACAAGTACAAGTAACAAATCGAGTCATGTACCAATATACCAAATAATCCGAGAACAATATCTCATGACAGGATCCGACATATACTAGTCCGTAAAATATTGGGTCTGGAAATCAAGTAAGACACTACGACTGAATCAGATATAGCAGATATCAAAACAATAAAAACTATCAGTGAATGTACTCGCCTGTGGTCCTGAGCTGATAGGGTGAACGGACGCTCAGAGCGATCACAGGCCTAAGATAAGATACTATGAGTCAAACAGGACTAAATACTGAAAAAAGAAGCTAATTCAAGTTATGAATGCAAGTCTAAGTCAAAACTAGGTCAATCTAGGTCAGACTGAGTCATTCTAGGTCATACTGGCTCATACTAGGTCATACTAGGTCAATTTGGTTCAAAGGTTGACTTACAGTTGACTTTTGGTCAAAAAGTCAACTCTGGTCAACTCTGGTTAACACTGAGTCAACCCTGGGTCAACCCTAGGTCAAACAAGTCAAATGTTGACTAATAGTTGATTTTCAGTCAACTGGTCAACTCTGGTTTGGTTTCGGTCAAATCGGGTCGCTTAAAGACTAAGTTTGACTCTCGGTTGACTTTTGTTGACTTTTGGTCAAAAAGGTCGACCGGCGTCAAAACTAGTCTATGAGCACCATATTTGATCATTACCAACCACGGGAATCAAGTTCTAACTCTATCTTAGACTTCTAACACCAATATCCTATTTCTAGGCAAAACTAGCATTTACCCTTCTAAGGTAAATCCCGATACCTTGCCCAATACCAAGAAAACCCCGCAAATACCCATGGTACTAGCCTAGGCTCCTTAGGGTAGCTAGATATCAACCCATCTAAAGTTTACCTACCAAGAAATTTGGGTATCCTAGGTATCTAGGCTATGTTAGGATACGGGGTATTGATTTACCCTATTACCTTAACTATATCATGAATTTACCCTCTCACACTCTCACATTCATCTACACACAACCCACTCTCATGATACACTCACATAAACCACACTCAAAGGCTTCTCCTATAGGTTTCCTACTAGTTAAACAATAGGCTAACCTATAGGCATCAACTACACACTCTAGGCTCTCACACAAACACACACAAACTCACCAATACACACACATAGGTAAGTTTGGGACTGATTTCAAGTGGTATAGGACAGATTTTATGGGTGGTTACATGGACTGAAATGGAGGTAAAACAGGACTGATATTGAAGGGGTTATTGTGGACAAATGATGGGGTTAAAGGGGATGTGCAAGTGGGAAAAAAGTGGACTGTTATAGGACTCAAATAGGGACATCCATGGGGGTTTTGGTGGGCTGTTCTTGGCTGTTAGGACAGCAGTACATGGGGTATTTGCTGCTGTTTTATGGGGTTATAGGGGCTGTCTAGATGGCTAATAGGACAGCACTTATAGGCTCTAAGGGACAACCTTCTAATGGCTTGAATGGACAGCCAAGGGGGAAGAAAATGGGAGCTGTTTTGAGACAAAAGTGGGGGCGGTTTTGGGGTTAAAGGACCGCAGGTTGGGGGTCATTTGGACAGCCATTATGGGTATCCCCCCCCCTCTAAAACACTCACAAACTCACCTCTCTAACTCACACATAAACACACACACAAATACACATACTCTCACATTCATAACGTCAAACACCTATCCCTCACTACCAACACAACACACACACATGGCTCACCCATGTGGCCGACCACCTATGCCTCTCCCCCATCCAACACAATGCCACACCCACATAAATATATATCCATATATATATATATAACCATATATACATACATATATATATATATATATATATATATATATATATATATATATATATATATATATAGAATGATATATATATATATATATATATATATATATAACCATATATATAAACATATAGATAATAATAATAGGATACATTATGATACATGGAAAAACACATTCCTAAACATATGTAAAATCTGGAATCAAAGTTAGAATAGCATCAAAACAACATACCAATAATCCTATAAGTGTCCAAATAGAGTTTTCTCCATTATGACACGATCCTACTCCTAGGACACTTCTACAAATGTCCAAATGGACACAAAATGGACACCAATGGGCACCAATCCAAGGGGGTTATTTCTATAGGTCAAAAATGAACCTAATGCATGAGAGAAATGAGAGAGGGAAAGGATTTATACCTCCCGGTGACTCGAATCGATCCCGAAACGCCACCGACACGTAGAAATCCCTAACGGACACGAACAAGCTCCGAATCCTCTCAAACTTGGGGAGCTCCTTCCTTGGGTTGAATGGAGAAGGAAGGATGAAGGTTTGGTGGAGAAATGGGGAGATTTGGAGTTGATTTGAATAGGGAGAGCTCTCAAAAGAAATGGGGAAGAACAAGAGAGAGAAATAAAAGGGGGAAATGATGAAGAGATAATGTTGGATGGCTAGAGCCTATCCCTACATGGTGGCCGGCCAAAAAGGAGTTTTTGTCCTATATAGAAAAAGTCCAAAAGCCCCTACACTAAACTATTTGCTAATACATTGGTAAAGGGTTAAGTCGGGGGTAGTTTGGTTATTCCTAAAACCACTAATCCAATTTAATTCTAACCAAAAATAATTAGTCTAGTCACTAACTAAAATACTAACATGTGGGCCATGGCTAACTAGTGTGTGGGCCCGCTAAGGTCAACACTACCCCGGGTCCCCGAAACAGGTCGAAACAAGTCGAAATGAGTTGAAATTTGAACCCGACTCAAATAACCCCAAAATATTACAATAAATAAATAAATAATTCCAAAATAATTTAAAAATGAAAAATGATAAAAATATCCCTGTTTCTGGAAACTGGAGGTGACAAATCTATTCACCTTAAAAAAATTTGTCCTCGAAATTAAAACCAAACAATAGTAAAATCTCAAACTCACAAGTCATAGCTAAAATTTAAAATAATTAAAATCTCAAAAATCAAAACAGGAATTAAATGACTAAATTTATAAAATTTAAAATTACTCTCAAATATAAGTCTATCCACCTTAAAAGAATCATCCAAAAACTTAAAACGAAGCAAACACACAAAACAAAAAAAATCATGTAATTTGATAATCGTATGCGTCTGTCCAATCATCATGATACTCAGAATCTCCGTCATACCAGTGAGCAAGGCTACGATAATCACAGAGTCCTCAACTACGGTACATACCTCTAGAATTATGGTATTTAAAATTTTTGCATTGCCGCTAGCTTGGCAGCGAAAACCTTAAATTCCCACACCCGAGAGATACGTCCATAGTCTGACTATATGTCCTCACTCTGCCTGCTAGCATGACCCTAGAGGATTCTAAAATCTTATAATCGAGGCGACCTAGCCCATACAACTTACCTCAAAAAATGTCACATCACAAGAACAAAATTTCATCCAACGAGCAAAGAACAGATAGAATCGAAGTTCAAAATAGTTTATGAGGAAGCAATGCGGAAATGAGATCGAAAGATTGAAACCTGCTATCTGCTCTGCTACTGCCTGAGTGGGCTCAACTGCCATGGCGAACGCATGCCCCTGCTGGCCTCCTATAGCCTGTCGCACTCTATCCTGGCCCGCCTGTCTGGCTGTACGGGCAGCACAGTCCCTCATCTGGTGATCTGGAGCTCCACAGAACAGACAAACTCCCAGCCTCAATCTACAGACCTTCCCGGTGTGCCCTATCTTCTTACAGAAGGCACACTGGATGGCCTACCTCTGGCCCTGTCCCTGGTGCTGCTGGGCACGCGCCGGTGCCTGCTGGAGCTGCAGCTGAGGCTGCTGCTGCTGAAACTGCCTCTGCTGGAAGTGTGGGTGCTTCGCTGGCCCTGCACTCGAACTAGCTCCCAGAACGTCGCTGCTCCTCTTCGACTTGAGGCCGAAGTCCTCCTCTGCAATCTGAGCCTCCATAAGGATCTACTCGAAGGTCGCATCTCGTCGCCCAGATGTGCGAGTGCACACTGCATGAATAAGACCCCTTCTGAACTTCCGGGCCTTGTACCCCTCATCCTGAACCAAACTGGGTGCAAACCTGCTCAAGCGGAAGAACTCTGCTGCGTACTCGTCTACCGACGAGTTCCCCTGCTCCAAACTGGCAAACTGCCCCTCCAAAGCTGATACGGCTACGTCCGGGTAGAACTTCTCCTTAAAGAGTTTCCTGAAGTCCTCCCAAGATAATCCTCTCACTGACGTACGCAGATCCGTGTGGTACCAAGTCAGCGCTATATCGAAGAACTGGCTCGCTGCAGATGTCACCCACAGACCTCTCGGGACCTCTGCCAACTCCAGACTCTGCTGGACATCCTCTAGCCAGTCGTCCGCGTATAGGATACCCTCGGTACCCTTGAACTCCCTCGGGTTCATCTTCCTGAAGTGGAGGTGTGTACCGGGCCTCCCCTGACCCTGCTGTAGTACTGGTGCTCCCTGAACTGTAGCCGATGCCTCTCTCTCCACTGCTGCCATAGCTAACTGATGCGAGTTCTCCATAGTCTGTCGCAGCACCTCTGCCTGACGGTGCTGTGCCTCTGCCTGTGCTCTCTGTGTCTGCAGCATCTGCTGCAGAAGGGCCATCATCCCCTGAGTGTCTGTCGGTAACTGAGGCGACGGTGAAAGGATATCAGGGACGACTATGGACGGTCTCGCTGCTGGAGGTGGAAGACCTCCTGAAACTGTCGTTGTTGTTTCCGCCTGAAGGGCAGGGACTGAGGTGGAAGATCCCTGAACTGCAGCTCCCTCTGTCGAAGGTGAAAGACCTCCGGGAACTGCCGCTGCTACTCCTGCCTGAAGGGCAGGAACTGAGGCTACTGCTCTCTCGACTGCTGCTCCCGTAGCCGGAGGTGGAAGACCTCTTGGATCTGACCTCTCTAGAACTGTACTGGGCCCTGCTGCCTGAGAACGAGTCACCGTCATCCTGAAGATGAATTGAACCCAAGAGATCAATATGGCACAAGATAAGATATTATCAAAGGAGGACAATTGAATTCAAATGCAAGGAGAATTGTCATGGTAATCAAAAGATCAGAATTTTCCTAAAATGTGATTGAGTAACTTCGACCATACCCTAGATCCTACGTCCTAGTCGCAAGCTCGTAATTAGCGCTCTAAGTCGAGCACCATTACGAGATCGCACTAATTGCGATACTGACCTGCACGGGCCACCACAAAAATGTGTCACGACTCGCACCCTGAAGAGGGGCACAAGTACGTGGTTACGTCCAGCCTACGCCGCAGTATCGGTAGTAGAACGCTGTATATAGGGTCTGTAAATACTACGACTAAAACAGATAAATGTACCTGTACAGTATATACTCTCCGAATGGAGGTGACATAGCAATACAGTCTCAATCACATAGATCAAACTAAGGTAGATAGTACGGAAAAGGAAATATGATAGAATAAATAGGAAAAGAGTCCAAGATCCACAAGTCAGAGCTATACACAACTTCCAGAGTCTCAGAAAATATATAATAGATACTACAACTGACAGTGCTAGCTGACTCGCAGACCAGGCAAACCTAACTAGCTAAGCTACTCAGGGTGAGCAAAATCTAGTGGCTCTATGAACAAGCCACTGTCTAAGTCTACTCCGTCAGACTCTACCCCATAGTAGGTCAGGCAATCAGCCTCGGAATCATCTGTAATATGTCAACGGTATCTTGTCAGGAAAATGAGCAAGTACAAACACCAACAGTAGTTCCATATAAATTAATAAATTCTATAAGAGACAGTGTAATGAAATACAAGAAAAATTAACTGGAAATATATATATATCATGGTGTGAGTACTGAAAAGGACGACGATATGAATGCAAATAGGGCAACTTGAGAACTGTTCGGAAAGCCGAGTTACAACCCCTAAACCAAACAAGAACTGGGGCTGTAACCCTTCTCCTGAACAGAACTTAGTCACCACAGATAATAAATATAAAAGGTGCCTTGAATTATTAGTGCGTCATGTGATCGGTTTGGGAAACATGTTCAAGCTTTCCATCTAACCGGCTACAACCAAATAACAAGTGTGAAGCAACAAGTGTTAAGATAAGGCCGATCACCATGGAAAGTTGTGAACAAGTAGCTATGGACAAGTGTTGAGTACAAGTGTGAAGCAACAAGTGGGTATTTTGACCACACAACAACTAATAACTCCCCATTCCCGAATAGTATAAAGGATCCGGACATAACACGTTATGACACGGGATTTAAAAGCAGGTGATCAGCCCACTCCCAAGTCCATGTCTATACAAGTACAAGTAACAAATCGAGTCATGTACCAATATACCAAGTAATCCGGGAACAACATCTCATGACAGGATCCGACATATACTAGTCCGTGAAATATCGTGTCTGGAAATCAAGTAAGACACTACGACTGAATCGGATATAGCAGATATCAAAACAATAAAAACTATCAGTGAATGTACTCGCCTGTGGTCTTGAGCTGATAGGGTGAACAGACGCTCAGAGCGATCACAGACCTAAGATAAGATACTATGAGTCAAACAGGACTAAATACTGAAGAAAAAAAAAGCTAATTCAAGTCATGAATGCAATTCTAAGTCAAAACTAGGTCAATCTAGGTCAGACTGAGTCATTCTAGGTCATACTGGCTCATAGAAAATGTATCCACCTGTGGACCTCTCGATCTTCACCTCTGAGCACCAGCTAGCATCACTGAAGCCTTCCATTACCGGCAGATATCCGCTGTAGTACAGTGCATATGTCTGAGTCTTCTTGAGATATCTCATAACCCGTTTCACAGCTTTCCAGTGTTCAACATCTGGGTTGCTCGTAAGATGACTCAGCATTCCCACGGCGAAAGCTATGTCAGGCCTTGTGGTAATAGTAGCATATAACAAACTCCCGATTACGCTTGAATACTCCAGCTGCCTGACACTTTCCCCTGAATTAGGCTTCAGCTTCAGATCACACCTGTACGGCGTATCGATCGCTGGAAGATCCTGATACCCATGACGAGTGATCATTTTCTCAATATAATGAGACTGTGACAGCGGTAGTCTAGTGTCTGTCCGGATGATCTTTATCCCTAAGATCACATCAGCTTCCCCCAAGTCCTTCAAACTGAACTTGCTTGAGATGAATTTCTTTGTCTCCGTGACACAGCTAATATCCGTACCTAGGATAAGCATGTCGTCCACGTACAGACAAACGATCACACCTCTTCCATCAGCGAACTTCGTGTAAACACACTTGTCCGTCTCGCTGACCATGTAGCCATTTGACCTTATAACTTTGTCAAATTTCTCATGCCACATCTTGGGAGCATGTTTAAGACCGTACAAAGATTTCACCAACTTGCAGACTTTGTCTTCAAGACCCCTGATGACAAATCCCTCTGGATGTTGTATATAAATCTCTTCGGTCAGCTCGCCATTTAGGAAAGCCGTTTTCACATCCATCTGATGTATCATCATCTTATATATTGCTGCGAGAGCAATCAACATTCTGATGGTGGTCATCCGGGCTACTGGAACATACGTGTCAAAATAGTCAATCCCCTGCTTTTGAGAAAACCCCTTGGCTACCAATCTAGCCTTGAACTTGTCAATAGTTCTGTCTGCTTTCATCTTCTTCTTGAAGATCCATTTGCATCCGATGAGTTTCGCTCCTTCAGGAAGATCAACCAACACCCAAGTGTTATTTGAGGTGATAGAATCAATTTTATTGTCAATCGCCTCCTTCCAGAAAACCGTGTCTCTTGTCTTCATCGCCTCATCATAGGTAAGCAGATTAGCTTCCACATGATAGGTGACAAAGTCACTTCCGAAATCCTTCGGCCTCCTCATACGCTTAGTTGACGGCTCAGCTTATTCTGGTTCAATCATTGTTTCAACAACAATATCTTCTTGGACCACATCTTCATTGAAGACTCAGTTTCCTGCGCACCCTCATTGTTCTCCGGTACATCCGTAAGAACAATATTCTTGTGCCTTGCAATTTTGTTTTCAAAATATTCTGCGTCGCAAGATTCAATGATATGATTTGACTCAATATCAAGAAATCTTCGAGCATCACTCTTCTCGGCATACCCCAAGAAGATCGTCTTAGTAGTCCTTGTCCCAAGCTTCTGAATCTTCAGATCTGGAAGCTTGACATACGCCAGACACCCCCACACTCGAATGACATTCAAGTTAGGTCTGACCTTGAACCAGAGTTCATGAGGAGTAATGTCTGAAGTTGCATAAGGCACTCTATTTAGAATAAAAGTGGCCGTCAATGCAGCTTCTCCCCAGTAGCACTTAGGAAGGCCAGCAGTCAACAACATTGAGTTAATCATTTCTGTTAACGTTCTGTTCTTCCTCTCTGCTACTCCGTTTGATTGAGGAGAGTACGAAGCCATAGTCTCATTGACAATTCCATGTTCTTTGCAGAACGATGCGAATTCATGAGACCTGTACTCCCCACCTCGATCACTTGTTATCCTTTTGAGTTGTTGTCCAGTCTGCCGCTCAGCTTCGGCTTTGAACTCCTTGGACTTCTCGAATGCTTCGTCTTTAGCCTTCAGCAAGTAGACGAACGCATACTTTGAGAAGTCATCGATGAAGGTTATGAAATACTTCATCCCGACCTTTGTAGAGAATTGTTTGAAATTACAGATATCGGAGTGTACCAACTCCAGAAGATCTGTACTTCGATTAACCCGATGAAAGAGTTTCCTTGTGATCTTTGTGTGAGCCCTTGACCCGAAATCCCTAATTATTTTTTTATTATTAAATATTGATAATCAATGCTTAGATTTATTTTGGTGACTAATGTGTATATTTGTGATAGACATATTAATCAATATAGATAGGTAATATATATATAGATTGCTGTTCAATTATTAAATAGAGAAGCAGCAGGGGGAGGTTTTGCAAATTTCAGTTTAAAGAAGACTGGATAACAATTAATGCAATTTAAGTATTAACTTGAAATCCTGGTAAAACCGAACCAGTGCAAGCCCCAAACCACCAGGGGCCTCAATGCAAAATGTGTTAATTCAAATCCTATTGGTATACACAGAAATTTAAAACCCTGCGTTCAAATTTCCCCAACTGCCAAACACAGAGCACTTGTAGATAGGATCAAATCCTCCTCCCCTCTATCTCGACAAGATTTAATTGTCCTATGTATATATATGTGGGTTAAGCATAGCCTCTCCTCTAAAACCCTAAAACCCCTGGCCGAGCCTTTCCAGCCTTTCCTTTCGAAGTCGAAGCAACCTCCTGCAAGATCGAAGCTATCGGCAGGTAATCCTCTTTCCTATATGCAATCATGTCTTTGCTTCCCTCAATTAATTGGTTGTGTCATGCGTACAATAGAGGTATTGGTGTTTGAGAATATGCCTAAGAGAACCTAGGCAGGAAGAATGCATTTTTGCATTGTCTCGAGTACAAGGTTACCAACCTGTAACAAGAATGATGAACCAAGGAGGAGAAGTACCCATAACAAGAATGTGTCATGCCCAATGAGTAGGTGTGCGTATAGTTTAGGGTGTTCAGGTAACAGGTGTCAAGTATAAAGTCTACCATATAGGTTGTATAAATCGTGAGCCTTACTGTGGCTTTGCTTTGCAAGCCCCAACAGCAGCAGTTGCATTACTGTATTGCAATTGCATTTGCAGTAGCCATTAGCAGCAACAGGCAAGGCAATGGTAGCAGAGGAAGCCTTAGGAACAGGAATTTAGGCCCAGTTTGGGCATGAGCCAGGCTTTGGTTACCCTGTGTACAACAGAGCATGTTAGTATCACAACTTGGGTCCAGTTTAACCAAGACAGCACCCATGTGCAACTTGGTCCCTTTTGTTCTTCGGTCGATTAAGCTGTGGCATAAAATATATCACTATTTGTGCAGCCTTTGGACTCATTTGAGTGTTTATTGGTTCTGATACAGAGTGACTAATTGAACCAACTGAACTCTAAATGTATTGGCATGAAGGTTGTGGCTAGGCAAATGGGATTGGTGTCCATAATTTGCTCCAATGGCAACGGCTACCTGAACTCCCCTAAAATACAACACCAATACTAACTTTGTGTCGACCATTATGTGGTAGAGTAACCAGTAACATTTGAGTTCCTAACAATATCATGCCGAAGGGAAGGGTTGTCCAGTTGCGTGAACTAATTGAAGCAGTAGAGGGTATCCAAGGGAGTACACTTGGCAGCTTTTGTTAGCTAAGTTCCTCATATTATTTAGACCTTCCATATTCTAGCCTTATGCATTTATAGGTCACCTCATTGTCGTAGGTAAATCTCTGAGAATGTCTAATATCTAGGACTTAAGCATATCAGGAAACTTATGTTGTTTTGTCAGAATTGGATGTGATTGTAAACCTTCATACTGCTGTTAGCTTCTGAATATCATGCTGGGATAGAAAATTATTTTATATGCCAGTATTATCCCCTTTGTATTGAACCTGTTGAGTGTCCTGCATTATAGGTTTAGTCCCTCATTGTGTTTGAAACCTTCCATTTCATTATCTGAGATGTTCAGCCCTGGAGTTCACAGTAAGGTGAGGGTTGGACAGGGTATCTGTAGTGTTGTAGTGATGGCTGAAATTACCAATATGCAGCAATAGCTGCTATATAAGAAAGTGGTTTACCTATAGGGGAACAGGGCATAGAGGAAAAATCTATAGGATACAGTTATGTGTCTTGACAAGGAGTCAGGTTTGAGATTCTAAGGCAATAGAGTTACCTACCACATGTTCTAGGAAGTAATTAAAAGTAGTCATATGCATCAATATCAATCTGATGGAAGTGGGGATTTCATCTGTTAACTGGTCATGGGAGAGATGAACGTGAAAGAACATGTCAGTAGGATACATACCTGCGTATGCATAGAAGAATACATAGTAGCAGGTTGTGTGTAATAGAGGCAAGGTTGCACCAGTATATCAAACAGGTTATTGCATATGATGCATCCTGTATCCGTAGGAAGGGTTAGATGTGTGTTGATAAGGATACCAATAGTAATTATAGGTGTATATGTACGTGCGAGATATGTTCCAAGAGCAAGTTGGGAGAAATTGTAGCAGGATGCCATTTCTAATTGGGACATCAGTCTAAGATTGTAGGTTGTAAAGGCCTACTCTGAATTGTGGTTTACCTTATTGTACAGCTCGCATGTTCTCTAAAAATCGTTGATTCTGATTTGTGAAACTCTGAACAGTAATAGGTAATGTTCTTCTTGTGTGTCTGTTGAACATATCGTGGTATTCTTGGAGCTCGCAGTGAGTGTGTCCTGTGGCCACGAATTGGCCTGTGTCTTGACATACGTAAAATGCTACCTCTGTGACTTGATTAAGAAAGAGATACCCTAAATAAGTTCAGATTTAATATTCACTCACAGTGCTTCTTTGAGGTTAAGCAAGTTCGTATGTCATGGTTCTAACTAAATTTTCATCACATCTTTTGGTCCCGGTCGTGGTAACAAGTTGTAAGTGTGGGTAGGTGCAGAGACTTACTTAACACATGTACAATATCATGAAGGCCACGAAGTGGCTTCAGCTTTGCTAGTTGCACTATAATTTACACCCCCAGGTTTGGTTATATTTGTTTTATGCAATCCTAAACCTGTGAGCTTTTGTGAGTTAGCAGTTAGAAGCAATGGCTCACCCACATCTAAGGTTGAAAAATAGAAGAAAGAGGTTCAGTAAGAAGGGGTTTCCCTATACCTCTGGGAAGCACAGGAACATGCAGCGTCTACATGAGCAATGCAATGAACTCAAGTGTAGCTTATCTAGGTGTGCCTTAGATAGAGGTATGGATGTGTATACTGTATCAGAACAGCAAGTATAGGGTATCAAACCTGGAAGGAGTAAGGGCATTGACTAGGCATTTCAATGCACCTATCAGTTAAACACTTGGATATATATTGGCAAGGCAGATAGCAAGAGTGATCTAGTTTCAGTCAATGTATGAGGGAGTGTAATAGAACTTGTAGGGCTGAATGTAGGGAATTGTGTGATATGGGCATAGACATAGGTAGAACAACCTTGTATTTGTGTATGATAAATAATAGCAGCTATAAAGTGGGTATGCATGTGCATTTGAGGGTGAAGGGTCCCTGCCCAGAGGGTGCAGTGAGTGTAGGTAGTAGGGGTTAGCAGGAATAAGAGGCAGGGCATTTGGTTCCTGTCAGCATTAGGAAAGGACCCAGCCTTGAAGAGAAACTAAACCAAATAGAATAGGATTAAACCTAGAAACCTAATTAGATAAAGTTTATTTGTACTCTCAAACTGTATCTTGATTCTATTAATTCATAAAACAGGTTATTGGGCCTTGACTCAGCATTTTGACCCGTGCCAGCAGCTTAGGACCAAAGGCAAGTATACCTTGCCTTTCATTACAGCTTTATTTACATGCTTCTCTGTTTTCATTATTCAGTTGACCGCTGACATGTGCTTTACCATTGCTCACAGTTAGCCTTGTAGCTTTATTGGACCTGCTTATCACTTGTACTGGTTTGAGTTGTATCGTAGGATGATCACGTTATAGATTGAACTGCTATTTTTCTTATTTTGTTGTTTCCAACCTGCGAGTCCATACACGGGGCAAGGGTTGTCCTTTGCACCTGCGAGTCCACATACGGGGTGAGGGTGACTTGTCTCGAAACTAACCTGCGAGTCCACAATCGGGGCGAGGGTTGGTATTGCCTTGATTTTCTCGTTTACTTGTTTCAGCAGTTCATTTATACGTAGCTGTTCCTACATTCGTGTCTCGCGCTTGTTTAGTTTTTTCTGCTTATATCTTGGATCTCTTTCATGCATGTTAAACTGTTAGAAAGGCTTGTATATTATGTATCTTGCTAGTCCTCTGAGGACCTGAAGTCAGGTTTAGCCGAGTATTGAGCCAGGTGCACACGAGCAGGATTGAGCCAGCATTGGACCAGTACCACTGCAGACGAGGGTACTTTGATGATTAGCAGTTTTGACTCGATTATTTCCATTTCCATGTATTCTTTTATTCCGTCTACTGGTAGTGGATTTGTGTCCACCGGACGTGACTTGGATTCATGATGAGCTGGATACTCTATTTTTATATTATCATACATTATTCAGTTTTATTGTGTTAGTAGATTATTTCATATCTTGTGGATGAGATCTAGATTGTCTTTGTGACTTGTTTATGTACTAGACAGCGTTCTACCGCCGACGCTGCGGCGTAGGCTGGACTGGGACACGTCTCGTATACGAAAAGCGGGTGCGGGTCGTGATACTTTGTTTGAGCACAAACTTCATATTTCTCTACCTTACCCCCACACTTGGAGATAAGTTCTAGACTAGACATTCTGTTTATTCGTTTACAATGAACATGTCCTAGCCTATTATGCCACAACTCAAGAGTATAAGCAGAAGGAGTGATTTCATTAATCACATTAATTAGATTGGACTGATTTATATGCTGAATTTTGAACATTCCTTCGGTATAAAAAGCTTTTCCGAAATATGTTCCCTTGATAGACATCACCATCTGGCCAGCATTGATGTCCATCCTGAGGCCTGCGTTGCAGAGTAGGCCTCCTGAGATCAGGTTCTTGGCGATAGCAGGTACATGCTTCACGCCTTGAAGCGTCATAGACTTCCCCGAAGTCAGCTTCAACACCACCGTCCCGATCCCGAGCACTTCAGCTTGTGCCTGGTTCGCCATCATAACCACTTCAGAAGTAGGTGTGTAGGTGGTGAACCACTCCTTACTGGAGCAGACATGGCAGGAGGCTCCAGTGTCTACCCACCAGTCAGAGTCAGTCCTTACCGCATCAACCTGCGCAATCATAGCAACAACGTCAGTGATCATAGATACCTTACTAGGCTCTTCTTGCTCTGATTGCTTGGTCTTTGCTTTGCATTTATTCTTGAAGTGGCCCTTCTTGCCACACTTGAAATAAGGTATCTGAGACTTTGCCTTCTTTCGCTTGAAGGAAGTCCCCTTTACGTTCAGATTGTTAGGGTCCTTCTTCTTGCTGTGGGAACCCGCCTGCTTTTCCCTTGGTTTCTTGGTATGAACCAGATTGGTGTTAGCCAATTGCTTGGACAGTGCGTCCACCTTCAGTTGAGCCCGCATCTGGTCCTCAACATAGATTTCCTGTAAGAGATCTTCAAGGCTGATCTCTAGCTTCTTCCTATGCATGTTTGCATAGAACTTACTCCAACCAGCGGGGAGCTTTGAGACAATCCCTCCAACAACAAACTTGTCAGGGAGGGGCATCGTCTCGTCTTCCAACTTCTGTCGCAGCTTCAAAAATTCTTTTACCTGCGGCAACATGGACTTCTCGTCCTCAAAGAGCCATTTGTGATATTTTTCAACCACAAATATCTTGCTCCTGTTTTTGTCTTCTTACAGTTTCTCCAGAGACTCCCATATGTCTCTAGCAATTGTCTTCTTACTGTAGGATTCTGCTAGGGAATCCTCCATAGCATTCAGGATAAGCAGCCTGCAAATGCTATTTTCTCTTCTCCACTTGGCCTAAAGTTTAGTAGCCGCAGCGATTGCAGCAGCAGACCCAGTATTTGGAACAGTAGGTTCCTCTTCAAGAAGCACGTGATCAACGTATCTTAGTTGAAGAGTGAGATAAACCTTTCTCTTCCAGACTTGATAATGCTCTCCATCAAATTTTTCTAACTTACAAAAGTCAGTATTGAGGAGTGAAGCATTAAAGTTTTCCATCGTAGCAATAAAGCTTTGAGATTGTTAGTGCCGGGGCACAATTTTTCGATGGAAAACTGAGAAAATAAAACAATTGTAAAAACAATGTTCCAAATCAACACTTCAAGGAAGGTGATTCTGAATTACGAGAATCTAAAAAGATTTCGTAATCAACAGCAATCGATCGTAATACTTCTAAAAAGAAGATACAATCAGAATTACTGGCAGCAACGAAGAAGGTGACTAGCAAAAAATGGAAGAACTCCTGCTGGGGTGAATAATCACCGTTGCTCAAAGCTTTATTCGCCCTACACGAACAGCTTCCAGGAACCAGCAAGTTCGTCGAAGAACTTGGAACACTCCTGCTCTTCTGACTCCTCGGATGGACACGAACTCCCGTGCAAAAGCAACGCTGGTGCGGCGCCTTTCCTCTCTCTCGAAGGCTGCTGGAATTCGCAAGCAAATTCTGAACAGAACTGCGTTAAAGAACACTTCTGAATTCTCTGTTTACTTGTGCTAAAAAACACTTCATAAACTTTCTGTGGTGGCTTCTCTTTCTATTCTATAATTAGCCTTGAGGGAGAGGGGATGCCTTATATAGGCCCTGCAGCAACTGTTCGGTTGCCACAAAGTTAGGGACGTGGTAAAAACCACCCCGAACATGTAGCAACCGCCCAGAACATGCATACGCACGTTCTGCTGCAAGTTGCGCCAACTGTGCGCACCCTGCGCTCCTTGCACTCTGCGCACTGAGCCATTTGCGCCAACCTGCGCCACTGCGCGCACTGCGCAACCTGCGCCTCCTTGCGCCACTCGCACAACGTGCGCCACGTGCGCAACTTGTGCAACGTAGGCAACATGCGCAACCGGCGCAACCGGTGCACCCGGC
Organism: Iris pallida; assembly: GCA_029216955.1. Taxonomy (NCBI): domain Eukaryota; kingdom Viridiplantae; phylum Streptophyta; class Magnoliopsida; order Asparagales; family Iridaceae; genus Iris; species Iris pallida. The sequence goes on along the minus strand of JANAVB010011199.1, from coordinate 22,042,511 downwards.
GCAACCTGTGCGCAACCTGGCGCGCAACCTGGCGCGCAAACTGTGGCGCGCAACGTGGCAGCGCAAGTGGCTTGCGCAACGAGCACAACTAAAGCGCACTATGCGCCTAGCGATGATGCTGACGTGCTAAGTGCGCCAACAAAACGCCACATTACGACTCATGAGCCCATGAGCCCGAGTCCGAGTCCGAGTCGCTAAGCCCCTACGGGGCTTAGCTCCCATGGAAATAAATTTTCCAAGAGCAAAAAGCATGAATGCTTTCAATTGTTGATTTAGCATTTTTCCCTTTAGAAAAATAACCCCACATGGCACACCCATGTGCACCTCCACACCACATGTGCATCTCTAAACTAGCAAAGCTAATATATAGAGATACAACTCCTTTGGTCTAGCCGATGTGGGACTAAAATTCTCTTTGAAAAAGACCAAACTCAAACAATCGAGTCTCCTAATAAGTAAATAATCTTAATAAATAACTAATTAAATCATTTATAGGGGTCAAGTTACAACTTTAACTGATTTTCCTAGTAGGGACGCCGCTGTGGCCAGGCCTTCCCTAGCATGGCTAATACATAGTCAAAGCATACGACTACACTATCCGTGCCACAAGTCCTAGTCATCTTGCACTTCCAAATTTAACCATGACTAAGGCCATCTATATTAATAAATATTTAATTAAAAATATTTATAAAATTTAAGTCAAATAAATTTTAAAAAAAAATTAATTTTAAAAATTTAGGCGTATTACACATTGACCGTCGAAAATTTCCTTCTCTTAATGTTTTTGGGGTTTAAGCAGGTTTTAGTGGGTTTTAAGTGAATTGAAACGTGAAGTCAGTTATTACAGCCTTAATATGGACATTTGGTTTCTTTGATTATAATTTTGACAAAATACTTTTTCTTCATGCAATTTTCTTGTAACTCTATTTATGTGTGTGAACGTGCATTCTGAATATTTAATACAGGGAACACAACTGTAATATTTAATACAAATAAAAGGGTATGCAGTCCTTCTTGAAAGGAAGAGTTTGTCCAGAGTCAGTTTTGAGCGACTGTGACCCTTGTTAGCAATTCAACAAACGAAAAAAATTCGGGACGACAAAAATACAAATATAAATCGACGCAATGCAAGTTAAATACGTTAAAAAAATCGGTCAAATATTCGTCAAATAAAAATATTGAGGTTAGAAACTTCGTATGCTTACATGTTATCAAATTTGGTTAATTAAATAAGTTTCTACTACGTTTTTTTGTACGTTAAAAATGTTATATGTTTAAAATTTACTTAGTAATTTGAATCTTACAAAAGTAGAAAAATATCATAATACTTAGAAAATTCACGTACAATATGAATTTTATTCGGGTGATTGCTAACAAGTTTGTGACCAGCATTCCTCTCCAATCAAACCCGTCGCCAGCTGCCTGTCACCGACCTGATCTTTCAGAACACAACAACCAGCAAAGCAGCAACAGTGCTCGTTGTTGCAGCAGGAGAATGAAAGGAAGAAAAAGAGAACCCCGCGCGGGCCCAACCCCCCATGTGCTCCTCCCCGCTGTCGCCACCCTCCCTCCCTCCCTCAATCATTAGTTCTCTCCCTTCTTCCTTCCAAACCCTTTCCAAACCCTTCCTCCTCCGCTCCGCTCCGCAACACAAATGACCACCCCCGACACCACCAACGCCTTCGTCGCAACCACCAATGGGACCGCCGCGGTGAAGAAGCCTCCGTCGAAGGACCGGCACAGCAAGGTCGACGGGCGGGGCAGGAGGATCCGCATGCCCATCATCTGCGCCGCGCGCGTCTTCCAGCTCACCCGCGAGCTCGGCCACAAGTCCGACGGCCAGACCATCGAGTGGCTCCTCCGCCAAGCCGAGCCGTCCATCATCGCCGCCACCGGCACCGGGACCACCCCGGCTTCCTTCTCCTCCACCTCCGTCTCCCGTTTCTCCTCCACCTCCACTTCCTCCTTCCTCCTCGGCAAGCGCCTCCGCCCCGAGGACGACGACAACGATGACAATCACAAACACTCCTCGTCCTCGATGCCGGCTCTGGCCATCGCGCCGCCGGAGGCGCATATGGGTGCCTTCTGGGCCCTGCCGGCTCGGCCGGACTTCGGACAGTTCTGGAGCTTCCCGCCTCCGCCTGAGTTCATGCTGCAGCCGCCGAATGCGGCGGCGGCGACGAGGTTCGCCGGGGAGGCTTCTGCCGCCAGGGTCGGGAACTACCTCCCCATCACCCAGGGGCACCTCAATCTCCTGGCCTCCCTCTCCGGCTCTGTGCCGAGGGAGGAGGATGACGGGCGCTAGGGCTTCTGAAGGATTAGGAATTAGGGTTTTGTGCTGCTGCTGCTGCAGAGAGTACAGCTGCGGAGAAAGGTACTGTTAGTTGGCATGTAAGTTTCAGCATCTCCTTTTAAGTTGTTATTGTTATTGTTATTATTATTATTATTGAAAAGTAGTTATCATTTTTTAACTTTAGGCATTTGTGGATTGTTCTTGACGTGTGGCAGACTGGCAATGTGAGAGAAAAAATTTGATTAAAAAAATGTGAAGCATGTGGCTCTTGATGTTGAAGTAACTTCACCCTCTTCGCGTGCGTGCGTGTGAGCCATGCGTGTGTGTTTGTGAGCCATATAATCTAAATTGTACATATTGGAGTTTATATATTTTGTCGGCTTGGTTTTCTTTTAACCTTCAAGAAGCAAGAATTATGTGGATATAAATTTATATTTTTTTGTTATCATTCACTTCTCTAGTTGTTTGCAATAGAATAATAGATGAGCAAATTTGTGAAAAGCTAGTGGCACCAAATTGTATCAGCTAGTTTAGACATGCGTGATGCATGTTACATGTGTAACGTAGATTGACAAATATCCTTTAGTAAGGAGCGTTGGAGGTGGCACCAATCAAAAATAAGATGCGAAAAATTTATCCAAGTGATTTTGACATAGTTTGAAAATGTGTAACGTAGACCAATAAATGTACTAGTAAGCAGCGATAAAATGTTAGTTAAAAGAGCTGTAGAACAAAGAGTAGGTCTAAGATGTCGGAAATAAAGGATATGGGGTTTGCTAATTTTATAACTCTTTGGGATAATGGGTTTGTTGTCGTGCATACCTTCTCTTGTTGTTCTTAAGAGTAGTAAATTCCATATCGACCATGTATCAAGGAATTTTGCCAGAGAACCCCAACGGGGTTCTAAAGACATTCTAACCAGATAGTATACAGAAAAAACTTCATAGCAATTGTAATGATGAAGAATAAAATTTTAAGTTAATATAATGCTAGACAAAAATAGACACCTAGATGGGATAGGTTGGTCAGGATTAGCAGGCAATCCTTGGCATGAATGGGTGTCTACATGGATCTATGGATTCAATACAGGAAGGGAAGACACATGTTTGTTTGTAATGTAGAACTTCAAGCAGCAGAAGTAACCAAATTATTTCACTTTCTATTTAATGGAAACATTTCTATTTAAGTGTCAATTCTACATTTAGTAGGACCACTATTTGGTTATTTATTTTTAGTAGGACTCTTATTTAGTTATTCTATTAGTAAAACTCTTATTTTTGTGGTATCTCCTTTAATTAAAAACTTCATTTTTTAGATTTGTTCAACTATATAAATAAGAGGTCGATCCTTTTGTAAGACAATCATTTAATTATTATTCATAATATAATTTATCTTAGAACTCTTAAAACCCTCTTTTCCTTTCTCTGAATTAATTCTTATTATTCTTATCCGATTTCTTGTTCTCATCACGGATCTTCGCATCCTTTTCGTTCTATTTCAATTTAGAATTCATCAAATGGTATACTATCAAACGATCTTAATTCATGGCGCCTATTGATCATTCAATGAACTAGAGAGAAAATTTTCTTTGAAGATTAAAGGAAATTTTGCAAAGCATGATAAGCTCAACGCAAGTATGGAAGAAGAAAAGAACATGCGAACGTTCAAGATATGAATCTTTAACAACAATCCATCGAAGCTTCTTATAGCAAGATTATTGATGATCATAACAAAAACATCGGCCCTTCCAAACTTATTGATCTGACCAATCTAAACATCACCTATGCTTCTGCCGCAAAAACTATTGATTCCCGAGTTAATAATGAACTAAAGCATCAAACCAAGTTCACTATCTTAATCTATCCCATCAAGTAGGTTTTGCTACAAAATCTACCACTCTCAAAGAAACTGTTGAATATTTGAGTGATTCTTCTTATTATTGATAATCTCTTGACTATATATATAGCCTTATAACCCTCTATCTTACATAAAACTCCATAATACATTCTAATATACCAACACTCGTACTCAAGATGGGCGAAAGATATTCACTAAGCCCATCTTATCACATCCTCTAGTTATATTTATAGAGCTAAGTTCCTTTGTCAGACTGTCTGCTACCTGATCCTTGATACAGTAATACTATCCAAAGACGCAATGAATGCTCCATGAGAAGACATGTTATCTGTAGGAACCCTAGGGGGGGGGTGAATAGGGTCAAGCTAACTAATCAAGCACTTAGCACAAGCTAATAGGCAATTTTAAAATATAAGTGCAAGAGAAGAAGCAAACACAATACCGACACCCGATATATCCTGGTATCCTCCTAAGAGGCAGTCCAGTCCCGGAACTCTCTCCGGCTTTAATCCACTATTTGAGCAAATAGTTACACACGAGTTTGGATCCGAAGAACTCGCCAACTTCTTACACAAGAGCTTTAATCCGAAGGGCTCTCCGACTTCAACCGAGAGTTTGGATACGAAGACTCCCCAACTTCAACCGAGAGTTTGGATACGAAGACTCTCCAACTTCAACCTTTCACAATAGGTTTTGATCTCCTTATACAATAGGATGAAGATCTCACTTTTCAACTCAATAACTCTAACACAATTTGTGAATGGCAAATGAAAGCTTTGTAGAGTTGTTTGTGGATAGGCTTTGGTGGTTTAGAAATTTTTAGGCTCAAAGCATCATCCTTGAATGAAGGGGTTCAAGGCTATTTATAACCAAAGCTTGAAAAGAAGCCAAAGGCAACTTTTTAGTCACGAACCGGCATACCGTCGGTATGATCCGGCATACCGGCGGTATACCGGTCTGGGATTGCAACGGCTAGAAATATAGTCGTTAGGATCATTAATTGCTGGAAATCCGACCGTTGGAATTTCAACGATTCGGAAGCGGTATACCGTCGGTATGGACCGGTATGCCGTCGGTATGCCAGTTTTGTAAACAGAAACTTTCTGTGAACAAAAACCGGTATACCGTCGGTATACACCGGTATACCGTCGGTATACACCGGTATACCGTCGGTATGCCGTTTTTCTACCAAAAATGATCCTGGGCTTATTTCTGCCCTAGCTTTCGATTTTGCCATCCATTTCTTGTGTTTACAATAATTCCTAAGACTCATTACAGACTCCAGATAAACTTAGGCAGGTGCAGGCTTCTTCAGAGTCTTGAAATGATGATGGCATGGCTTAGCTTCTTCCTTCGATAGGTGCTGGCTTTTTCTCTTGGCGGCAGCTGTCCAAAGATATCCAGTTTGTGAAAACTGAATACCTTTCGGGGGCTTCGCCCCCGAACCTCCGACGAGGGGCGCTGCCCCCTCGACCCCCGTCCGCTGACCGGGCAGCGGAACCCCCGAGTGCGTGGCTCCAGAGATGTCGTCGGGTGGTTCAGAGAAATCTTGTGGGATCCGTCGTCTTTGGCCCACCATGATTTCTTCATTGCATATGTCCACATTGATCTTGCTTATTGCTTTTCTGCATGTACATGTTAGACGAACAAAGCAATATACATAGTAGCAAGTATGATAAGTTTAATGCACATAAGGACAATGCTGAGTTTAAGTATAAGTGCTAAGGTGATAGCATAAATGTTAGTGATATCATAATGATTAAACTTAATTGAATGACCACAATCAAAAACATAGTTTTGATTTTGCCAACCCGATTAAATTTAAGATAGATAAGCTCATATCACTAAAATGTAAACCAATAGGCATATATCACCAAAGGTATAAGTATAAGTAGAAATGCTATATCGATAGTATAAAGATTAGTGATAATGAAATGCTAAACTTAACATATTAACCATATTCAAAAATATGATACAATCATTGGGCCAACATTATCATGTGAAACAAACTGAGCAAGGTCCCAACCATATCTATTAGAAGAATTTTTTGTATTGCTGCGAGTGGTCCGCCGTACTGATAGTGGTGTGGGAGGAGTAGGAAGAATGATATTACCTGAAGAAGAATCTGATGGTGGTGGTGTAGGTGTCTCAGGAGTCGAGACGGACGCAGGCAAGGGACTTGACATTGGCACTATAGGTACTAGTCCTGCAGTTTACTTCATTTTTCTGCTGTAGGTAAGTAACTCCCTCTGAGCCGTGGGCCTAACACCTCTCATTTCCTTCCCCATGTTCCTCTTCACTTTCCTGCTCCTTCTCAACCGTTCCTCCATGCCATACTCCTAAATCGGTCACCAAACTCTCACCAATCTCCCTCTCTCGCCTCATACTCTCAGTATCAGGTGAGTTGTCCATGGATGAGGTTCCCTCCTGATGGTAGTATAGCTCAAACTCTCTGAAGTGAACATCCATGCTCACAAACCTCTTCTTTTCTACTGGGCTCCAGCACACGTACCCCTTCTGAGTCGCCGAATAGCCTACGAAGACACACTTGACTGTTCTAGGATCATATTTTCCAACAGACGGTCTGTTGTCCTTCATAAAACATACACAACCAAACACATTCAGCGGGAGTATCCTACTATTATTTTTTTGTAATATCTCACATGGGGACTTCCATCCCAGTACCTTCGAGAGCATCCTGTTGATCAGTTGAGCTGTTGTCAACACTGCATGTCCCCACAAACTCTGTGGGATATTCATGGCGATCATCATGCTCCTTGCCACCTCCAAAATGTGTCTGTTTTTCCTTTCTGTCACTCTATTCTGTGCTGATGTGTATGCACATGTGGTCTGATGCAGTATCCCTTGGACTGATATGTGTTCCTCAAGTGCTTTGTTGGTATACTCTGTCTCATTGTCAGACCTCAATACCTTCACCACTGCTCTGTACTGAGTTTGGACATATTTATAAAAGTCCCAGAAATAGGTAAAGTCATCACTCTTATTCTTCATCAAATACAGCCAGGTGACACGAGAGGAACAATCAATAAAAGAAACGAAATACTTGTAACCATTCATAGTGGTTGGGGCGCACGACCCACAAATATCAGAATATATAATATCAAAAACAGCAGAGCTCTTATGGCCCGCACTAACATATGAGCTCCTAGTAAGTTTGTCTAAATATGCATAACATACTAGTTTTTCTTATTTGCTTTCTCATAAATAGATGGATACAACCTACTCAAAATACCAAAAAAGGAGTGTCCCAACCGCCTGTGGTGGAGTATCAATGTATCCTCGGCACTCATCTTCGGTCTTCCTATTCCTGCGCACCCTCTCTACCACAGACACCAATGCCGAATCCAGTCCTTACCGATCCAGGTACTACAGTCCATCATGCCAAGTGTCAGTCCCAAGTCTTCGTCCTGTCTCCTTCTCCTGGAAGATCACCTTAAGAATATCAAAATAGACAATACATTTTAGTTGGAGGATTATAGAACTAATGGACAAAAGACTGACTGAAAAAGAAGGAGCAGGCAAAACATTGGATAATTTTACTAAACCTGTACAATCGACAGTACCTTTACCGACCACTGGCTGGAAAGTACCATCAGCTGTTTGAATGCTATCCGTCGATGCTAGGTGAGTGTAGGAAGAGAACTTACTAGCATTCCCTGTCACGTGTCGAGACACACCCGAATCAACAATTCGGTCCGACGATCTAAAGCAAGACATAGATGCAAGGGCGAGTGAGTCGTCAGTACCTTCTGATGGATGGGCATACATGGCACCATTGTCTCTGGCAAAGAATGAGGTGGACGCCTTTTCGGTCCCACTCCTGTCTCTATCGCTTGACGCTCTCTGCTTCCTCTGAGTACCCTCAACATGTCCAACAGTGCCTGATCCTCCTTAATATAGGCACCATCAGCTCCCTCCTTGCCTTCTGCTACCAGCAGGTTCGTCCGATAACCTCCTTGACCACCCCGTCGACTCCCACGACCACGGCTACGTCCTCCAAATTGTCCACGTTCACTACCTGAATCTCCCTCCTTGGGTGGTTTAGTGCAAGCATACCTCAAATGGCTCACCTCCCCACAGTTGTAGCACTGTCGGGACTCTCACTTAGGTCATGTGCTGCCTGAATTGACAACCGCCAGTGCTGACTTCACTTTAGGAGGACTACACGTTTCTGCCTGTAGCTTGATGCGAGTCTTCTCCTGGATCATGGCCGAGATAGCCTCCTCAAGTGTAGGGATCTTCGGTTGGGCTAGAAGTAGTGTCGTCCTCTGAGCAAACACTGCGGCCAGCCCCTTAAGAAACTTCATCGTACTCTCCTGTAGACATACCTGTCTCTCCTTACACTTCGGGTCCTCATAGCTCATTCGATCTGAGGAGTGATTGTAATCCAACCATAGACGCTTCAACTCCGTAGCATACTCCTGCACCGTCTTCTCCCCCTGTACGGTGTCGTCGATCTTTTTCTTGATCTGGAAAACCCTCAATTTAATTTCCACACCATGTAGGTCCTTCTCATTTTCTCCAACACGTCCTTCACCATCTCAAGGCCATCCATTGTGACGACGATTGACTGGACTAAAGAATTGAGGAGCCAAATGTATACCACCATATGAGTGGACTTCCACTCGTCGCGTCCTGTCGAGCCCGCATCCAGTTTTGTCTTCTCTCATGACAAGAAACCCTCCAGGTTCTTCCCTGCGAGGGTTCTCCTCACCCGTCATGACCAACTCAGGTAGGTAGCGGTCCATCAAGCTTCAGATCGATGGAGGGAAGGTCCAACTTCGTCGGTGTTCGTGTCGCGCTCTCACCAGCCGACACTTTCATCAGCTTCATTAACGTTGCGACCTTCGCAGAGTCCAACTTCTTGATGATCTCCTCCATCGATCCTCCTCTTCTTCGATCACCTCACACCCGTCCCACGATTCACGTTCGTCCTCTCCTAGATCCGATCATGTCTCTCCTCCATCGGATTTAGGCCTTCGATGTCAACGTCCGGAACGATCAACAAGAGACGCAGGGAACCACGACAGAAGGCTCCTGTGGGCTCCGCGGGAGTCGCGGCTTCGCGGTGGTGGTAGCGACGTTGGCGGTGGTGGCGAGCGAGCAGCGCGAATGCGGCGGCGGCAGCGGTGGCGGCGGCTAGGGTTTGGGAGTGGCGGCGATGGCTAGGATTTGGGCTCTGGGCTCTGATATCATGTTGAATATTTAGGAGTGATTCTTCTTATTATTAATAATCTCTTAGCTATATATATAGCCTTACAACCCTCCATCTTACATAAAACCTCCTAATATATTCTAATATACCAACAGAAACTATTTTGGGGGATGATGATCTTGAAGAGGCTATTTTAAAGAGTTTTGAAGACAATAAGAACGTGCAACGAAGCTCGTTAGAAATTCATTATAGTTAAATTCCAAAATACAAGATAAAAACGGATCTTCCTATGTTCTCAGGTGGTATTGACCCTCACAATCACTTGAAGATGGACTTTATGGAAACTCAGACGATACATGATTATTTACTAGTAAAGCTGCTAAATTGGCTGTAGGAACAACGATGCACATTGATTTTGTAATACCAGGTAAAGGAAGTTTGTCTATAGGATTTGATTTGTACATGGAAAAACAATAAATTTGTAATGGATTATGGTTTTTATATGGTCATAATAAAATGGGATGAACCACTTTCAAGGGAGATCGAGATCGTGGTTAAAAAGAATGGGATCAACTCTCTTAAATTCTTCATGGTATACAGAGGATCATTAATGATCAATAATGACCTCTTGTGGGAAGGTTTTGAAAAGTGCAAGTCACTTGGTACATTGGCTATGATTAATGCAGAAAATGGTGATGACATTGCTAAAGGACAAGAAATATGATAGACCTTGGGATTACTAGTCCAGAGGGCAATGCACTCTCTAGGCCTCCAGTGTTGGAAGGAAGAAGGTCCATGGACAATAATCGATCGAACGTAGAGAACAACTTGGTTTAGTAGGCTTGTCACCATCTTAGAGATAGACCATGTTTCTACCAGCTCAGGCCCTCATCTATAAGGTAACTTCTCGATCAAAGGTGCCTAGAAGGCCACCCGACTGGCACACCACTACATCAGCCGGGATCCCAAGGCCAAACCTCTCCTCAGTGAAGTGGTCGAAGCCCTCAAGCCACCGATCAACCTCAAATATAAAGCCGATGCAGATAGACATCGAAGATTAAAGACATTTGCTTGAAGAGACATTGCGATGATATTCTTACGAAAGAAAAATTTTCAACTGGCACATACAATAAAACCAAGAGGAAGAAGTATGGACCTTTCAAGGTGTTGCACAAAATAAGTGACAATGTCAATGTAATCAATCTTTTCGACATTTTTTACATCTCCAAAACCTTCAATGTTCAAGATATCTTCCATTCTATGGTGATGACAATTCAGCTCTTCCTAGTTCTAACACGAGGTCGTGTTCTTTTTTCAAAGAAGTGAAGACTGATATAGGATATCAAGAAGGCGAAGTAATTAAATTACTCCAGTTCATATTTAATGGGAATTTTCCTATTTAAGTTGCAATTCTATATTTAGAAGGACTCATATTTGGTTATTCTATTTTTAGTAGGACTTTTATTTAGTGATTCTATTTTTAGTAATACTCATATTTCTATGGTAACTCCTCTAATTAGAAACTATCTTATTTTAGATTTGTCCACCTCTATAAATAAGAGGTCGACCCTTTTGTGAGACAATCATCAAATTATTAATTTTCAATATAATTTATTTTAGAGCTCTTAAAATCTTGTTTCCCCTTCTTTGAAGTAATTCTTCTTATTCTTACCCAAATTTTTTTTTCTTTTCTTGTTCTCATCAAGGATCTCCACATCCTTTTCGTTCTACTTTAATTTAGAACTCATCAGTTTGGAATCAACAAAACAAAGAGTCATATATCTATTTTTGTTGGCTGTAGTAGTAAATAAAGAAGAAGAGGGAAGATGAGTATTGGAATTTTGGTGTTTAACAAAACTAGTTAGTGTAGAAGAAGAACAACTATCTAGGAATGGGCAATTATACCACAAAATCATATTTAATTTTCTTAGCTTTTCAATAACAAAACCTTCTGCCTACATTCTTTATATAGGCACCACAAATCTTGGCCATTAATAATGAAATCCTAATCCTAACAAGTAACTCGAATCAAGTCAGACTAAACCAATAAACTACTAAGGAGGAGTAATAATATATTACAGTTTTGTTAAAGGCACCGTCCAGGCGCCCAAAATACGAGAGGCGATGTTTCACCGCCTAATTCAAAGGCCAACAACGTGTCTTCTTTGGACGACGCCTAGGTGAGAAGGGCGTCAAAGAAAATATTAGGTGCATGGGTAATTAGGCGAACTTAGGCGCACGTCTAGATGTGGTATGTGTTTTATGCAACTGTTTTGGCCTTTGTTTGGATTATTTTTATAAGTTTTATGGCTTTTTTGGTTTTATCAGTTTTTAAGTTGCATGATTAAGTTTTAAAGGTCTGAATAATATTTTTTTTAAGTTTTATTATTACACGTTATTAACTAAATAGACATAAACAAAAAAAGAAAAGGAAAAAAAGAAAGAGAAGATTGAGTAGGATGAAGATTTTACTTCGATGATGATATTGATGATAATGGTCAAAATGATCTCTTAGACTTAAGATGATGAAGATGAATGGTGGATGATTGAGTAAGAGGAAGAAGGATTCATTAAGTCATTTATGAATGTGGATTATCTTTTTTTTTTTAATTTGAACAATTTGTCTTCTATCATAATGACTTATGGGATATTGTTATTTTAAACTTAATGTTGTGTTTCATAAACTATCTTTTAATCTTGTTAAGTTACTTTGTTATTTTCTATTGGTAATTTAGTATAGTTTATGACTTTTTTTTAGTTTATTATCTAAAAATTCAAGTTTGATGCGTTTTTAGTAATATATGGCAGATTTAGATAACCAAACATGAGCTACAAAAGTGAAAAAATGTGTTATAAAAATAAATTTTGAGAAGCTGTCCAGGTGTCGCTTTTCTTCTCTGTGTGAGGCTAGGCACTCCCAGAGGCAACTCGCCTGGGAGTGCCTAGAGCTTTTTAAAACACTAACAGAGTAGTTAGTAGAGCTATTATGGCTAGAGGTAGGACTAACGAACATTGTTTGAAGTGTTAAAAATGATATGATTTGTATTGGCGTTGAACATGACCCTTATATGAGCCGGAAGAAAGAAGACGAGTCAAACACTTTACCCAGATTTAGGATAAAGACTTTATTGTCTGAAATGACCCCCTTCACCATAGTTTAGCATTTCTTGTTGCCATTGCTCTCCATTTTTTTTTCTTGGGAGTATTGAGAAGGGGCATCCTTTACCATACGTTAGCATTTGTTTTTTTCCATTGTTCTCATGCGTTAGGAGCATCCAAAGCACACAACTGTCGAGAAAGTGACCTTTTATGGCACTTTGAATGTCCCATAATAACATTCTCATTACATAGCACACTAAAAATCGAATACTTCACTTCCAAAGAGAAGCTCACCTTTTATAAACTTACCATCGTAACATCCAAAGAGAAACTCACCTTTTATAAACTTTCCATCAATAATAATTAAAAATAGCAATGCCAATTTCAGGCTTACATCCAAGAAAAAAAATAAAATAATAGAAAGTGAAGTCAAATCTAACTAATCCGATCTAAAACAACTAAAGATAAAGTAAAAGTAACTAGTATGATATTCAAATTTGAATTGAAATTCATATTGCATTTTGAACTAATCCTAGGAAAACAAACTCGATATGCTCTGTTCATGTATCAAATCTTCCTCACCAAATATGGTGGATGTAAATGAGTGGCTTCATACCTTCTATAAGAGCTTCACACCTGAGATTGTTCATTGTTGCATAAAAACTTCTTCTCCACGGACTGATGGGTTTGAACTTTGAACTCACCAATAAACAACTAACTTGCGGAAAAAAGACAAACTATTTACGTGGAAAGCCTTCTACCAAAAAATTATATGGCAAGCCGAGCACAAATCTACTATAATTAAATTACACTTCTCTTGATATTCCCAACCGAAGGATTCGAGGTATCCCTAGAACCGCAATACATTAAAAAACATAATAAGTAAAACTCACAACGCAATTACCGATACCCAAAGAGATGACGATTCCCCGACCGCGTTGCTGACACATTCTTTTTCTCTCTCAATCCTATTGTAGAACGAGCTTCCAACAGATTGTCGCTGGTCGATTTTTCTCTCCAGGCTTTTGAATTTAGCTCACCGACTAGTAGCTCTCTTGTGCTCCTTGCACTTTATGGTATGGTCGGATGTCCGTCTTTATATACAAAGCAATTTTTTACCTTGTTGCCTTATATATAAAACTATTTTTCACCTTGTTGCCTTATATGGCCATCAATGCATATCTATACTTTTCTATTGCTTCTCCCAAGGTCTCCTACATGTAACTCAAGTAGATGTCAATCTTTGCTAGAGAATATAATTCCTATTTGGACAAGAATTCATTTAAAGAATAGTATTAAAAACTTTTCAATAATAGATGATGTTTAGCTAATAAAAAAAAAATCACCAAAGAGCCAATAGAATTCGGGTATATACAATGTTAGCTAATAGCTCCGGCTTGGATACTCCGGTCAACAAGCTATCCTATTCCATATAGGATTATCCAGCAATCTTATTTATGTTTAGTATGGTTTAGAAAAATATTCGTGGATCATTTTTAACCGACTATGCCTACCCGCATATACATGCATTTATGCAGATATAATGTATCTGCATGCATAACAGTTCTTTCATTTGTGTTCGAAAAAAGTCACATATCCTACCATATTACACTAAAGAAATAGCTTATTATGATCCAGTGTTAAAAAAAATTGATGCAATTTTGTCCCGTCGGATCTAGACAATCTTATTTTTTTGGACATGAAGAAATAAAGAAGCCATTGCAATTGCCGGAAATACTAGGCCCACTAAAGGAACAAAAATAGAGGGTAAGTTAAGATCTGTCATGGAATGAGTACCTCAATTTAATATTTTTTTTTTTACCTATTATAAAGATATCTTATGATAAGTATATCTATTATAAAAAATAGTAAGTGTAAGTAATAAATAATATTAAGTAGTTAATAAGTGCAAGGAATGGGAAATTAAGTGTACCTATTTCTCTTTCTACACGAATATGATGATACGCTTGAATAAATTTTCTTATTACTCTCCTATCCTCATATTCTTTCTATCTTTCAAATAAGGAGTTTCTTATTAATATTAAATATTGAATTATTTCTAAATTACATTATTAAGTGCGTGACTTTAACTAAACTAATTCAATCCAACAAATGGAGATTCCTAGTAAAAAGGGAGATTTCCTGGTAGATATAGAAATCCACTTCTACTCTATATTTTCTTTCGATATATATATATATTTTTTTTTCTTTGGGCTGGACTACCTTACAATACTCTCCTCCAGCCCAACAAGGGAGAGTGTTTCCTTGCCCACCTACATAGCATCCAAATCGGTCGCCTTTTGGTAAAATTCGTGTTTCTCTTATGGTAGGAGACTTTAAAAGCATATCTGCACTATTCCTGTTGGTATGCGTCTTTTCTAACTTCAATTGTTTTCCTATCCATATTAATGATATCGCACTTTAATGAACTTTGACTTCGAATGGAAGCTGAGGTTCTTCCTAAGATCATGAATAACGCTCTCCCTATCACAATATACGACATATCTATCCCGCTAGGATATTACTTTTTCGTGAGCTTGAAGTGACGTGCTGCTAGTGTAATATCGATCGACTTGGCTTTACCTATGTTGAATCTCTCAAACACTTTCTTGACATTCTCTTGTGACGACAACTTCTATACTTTCTTGTCATGAGCTATCCGCATGCATGTTAAAAATATGCTTCGTCAGCCCAAGTCCTTCGTAGTAAAGGACATGCTCAAGTCCTTTTCCAGCTTCTCAATCCTTTTTGTATCCATTCCTAAACTAACATGTCTCGTCAACGTAGAGCAAGATAATAACAAAGTTGCCATCTTACCTCTTTGTTTATACATTGTGATGTGAGGCCCTTCTTGCATTACCATGATCTGCTATGACCGGGCCGGTCCAAGACATTTGAAGGCCCGGGACAATAATTCAAAATGTGCCCTCAATTCACACATCTATTCATTTAATTTTAGTACAAGCACATAACTGTATTTTTCTCATTTTCTGCTGAGTTCAATTGCTCATAGACAATTAATACATTTTAAGAATAAAACATATTATGGGTATAGGTGTGAAAAAATGATTTTAAGAACTTTATTAACAAGGATGAACAAGAAAGTGCATATTAGACCCAACTCATGAGAAAAGACAATGATTATGATATTTATATTACATAATTATATGTGGGTGGAGCTGATACAAATACACAATAGTCTTATCTACATGTACTTCATTTTCTACCGTAGATTGGATTTTTGTTTTTATTTTTTTTGCTCTGCTGATGAAATAGTTATGTGTCATTCTCCTAAACTCAATAAATAGATGAAAAAATGTTATATAAATCATGATAACAGTGTCCAATTTATTCAGAGCTACCTGGAGATAGTGGTTAGAGGAACTTTGAGTTCAGTTCTCACAAGAAAAAAAGAGAGAAATTGTAACTTTCTTTTTAAATTAACCTTCTTAAAAAAAGTATCAACTGAAAATAAAATTGCATAAGAACACAGATCTTTTATGTATCTTCGATCACCAATCATATAGCTGAATAGAGAACCCATGAATCTTTTTGTTCCTAAAGTCACGATTATAAGCCTTGGTGACCAGTAACTAAACCTGTAGATTTGATGACCCTATTTTAGGGTACTGCTCCATCTAATTGACATGGAAAAGTCCAATATTATTACTGACACTTTGTTCTATTTCGATTTGATGACCCTATTTTAGGGTACTGCTAGATTATTAATCATGATAACAGTGTCCAATTTTGATTCAATTCTCTAGATCGATATAGATGATAGTGGGTGGAGAGAGAGAGAGAGAGAGAGAGAGAGAGAGAGAGAACTAGGTTTAGGTCTCTCAAAAAAAAATTATGTTAACTAAATTCTCTGTTTTTGAGTCCTGTAGTACTTGCCACCATATTCTAAGACCGGATATGGCATATACATAGGCAACCAAAGCAAAAGAAAACGTAGAAGTAAATCGGCAACAAAAAACATAAAGACAAATAAATTGGACTGATGATATCATGATGAACACACTCGAGCAGAGCCAAGAGCAATGTTACCATCCAGAATAACACAGAATCACAAATACCCTTTAACCCAAAAAAAAAAAAAAAAAAAAAAAAAATCTCTACAACTCTTTGAAAAAAAAAAAACTTCAAAATCTAGCTAAAGAAAGTTTTGATCTCACTAGTCACCAGAAACTTGTGGTTCGCTACTTTGCTTTGAGAAGAGGTGAATCCGAAGACAGATTATTGGTGAACTTGATTCATTCATCTCTCCTCTGCGGTAGATTCTAAACTACAAATTTCTATCTGTTGTTCTAAATTTGAATTTCTTGGGAAGCTTTCAATTTTCATTGGAAATTAAAATGACTCTCCTTCTTTGCCGCATGCAGCCTGGAATTCCGTCTTCTTTGTGCCTCTTCGATTTCTCTTTGTGCCTTTTCTGTTTCTCCGTATTAAATGAGCGGTTTCTCTGTATTAAATTAGGTCTAAATAAAGAAGCCGCAAAACAAATGTACATACAAGTATTTATCTGATATTAGGCCCTCCCTGGCTCGTGGGCCCTGGACGGTCGCCGTGGTTGCCTTGGGCCAGGGCCAGCCCTGTGCTAAGAACAAATCAAACTTTTTATACCTACATTCTTCAATCAGTATAGTCTTTTTTCAATAAGTAAACCATTTCCTTGCCTCGAACTTTGAACCCTTTCATGTAAATCTCGTTCTCCAAGTCACATATAAGAATACAATCTTCAAATCCAGTTGCTCCATGCAAATTATAGTTATATATCAATCAATTACCTAGTTATTTGAGGTATCCTACAACCCTGATAGATCAAAAGAACACAAAAGACAAACTAAACCTTCCCAATGAATACAAATTGCCCTCATCAATACTCCAAGGATGCCACATTCTCGAATGCGTTTTTGGACTTGGGGCCACTGACAGATTCTTAGCCTGCAAATAGCTCGTTATAAGAAAGCACTAAAGCTTTGTTTGTCACAATAGAAGTAGCGAGAAGGTGTTGGAGATTCCACATAGGTAACATAGAGTTAGTCGGTACTCCATTAGCAGGTCACATTAAGTTCAATGAAAATTTGTGTCCTACTAGTGAAGCCCCAAGTCCATTAGCAGGCGAAGATGCAGAAGGGTCCTTATGCTTCGATGATTGGTAATCTAATTTATTTCATATTATGCACACGACCAGATATCACACACGCACTCAGGGCGTGTTTGGTTCGTGGAAACTCGGCTGGATTTTGTGATTTTTGATGAAAGTGGCTGAATTCTCACGAGTTCTAGTGTTTGGTTTGCTAGATGAAAATCATATTTTGGGGGTGACAAAAAAGGTGGGCAGTTCCTGTCCCCCACCATTTGTTCACTTTTCACATCCTGAAAAAAATGAGGAAAGTCTCCTCTGCATCTGGAGGAAAGAGAAAGAGGCTGAAAAAAAATTCGGGGGAGGAAGTCGTGGGAAGAAGCAAGTGTTTCGGTCCAGCCATAGCTGTTGTGGACTACCCCGTCTCGTCTACAGACGGAGCCGTTGTGGTGGCGACGGAGCCGCAAAAATGAACATCGGAGTGGTCCGGCAACTCGTGGACGACCGGAGAGAGATGCGTGCGGCGACGGCGTCGTTGACGGGAAGAGGAGGATGAGGTGGTGGTGGTGGTGGTAGGGAGAGCTGGCGGTGGGAAGAGGAGAATGAGGTGGTGGTGGGGAGAGGTGGCAGTGGGAAGAGGAGGAGGTGGTGGGAAGAGGTGGAGGAGGTGGTTGTGGGGAGAGATGGGTGGTGGCGAGAGATGGCGGAGGGGAGAGGATGAGGTGGTGGTGGTGGTAGGGAGAGGTGGCGGTGGGAAGAGGAGAATGAGGTGGTGGTGGGGAGAGGTGGCAGTGGGAAGAGGAGGAGGTGGTGGTGGGGAGAGCTGGCTGTGGGGAGAGGTGGCGGAAGCTGGCTGTGGGGAGAGGCTGGGGGGAGTAAGTACACACACAGAGAGAGAGAGAGAGAGAGAGAGGAGAGAGAGAGAGAGAGAGTGTATAAGATATTTATTGGATATTGATTTTATTTAGGGTTAATTAATTTGATTTAATAGTTAATTTAGTTTAATATGTTAATAATTGTTATTAACTATCACTTTTAATAATTGTTATAATAATTTAGTTTAATATGTTAATAATTGTTAATGATTGTTATTAACTATCACTGTTATTATTGTTATTATTAACATATCAATAATAACAATAATAGTGCTGCTGCTAATAATAATAATAATAACTAAAAAATTAATTATAATTTGATTCTTTGAACATAAGATTCTTTAAATTTTAATCAATAAAAATTTAATTATAATTTGATTTGTTTAATTATGATAATTAATGTATTTTTTAATTATATCCAATCCCAATATCCACTTTCAACAACCATCCAAACAACCAAACTCATTTTTTCCCACTTTCAAAACCATCCAAACACCAAACCCATTTTTCTTCCACTTGCAGGAGACAAAAAGTACTACATCCAAACACATTTTGGAAAGTGTCACTTTCACACTTTTAACTGCAACTCATCATGACGTAAGTGCCACTTTCATACTTTCAAAGAGTTACATCTATCCAAACAGCCACTCAGTGTGTCAACAGGTTTCCCTCAAACCCAGGAAAGAGCATTCAACATCAGTGAAGTGGATTTTTAGGTATCTCAGGAGTACCTCCAAGTTAGGTTTGTGCTTAGGGAATGAAGCTTGTTGAGAACTAATAAGGGATTTAGTCCCACATTGGAAAATGTAATATGAAGAGGAGCTAGACTCCCTATAAGTAGTGGAGTAGCCAATCATTAAAATACATAATAATTATTCTCTACATGGTATCAAAGCCATAACCACAAAAAAAAATTCATCCCTTCCCCAACCCGACGCCCTACCCCCCGATCACGTAATAATTTTCCCTTCTACCAGCATAACCCCCTACCCCCCAACGTCCCCCGGCAAAACCCCCCTCCCCCCACCTGCCCCGCCCGACGGCACCCCCCCTGCCCCGCCGACGACATCCACCCCCCTGCTGCCCCGACGCCCCCCTGCTGCCCAGACGCCCCCTTCCCCCCGACGCCCTCACCCCCTGCTGCCCCCCCGACGCCGCCCCTCTTCTTCCGATCCCGGCTGCTGACCCCCCCTTTTTTATTCTCTACAGTAAACAAAAAACCCTAATTTGAGAGCGAGATTATGTGGGCGGTTATTCGAAGTCTGATGGATGTCAAATGCTTTATTTGCACCATCTGTTCCTAGATTACGTCCTCCGGAATTACAAATGCTTCATTTATTTTTTGTTCTCGATCTGCAAATTAGAATCTACATGCGCGCGCCGGTGTTGGCCACGTTATCAGCGCATTCGTAAGGTCTCTGTCGAAGACTTTACATAAAGACGCCGACGACGAAGCCGCCGCCGACGACGACGACGAAGCTGACGAAGACGACGACGAATCACAGTTGACGACGCCATAGATTCTATCAGTGGTAAACTGACAGCAGAAGAGATGAAGGCCTTGGTTGATGATATTTTATAAAAGAGATTAACCGAGGCAACCCCACGTGTGATCCATACTGATGTGGATCCGTCACCCTACAAAATGGGGAAGCTGGACAAGCTGGAGACGAAGTTGGAAGGAACGTCCAACTACTTGAAATGGTCACGGCAGGCATTGTGGATGCTGAAGGGACGAGGCTTGGTTGGCTACGTCAATGGCCAAACAAGGCGCCAGATGATCCCTCCTCAAAGGAGTTTGCTATTTGGGACATTGTCAACAATGTTTTGGCTGGATGGTTGACTGCCTCCTTGACCAACCAGGTGTCGGACAATGTAGAGGAGATTGAGGCTACTGCTGATATATGGCGGACTTTGAAGGATATGTACTCAGGCTCAGGCAATCCTATGCGGGTCTTCCAACTGCAGGATGAACTTGATAGGGTAGCCCAGGACGACCGTACCATCTCTGAGTATGCAGCACTGTTGAAGAAGTACTGGTCTGATCTGGATCATTATGATCCTCTTGGGATGGACGATGCACAGGTCAAACCGGCATTTGCGAAACATTTCCAAAAGTTCTTGGATTATATTTTGCGACAACGGATGATGAAGTTCTTGAAGGGTCTTAACCCTTTGTTTGAGCATAGAAGGAATGTCCTCCTGGCACAGTCCATGCTTCCAACCTTAGAAGAAGCCATAGCTGCCATGGCACAAGAAGAGGCTCGATTGAAGTTGATGTCCAACAAGGGCTATTTCCAGGGGGAGCATGTAATGGCCCGCTCTGCCCTAGCGGAACGCCGATTCAAACGGCAAGTACAACGACTCAAACGAGCCGTCGACTTGAAGAGTTGCGTCGACCCGATGAAGTATCAATGCGAATCGATGCAAGACTTACAATGGCCCGTCAAAGATGAATCCAGACTTAGACTATCAAAGGTGCGCTCGGAGTATCGCTCGGCCGACGCGAACATCGCTAAGGTGGGTGGCTCCGATGAACCCGTCTTTGCTTAGCCTAGACACATAATAATACGGACACTATCACGAGAATCGTTAGGCGATAACCCCGTGCAAGCTAATAAGTGACTCAACGCACCTAGCTAAGGGAATAATCCCATCTTGTATGCTTGTTTAGAATATGGAAAAGAACTCGGCAATATAGAAACTCTCGCACCGCGCTCCACGCTCGTGCTAAGGCACAAGCTTACGTTCAAGTCCCTTATGCGTTCAAACAATGAAACAATGAATGGTTTACAACAATGAAACGGGAAAACTATCAACATAGTCGTTTCGAGTAGAGTTTAGCAACATTGAAAGACTATGGGACCGATGGGTCGCCAAGGCGGCTCCCACACTGGGAGTTGCGTAATGCTTGAATGAATGAATGAATGAATGAAAGAATGAATGAATACGTGAATGAATCAATGAACGAACAAGTGAAAGAAAGGAAGAAATGAAAGAATACATGAATAAAAGATAAGAGAGAAAGGAATGGTTAGCGACAGGTATGGCGGGCACGTGCAACGGGGCTCGCTACCCGCGCTGCACGGACGCCAACCTGGTCGATAACGCATTGTGGCTAAGGGTTAGCCTATGACAATAAAATACGAAATGGTCGTGGACGGACCCGTGCACGGGTGATACGGATTCTGCGACATGATCATAGGGAGGATCGTGGCTGGCCTAGGCGGGATCAAGTCATGGCTTACGGGCTGCCTGGGTGCGGACTTGGGCACCCGGGGGACGTAAGTGCAGAGGTATTTCAAGAGACTAACGGGGTGTGTGCCAGTCCTCACCCTACGCTAGTTGATAAATACCACGCTGGGATGTGTCCAAAAATGGTTTGTGATGCCAGCGACCGGTGCATATAGATTTAAGAGGGCTTTGCTGGTGGCAATCCACGTACAAGTCATTGCATTGAAATCAAAGTAGTCTAAGTTAACTGTACAAAGCACCTTCTGAATAGGCTTGAATATCACACGCAAAATGATCAAGAGTACTTCGAGCAAACAGTTAGAAAACGTGCCTACGACATGCTAGAACCCGAGACAAGGACACGCACTTGACATTGAATGCTTACATGAACTACGTTGAGTTATTTCATATGAATTGTTGACTAACTTGGTTTACGTTGAACAGGAAAGGCCAGACGGTAAGTATGGATAAGTCTTGCATGTATTTCTATGCGACACTTGTATTCGGCAACACGAGATAGGCTATAAAAAATGCCATGTAAATGATCTTAAGGCAAGATTTGAAACACAATGAATGATAGACGGTGCACAAAAGTAAAAGAACATGTTTGGTGATGACATCATTGTGGGCGAGCTAGCCTCCCCACCAGTGCATAACAATGTACTGATAACCCCACAGTCTGCTTGCAGGATGCAGGTAACGTCGACGGGTGCGGAGCTTTCATCGAACGTGCTAAGGCGCAAAGCTATCTCTGGAGCCTTTGAGCGTTGCAAGGAGCTGAAGCACCATATACAGGACATAATGTATCGGAACATCGCCATGAATCGTTCCATGTTGTAAGCCACTTGGCACGCCTTTTATGTTTCAGAGAGAGAGAGCTTAAGCGATTTGTAATATCGGCCTAGCGCTGCTTATAAACTTCTTGAATATCAATAAAGAGTTGAATTTGCTTCAATTTGTGTTCATTTACTTTCCGCTGCAAATGGGGACACTCTGTGCGACTCTGTGGCCTAGCTCAAATCGGTCGTTTCTGGACTTAGCCTTGCACGGGCGCAACCTAGGCCCGTGCGGCATCACGCCTTAGCGAGGACGATCGCTCCTACGGGAGCGGGGCGTGACAGATTGGTATCAGAGCACGGCTTTACGTCCTTCGAATTCATTTCGATTTCTCAGTTTTGAAAGCTCGGTTGGAAACAAAAGAAGTGTACGCTCTCTCTCGTTGTGCCTTGGGATGTTCCATACAATAAGTCTAAATATTTTCAAAAGCTCGTACGAGTACTCGGTTGGACGTGATCGATAGGCGAAGGCCTTTGCGCCACCACAACGGACTTGAGTTAGAAAGGTACCGAGCATGGTTCGATGCCATCGAACGATAGAGCCGTTCGATAGAATTGTCTATGAAACACGATGACACGAGTTAAGAAATGGTAGGATGACCTGCACTCAGGATGTCTCGAGGATGAGACTTGTTTTGAGTGGTATATTATGTAATGGCCCGCTCCGCCCTAGCGGAACGCCGATTCAAACGGCAAGTACAACGACTCAAACGAGCCATCGACTCGAAGAGTTGTGTCGACCCGATGAAGTATCGATGCGTATCGATGCAAGACTTACAATGTCCCGTCAAAGATGAATCCAGACTTTGACTATCAAAGGCGCGCTCGGATTATCGCTCGGCCGACGCGAACATCGCTAAGGTGGGTGGCTCCGATGAACCCGTCTTTGCTTAGCCTAGACACATAACAATACGGACACTATCACGAGAATCGCTAGGCGATAACCCCGTACATGCTAATAAATGACTCAATGCACCTCGCTAAGGGAATAATCCCATCTTGTATGCTTGTTTAGAACATGAAAAAGAACTCGGCAATATAGAAACTCTCGTACCGCGCTCCACGCTCGTGCTAAGGCACAAGCTTACGTTCAAGTCCCTTATGCGTTTAAACAATGAAACAATGAATGGTTTACAACAATAAAACGGGAAGACTATCAATATAGTCGTTCCGAGTAGAGTTTAGCAACACTGAAAGACTATAGGACCGATGGGTCGCCAAGGCGGCTCCCACACTGGGAGTTGCGTAATGTTTGAATGAATGAATGAATGAATGAATACGTGAATGAATCAATGAACGAACGAACAAGTGAAAGAAAGGAAGAAATGAAAGAATACATGAATAAAAGATAAGAGAGAAAGGAATGGTTAGCGACAGGGATGGTGGGCACGTGCAACGGGGCTCGCTACCCGCGCTGCACGGACGCCAACCTGGTCGATAACGCATTGTGGCTAAGGGTTAGCCTATGACAATAAAATACGAAATGGTCGTGGACGGACCCGTGCACGGGTGATACGGATTCCGCGGCATGATCATAGGAAGGATCGTGGCCGGTCTAGGCGGGATCAAGTCATGGCTTACGGGCTGCCTAGGTGCGGACTTGGCCACCCGGGGGACGTAAGTGCAGAGGTATTTTAAGAGACTAACGGGGTGTGTGCCAGTCCTCACCCTACGCTAGTTGAGAAATACCACGCTGGGATGTGTCCAAAAATGGCTTGTGATGCCAGCGACCGGTGCATATAGATTTAAGAGGGCTTTGCTGGTGGCAATCCACATGCAAGTCCTTGCATTGAAATCAAAGTAGTCTAAGTTAACTGTACAAAGCACCTTCTGAATAGGCTTGAATATCACACACAAAATGATCAAGAGTACTTCGAGCAAACGAGTTAGAAAACGTGCCTACGACGTGCTAGAACCCGAGGCAAGGACACGCATTTGACATTGAAAGCTTACATGAACTACGTTGAGTTATTTCATATGAATTGTTGACTAACTTGGTTCACGTTGAACAGGGAAGGCCAGACGGTATGTATGGGTAAGTCTTGCATGTATTTCCAAGTGACACTTGTATTCGACAACACGAGATAGGCTATGAAAAATGCCATGTAAATGATCTTAAGGCAAGATTTGAAAGACAATGAATGATAGACGGTGCACAAAAGTAAAAAGAACGTGTTTGGTGATGATAGCATTGTGGGCGAGCTAGCCTCCCCACCAGTGCATAACAATGTACTGATAACCCCACAGTCTGCTTGCAGGATACAGGTAACGTCGGCAGGTACGGAGCTTCCATCGAACGTGCTAAGGCACAGTGCTATCTCTGGAGCCTTGGAGCGTTGCAAGGAGCTGAAGCACCATATACAGGACATAATGTATCGGAACATCGTCATGAATCGTTCAATGTTGTAAGCCACTTGGCACGCCTTTTATGTTTTAGAGCGAGAGAGAGCTTGAGCGATTTGTAATATCGACCTAGCGCCGCTTGTAAACTTCTTGAATATCAATAAAGAGTTGAATTCGCTTCAATTTGTGTTCATTTACTTTCTGCTGCAAATGGGGACACTCTGTGCGACTCTGTGGCCTAGCTCAAATCGGTCATTTTTGGACTTGGCCTTGCACGGGCGCAACCTAGGCCCGTGCGGCATCACGCCTTAGCGAGGACGATCGCTCCTACGGGAGCAGGGCGTGACAGATTGGTATCAGAGCACGGCTTTACGTCCTTCGAATTCATTTCGATTTTCTCAGTTTTGAAAGCTCGGTTGGAAACAAAAGAAGTATACGCTCTCTCTCGTTGTGCCTTGGGATGTTCCATACAATAAGTCTAAATATTTTTCAAAAGCTCGTACGAGTACTCAGTTGGACGGGATCGATAGGCGAAGGCCTTTGCGCCACCACAACAGACTTGAGTTAGAAAGGTACCGAGCTTGGTTCGATGCCATCGAACGATAGAGCCATTCGATAGAATTGTCTATGAAACACGATGACACGAGTTAAGAAATGGTAAGATGACCTGCACTCAGGAAGTCTTGAGGACGAGACTTGTTTTGACTGGTGTATTATGTAATGGTCCGCTCCGTCCTAGCGGAACGCCGATTCAAACGGCAAGTGCAACGACTCAAACGAGCCGTCGACTCGAAGAGTTGCATCGACCCGATGAAGTATCAATGCGAATCGATGCAAGACTTACAATGTCCCATCAAAGATGAATCCAGACTTAGACTATCAAAGGCGCGCTCGGATTATCGCTCGGCCGACGCGAACATCGCTAAGTTGGGTGGCTCTGATGAACCCGTCTTTGCTTAGCCTAGACACATAACAATACGGACACTATCACGAGAATCGCTAGGCGATAACCCCGTGCATGCTAATAAGTGACTCAACTCACCTAGCTAAGGGAATAATCCCATCTTGTATGCTTGTTTAGAACATGGAAAAGAACTCGACAATATAGAAACTCTCGCACCGCGCTCCACGCTCGTGCTAAGGCACAAGCTTACGTTCAAGTCCCTTATGCATTCAAACAATGAAACAATAAATAGTTTACAACAATGAAATGGGAAGACTATCAACATAGTCGTTCCGAGTAGAGTTTAGCAACATTGAACGACTATGGGACCGATGGGTCGCCAAGGCGGCTCGCACACTGGAAGTTGCGTAATGCTTGAATGAATGAATGAATGAATGAATACGTGAATGAATCAATGAACGAACGAACAAGTGAAAGAAAGGAAGAAATAAAAGAATACATGAATAAAAGATAAGAGAGAAAGGAATGGTTAGCGACAGGTATGGCGGGCACGTGCAACGGGGCTCGCTACCCGCGCTGCACGGACGCCAACCTGGTCGATAACGCATTGTGGCTAAGGGTTAGCCTATGACAATAAAATACGAAATGGTCGTGGACGGACCCGTGCACGGGTGATACGGATTCCGCAGCATGATCATAGGGAGGATCGTGGTCGGCCTAGGCGGGATCAAGTCATGGCTTATGGGCTGCCTGGGTGCGGACTTGGCCACCCGGGGGACGTAAGTGCAGAGGTATTTCAAGAGACTAAAGGGGTGTGTGCCAGTCCTCACCCTACGCTAGTTGAGAAATACCACGCTGGGATGTGTCCAAAAATGGCTTGTGATGCCAACGACCGGTGCATATAGATTTAAGAGGGCTTTGCTAGTGGCAATCCACGTGCAAGTCCTTACATTGAAATCAAAGTAGTCTAAGTTAACTGTACAAAGAACCTTCTGAATAGGCTTGAATATCACACACAAATGATCAAGAGTACTTCGAGCAAACGAGTTAGAAAACGTGCCTACGACGTGCTAGAACCCGAGGCAAGGACACGCACTTGACATTGAATGCTTACATGAAATACGTTGAGTTATTTCATATGAATTGTTGACTAACTTGGTTTACGTTGAACAGAGAAGGCCAGACGGTAAGTATGGGTAAGTCGTGCATGTATTTCCATACGACACTTGTATTCGGCAATAAGAGATAGGCTATGAAAAATGCCATGTAAATGATCTTAAGGCAAGATTTGAAAGACAATGAATGATAGACGGTGTACAAAAGTAAAAAGAACGTGTTTGGTGATGATTGCATTATGGGCGAGCTAGCCTCCCCACTAGTGCATAACAATGTACTGATAACCCCACAGTCTGCTTGCATGATGCAGGTAACGTCGGCGGGTGCGGAGCTTCCATCGAACGTGCTAAGGCGCAGAGCTATCTTTGGAGCCTTAGAGCGTTGCAAGGAGCTGAAGCACCATATACAGGACATAATGTATCGGAACATCGCCATGAATCGTTCCATGTTGTAAGCTACTTGGCACGCCTTTTATGTTTCAGAGAGAGAGAGAGAGCTTGAACGATTTGTAATATCGGCCTAGCGCCGCTTGTAAACTTCTTGAATATCAATAAAGAGTTGAATTTGCTTCAATTTGTGTTCATTTACTTTCCGCTGCAAATGGGGACACTCTGTACGACTCTGTGGCCTAGCTCAAATCGGTCGTTTCTGGACTTGGCCTTGTACGGGCGTAACCTAGGCCCGTGCGGCATCACGCCTTAGCGAGGACGATCGCTGCTACGGGAGCGGGGCGTGACAAATTGGTATCAGAGCACGGCTTTACGTCCTTGGAATTCATTTCGATTTTCTCAGTTTTGAAAGCTCGGTTGGAAACAAAAGAAGTGTACGCTCTCTCTCGTTGTGCCTTGGAATGTTCCATACAATAAGTCTAAATATTTTCAAAAGCTCGTATGAGTACTCGGTTGTACGGGATCGATAGGCGAAGGCCTTTGCGCCACCACAACGGACTTGAATTAGAAAGGTACCGAGCATGGTTCGATGCCATCGAACGATAGAGCCGTTCGATAGAATTGTCTATGAAACACGATAACACGAGTTAAGAAATGATAGGATGACCTGCACTCAGGAAGTCTCGAGGACGAGACTTGTTTTGAGTGGTGTATTATGTAATGGTCCGCTCCGCCCTAGCGGAACGCCGATTCAAACGGCAAGTGCAACGACTCAAACGAGCCGTCGACTCGAAGAGTTGCGTCGACTCGATGAAGTATCGATGCAAATCGATGCAAGACTTACAATGGCACGTCAAAGATGAATCCAGACTTAGACTATCAAAGGCGCGCTCGGAGTATCGCTCAACCGACGCGAACATCGCTAAGATGGGTGGCTCTGATGAACCCGTCTTTGCTTAGCCTAGACACATAACAATACAGACACTATCACGAGAATCGTTAGGCGATAACCCCGTGCATGTTAATAAGTGACTCAACGCACCTAGCTAAGGGAATAATCCCATCTTGTATGCTTGTTTAGAACATGGAAAAGAACTCGGCAATATAGAAACTCTCGCACCGCGCTCCACGCTCGTGCTAAGGCACAAGTTTACGTTCAAGTCCCTTATGCGTTCAAACAATGAAACAATGAATGGTTTACAACAATGAAACGGGAAGACTATCAACATAGTCATTTCGGGTAGAATTTAGCAACATTGAAAGACTATGGGACCGATGGGTCGCCAAGGTGGCTCCCACACTGGGAGTTGTCTAATGCTTGAATGAATAAATGAATGAATGAATGAATGAATACGTGAATGAATCAATGAACGAACGAACAAGTGAAAGAAAGGAAGAAATGAAAGAATATATGAATAAAAGATAAGAGAGAAAGGAATGGTTAACGACAGGTATGGCGGGCACGTGCAACGGGGCTCGCTACCCGCGCTGCACGGACGCCAACCTGGTCGATAACGCATTGTGGCTAAGGGTTAGCCTATGACAATAAAATACGAAATGGTCGTGGACGGACCCGTGCACGGGTGATACGAATTCTGCGACATGATCATAGGGAGGATCGTGGCCGGCCTAGGCGGGATCAAGTCATGGCTTACGGGCTGCCTGGGTACGGACTTGGCCACCCGGGGGATGTAAGTGCAGAGGTATTTCAAGAGACTAACGGGGTGTGTGCCAGTCCTCACCCTACGCTAGTTGAGAAATACCACGCTGGGATGTGTCCAAAAATGGCTTGTGATGCCAGCGACCGGTGCATATAGATTTAAGAGGGCTTTGCTGGTGTCAATCCACGTGCAAGTCCTTGCATTGAAATCAAAGTAGTCTAAGTTAACTGTACAAAGCACCTTCTGAATAGGCTTGAATATCACACGCAAAATGATCAATAGTACTTCGAGCAAACGAGTTAGAAAATGTGCGTACGACGTACTAGAACCCGAGGCAAGGACACGCACTTGACATTGAATGCTTACATGAACTACGTTGAGTTATTTCATATGAATTATTGAATAACTTGGTTTACGTTGAACAGAAAAGGCCGGACGGTAAGTATGGGTAAGTCGTGCATGTATTTCCATACGACACTTGTATTCGACAACACGAGATAGGCTATGAAAAATGCCATGTAAATGATCTTAAGGCAAGATTTGAAAGACAATGAATGATAGACGGTGCACAAAAGTAAAAAGAACGTGTTTGGTGATGATAGCATTGTGGGCGAGCTAGCCTCCCCACCAGTGCATAATAATGTACTGATAACCCCACAGTCTGCTTGCAGGATGCAGGTAACGTCGGCGGGTGCGGAGCTTCCATCGAACATGCTAAGGCGCAGAGCTATCTCTGGAGCCTTGGAGCGTTGTAAGGAGCTGAAGCACCATATACATGACATAATGTATCGGAACATCGCCATAAATCATTCCATGTTGTAAGCCACTTGGCATGCCTTTTATGTTTCAGAGAGAGAGAGAGCTTGAGCGATTTATAATATCGGCCTAGCGCCGCTTGTAAACTTCTTGAATATCAATAAAGAGTTGAATTCGCTTTAATTTGTGTTCATTTACTTTTCGCTGCAAATGGGGACACTCTGTGCGACTCTGTGGCCTAGCTCAAATCGGTCGTTTCTGGACTTGGCCTTGCACGGGCGCAACCTAGGCCCGTGCGGCATCACGCCTTAGCAAGGACGATCGCTTCTACGGGAGCGGGGCATGACAGAGCAAGCCGCTGTTGACGAATCTGCCCTTGCCGCCTTCAATCAGCCTCCCTCTGTGGCCGATGTTTGCCACAACTGTGGTGACTCAGGGCATTACATCAGATTTTGTCCAAAACTCCTGCAAAGTCAGTCGACTGATCATGGACGGGGCCGCGGAGGACGTCGAGGTGGTAGAGACGGTTATGCTGGTAGAAGAAAAAATTATTCTAGAGGACACGAAGCTAATCTGGCAGAGGAAGGGGAAGAAAATCACCTGGCTGAGTTAACCCCTCTTGAGAATGAGTTCCTAGCGAGGTTACGCAGCACGAAGCTGGTTTCGGAAGGAAGTCATGGGACATCGTCTACCTCGAGGGATCACATCACTTGCTTTGCCTAAACCAGTACAGGTATTCCTGCGCATGCTCTTGCGACAGCTGTCCACCATCCAGTTGGATTATGGACTCTGGGGTATCTCGCCATGTCACGGGGTCCCGCGGTGAGTTCTAGTACTATACTCACCTACCGACGCCGAAGAGCATTTAGACTGCTGATGGTAACTCCAGCCCTGTCATGGGTAAAGGTACTGTCGCATGCACCCATTCTCTCACTCTCACCAATATCTTACATGCTCCGTCTTTTCCTGTCAATCTTCTTTCTATTAGTGCCATTATTCTTGATCTTAACTGTACTGTTTCCTTTGACATTCCTACGGTGACTTTTCAGGAGAAAGGGACAGGACGACGTCTTGGGACTGGCATATGGCATAAGGGGCTGTGGTACTTGGACAGGACTGGACTGGACAAAGCATTGGCATCTCTGGTAGTAGACACACCACCGGAAGATTCACGACGCAGTGTAGAAGATGAATTGCTACTCCACCACCAGCGTGTCGGTCATTCTTTTTTTAAAATTATTAGTCGATTGTATCCGTCCTTATACCAAAGGGCTAATAAAGAGAAGTTATTTTGTCATGCATGTGAGTTGGGTAAACATAACAGAAGCACGTATGTGAGTTCAGGAAGTAGAAGTTCAGCTGCATTTGATATGATACATTCGGACGTTTGAGGTCCTTGTCCTACAACCGGTATTAACGGTTTTCGATGGTTCGTCACTTTTATTGATTGTTATACTCGCGTGACCTGGGTCTACCTTATGAAGAATAAAAGTGACGTCTTTGAGGCGTTTCGAGACTTTCATCGTCGGGTAGAAACACAATATGGTACTAAAATTAAGTGCTTACGGTCTGACAATGGGACGGAGTATACAAATAAGACGGTTGCTGAGTATTTATCCACTCATGGAATACTACACCAAACTTTATGTGCCTATACACTTGCACAAAATGGTGTGGCCGAACGGAAGAACAAACACCTGATGGAGGTCACACGGATGATGATGCTGGCTATGAATGTCCCGAAACACTTATGGGGGCAGGCGGTGGTTAACGGCCTCTTATCTCATCAACATAATGCCATCTCAGGTATTGGACGGAAAGACACCATTGGAGATGCTTATTGGTGCAACCACGTACGCTGTTCCACCGAAAGTATTTGGTTATGTATGTTTTATCCAAGATAATAGGCCTGGAGTTGGCAAACTGGATCCTAGAGCGGTTAAATGTGTCTTTGTCGGGTACATGCAACTCAGAAAGGATACGCATGTTGGAGCCCCGTTGAACGGAAGCTGTTTGTAAGCATGTACGTTACATTTAGAGAACTGAAACCATATTATGGTTCGGATGACGGTTCAGCGTTTGGTGACACACCTAACACAGAGGGTGTTAGATGTAAGGGAAAGAAAATAAGCCCATCTGTGGTGGTCGGATCGGTCCTATGCCCGGTCGTAGAAAACTGGACGAAAGGAGAGAAAGCAGTGAATCCGATCAGAAGATGAAGAAGATACATATGTTAAATAGGGGGAGCAGCAGACAATAGAAAATGAGCTTCAAGTATACAGAAGGAGACATCAGATGTCCAGTATTGTGCCTGTACCGTGTCCCGTGCCTACTGTAACAAGTCCCTCGTCTACTCCTGCTCTAACTCTTGAAGATGTTGTCCCCGCACTGAATCAATCTGATTCTGATACGGATCTCTCTGACTCTGATGGTATGATCTCTCCACCACCTATTGCTCCCTTAAGGAGATCTTTCCGCATCAATGTGGGTAATGCTCTAGTCATTTTGATGATTATGAACATGATATTGCCAACTACCTGTCTTATCTAACATTTTTTCGAATTATTGAACCTTTATTGCATTCTACTCGTTGCCCAAAAGTTGGCAGGAAGCAAAAAAAGATCCAAGGTGAAAAGCTGCAATGATGGAAGAACTTGGGGCACTGGAGAAAAATAAGACGTGGGAGGTGGTTCCATTACCTAAAAGGAAGGAAACTGTGGGATGCAAATGGGTGTACACAGTAAAGGAGACGTCAGAAGAAAAAGTGGAACAATACAAGGCAAGGTTGGTTGCAAAAGGATACACACTATCATATGGCATCGACTATGATGAGACGTTTGCTCCAGTAGCAAAAATGAGCACCGTAAGAACTCTGCTCTCCATTGCAGCAAACTATGGGTAGAAGCTATACCAATTAGATGTGAAGAATGCCTTTCTCCATGGGGACCTACAAGAATAAGTGTACATAAAATTCCCGCCAGGGTGCTATGCTACAGAATCAGACGGAGGGACATCGCATGGAAAAGTGTACAAACTAAAGAAGTCGCTATATAGACTCAAGCAATCTCCTCGAGCCTGGTTTGACAGATTCAAAAATGCTGTTACAGGCATGGATACCATCAAGCAAATACAGATCATACGGTCTTTCTTCAGCATGCAAGAGGTCACATCACTATACTTGCGGTATACGTGGATGATAGTAATCACAGGTAATAATGAAGTCGAGATCGCTAAGCTGAAGTCAAAACTCGCGAAGGAGTTTGAGGCGAAGGATTTAGAGCGATGATGTACTTTCTAGGTATCGAGATGTGTGAAGACAAACAAGGAATTGTTCTCTTACAAAGAAAATACGCACTAGATCTGCTGAAGGAGACAGGGATGCTGGAATGCAAAGCAGCAGTCACTCCAATTGACCAGAAGTGCAAGTTGGGAGCAGAAGCAGGAGAACCAGTTGTTTGTGAAAGATATCAACGACTTATTGGAAGATTGATTTATCTGGGGCACACTCGCCCTGTTATCTCATTTGCGATGAGTGTAGTAAGTCGCTACATGCATAATCCAAGAACGGGTCATATGGATGCAGTTTTTCAGATCTTGAGATATTTGAAAGGGACGCCAGGGAAAGGGCTATGGTTCTAGAAGAATGTATAGAAGTTGAGGGATACGGCGATACAGACTGGACAAGCTGCATAGACGATAGAAGGTCTTCCATGGGATATTGTGTCTTTGTAGGAGGAAACTTGGTCTTATAGAGAAGCAAGAAACAGTCTATGGTAGCACGGTCTACAGCTGAAGCAGAATACAGAGCAATGGCTTTAGAGTGTCGGAGTTGCTGTGGGTGAAAGCGTTGCTGACAGAGTTGAAGCTGGACAAGGGAGCACCGTTACATCTTCTGAGTGAAAGTCAAGCTGCAATAAGTATAGCTAACAATCCAGTTCAGCACGACAGAACGAAGCACATCGAGATCGATCGATTCTTCATAAAAAAGAAGCTGGAACAAGGGATACTGAAGATTGATCATGTTCGCCAAGAAGAACAAGTGGCAGACTGTCTGACAAAGGGTCTTAGTTCATTAAGTCTGTCGAAGCTATGTAACAAGATGGAAATGATTAATATCTATCGCCATCTTGAGGAAGAGTGTTGAGAACTAATAAGGGATTTAGTCCCACATTGGAAAATGTAATATGAAGAGGAGCTAGACTCCCTATAAGTAGTGGAGTAGCCAATCAATAAAATACATAACAATTATTCTCTACAAAGCTATTGTTGAAGGATATACACATTCTCATATGTGGGAGATACAAATACTAGGAAGTCGACTTCAGGGTACTTGGTGAGTTTTGTAGGAGAGCAGTGTCATAGCAATCTCGACTACAAAATTATGTTGTACTTTCTTTCCCTGAAGTGGAATACATTGCTGCTACAAGACTTGTAAGAAGATGGTTTGGATGAAGCGATCCCATAAGGAGTTCGGTCATGAGTAGGGTATGTACATCATATATTGTGACAACCAGAGTTCTATTCCTTTTACCATGGACTCCATCTTTCATTTGAAGTTAGAGCACATTGATGTGCAATTTCATTTGATGCAACCTTTTGGATAAGAAACAATTAGAGTTTGAAAAGATTCATACATAAAATAATAGACATGCTTACAAAGTCTCTATTGCAAGAGAACCA
Source organism: Iris pallida (assembly GCA_029216955.1). Taxonomy (NCBI): domain Eukaryota; kingdom Viridiplantae; phylum Streptophyta; class Magnoliopsida; order Asparagales; family Iridaceae; genus Iris; species Iris pallida. The sequence goes on along the minus strand of JANAVB010011199.1, from coordinate 22,008,203 downwards.
AAATTTTGTCGGAAGGCGTCCAACATGATCTCCATGTAAGTGGACATGGAGACACTCCCCCTTGTTAGACTAGAGGGGAAGATTGTTGGACGGGTCCAGTCCAAAGTGGGCTCGCAAACAACTGCCCAAACCGAACATAAATAAGATTGTCGGATAATGATAAATGAAACAAGATTGTTTCAGACTTGGAGTATACTATCCAGAGCTAAGATTTTATATACTCAAATTCTATTGGTTATTTGGTACTTTTCAATTAGATAAATATTATCTATTATGCAAATGTTTTTTTATACTATTATTTAAATATATTCATGTTCGAATATGAATTCTATTTTCAAGCTAAGGTCAATATCTACTTGGATGTAAATAATAGTAGACAGGGAGAAGCTATTCGATAGTTTAGATATGCATTGATGGACATTTAAGTCAACAAGGGTTGGATTTCCTATTCTAATGTATATGAATACTACTCCATAAAGGTAAAAGTTAGTTATGTATAAAAGGGGGACATCTTGCCATAATTTTAGTCTGCAACTAGCACAAAAGTGCTCCTAGTCACTGAGCTAAATTCGAGGACCTCAATACAAAAGCTTGAAGTGCAAATTGGCGAGCGACAATCTGTTGGAAGCTTGTTCTATAACGTGAATAAAGAGAGAAAGAAGGCGTCAACAATGCAGTCGGGGATTTGGCGATTCCTTCGAGTATCAGCCAATGCAACTTGTACTCTTTGGAACTTTGTGCATTGTGAGTATTGTTTCTTGTGTTCTTTTGATTTATTAGGATTATAGGATACCTCGAAGCCTTAGGTAAGGTTTGTAAGAGAACTATAATTTAATTATTGTGGATTTTTAATTGGACTTGTCTAGATGTTTACAAGAAGATTTTTTCAGGTAAATAGTTGATTTTTTAATGCAAGTCTGGCTGTTGGTTTCAAACCAATCATACGAGTATCCGAAATATCCCCATTCATAGGGTCCGAGATCCACATCTATGAATTGAAAGGTCCGAATGATCAACCCTGCAATCAGTTGTTAGAATCAATAGGTGTTCAAATCATTCATTATGTAGTATTTTTTGCTTCACAAACAATCGTAAGGGAATTATGATATGAAGACATATATGTCTCGAACTTCATCTAATACCAAATGATTAGGTATGATCTACGAGAACCACATAATATGTTCAAAGAAGAACATATTGGATAATACCAAATGATAAGGAATGATCCAAGAAAAGAGCAAATTAAATAAATTTTCATTGCATCGCATGGTGAAAACTGTCAACTTCACACCTTCGGGTAACAATGGCTTCGAGCGAGGCCAAGGACAACGTTCACATCGAAAAAGAGTAACTCTAATTTTTATAAACTTTATCTAAGAACTAGAAATATTGATGTTATTGTTTGACTTACATCTAGTAATACAGATAAATACTAAAACACTAAAAGATAAAGCTAAAACTAACTAATCCTATATCAAACAACTAAAGGGAAAAAAATTAGATCCAGATTTAAATTTAAATTATGAAGTTAATGTCAGGACATGTTCCCACTTTTGGAGCGAGAATGTGCTAAATCAAACCTTCATCGCGCGATAGGATTCCCTCCTAAGAACCACATCAAACGATGTAGTACGTTGTCTATATCCATGATCCATCAATGTCACAATATCAATCATATTCTTCCATACTCAAGTCAAATATCAATACTATCATCTACAAAACTATGATAAACATGGCAAGAATATAAATGAAATCAAACTAATAAATCCATCAATAACTAGAATTATCAAATGTTGTAAAGATCCACTATTCAGGAACATACCCGCTATAGATAAAGATTGGCCAAGAAAATATGAAACAAGTCAAAGGAAAAGACATGTATTCCTAACATCTAAGAATCTTTATTGTGTCCTGATCCATCCACGGCGATGTCTTTTTTGTACGGTTCGTAATGATTGGTATCCTGTCCCTCATCTAATAGTGAAAGGTTTGTCCAATCACAACGAAGTAAGTACATATACTACAAATACAAGTAAAACTATATATATGCATGTAAAAGAAACTAGAATATAGACAACAAAAAATGGAAGAGGAACTAAAAAATATATGATATGAAACTGATGAATCATAGCTAGGCAAAAATATAACAATTACCAAGTGTTCATGTCGTGCTTTAGTAAACAACTTTCAACACATGGACGGCTTGGGAAGATTCATGAATGCATAAGGATATATAATTAGAATCACGTAAACATCAGTCTCTAATGGTTCGTTGTCCACGTACCTAGTATATGTTCCCTCTGTACTCTTGACTAAATCACTACTAAATCACGAGATTCAATAATGGAACAAGTCAATGGCAATAATTTGGAAACCCTAGATTCCCCTCTCATGTGTGTGCAATCATGTAACAATACTAAATCTAGCCGTGATGATAATAGAAAAATTCAATAATATTAAGCTAAAGATAGACTACATAGCAAATATAAATTAAACTATATTTAGAATAATTGTACTTGCCTTGTTCGAAGTCCAAATAAAGTGCTAGTTAGAGTAGATCCAAAGTACCGTTATCCACTGCTACGTACACTTATAATCAAGCACAATGATTCATCTCACAATTTATACAATCGCGAAATATTCAATATCCCATGAGAATCAATTGCCGGAGGTTAACCGATATCACATGAAAAAATATCAAGTTAGGGTTTCTTGTCTACTAAGTAATCTAGGCATTGAGTTCAAAACTAAACTATTCTAGTACTAGTAATAATGAGTTTTGAGACGTTTAGAATCATTACCGCGAAGTTTCATAGTATAAAAGTCGACACACAAATCGAGACGACAAAGATGGCCCAAAATTACTATCGTGAAACTAAGATCCAAGTAACCAGAGTTGTAGATTTCTACATTCCGAATCCAATGGAATTAACCATTCGTCAATACTATGCACGCTTTGCAATTTATTGTCTCTGACACGGTATGACACGATAAAGACACATCACACAAATCTATGTAAAACGTTGTCGACATTACATGAAACTTTAAGTAGTAGAAAGAGAATCAAGACACATGACCAACAATGAAGATGGATTTGGATTTCTTCGAATAATTTGGCTGGAACAAGAAGTTATAGGTTTTCGTAGGTTCCGTTGTTATCGAGGGGACTTTGCAGGGCTCGTGCGGCTGTGTGATTGTTGTTGTCACACGTGGAGGTGCTCAGGTGGAAGAGGAAGGAAAGAGAGTGGTGGTGGCGGTTTGAATTTGGTGGTCGAGAGAAGGAATTGTAAAATCGGAAAGTGGAGGAAAAACTAGGTTTTTGGCTCGTTTTTTGGGAGGAGGAAGGTGGCTGCTATATAGGCTAATAATGTTTTTGACAAGGTTGTAAAAATCGCTAGTTAGTTGCTAGTCGTTTCGCGGGGACTAGGAATTAATCGGGGACTAGGTCGGATTAATATATATATATATATATATAATATATATATATATAATATATATATATATATATATATATATATAAAATTTTATGGTGGCTAGGGTTTTGCTCGGGTCGAAGGATTTAGTCCCACATTGGAAAATGTAATATGAAGAGTAGCTAGACTCCCTATAAGTAGTGTAGTAGCCAATCAATAAAACATAACAATTATTCTCTACAAAGCTATTGTTGAAGGATATACACATTCTCATATGTGGGAGATACAAATACTAGGAAGTCGACTTCAGGGTACTTGGTGAGTTTTACAGGAGAGCAGTGTCATAGCAATCTCGACTACAAAATTATGACGTGCTTTCTTTCCTGAAGTGGAATACATTGCTGCTACAAGACTTGTAAGAAGATGCTTTGGATGAAGCGGTCTCTTAAGGAGTTCGGTATGAGTAGGGTATGTACATCATATATTGTGACAACCAGAGTTCTATTCCTTTTACCATGGACTCCATCTTTCATTTGAAGTTAGAGCACATTGATGTGCAATTTCATTTGATGCAACCTTTTGGATAAGAAACATTAGAGTTTGAAAAGATTCATACATAAATAATAGACATGCTTACAAAGTCTCTATTGCAAGAGACCAAAAATTTTGTCGGAAGGCGTCCAACATGATCTCCATGTAAGTGGACATGGAGACACTCCCCCTTGTTAGACTAGAGGGGAAGATTGTTGGACGGGTCCAGTCCAAAGTGGGCACGCAAACAACTGCCCAACCGAACATAAATAAGATTGTCGGATAATGATAAATGAAACAAGATTGTTTCAAACTTGGAGTACTATCCAGAGCTAAGATTTTATATACTCAAATTCTATTGGTTATTTGGTACTTTTCAATTAGATAAATATTATCTATTATGCAAATGTTTCTTTATACTATTATTTAAATATATTCATGTTCGAATAGGAATTCTATTTTCAAGCTAAGGTCATATCTACTTGGATGTAAATAATAGTAGACATTGGGAGAAGCTATTCGATAGTTTAGATATGCATTGATGGACATTTAAGTCAACAAGGGTTGGATTCCTATTCTAATGTATATGAATACTACTCCATAAAGGTAAAAGATAGTTATGTATATAGAGGGGGACATCTTGCCATAATTTTAGTGTGCAACTAGCACAAAGTGCTCCTGGTCACTGAGCTAAATTCGAGGACCTCAATACAAAAGCTCGAAGAGCAAATTGGCGAGCGACAATCTGTTGGAAGCTTGTTCTATAACGTGAATAAAGAGAGAAAGAAGGCGTCAACAATGCAGTCGGGGATTTGGCGATTCCTTCGAGTATCAGCCAATACAACTTGTACTCTTTGGAACTTTGTGCATTGTGAGTATTGTTTCTTGTGTTCTTTTGATTTATTAGGATTATAGGATACCTCGAAGCCTTAGGTAAGGTTTAAGGAACTATAATTTAATTATTGTGGATTTTTATTTGGACTTGTCTAGATGTTTACAAGAAGATTTTTCCAGGTAAATAGTTGATTTTTTAATGCAAGTATGGCTGTTGGTTTCAAACCAATCATCGAGTATCCGAAATATCCCCATTCATAGGGTCCGAGATCCACATCTATGAATTGAAAGGTCCGAATGATCAACCCTGCAATCAGTTGTTAGAATCAATAGGTTTCAAATCATTCATTATGTAAGATTTTTTGCTTCACAAACAATCGTAAGGGAATTATGATATGAAGACATATATGTCTCGAACTTCATCTAATACCAAATGATTAGGTATGATCTACGAGACCACATAATATGTCAAAGAACATATTGGATAATACCAAATGATAAGGAATGATCCAAGAAAAGAGCACATTAGATAAATTTTTCATTGCATCGCATGGTGAAAACTGTCAACTTCACACCTTCGGGTAACAATGGCTTCGAGCGAGGCCAAGGACAACGTTCACATCAAAAAAAAGTAACTCTAATTTTATAAACTTTATCTAAGAACTAGAAATATTGATGTTATTGTCTGACTTACATCTAGTAATACAGATAAATCCTAAAAACTAAAAGATAAAGCTAAAACTAACTAATCCTATATCAAACAACTAAAGGGAAAAAAATTAGATCCAGATTTAAATTTAAATTATGAAGTTAATGTCAGGACATGTTCCCACTTTTGGAGCGAGACTGTGCTACATCAAACCTTCATCGCGCGATAGGATTCCCTCCTAAGAACCACATCAAACGATGTAGTACGTTGTCTATATCCATGATCCATCAATGTCACAATATCAATCATATTCTTCCATACTCAAGTCATATATCAATACTATCATCTACAAAACTATGATAAACATGGCAAGAATATAAATGAAATCAAACTAATAAATCCATCAATAACTAGAATTATCAAATGTTGTAAAGATCCACTATTCAGGAACATACCCGCTATAAATAAAGACTGGCCAAGAAAACATGAAACAAGTCAAAGGAAAAGACATGCATTCCTAACATCTAAGAATCTTCATTGTGTCCTGATCCATCCATGGCGATGTCTCTTTTGTACGGTTCGTAATGATTGGTAACCTGTCCCTCATCTAATAGTGAAAGGTTTGTCCAATCACAACGAAGTAAGTTCATATACTACTAATACAAATAAAATTATATATATGCATGTAAAAGAAACTAGAATATAGACAACAAAAAATGGAAGACTAAAAAATATATGATATGAAACTGATGAATCATAGCTAGGCAAAAATATAACAATTACCAAGTGTTCATGTCATGCTTTAGTAAACAACTTTCAAACGTGGACGGCTTGGGAAGATTCATGTAAAAATATCAAGTTAGGGTTTCTTGTCTATTAAGTAATCTAGGCATTGAGTTCAAAACTAAACTATTCTAGTACTAGTAATAATGAGTTTTGAGACGTTTAGAATCATTACCGCGAAGTTTCATAGTATAAAAGTCGACACACAAATGAGACGACAAAGATGGCCCAAAAATTATTATCGTGAAACTAAGATCCAAGTAACCCAGAGTTGTAGATTTCACATTCCGAATCCAATGGAATTAAACCATTCGTCAATACTATGCACGCTTTGCAATTTATTGTCTCTGACACGGTATGACACGATAAAGACATATCACACAAATCCATGTAAAACGTTGTCGACATTACATGAAACTTTAAGTAGTAGAAAGTGAATCAAGCCACAAGACCAACAATGAAGATGGATTTGGATTTCTTCGATAATTTGGCTGGAACAAGAAGTTATAGGTTTCGTCGGTTCCGTTGTTATCGAGGGGACTTTGCAGGGCTCGTGCGGCTGTGTGATTGTTGTGGTCACACGTGGAGGTGCTCAGGTGGAAGAGGAAGGAAAGAGAGTGGTGGGGCGGTTGAATTTGGTGGTCGAGAGAAGGAATTGTAAAATCGAAAAGTGGAGGAAAAACTAGGTTTTTGGCTCGATTTTTGGGAGGAGGAAGGTGGCTGCTATATATAGGCTAATAATGTTTTTGACAAGGTTGTAAAAATTGCTAGTTAGTTGCTAGTCGGTTCGCGGGGACTAGGGATTAATCGGGAACTAGGTCGGATTAATTGTTTTGATATATTATATATATATATATATATATATATATATATATATTTTATGGTGGCTAGGGTTTTGCTCGGGTCGAAAGAGTCGAAGGAAACAGTAGAGACATGTAAGAGAGAAACAACTATAAGAGAGAAACAACTAGAGAAGGTACCGATGAAAATCTATGCACCTTGCAAGCTGAACAAATACTGAGTTGACAGAATCTTGAGTTTGGCTCATTTGCTGATTAGATCTATATCACCCACAATCCCAACAATAATCCAAAACCAGCTTATATCAGTTCCGATAAAGTTCCCCTAGTTCAAATAGTAAATTCCATCACCTATAAGATTTGGCATGCTTTCCAAATAGAAACAACTAGAGATGGAAAGGCAAAAGAGAAATAGGAACAAGTAGAGAAGAACCATTCAGAATCCAACCACCAATTATCATAGTGATAAGAAATGTTTATCATAGGTGATAGCTTACAGAACTGAAGATGCTAGAAGAACCATTCAGAATCATGTTAGCCTCTGGCTTGTTAGGGCCTTTCCCTTTGAAGGAGGTCTCCTTGGTGATGAGGCTTGGGGTTGCCATGGATTTCTATCGGGTTTACCTTAGCTCTTAAATTAGATCCAGCTATGGACTTAACTTAATATGTTTTCTGTTCTAAGTCTCTTTAGAACTTGAGAATAGACTCCAAAAGGCTACAGAAATTTATTTACTCAATAAGATGGCTTAAGCTAAAATTAACAATTCAAATGATTTAGTAATAAACCTTTAAATTTTTAGTTTTTTAAGTTTTGATAAGGTTGGGTTAGCTGTAGAGGCCGGATCCCAGCAAGCAGAGGTTCACTAGGAACTCTTAAGTACCGGTCGTCTAGACGATATTTTGCCTTGTTGACAGAAGGGCCCTTTCGGCTTGTTCCCAAACAAATCTTAACTTTAGAACTTTAAAAATAAAAGAATTTTTACTAAATTAATTAATTGTTTGATTTAGCCTAAATTAAAATATTGAGTAAATGAAAACTAGTATTGACAAAAAAAATACTAACACAATAGTATTTTCTAAGATGTCAATTTAAAGAAAAGACAATTGATAATATCAGTCTTATGAAGCAACAATTGTTATGTAGCTAATAACAATATATAGTTAATGATAATATGCTACTAAATGTGAATAATGATATAAGACAAATTGTCTAGCAATAATTTAATGAATACTTGTTAAGCAATTATATGTGAAAACAAAATGGTAACAGTGAATTGAATGACAACAAAATGGTAACCGTTTTGCTTTTCCAAGAATAATGGTAACAACAAATAGGCGTAATTACTCAAAGACAAAAATTTTTATTGTTGAAAATTAATCCACTTATTGCAAAAGGTAGACTAATCTTGTTAATTGAAAAACCAATTTTCTTAACGTGTTCGGTAAGGACTTAAATATTAAAGGTAAAAAATATTACCAATATAAATATATATAAAAATTGTCTCTGAACAATTTTCCTGGAGACAGTACAAATTGTTAATAAAATAGTTTTTTTTAAGGACAGCACAATTTTCCTATACGAAAAATGCGGCCAGCAAAGTAATGTGAAATGTTAAAAGTTTGGTAATAGAGAAGTGCAACTATTGAAAACAATTTGCTAATAGTACGAAAGTTTGATAATTGTTTGCTAACAGAGACTTGCAAATATAGGTAACAGGGACTTGGAAACAAAATGCTTAGCATATACGAAAGTTTGCTAACAGTATTTCCAAAAAATGTTAGCAAGCAATGTTTGGTTGATTGAGTGCTAATTTATTCCAATATTATATGTCTACAGTAGCACGAATTTGAGGGACCAATAATATATTTTGTAAGTTTACAGCAAGTAACAACAACACTATTAAGGAAGATGTATATTTGTACCAGCAAGCAATATGTTGCTTAGGACAGAAAAAAAATGTTATTTTAAAATGGTTGATGTTTAGAACAGAAGCAATTATAAACCGACAGTAAGAAAAATTTTTCGCATAGGGAAGTTAACTCTTAGATTGTTGGAATTTTCTTCAAAAACTTCGGATTAAAATCTGCAAGAAAATAAATTAAATTAAAAGTTACCGGCCTCCGGGGAAGTCGCTCACGAAGCACTGCCCTAAGAGTTAGCTCGGGTCTATGTGCAGACCGTATCCGAACGCTCCTAGTGGTAAAATCCCCGCTCCACCGGAATCTCCTTGCCGCACACGACTTGGAGAGAGTGACCCGACTTAGCTCTGCCCAGAGCACCGAAGAACAGCATCGGTAATACGATGGAGACGAGAATTTTAGAAATTTCGAGAAGAATAATTTTTCTGTGTGTTGAGAAGAAAAGGAGGTTTCAATATATAGGCAGCCCATTACCCCAATGAATGGTGTTAATGGCAAAAATTGATATTTCATCATAGCTATTAAAAAATGAAATAAAGAGGAGCAAGTAGCCGTTTGGAGAATATTAAAGTTAGGAATTGATTTTTTCCTTTACAGCAATAGCTATATAACAGCATCTCTTAGCAATATGATCACTTGTAAGATCTAACTTTTGTTAGTACACTGGACAAGATGACCGCTTATAAGATAGTCCATTTTCTGTAATTTTTTTAAATTATTGCATCTAGACCACCAATGCCCAAGCCACCAATGTCATTAGCCGTCTCAATGGTATTAAAAAAAGTAGGAAAAAAAATCACCCAGACCGCTATAGTATGTGCCATTTCGCCAGGGTCGGCCCTGAGTTCATGGGAGCCCTAAGCAAACTATCAAAATGGAGCCCATATATATAAAAAAATTAAAAATTGAAATAAAAGAAAATTAAAATAATGTTACAACCAAGATTTGAACCTAGGACCTTTTCTGTGCAAGTTTAACATAATAACCACTACAGCACAATTATTTTGTGTTAGAAGTGGATTATGTTACATATTAGTTCTATTTTAGATACAAGATTATTAATATACATATATGTATAAATTAAATTTTTTGGGCCCTCATATTCCATGTGCCCTGGGCGGTCGCCCTGGGCCAAGGCCAGCTCTGTGTTTCGCGCCCAAGCCACTATTAACATTGGCGGTCTTATACCGCCAATAGGGATACCGCTGAGAGGTCTGCCACTTCTTGCTCGACTCAGCTGGACCCAGGGACCAAATACCTCTTGTTCCAGTTCAGATGGGCCCGTCTGCAACTTTTGGGGGTGCTTCTCCATCGGTTCCGAGGAGCCCCGGAGTTCAGGGATGCTACCACCACCACTGTAACGCCCCAGTCCCAAAATACATAGGACCAAGCACGTGAACATGCCAGCTGCACATGTACGAAGAATACTCCAATGTATGGAATCCTCATATATGCACATAAGCTGTAAATAAAATAACCACATGCCAGAATAACATAATCTAATCTCATCACAGCTCAACACAGAAAATAATAGAGTCCAAATAATAAATAGTATATCAAAAGATAGCCAGGTGATCATGCTCACTCCAAACAGCTATGAAAATAGTCTCACAAGATTAGATTCCAACCACCATCAAATAGAAAGAAAAAAGATATACAAATAATGTCCACTAATGTGTCAAATAAGGAATAGACTAGAAATCAGTAGGAACTGCCTCGTCATCGATGTATGATGGATCCATAGCTGCTCCGTACTCTTGCAAAAAGTTGCCTAATCCTGGAGAGATAACCAGGTCCTCAGAGGGACGTAGCAAGATACAAGAAAATACCATGCCATATAAACTGTGATAATATAATAGAAAGAAAAGGGATGCATGCAATAGGGTGCCTACCAGTTCTACAGTGATAATGCAGTTAAGAACAGACCTTCAACGCATGGGTATCTGGCTCTGGAGCAGGTAACTCTGGTATGGCCCCATCAGGATACCAGGGACCTCAAAGCATAACATTCCTCGATTTCAGAGGCCAGCAGGATCAGTAATAGGAAAGTGCATAAAGGACCCATACGTTAAGGAACTGTTCTCCCACTCAATGCCTAGTAGGGTAACATCCATGACTCATGAAACCTCTAGTAACTACCAAGTCTACTAGCATGTAACACTATTGGCAGTTACTCCTATCCGTCGCACGCCTCATGCGTATCGGTGGCCAGCCGACTACGCGAGCACGTGTCCTAAATGTGACTCACAACTCGTGGTAAAGCAAGTGTCAAGGCCGTATGAGATATGTCGATACCTCAAATAAAAGGGTGGTCACTAGACTAAGTCAAGCAAGAGAAATAAATAAAAGCGAGAAAACGACCGATAGAGTCGCCTACACCCAAGTGTGACTTGGACGCACAATTTTATAATATTAACAAATAAGAAATATTGAAAATAATAAAAAATAAGAATATAATAATCACAGAGTAAAGTGGCAAGGTATTTTGCCTGATAGTGCAAAGTGGCAAGTCCAGAAAATCACAATGTCAGCCAAGGAACGTCACAATCTCCAAATAACTTCAGACGCTGAAACAAACATAAAAAATACTTGGTGTATAAGATATCCCTAGGAAATGCCTGTTCAAAAGTCTAATTCTGGAACAGAGGTAAAATCATAATTTTGGGTCAAAACGATGTCCGCCGTTGGACCCGCCTTGACCGAAACGCGTGCCAAAGTCTATGGTCTCTAAAGTCGTCAAACTACATGTCTACGAATTTAGATTAAGGAGAGGAACTCAACGGTATATCCAGTTTTGGATTCCGATGAGCCGCGTACAAAATCGTTCGTTTGAGTGGGTCGCGGGCCCACAAAAAAGGGTTCCGATCGACCTTCTTAGAATCGAACCAAACTTGGCACACAGGATCAAAATTTCGATTTGGACCTGTTAGCGCAAGTTTTGTCTCGATCTGACGATTGTACACAAGTTAGGGTCAAGTTTGCAAATTGGCGATACGGGAGTATCTTGACGGATACAGACTGATTTCGTTGTGCACACATGACGAAACTGAGTTCTGTCAGTTTCCACACATTAGCAACGTCCATACGGGCCTTTCAATGCGTATAGCATGCGACCATGTCCCCCGGTTTGTCGGGGCGCACGCCGTATCGAAAAAAATTCAAAATTTTTATATAAATTAACACAGTTTTCTTCCAACTTCAACATCAATTTACTTTTTACACGTTAATCAAAACGACGATCCAGAAGATGCATTACGATTTCAGTTATATTTTTTTTAGTATTTTCAATTAGTTTCTAAAATCTTTAGTACACAGCAAGAAAATTGGCCGACAAGTTGTCGTTTTAAAACAGTTTTTAGTATTACAGAAAATAGGTTTTTCTTCAACTTCGTGTCAATTTTTCGAGCAAGTTGATGAGTTGTTTTGAAATCCATCTGGAGGATTTCGAAGTGGGTCAAGTCTACTTTCCAGAAATCTTACGGATCGAAAATCGGTGCTACGAGTAAAAAGTTACGTCGTCGGGAAGTAGGGTACCTTGAGTGGAAAAACTGCTCCGTGGATGACGAAGGGCTGACTTTCGATGCTCTGTTCGTCGCGCACACAACTCCGTCGCTGGTGAAATGAACTCGTAGGCGAAGAGGGTATGTTCTGCCGCAATTTTTGTTTTGGGAGCCTAGGATTTTGAGGTCTATGGAGGAAGTTATATATATAACAAGTGGGGCAAAAATCCTAATACTACTACTATTACTAACAAGCTAAATGGCCCACGGGTTGCTCACGGAATTAGCTTGCTGCTACAGCAGCTTTGGAGAAGGGGGGCCCGCCCACTTTAAGTGGGTGGGTGTTGTTTTATATATTTTTTCTTTTCTTTTTCCTTTTTCGTTTTCGTTTTCATTTCTTTTTTTTTCTTTTTTCCTTTTTTTAAAATTCTTTTTTTTCTTTTTAAAAAAAAACTATTTCTATTTTTCTATTATTACTATATTTAAATAACTAATTTGTATTTTTATTTTATTTCTAATTAAAAACTCTTTTCAATAAATCAATATTTTAGATATATTTATATACACATATATTCCCACATATATGTATATATAAATATATACACCTTAATAAATTCACACATACACACATACATATATACATATAATATAACATATAAACTTACACACATACTATGTATTAACTTAAATATTTGCTATTACTATACTCCTAATATTATACATACATGTATTTTAGTACCAATTTACACAAAACTAATATGAAATAATTTAATAAATTAGGGGGTTTACAACCACCTCAGGGGACAGTTGATATGGCGCAGTTCTTCGCCTTCATGCAGCAGATGATGGAGACTCAGCGACGCCAGGCGGAGGATATGAGCAGGGCATTGACAATGCCCATCAGTTATCGATGGTGGCAATAGAGAATGTGGCTGCCCAACCGCAGGAAGGGCAGATCCAGCCGTACCAGCCGAGGACTCCAGGCATTCAGGACTTCCAGAAGATACGGTCGTGAGACTTCAAGGGTACCGAGGGTATCCCATATGCCGACGACTAGATCAAGCATATAGAGGAGATCTTTTGTCTCGCGGAGATACCAGCTAGGCTCCAGGTGGAAGCCGCGGGCAGTCAGATGCAGGACCTTGCCCGCACTTGGTACCAGACAGACCCAAGGTTGGTACAACAGGGCAAACTTGGAAGGCTTTCAAGAAGCTTTTCAAAGAGAAGTTCTTTCTCGACACAGCACATGGCGCTTTGGAGATGCAGTTCGAGAACCTGGTTCAGGAGAACCAGACAATAGAGGAGTACGCCGGAGAGTTCTACCACCTGGGCAGATTTGCGGAGGGCCTTAGGGAGACAGCAAAGGCTAGAAGATTCAGGAAGGGCTTGGTTAAGGAAGTCAAGTCCTTGACCAAGATGAATGCTACTTTTGAGGAGATTTTGATGGGAGATATGGCAGCGGAAGATGACCTGGAACTGAAGACGAAGAGAGGTCATGATTCACATGGAGCCAGTAGCAGTGGGATCCCGACCAAGAGGCCTCATTATCATTAGCAGCAGCATCAGCAGAAGCCTTTTCAGCAGAAGCAATTTTAGCAGGCATCGAGACAGCAACAGGCCATCAGTTGCACCCTCTGCAATAAGCCAGGACATATATGGAATGAGTGGAGGAAGAGGCTCGACAAGTGCCTACTTTATGGTACAGCAGAGCATCAGTTGAGGGATTGTCCCATGGCTGTGGGACGTATAGCTCAGGGAGCAGGAGCCAAGGCTCCGGCAGTGCAGCATAAATGATCATTGCCGACCCAGCAGCAGAAGTTTATTTAGCACCAACAGCAGGCCAGATGAGGCCAGCAGGGGCGAGCTTTCGCCATAGCAGCTGAGGAGTCCAAGCTAGTAGAATATCTTATAGCAGGTTCTGTTCTTATCGACTCTTTTCTCGCATTCGTATTATTTGATTCCGGTGCTTTCCATAGCTTCGTGTCTATATCTTTTGCTGTTAGACACCAACTTTCTTCTGAACCATTGCCTAGGACTTACAATATCACGACTGGGGGTGGTATTATCCTCGTTCGTGATGTTTGCAAGGATCGAAAAGTAGTTTTGGGAGACCGAGAACTGGATGTGAGTCTGCTCGTAATGCCATTACCGAACTACGATATTGTACTCGGTATGGATTGGTTGAGCAGACACCATGCCAGTATAGATTGTCGAGGTGGTAGAGTTCTTTTCAGAGTGCCAGGAGAGCCAGAGTTTGAGTTCACCAGGCGGGAGGCAGAGCAGAGCATCGAAGTTTTCTGCAAAGTTTCAGCAGAGGAGCAGAGCGTGCCACATCCATTGATAGCTGAGTTTATAGATGTATTTTCGGAGGAGTTGCCAGGGTTACCTTCGAACAGAGATGTAGAGTTCTCTATAGACTTGGTGTCCGACGCAGAGCCGATATCTCAGCATGTCTATAGAGTGAACAACAGCGAACTTGTGGAGTTGAAGAAGCAGGTGGATGAGTTGCAGGACAAAGGCTTCATCCGATCGAATTCTTTACCGTAGGGTGCGCCAGTAGTCTTTGTACCGAAGAAGGATGGGTCGGTACGGATGTGTATCGACTACAGTGCACTCAACAACCTCACGATCAAGAACAAGTACCCGCTGCCGAGGATCGATGATTTGTTCGATCAGTTGAGCGGAGCGAAGGTATTCTCCAAAATTGATCTGAGGTCAGGTTATCATCAGGTGAAGGTAAAGAAGGAGGATATTCCGAAGACAACATTCAGGATACGGTATGGCCAGTTTGAGTTCATGGTGATGCCGTTTGGGTTAACTAACGCCCCGACGGTGTTCATGAACTTGGTGAACAAGGTATTCCACCTGTACTTGGACAAGTTTATGGTAGTGTTCATCGACGACATCTTGATGTATTCGAATACCCCAGAGGAGCATGAGGAGCATTTGAGAGTGATTCTGGAGACTCTCAGGAAGTAGCAGCTTTACGGCAAGCTCTCGAAGTATGAGTTATTCTTGGATCGAGTTGATTTCCTAGGTCATGTTGTGACCGGAGATGGGTTCTTAGTCGACCTGAAGAAAATCAGAGTAGTTGAGGCATGGTCAACACCGAGTTCAGTTGCAGAGATCAGGAGCTTTCTGGGATTGACAGGCTACTACAGGAGGTTTGTTTAGAATTTCTCCCGGATTGCAAAGCCATTGACTAGGCTGACCCGGAAGGACGCAGAGTTTATCTGGTTAGAGGAGTGTCAGGTTGCTTTTGATGAGTTGAAGAAGCAACTGACGGCAGCACCGATTTTGACATTGCCATCAGGATCAGGCGGGTTCACTATCTACAGTGACGCCTTAGGGAAGGGTTTGGGTTGTGTCCTGCAGTAGCATAGGAAGGTGATTATCTATGCATCCAGGCAATTACGTCCGTATGAGAAGAACTACCCTATCCATGATTTGGAGTTGGCGGCATTTATCTTTGCTCTTAAGTTGTAGAAGCACTATCTATACAGAGAGCGTATGGAGATCTTCACAGACCACAAGAGCTTGAAGTATGTGTTTACACAAAAAGAGCTCAACATGAGGAAGCACAGATGGTTGGAGTTGATGAAGGACTTCGACATTTTACTACAGTATCATCCAGGAAAGGCCAACGTGGTTGTCGATGCCTTGAGTAGGTATCCGGTAGCTATGTGTTTGACGATGGATCGTCACTTGTTAGCAGATTTAGAGAGCATAGGGATCGAGGTGATTGTGCCAGGAGTTCAGATACAGATGTGGGACCTTCAGATTCAGTCAGACTTGATAGAGAGGATCAAGTCGGCTCAGTTCGATGATGTTACTCTACGGTGTATCCGAGAGCAGGTTCGAGAAGGATTGGTGGATGATGAGTTTGTCATTACAGAGGATGGTGAATTGAGGCACGGTTCCAGACTGTATGTGCCTAGCAGAGGGCTTCGGGAGCAGGTTATGCAGGAGGCCCATCGTTCTCAGTACTTTATGTATCCAGGTGACAACAAGATGTATAGGGATTTTAAGGAGCATGTATGGTGGTATGGGATGAAGTAGGAAGTTGCACGCTTCGTAGCCAGGTGTTTAGTCTGTCAGCAGGTTAAGGCAGAAAGGCAGAGGCCAGGAGGACTGTTGCAGCCATTGCCCATTTCGGAGTGAAAGTGGGAGCATATCACGATGGACTTTGTTTCTGGATTGCCGCATACACCAAGAGGGAAAGACGAGATTTGGGTCATCGTAGACAGGTTGACCAAATTAGCCACTTTTTGCCATTTAAAGTGGATACATCTACTGAGAAGCTAGCAGAGATGTATACGCGATAGATTGTCAGGATACACGAAGTTTCGGTGAGCATTGTCTCGGATCGGGATAGTCGCTTTACTTTTCATTTTTGGCGGAGTCTGCAGACTAGTTTGGGAACTCAGCTCAAGTTCCGTACTGCATACCACCCTCAGACGGATAGACAGTCAGAGAGGACTATTCAGACACTCGAAGACATGCTGCGGACTTGTGTTCTAGATTTTGGAGGATCTTGGGAGGATCACCTGCACTTAGTGGAGTATGCATTCAATAACAGTTTTCAGGCCAGCATTGGGATGTCACCATTCGAGGCACTGTACGGGCGTAGATGTCGTACACCCTTGTCTTGGGATGACGATGGAGAGCGAGCTTTATTGGGACCTGAGATGGTTTTTGACGCAGCCGAGAAGGTGAAGCTCATCAGAGATCGACTTCGCGTGGCGCAGGACAGACATCGATATTGGGCCGATAGCCACAGGAGACCTTCGCAGTTTGAGGTACAACTTAAACTTAGGATTAGAATCTTGTTTGTTTTGTGATTTTGTTTAATCATGTGATTGTTATAGTTAAGTTGAGACCATGCTTGTGCTAGATTGGAGATCTAGTATTTTTGAGGATATCTCCGATGCATGGTACAATTCGGTTTGGTGGAGGTGGAAAGCTTAGTCCGCGTTTCATTGGACCTTTCGTTATCAGCGGAAGAGTCGGTGACGTGTCATACAGACTGGACTTGCCCCTGCATTAGAGGGAGTCCATAATGTATTTCACGTGTCGCAGTTGAGACGGTATATGGCAGATTCCAGCCATGTACTGGATCATTCCGAGATCGAGGTGGGCCCTACTCTTAGTTATCAGCAGCAGCCTGTGGAGATTCTGGATCGACGGGGAGAAGGTGCTGAGGAACCAGACGATACCCTTAGTTCGCGTAGCATGGAGGCATCACTCTCTAGGTGAGACTACCTGGGAAAGGGAGGATGAGATGCACGAGCAATACCCTTATCTTTTTTTAGTCTTGAGGTATGATTTTTCTATCCTTCTCATGCATTCAGTTTTGTCTTTAATTTTGAGGACAAAATTATTTTAAGGAGGGTAGATTTGTCACACCCACAATTTTAATTTTGGGGTGTTTTAGTCATTGTGTATTTATTTGAATTCTCTTATTAATTTATTAATTAATATGATGCTTTGTAGCTTAATTGGTGTTTTGAGTAGCATAAGGTGGTTTGACCTTAGTCACCCTTCATAAAGAGCCTAATATGATAATTAGGATTATTTTTGACCTTTAGAATTAGTTTCAGAATTTATTTCCATTTTGGCAATGATTTAATGGTTTTAAGTTATTTTTACATAGGCCTTTTTAACCCTTTTTGACATGGGCCTTTTAGCAACTCGTGGTGTGCTTGGTCCATGTGCTTGGCCGGCCACAAGCAGCCCTCCCTTTCATTTGTAGAGATCATTAGCCTCCACTAGATCTAGAGCAAACCCTAATCTCTTTTTTCTCCAAAATCCTAGATTTCTCATCCGAAGTCCGTTTTACCTCAAACAAATTCCGTTATGCTCGTTGGGAAGAGGAGAACTTGCTAGAGTACTGCTAGCAAGGAGGAGAAGGCATTTGCTCGGGAGAAATCGGCCGACAAAACGCTCAGAGAATTCTTTTTATTGAGATTCTGACTCACAATAGGTAAACCTCGTTCTATCTTTGTTTCTTCTGAATTTTCTTCATTATTGCATCCATATAGGCACCCTCGATCTGTGTATGAAGTTTTGGTAGGATTTTGGTTTCGTTTGATAGCGGTATCGGACACGTATCGATCTTATGTAGCACGTGTTCGACAAAATGCCACTTAGAACTGAAAAGTGTTAATTTTTGATTCTGTTTTCACGAATTCCTTCCTAATATGATTTGTAACAACTTTCGTGAAGAAGGATTGGAAATCGACACGATTTCAGCATCCGAACGGATACAGACACGCGTGCACGAGATCCCGTGCACGCCCTGCCGTCTGTGCGTCCTAACTCGACACACAGAGCTCCTTCTCGCGTGAAATTTTATGTGCACGTAGGGGCAACCTCTTCCCACATTCTCTAAAAATTTCACGATGTTTTGTCGAGCGAGCACGGAGAAATCCGACGTGCACTGGTGTTACGACCCGCACCCAGTGCAAGGGCACGAGAAGTGACGAACGCCCAGCCTATGCCGCAGTGTCGGCAGTAGAACGCTGTCCTGAGTCACAGTATCTAACACAGTCTAAAATAAGCTCTGAATGGAGAGTACATAATAAGTAACTTAATCACAATACTAAGATGGAATAGAAGAATGAATCTCAAAAGAGTTACAGATAAAAAGTCTAAGTGTAAACCACCAGAATAAATCTCAGGTACAACTCATAAAGTCTCAAATAGAAATATAAATAAAGTACTAAGTCACAGCTAGTCTACGGGCAAGTCCTCAGCGACTGTGGGATCCTCCTGAGGGTCCACGTCGCCAGTGTCATCTAAGCCAATGCCATAATAAGTAGGGCAGTACTCCTCATCATCACCTGTAAAATTTTCAACATGCCCAGTCAGGACGGAACGAGCACATATCTCTCACACAGTTCATGGCAGGAATGGACATATAAAGCAAGCTATAGAAAACTATACATGAATCACTGTAAAGAAAGTCAACAAGAGAGAGAATATAAACTGAGATATAATATGATAAATAGAGAATATAACCTTCTACGTGATTCAGAGCATGAATTGGTTATGTAAACGGTCTGGGTTGCACATGGATACAGCTATGGAGTGCACATGGATACCTACTGGGGATAATGATCACATAACCAACTACACTCTTCCTGCCCCCAATCAATACACAAGGATCAATACATGATATGTTATTGCACATGGATAACAACTACTGTATACATGGAGCTCATATGGTCATGAGTGTACATGAATAACATATGAGTGCACATGGATAAATATGAATACATGGAGTACATGATGGCCATGATAAAGTACATGAACATGATATACTCGATGTATCCGAGGGGATAACAATGCATGAAAATATCCATAGGGTACTAATCCGTGTGAACATCGTGTCAGCATCAAGTATACTAGTCTATAACAAGAGAACATATCCAAAGAAGTATGAAAAGATCAGAGAATGTACTCGCCTGGCAAATCGAACTGCTGATGATGAGGTGTAGCTAAACTGGGGCAATATAAACCTATTTAAAATACGCACATGTCACAACCAAGTCTACAATATCAAAAGAAATAGCTACAATGCAAGACTACATGCTTCTAGGTCCATTTTGGTCAAAGTCAACCCTCGGTCAACTCTGGTCAAACCTAGTCAACGCTGGTCAAACCTGGTCAAACCTGGGTCAACTAGTCCGTCTACTAATTTCTAGGTCATACACAAAATTCTAGGTCATTTGGAGTTCGTTTGAGTTGAATTGGATCAAGTTTGACCCAAAGTTGACTTTTGTCAATTTGGTCAACTTGTCGGCCAACTCGACTAAACTAAGCTCGAAATGACAAACCAAATCTATCCTAGGGCTCCTATAGTTATATACACAACTACAATCTAATCTAAGATAATTAACAAGCATAAATATATATATATACATATAGGTATATACACACATGTGTATATACAATACAACCAAACCTTATTTCTAACAAAAGATGATGTGTGTGTGTGTGTACTGGTGCTTACTGAAATAAGATAAATCTGAGATTAAAAACAGTAAAATGCAACCATAGAATTACTCAAAATAATATACTATTTATATACATATACAAAGTAAGAAACTATATATATATATATATATATATATATATATATATATATATATATATATATATATATATATATTTATATATATATATATATATATATATATATATATATATATATATATATATACACAACGTTTAAATGGAAAGATACGCAATGATGCGAGATAAATAAAGAGTCTAAAATTTGGAATAATATCTCCCTCGACCCATTCGCAATATAAATACATTAGGAATGGGTTTCAACGGAATTAAATATTGTTAAATATATGCATAAAGCTATATAGAAACAAGTATATTCATAAATGATGGAAAAATTATGAAACAAAGCCAAAGGTTGGTTTCCACGAATCCGAAATCTCATATAAGTCCTGTAAACTCAGATTTTAGAAGCGAAGAAGTTGGAAATCAAAATATCACATTTAATTCAAAAATCGAAAACTAAAGAAAAATAACCCAATTCACACAACGGCCCAAAATGCAAAATACACCAAACGAACCTGCGAAACTCGGCATACACGTTGGTCTCGACCCACGTGATGCATTCGTATACTCTCGGGTTTGAAAATGTGTCCGTGTCGTGTCCACAGAACGCGTATCAGAATTTCCCGATACCGCGTGGTACGCGTGCGTTATCGCTCGTTTGAGCGCCGCACACGCAACGAAACACCACGTGCTTGTGCAAATAGCTGGGGGGGTCCTGGGGTAGGTCTAGGACATGATGACACAGAGACAGGCTGTGCCAAAGTGGCACACACAGCCCCCGCACACGCGCGGCCTGCTGCACGCGCGCGCGCCCTCGTGCGTGCGGTCCCGACCTCGCTGCTCCCTCGTCGGGCCACGCCGCGACTCGGGGTTCACCCTACGGGTCGTCTAGGTCTAGGTCGACATGTTTTGGGTCCTGGAAGGGGTCTTCGCTGCGTCATGTGCGCGCACGAAGTCCGTCTCCGCGACAAAAACGACAGGCTGAATGCAGAGTGGCTGAGCGGTGCACATGCGATTTCTCCGCGCTCGCTCAACGAAAAGTCATAAAATATTACAAGCATGAGGTCAGAGGTTGCCACCATGTGCTCACAAATTTTCACGCAAAAATACGCTCTGTGCATCGAGAAATCACACGCGGACAGCAGGGCACGCACGGTCTAGTGCCCGGGATCCGTGCACGTGCGTCCGTTGCCCGAAACGTTGCTGAAACGATGTCAAAACCAAATCCGTCTTCACGAAAGTTTATCAAAATCATATTATCTAAACATCCATGAAGTCAAAAACGAAAAAACAACAACTTTCTATCCTAAGCGGCATTTCGTCGAACACGTGCCGTAAGGGACCGACACGGGCTCGATACCTCCATCAAACGGAGTCGAAATCCTACCAAATTTCGTGGGCAAGGCTAGGACACCTATATGAATGCAAAAATAAGAAAAAAACTAGATTTGCAATGGTAGATTAGGATTTTACCTATTGAGTGTCAAAACTCAAAGATCGGGGCTCCTCGGTTGTCGTGTCGGCCGATTTCCCTCCAGCAAAAACCTCTGTCTTGTCATGCCCCGATCCGGGAAATCGCTCGTCCTCGCTAGATTTTATCCGAATCATCGTCATCACTGGGGCGTGAGGTCGCACGAGCCTGGAGTTGCGCTCGTGCAAGGCAAGATAACGATTCATATAGTGATTATCTCAAATTTGTAACATAAGCAGCGAAAGGAAACAAAGAATACAACAAGAATCTCTTTTATTCATATTGAACTGAAGGTTACAAGGATCTGAATAGCCCAACTTAATATGCCAATTGGCTACAACGCTCATGATCTCTCTAGCTCACAAAGGATTACATTGTTTTATACAATATGCCTCTTTATAGCCAACAAGCAGTCTTCGGCCGAACATCTCCATGTCGCAAGTCCGAACGCCTATGCGGAAGCTCCTATTGAATGCCAAGGACTCCACGCCTCGGCACGTCCAAGCCAAGCTCTGCCCTGAGCCGATCATAACCTGAGCCTGCACATAAACTAGTGGGAGATTAGTTCTTTCGTCCTCGCTTCGCACTGATCAAGACCCGCTCGCACCCAAACCAAACACTAAATATCTTTAGTGAAACATGCATCTTAATTTGTGATCTTTCTATTTAGCCTTAGGATCAGTTTTATGGCAATGTTTAAGCATAACAACTTTATCATAATGTGTCCACTACCGTGTTCCTGCAGCAGATACAGTTAGGCATAATCTGAACATAATCATAGTGATCGTGCACATCTCCGTCCCATATTGCCTAGCATGCACGGGTTAGAACTTAACATAGAATCATATCATTCACGCAACAACCAACCATAAACTTAGGCCATGCATAAGGGTCGCAGGCCCTGCGCCTGCACCCAACTCTCATCTTAGCCCATCGGTTCTAACTATATGAAGGTCACGGTGTTTCGCACTGTAATGGACTTGGCATCTCTTATGTGTAAGCCTACGATCACTTCGATAAGGGTTGCTAGCCCAATATTCGAAGGATCCCAAACTTACGGATATCATAGCTTATCACAGTACTGGACGGTCGTAATCCGTCCGAATAATGTGCACCATAAATACCACACATAATTTCCGCCTAGGCCGAACGGTCCCGGTGCTCCGGCGTAACCGTCCGAGGGAAGCCGCACCCGTGCACGGGCCATCCGAGTCCATTGACCATGCAATATGTGCCATAGAATACAAGTCATATTGTCCAACCAATCTCGTGTTCCATAAACATAGTCCCGTACCATAAATATATTCGCGTCTCATAAATATAATCTACCATCCATATGGGGAGCTCCGTCAGCGTTATGCCCCAACACATCCATATTGATGCACGACGCCCAACGGCTTAGTCAACTCGTACTCATATTCAATGCGTACTATTCGTAAGTCATTCTCATAGCCTAGTTCCGTAGTTATTTAGTCTTTTCGTAGCATAAGTGCCCGAGGGCACGCTCAGTGCCGTATTCAATATTCTACGCCTAGTGTTCAATGTTTTCGGAGCCGTGCATATGATGCACATCTCAATATCGTCTTTCAATGTTCTACCATCATTGCCTACCGCGACTCGTATACTTGATGCACGTCGCTTCAATTGTTCGATTGTTCAATGTTCTACCTTAGTATTCAACGTATATTTAGACACTTACTTGCCGAGCCATGCTCGCTAACTCGATAACATATTATGCATACAATGATATCTCTTATTAGACGTGAAGGAATAGGAAGAGAGAGTCAAGAACCCGCCCACCTTAAGCCGATACGCCTTGCCGTCTCACCGATTGAAGCGTCTCGCTTCCATAACTCGATCACATAGCTATATTCCGGACTTAGTCTTTCCTTTGAACTACTCGGTTGATTTGGCTTATTGCGCCCATGCCACAATCCGTTGCAAGGCTACGATTTGGTTTCGCGGACACTTCATTGCATAAGGCAAAATGCCGACCTCTTATCGTCTAGCGTAAAAGCATAGCCTGCACACCAGATCAACTAAAATCAGCACTTGCTCAACGAGACTTATCCTTTGCATCGATTCGATTCATAGATTCCAACCGACTCAAGGCTTACCTTTGGCCAACGTAACTCTTGCATTGATTCGCATCGATACTTCATCGGGTCAACGCAACTCTTCGAGTCAACGACTCACCATAATACACCATGCGGAGTGGGGCATTACATAATATACCACTCAAAATAAGGTTCGTCCTCGAATCGAAACCAACACTTAATCAAAGTGCCTCGTATAGATCATTTCACGATCTCGTGCTACTATCGTTGGAATCATACAACTTAGTTTGGATCATATACATATTTTAGGCGTCCCACCAATATATGCATTTCAGCCAAGCTCAGTTGTAGGATATCGGGACAACTAACAAGCTCAACTTAATCCTCAAGCACCAATCAGTCCGTACTCGACTTAGTCATATCTTAGCACCTATTCCCAAAATACTCCTCGTATGTGTATTCCATAACATGCGATCATCTTCCAACATCTTGCGCATAACTTAACTCGAAACTATTAGTTTGATCTCATAAGTTTCTCGCCGGCCACCTAACGCTCACACTGCATCAAGTCATTGCGCATCCGATCGCAATAATTCTCCACAATGCTTAGTCGCCCAACCATTTTCTATCTCTCACATAGCTCAAGGCTTTCATCCAATCATTCATAACATTTGGCCTTAACGACATGGACTGAGTCTAACATGTCTCGAATTCCTTCGCCTACAATCTGTACTAAGTCTCGCACACCACTATCCCAACACGACCCATATTTTCGAACTTCTTATGCATCGCGTCTGGGGCTACCCCTGCTAGGTAACTTACCCAGACATCATGCTCGCGTTCTTCCGACATAAGAGGTCAACTTGAGTCTATGATGCTCAAAGGCAACAATCTTTCCGACTCAAGGTCTCTGAGGACACGCCTATATCTGATTCTCGACAGAGTGCGACTCCTTACTCAATTCTCAAATTAATTCCGACCCGTTCGTTTCGTAATATCGATGGTGCGCTCAACACACATAGCCTAACCGTTACTTAAACCGATCTACGACACAACTCTTAGGGTCATTCTATTATTTGTCGCTCTCGTGCATTGCAAAAATCCTTGCAATCACCTTACCGTATCATTACACTAAGCACGTTCCTCAACATCTATTCGATCCAACAAAACTTTTCTTGACCATATCGATTCTAGTACTCGCTAACTTTCGAGACACGATACTCACTCGCTTAGACTTTTCCTCAACATGCACTACCTCATTCCTTATCCTTCTTACGCGGCTTCTTTAGGGTCATCCTATGGGACTTCAATATTTATTTGATTTGGCGGTCAAGTCTTCTAGGGTCATCTGCCCGAAACTATGCTCGATAATTGAAGATCATCAACGAGGGACAGTTACAACGAACCATGCTATATCCTATTGCGGAGCCAAATCATTTCCCGATAATTCCTATAGGACTTTACCCAATCCAACATACCAATCCATAATTTATCTACCCCCGCGCAACTGATGTGCCGATAACTACTCGAATCACTTATGTACATTGCGTGTCGTTACTACTCGAATCACACCTGCATAACCATCGACTATTCTTGCCAGTCGTATGACATGTACTCGCCTCAAGCCCGAGTTTACCTATCCGTGATTATAGCTCGACAAATTTCGTACTCATCGAAACCATCCTCGAACGACTTTCGCATCAAACCACAAGTCAAATCCAATTTGCCACGCCTTGCAAGTTCGATCATCCCCGCTGGATGAATCACCATACCAGCGCTCACGCGGAATGATCGTCCTAATTTGGCGTGACACATGTGCGATGCTGGAGTTGCACTCGCATAAGATAAAAATGTTAACATAGTGGTTATCCACGAACCAATCCAAACACTTTTGTTTTCATCCAAGTATCATCCATCCACTCTTAGATTTTCCCGATGCACTTCTACCATCATCATCCAAACTACCATCAACTTAACTTGCATCTTATTCATCCAACAACAATGCTCAACACAATTTTCGTTCATTCGATCAGAGTATCCCCGAGTTATTGTATATCGTCTTTGATACGCCTCAATACCATCGTCGATATGCATAACTTGAACATCTTCCTCTCTCATAAGCTCAAACTCGTTGCAATCATTGCCATTATCCAAACTCGAATACGAATCAAGTCTCGCACTTATCAAGATTCATTCAGTTGTAACTACTTAACATCGTCGCGAGAAAAATTTTCAAATTCACATATCCATTCTCATATCCCTAACTCGCACTTCCAAATCGTGCTACCGACTCATCGCACGAACCCAAATTCGTTCGCACGATTTTTTCGTGCCTACTTAATTCGTTTCGAAGAAGTCTCCGTACTAACTCAACATAAGTTCGACCAGGTCGACCATTTCCTCCACGTAACATTCCTTCGCTATGCTCAACTTATCGTTCGACTTACACTTAACGAATCCTCGTCCGACGTATCATCCATAGGTATGACTTCGCACATAATCGTTCAACTCAATTCATCGAAGCATACTTGCATCGACTTCTCTCAAGTCATTCCCACTCAAGTCTCGGTATTACTCCGTCCGTTGCGGACAACATATCGTAACAACATAATCGTCTCGACGAAATCTATCGCAAGTCACCAAACGGCTTAACATAGCTATCTCTAAGTGGTATTCCATATACCACTCAGGATCGAGCCTATCATTATCGATACAATACTTTGCTACACTGATCACATAATTGGTATTGCATATACCACTCGAAATTGAGTCATCACTCGAAATCACATTTCGTATAGGTCCGACATCTATTCCTCAATCAACTATCCTGTATGGTGATCCTTCTGATCCTAGCTCTACCGTTTGGTTACTCGAGTTGGCACAACAACTAGACCAACATGCCCTATCGTTCGTTCAAGTTCGACATTCGTTCAAGTCTCACCGTGCCTTAGCGATCATATCGATTACATACGCAACATTCACTTATTCACAGCTCAACGCGACATACGGCCAACATAAACGTTCGCCTTCTCGAACTCGACTTAGCGACCAACTCGACTCGTTACTATCACATCCGCGATCTTCCAATCTCACTCATTGCAACACGTGCAACAACTCATTCTCGATACTTAAGGTCTTTACTCAATCTCGTACAACATATCGCTATCTATCCACATAGCCATACAACACGCATCATACCATATCGACTCATTGTACTGGTGCAACGAACGATTCACGACTTGCTGCACTCCATGCAACCGACAATACGTAACTATTTACATAGCCACATAACACGCATCGCCTCACATATCGACCCGTTGTACTTTGTGCAACCAACAACACATATCTCCTCGCACTTCGTACGACCAACAATACATAACTCCTCGTACTTCGTGCGACCGATAACACATAACTTCTCGCATTTCGTGCGATCAATAATACATATATCATTGCACTTCGTGCGACCAACATTCCATATCGCATTGCACTTCGTGCAACCAACGTTCTCCGATGACATCCGGAGATAACGTGATAGTCACGACATACTTGTGGCAGACGTACGAACTTAATATAGACCTATTGTATGGAACATCCAATGTAGCGCCGAGCAGATCCATGAGCCATGCGGTTGCAGAAACAACTTAGAGTCAACTGAATTTGATAGCGAAGCAACTGAGGTCAAAGAGATTCATGCACGGTCCAAAGG
Source organism: Iris pallida (assembly GCA_029216955.1). Lineage (NCBI taxonomy): Eukaryota > Viridiplantae > Streptophyta > Magnoliopsida > Asparagales > Iridaceae > Iris > Iris pallida. The sequence goes on along the minus strand of JANAVB010011199.1, from coordinate 21,980,460 downwards.
ATGGAACCGCTCTGATACCAACTTTTTATGCCCCGATCCGGGAAATCGCTCGTCCTCGCTAGATTTTACCCGAATCATCGTCCTCGCTGGGGCGTGATGCCGCACGAGCCTGGACTTGCGCTCGTGCAAGACAAGATAACTGTTCACATAGTGATTATCTCAAATTCGTAACATAAGCAGCGGAAGGAAACAAATAATACAACAAGAATATCTTTTATTCATAATGAACTGAAGGTTACAAGGCTCTGAATAGCCCAACTTAATATGCCAATTGGCTACAACGCTCATGATCTCTCTAGCTCACAAAGGATTATATTGTTCCATACATTATGCCTCTTTATAGCCAACAAGTAGTCTTCGGCCGAACATCTCCATGTCGCAAGTCCGAACGCCTATGCAGAAGCTCCTCTTGAACGCTAAGGACTCCACGCCTCGGTACGTCCAAGCCAACCTCTGTCTCGAGCCGATCATAACCTGAGCCTGCATATAAACTAGTGGGGGATTAGTGCTTTCGTCCTCGCTTCGCACTGATCAAGACCCGCTCGCACCCAAACCAAACACTAAATATCTTTAGTGAAACATGCATCTTAATTTATGATCTTTATATTTAGCCTTGGGATCAGCTTCATGGCAATGTTTACGCACAGTAACTTTATCATAATGTGTCCATTACCGTGTTCCTGCAGCAGATACAGTTAGGCATAATCTGAACATAATCATAGTGATCGTGCACATCTCCGTCCCATATTGCCTAGCCTGCACGGGTTAGAACTAAACATAGAATCATATCATTCAAGCAACAACCAACCATAAATTTAGGCCATGCATAAGGGCCGCAGGCCCTGCGCCTGCATCCAACTCTCATCTCAGCCCACCGGCCCTAACTATATAAAGGTCACGGTGTTTCGCACTGTAATGGATTTGGCATCTCTTATGACTAAGCCTACGATCACTTCGATATGGGTTGCTAGCCCAATATCCGAAGGATCCCAAAATTACGAATATCATAGCTTATCACAGCACTGGACGGTCGTAATCCGTCTGAATGATGTGTACCATAAATACCACACATAATTCTTTCCTAGGTCGAATGGTCCCGGTGCCCCGGCGTAACCGTCCGAGGGAAGCCGCACCCGTGCACGGGCCATCCGAGTCCTTTGACCATGCAATACGTGCCATAGCATACAAGTCATATCGTCCAACCAATCTCGTGTTCCATAAACATAGTCCCGCACCATAAACATATTCGCGTCTCATAAACATAATCCACCATCCATATGGGGAGCTCCGTCGGCGTTATGCCCCAACACATCCATATTGATGCACGACGCCCAACGGCTTAGTCATCTCGTACTCATATTCAATGCGTACCATTCGTAAGTTATTCATAGCCTAGTTCTGTAGTTACTTAGTCTTTTCGTAGCATAAGTGCCCGAGGGCACGCTCAGAGCCGTTTTCAATATTCTACGCCTAGTGTTCAATGTTCTTGGAGCCGTGCACATGATGCACATCTCAATATCATCTTTCAATGTTCTACCATCATTGCCCTACCGTGACTCATACACTTGATGTACGTCGCTTCAATTGTTCGATTGTTCAATATTCTACCTTAGTGTTCAACGCATATTTAGACACTTACTCGCCGAGCCACGCTCGCTAACTCGATAACATATTATGCATACAATGATATCTTTTATTAGACGTAAAGGAATAGGAAGAGAGAGTCAAGAACCCGCCCACCTTAAGTCGATACGCCTTGTCGTCTCGCCGATTGAAGCGTCTCGCTTCCATAACTCGATCGCATAGCTAACTCCCGGACTTAGCCATTCCTTTGAACTACACGATTGATTTGGCCTATCGCGCCCATGCCACAATCCGTTGCAAGGCCACGATT
>JANAVB010011199.1:21888566-21973566 GCA_029216955.1 Iris pallida | reverse complement strand
AGTTCAGTTACACATCCTCATCAGCAACTCAGATTATCAGACGAATACATTCTCTGACCGTTTCATTCTTGCTTGGACATATTTACTTGTTATAGACTAGTTTACTTGTTGCTGTCATAATATTATCACGGATTAGTAATATATGGATCTCTTCATGCGATGTTATCCCCTCGGATACATCGGGTATATTGTGCTCATGTACTTTATCATGTGCATCGTCTACTCATTATATTCGTATTTATTCATGTATACTCATGTGACATTCATGTACACTCATGATCATGTGAGCCTTCATGTATAATCTAGTGTGCATGTGGACTAGCTATCCATGTGACACACTACTTTCATGTGCAATAAAATAACCTAGACAGATCCTTGTGTACTGATTGGGGCATGAGGAGTATTTATTTGGTTATGTGATCTACACCCTTTTCATGTGCAACTCTAAACTAGATTTAAGTCATGTATAACCTAAGCCAGTTTACATAACCAGATTATGCTCTACACCACGTAGTTAGTTCAGTTCTTTTATTATATCATGTATATCTATTTCCATATATCATGCTCTCTTTACAGTCTTATTTCTTTATCAGCAGTTCATGTATATTATTCTATAGCTTGTTTTATATTTCCTTTCATGTTATGAACTGTGTGAGAGATATGTATTCGTTCCTGTCCTGACTGGACCTGTTGAAATATTACAGATGATAAGGATTGCTGCGACACTTACTATGGAGCAGGCCTAGTTGACACAGGTGACCTGGACCCTCAGCTGGATCTAGTAGTCGCTGAGGACTTGCCATGAGTTAGATTAGGCTGATATTATTACCTAGTTATGAGATATTATGATTGTATTGAGATTTTATTATGGTGTGGTTTACATCGGGATTATTATTCATATTGTGACTCTCTGTTGTGATTATCTTTCTTTTATTCCATCTTAGTTTTGTGATTAAGTTGTACCATATATATATATTATTCTCCAATTGGAGAATATTCTAGATTGTGTTAGATGTTGGACCCAGGACAACATTCTACAGCCGATACTGCGGTGTAGGCTAGACGTACCTACGTTTCGTACCCTTACACCGGGTGCAGGTCATGAGACTCTAGAAGAACCAGAATAAATTTATTTATGAAGGCCGCCAATACAATCCAATACAACTGATCCGAGGAGTCCTCCGACAAATTCTAAAACTCAGGAGTCGCTGCACCCACTCTCCGGAACAATTTTGGTAGGATCTGCTCTAGTCGCGGGAACCGACTATCCTTCGGTGTTCGGCTAAGGCCTTTTGTTTTTGTTGTTTCTTCGCGCTTGGCACACTTACTTATATAGGCTTCAGCATTTTACGCATGATACATCAATAAAAGTCCTTTTGCTCAAAAAAAATATACATCTTGGGTCGCATTACATGGCTACATGGTTTACGTTTGGATCGGGTCAGGTTCGAGTTGTTTAGCACAACCGGGTCTCCTATAAAGTCAAAAGTTTTAATAAATAACTAATTAAACCATTTATAAGGGTTAAGTCACAACTTTGACTTATTTTCCTAGTAGGGACACAGCTATGGTTAAGCCTTCCCTAGCGTGGTTGATACACTAGTCAAAGCACACGACTACAGTATTCATGCCAAAATTTTTGGTTGCCTTGCACTTCAAAACTTGACCATTACTAATGCCATATATTTATTAATAGCTATTTGATGAAAGTATTTATAAAAGTCCAAAAATTACTATTTAAGTCAAATAATGGGTTAATTAGTTGTACCCCCCTATGGTTTGTACGTATTTTGGTAACTGTCCATATTTTTTTAAAAATAAAGAACACCCCCCTGGTTTATAAAGTTAATTAGTTGTACCCCCTGGTGCATAGAAGAAAATGAGTGGAAAATTAAGCAGCCAGGGGGGTGTTCTTTATTTTTGAAACAACGGGGACAGTTACCAAAATACGTACAAACCATAGGAGGGTACAACTAATTAACCCTTAAATAAATAATAAAAAATATTTAAAAATTTTTGGGGGTGTTACATACCTATTGCGGCAAGGACGGGCATACTAGAGATGTGTGTCGGACAGCGACTGGATTATATATGGGATGTGGTAGTCCAGACCACATGATAGTCAATTGTCCGATGATGCATAGGCCAGGAGGGCCAGTTCAGCAGTTTTCGGCATTGCCAACTCTAGGGGCTGTACCGTATCGAGGGCCAGCACTAGCAGTGAGGCCATTATCCCATCATCCGTTGCCAACGTAGGCTCAGATATTTCGTCAAGTACAGAAGCAGGGAAGTTCAGCAAGGGCATGGTCAGGCATTTACCTTATATTTAGAGAAGGCATTAGCATCGGGCGACATGATTGCAGGTAATGTTTCTGTTGCATCTTCTTCTGTTGTAGGCTCATTTGATTCGGGGACTTCCTATTCTTTTGTATCTGCACGATTCACGACACATTGGATTGGAGTTTGTGGCATTGCCAGAGAAGATGAATATACTCACTAGTAGGCTCGTAGGAGTTAGCAGAGTATGCTTAGCGTGTCCGGTCGTAGTGTATGGACATTTATTACCCGCAAGGTTGATAGAGTTCCCTATGGGTAACTTTAATGTCATCCTTGTCATGGACTGGTTGAGAGATAGTCATGCTACACTAGATTGTCGAGGAGGTAGGGTATTATTTAGTATCCCGGGAAATCAGGAGTTTGTCATTGTTCGATCATTGGAGGATCATTCCAAGGGAGTAGTTGTAGCAACAATAGCCAAGAAGGAGCAGATTCCAAGAGTTGTTAGAGAGTTTTTTATCTTTCCAAAAGAGCTTTCGGGGATACCACCAGTTAGGAATGTGGAGTTATGTATTAAGTTGATTCCTGGGACAAAGCCTATATATAACAGAGTTTACAGAATATCACAGTCAGAGTTGGATAAGTTGTACCAGTAGGTGGAGGAAATGAAGGCGAAGAAGTTCATTCGAGATAGTGAATCACCCTGAGGAGTACCAGTGATTTTTGTACCCAAGAAAGATGGATCGCAGTAGATGTCACTACCATATTTTAGCTTGAGGGTATTTTGGTTATTTTGAGAATTTTGAATTTATTTTGAATTATTGGAGTAATGATTGTTATTTTTGACGTTTGCTAGTTGAGACTTTGGAGACTAACCTAGATGTTGACTCTAGCTATGGTGACTTGATTAGCATGGTGGAACCCTAGTCTAACTTAAGTCAACCCAAGTTAAGTCACTTAGAATCAAGTTTCAAATAGGAGGATAAATGATTAGGTTCATAGGCTTTTGACTTAAGGAGTGATTTCCATTACCAATGAAACTTGGCCCAAGCCCATTAGCTAAAACCCTAACCCTAATTTTCTCCTATATAGCCGGCCACATAGGGATCCCAACCCTATATAATATCTCTTCCTATTGTTCTTGCCTCTTTTGTATCAAACCAACTTTTGGAAAGGAAAGGTATTATCATTCTTCCCCAATTCTTAACTAATCTATTTTAATTTCTTTTTGACCCTAGTTTCTTGCATTAGAGTCTAATCCTACTTTATTTTCTATTCATGGAGAGAAATATCAGTTTTGGTACAATTTGGAGATTTTGGCTAGCAAGGCGAATCATTCTAGTTGGGGCTTTTCCTTGTCATTGACACACTATAGGTAAACTTTCTAAATTGTGTTTTAATTCTGATTTTTTTGCATATTAGACTAGATCTACGTGTCCCCTAGCTGTGGTGTATGATTTGTGTAAGTTTGCATTGATTTCGTGTCCGTATCGGACACGTATCATAACCTAGTTCAAGGTGTTTGTGAAAATGTCTCAATGGATTTTATTTTGATATTTTTGAAAAGTGTTTAAATGAAAATGTTGATCTGTATGTGCACTTTATTTTCCTCCATGACTGAGTGTAATTTGAGCCGTGTCCGTATCCAAACAGGATACGAACACGCCTACTGCACACGCGTGGGCAGTGTCCTGCTGCCCGACTGTGAGTGCTCTTCGCACAGGACACGTGTACACAGAAAATTTAGGGAGGACGTTGGGGCAATGTCTTTCATCACCCTCCCAAAATTTGGGATCATATGGTGCACCACACGATAAGCAATTGTACCCGTACTGGACACACGCTGTGCGCGTACAGTCGCATGACCCGTACTGACACGCATTTTGTGTCCACACTAGACACGACTTGGACACGTCGTGGTGTGTGCAGTGTGTAGCCCTAGTGTTGGGCTACACATAGACGTGACCACGTGGACACACGTGTCGTGTCCACGAACGGGTTGAACACGTGCATGAGACTGTGCACTGTCCTGTTGAACACAAGTGTGGGAGATGGTTTTGGACATGTTTGTGTCCAGTTTTGGACACCATGACACACGTAGGACGCACTCACATATGACACTTTAATTACCATCCAATTAATTTGATTATTAGTTGTATTTGGATTTCAAAATCGGGTTTCCCCCAAATTCCTGATACCATGTTTTCAATGTGCTGATTTCTGAGATTTTTTGTGTTAAACTGAATTTAGATGATCAATTACCATGGTAGATTGTATGTATCACATCTGGGTTTGAGTTTCATGTTGGGATTAATATTGGCTAGGTGTTTGGATTTTTGAATTTCCATTTGGCTGTCAAAACCGAAATCTGGGACACTGAGTTCATGTATACATGTGTACACTGTTTTCATGAGAACCTATGATGTTTTCGTACATACACACACCACTGATATCTACACACACACTCTACTGAATTCAAAACTGAGAGCTAATGTACACATACACTCACACATTGATTTCTCACACACACACACACATGTACTCGAGACTCACACTCACACACACACACACACACACACACACACACACACACACACACACACACACACACACACACACACACACACACATTTATACTGTTTTCTTGGGACCCTATAACTACTGTTATATATACACACACACTCACACATTGATTTCTCACACACTCATACACACACACACACAGGAAATCCAATGAACTGAGAATACTATTGTACACACACACACACACAATATTGACACACACACACATGCCATACTATATCTCTCTCCATTATGTATATATATATATATATAATATCTATAATTTGTTAGATAAATATGTAATGTATATATATATAAATTGCCTATATGAAATTGGTATATATGTATGTTGCTTATACTATTTTAGTATATATAAATGTGGTAAAAATATATGAGTACATGCCAATATAGATTGTATATGGCATATAGCCCTATGTGATATAGCCAATATGATTCCTATATGTATTCACATGTGTATATGGTAATGTATACACATGAGATTGTGTGGATAGCTTGTATGTCATTGTGATGATGTGTGAATGCTAGGATAGACATGGTTAGGCTTAGTGAGACTTGTCTGGGTTAGGATTGACCTAGTTGACCTAGTTTGACTAGTGTAGTTGACTAGAGTTGACCAAAGGTTGACTTTAGCCTAGATTGATCCAAACATCATGTAGAATGCATTAGCAGTCTGTTTTACCATTTTTGATATGTTGTGACTTGTACTGTTCTAATAGGAGCCAGACACCACTCCTCAGGCAGTATTTTATTTCAGATACTCAGGATATCAGGCGAGTACATTCTTTGACCGTTTCATACTTGCTAGGACCATATTCTTACTCTAGATTACTTTACTTGATGCTGTCACGATGGAAATACGGATTAGTACTATATGGATATTTTCATACGATGTTATCCCCCTCGGGAGCATCGGATACATCATGTCTTGTGCGTTTCACTTTCATCATGTATACCTGGGCTTTCACCATTCATGTGTACTCTCGTGATTCATGTACTCTCATATTCATGGAGCCCCCATGGTTATATTCATGTGCACCCATTTATTGGCCCCCATGTGAAATCATGTATAATAACGTAACTTGAACGAATCCTTGTGTATTGATTGGGGATGGGGGAGTAGAAATAGTCATGTGGACATTTCCAAAGTAGTGTAGCCATGTACAACCTCTCATGTTTATTATCAAACCGTTCACATGTCTATCTTGTACTCTAAATCATTAGTTCACTGTAGCTCTTTACTTATAGTAGATATTTCTTTACAGTTTTCTTTTTTTACTTTATGTATATTCTTCAACGTTTCATGTATTTTACTCTATTGCCTGTATTATATTCCTGTCATGATATGAATTGCATGAGATATACTGTGCTCATTCCCGTCCTGACTAGACCTGTTGAAAATATTACAGATGACCTTGAGGAGTTCTGTCCATCATACTATGGAGCAGGCCTAGATGACACATGTGAGCTGGACTCCCAGGAGGACCCAGCACTTGCAGAGGATATTATCCCAGTAGTCTAGGCTAGTTAGCTAGACCAATATCTTATTTATCATCATGTCTTATTGGATACACTTGTACTTATTTGGGGATTTGTTATTCTGGATATTGTGGAGTTGTTTATCTTAGACATTTAGTTCTCTATCTTATCTTGTATTTCATCTGTGGATTCTGTTGTTTTATCTATCTATCTTATCGTACTTTCTTTCTTAGCTGTGATTGAGTTGTACTTTATATTATTCCTCTATTTAGAGAGTATAACTGTACATGTAAATTATAACTGTTAGATGTATGTGACCTAGGACAGTGTTCTACCGCCGACACTGCGACGTAGGCTGGACGTAACCACTTCTTATGCCCCTATACTGTGTGCGAATCATGACACATTTTTAGTGGTGGCCCATGCAGGTCCTAGTTAGAATTGCGGTGGTATTCGAACCAGAGTATCACTGCAGCCTGCAGTAGGATTATGATATTTTTGAAGGTACTCAATCACATTAGAAAAAACTCTTAATCAGATTCCTTTTATCTAAATTTGCTGCTTATTGTCTTTCCTTGAATATAAACTGTTCTCCTTTGCTATTTTGACTCATTCTCAGAAATTGTTTTCTTGTTTGATTTGTCTCCAGGATGGTCAAGACTAGATCTCATCGCCCAGGATAGGGGGACACTGATGAGAGGTCTGCCACCTCTCATCCTCAGCAGCCAGCCCCCGATACCGCAGCACCAGATAGGCCAGCTGGGGTGGGTGTTTCAGCTGCATTCGGAGGAGCCCCTCCACCAGCAGTACGCAGGCAGAGCTCGGTCATTCTGGAGATGCTCCAGCAGCAGCAACTGCCTTAGGGATTCGTTGACGCAGTCCAACTGTTTACTTTCTTCCAGCAGTTCATGGAGGCCCAGCAGGCCCAGCATCAGCGTCAGACGGTAGAGTTTAGTCGGGGCATCGACTGGCCCTGACGACAGTTGAGAGGGCAGGAGCTCAGCCTCCGGCAGTTCAGCAACCGCATCAGCTGAAGGAGAAGGGCATCCAGGATATCCAGAAGATGCACCCACGGGACTTCAAGGGTACAGAGGGCATTCTGTACGCAGATGAGTGGATTGAGCACATGGAGGAGATTTTCAGGCTGGCACAGATTCCCGCAAGGCTACAGATCGAGGCGACAGCCAGTATGATGCATGATTTGGCTCACACATGGCACCAGACAGACCCGAGGGTTGTTACGGTTGGGCAGATTTGGGCAGCCTTCAAGAAGCTGTTCAAGGAGAAGTTTTTTTCCGACGCAGCGCTCGGTGCCTTCGAGACTCAATTCGAGGCTTTAGTACAGGGCAGTCAGACTATCGAGGAGTATGCTGGGGAGTTCTGCCGTTTGGGCAGGTTTACGAGGGGTTATCTAAGGCGACGAAGGCCCGGAGGTTCAGGAAGGGACTAGTCAAGAAGGTGAAGTCCTATACCAAGAGTGCCCGCAGCACCACTTTTGAGGAGATCTTGGTGGGTGCCTTAGCAGCAGAGGATGATCTTGAGCTGAGGCTCAAGAGGGGGCGAGACACCCAGGGAGCCATTGGTAGTGGAGGACCGGCCAAGAGGCTGTACTTTCAGCAACAGCACCAGCAGTGGCAGTTTTAGCCACAGCAGTTCCAAGAGCCGAGACTTCAGCCAGCTCAGCATCAGTAGCCGAGGCAGCAGCAGCAGGCCCCGAGGCAGCAGTCTACTAGTTGTACCTTCTACAAGAAACTGGGGCATGGATGGACTGAGTACAGGAAGAGGCTGGGGAGGTGTCTTCTCTGCGGTTCGTCGAAGCATCAGCTGAGAGACTGTTCCCTCTTTGTAGGCAAAGCACGGGGAGCAGGAGACATTCTCTGACCGTTTCATACTTGTTAGGACTATATTCTTGCTCTAGATTACTTTACGTGATGCTGTCACACTGGAAACACGGATTAGTACTATATGGATCTTTTCATACGATGTTATCCCCCTCGAAAGCATCGGATACATCATGTCATGTGCATTTCACTTTCATCATGTATTCCTGTGCTTTCACCATTCATGAACACTCTCGTGATTCATGTACTCTCATGTTCACGGAGCCCCCATGTTTATATTCATGTGCACCCATTTATGGCCTCCCATGTGAAATCATGTACAATAACATAACTTGAACGGATCCTTGTGTATTGATTGAGGATGGGGGAGTAGAAATAGTCATGTGGACATTTCCAAAGTAGTGTAGCCATGTACAACCTCTCATGTTTATTATCAAGCTGTTCACATGTCTATCTTGTACTCTAAATCACTAGTTCACTGTAGCTCTTTACTTATAGTAGATATTTCTTTACAATCTTCTCTTTTACTTCATGTATATTCTTTAGCTTTTCATGTATCTTACTCTATTCCTGTATTATATTCCTGTCATGATATGAACTGCGTGAGATGTACTGTGCTCGCTCCCGTCCTGATTGGACCTGTTAAAAATATTACAGATGACCTTGAAGAGTTCTGTCCAACATACTATGAGCAGGCCTTGATGACACATGTGAGCTGGACTCCCAGAAGGACCCAGCACTTGTAGAGGATATTACCCCAGTAGTCTAGGCTAGTTAGCTAGACCAGTATCTTATTTATCATCATGTCTTATTGGATACACTTGTACTTATTTGGAGATTTGTTGTTCGGGATATTATGAAGTTGTTTATCTTAGACATTTAGTTCTCTCTCTTATCTTGTATTTCATCTGTGGATTCTGTTGTTCATATCTATCTATCTTATCGTACTTTCTTCCTTAGCTGTGATTGAGTTGTACTTTATATTATTCCTCCATTTGGAGAGTATAACTGTACAGGTACCTTATAACTGTTAGATGTATGTGACCTAGGACAGCGTTCTATCGCAGACACTGCAGCGTAGGCTGGATATAACTACTTCTTGTGCTCCTACACTGGGTACGGATTGTGACAGTGGATATACATTGATTACAGACAGTTGAATGTAGTTACAGTGAAGAACAAGTACCCGTTACCGAGGATCGATAATTTGTGTGATCGGCTGAACAGAGCGAGAGTTTTCTCCAAAATTGACCTTCGGTCTGGGTATCATCAAGTGAGGGTCCGTGAGTAGGACATACCCAAGACATCATTTAGATTACGAATTGGACATTATGAGTTTCTGATGATGCCATTTGGATTAACTAATGCCCCGACAGTGTTGATGGATTTGATGAATCAAATCTTTATGCATTATTTGAATAAGTTTGTAGTGGTATTCATAGACGACATCATCGTCTATTTTAGTTGTGAAGCTGAGCATGAGGAGCATCTTCGGACAATTTTGCAGACCTTAAGGGAGCACCATCTTTATGCGAAGCTTAGTAAATGTGAGTTTTGGTTGGATCGTATTTCATTTTTTGGACACATTATTTCTGGAGCAGGAGTACCAGTGGATCCAAAGATGGTTGAGGGTATGGAAAATTGTCAAGTATCGAAGACGGTAGTAGATGTGCGTAGTTTTCTAGTTTTGGAAGGTTACTACAGGAGGTTCGTGGCAAACTTTGTCAGGATTTCATCACCTTTGACGCGTTTGACGTGAAAGGAGGTCAATTGGTCAGCAGAATGTCAGACATCATTTTAATAATTGAAGATGAGATTGATTTCAGCACCGATTATGACACTTCCAATGGGATCTGAAGGATTTAGAATATATTGTGACGCATCCGGAAGGGGCCCATGTGTGTATTGATGCAGCACGGAAGGATGATATCATATGCGTCTCGTCAACTTCAAGATCATGAAAAGAACTACCTGACTCACGATTTATGTTAGCAGCAGTGGTGTTTGTGCTTAAGCTGTGGAGGCACTACTTGTATCGGGATCAAGTAGATATTTATACTGATTATAAGAGTTTGAAGTATGTGTTCACCCAGAACGACCTAAACATGAGGCAGCGAAGATGGTTAGAGTTGCTGAAGGATTTTGATGTGGATCTTCAGTATCATCTAGGCAAGACAAATGTGGTTGTAGATGCTCTGAGTATGAGGGATAATGTGTACTTCTTGACATCACAGAGGCACATTTTAGAAGATCTTCAAAAAATAGAAATTGAAGTGATTATACCGCAGGACACAAGAGTGCTGGCCAGTTTGTAGATTCAGTCTACGTTGGTGGAAAAGATCAGAACAGCTCAGACGAAGGCGGAGGACCCACAGATCCAGAAGCTTCAATCAGAATGTGACTCTGGTCTCCAGATGGAGTTGGTAATTCATGAGGATGGGACACATAGATTTGGAAGCCGTCTTTGTGTGCCGAGTGGAGATCTTTGACATCAAGTTATGGCAGAAGCTCATAGTTCTCCTTATTCTATCCATCCTGGAGGAACGAAGATGTATCAAGATATAAAGCAACACTTTTGGTAGAATGGTATGAAGAGGGAGATTGCGAGGTTCGTATTCCGTTGCTTAATATGTCAGCAAGTGAATGTAGAGCAGCAGAGGCCAGCAGGGTAATTACAGCCGCGTCCTATCTCGGAATAAAAATAGGAGCACATTATGATAGATTTTGTGACCGGTTTACCTAGATCCTCGACTGGTCGTAATACAGTTTGGTTGGTAGTAGATCGGCTCATGAAGGTGTCAATTTTTCTTCCTTTTAGAGTATGGCTGTCTACTGAGCAGTTGACAGATATGTATGTGAAGTTGATAGTGAGGCAGCATGGTGTTCCAGTTAGCATAGTATCAAATCGAGACACCCGGTTCACCTCTCACTTCTGGCAGAATTTGCATCGAAGTTTAGGCACCAGATTGAGGTTCAGTACAGCTTACCATCCGTAGATAGATGGGCAGCCAGAGAGAACCATTTAGACCTTGGAAGATATGTTACGAGCTTGTACCTTAGATTTTTGTGGATCTTGGAAGGATGATCTTCACTTGGTGGAGTTCTCTTATAACAACAGTTATCAAACGAGTATTCAGATGGCTCTATTTGAAGAATCAAATAGAAGGAAGTACAGATCTCCTCTAGCATGGGACGATATGAGTGAACAAAAATTGTTAGGACCAGAGATGATCACACAGACAGTAAAAATAGTCAAGCAGATTCGGGAGCAACTTTGAGTTGCTCAGTATAGGCATCGTCATTGGGCAGATGTGCATCGAAGACCCCTAGAATTCAGTATCGGTGACCAAGTATTTTTGCAAATTTTGCCTACTCGGAGATTCATTAGATTTGGAGCCCGGGGAAAGCTTAGTCCATGATACGTTGGATATGCGATGTTGCTTATCTTCTTGTCCTTCCACCTTCGCTACATGATGTACATGATGTATTTTATATATCTCAGTTGCATAGGTACGTCCTGGATCTGGCCATGTCCTCGATCATTCTGAGCTAATCGTCGATATTGACTTGACTTACGAGGAACATTCCATATCTATTTTGGATCAGAGAGAGAAGGTGCTCAAGAACTGGACCATTAAGCTTGTCCGTTTCACTTGGGGCCATCACTCACCAGGAGAGTCGGCATAGAAGCGTGAGGATGAGATCATATCTTGATACACGCACTTATTCGACTCGGAAGGTATATTTAATTCTTATGCCTTCGTATCATAATTTTCGTGCTTAGTAAGTACCATATAGTGTGGATGATTGTTCTCTTTTTTCCTGGTAAGTTGATGTGATTGCATGTATAGTTAGGCTTATAGATAGTATCTTGCTTGTCCTGACTTCTCTATCTTATCATGGTTGAAATTTTGAGGACGAAATTTTTCTAAGTAGAGTAGAGATGTCACTCCCCGTTCCTGGTATACATATTTTTTGCACTATTCTTGTACATGGTATCTGGTATCTATAGCATGTGTACCCGTACCATGTAATTATATTTGATCATAGCATGGAATAATGTTTCGTCGCAGAATAGTGTGTTACCCATTGTCCTTGTTTAGTTGTAGGCATAATGCACTATTTCGATGACAGAATACTTGGCCGTGTTGTGATTACAATACTAATTATTTAATTATGATTATGATAATGTAGCATGACATGTAGATTGGATTAGAAAAGTTAGGCTAGGGTTTAGGGGAGCCAACATTCCCTTTCCATATAAATATTCTCTTCATTCTCTCTCATTTACTCCTTTCAACCAACCAACCCATAGGTAAGTATATCTTGCACTAATGGAGCGACGACTTGATATTTTGTTTTCTTTACGTATTATAGACTATATTATATATCAAAACTTTCTCTACATGTTCAGTTCTTGAAGTTTTTGGATTTGATGGCTAGTTTAGTGTAGATCTAAGTTGAAGTTAGGGTTTTATAATTTTTTCATGGAAATGACCTATTAAAAGTTATTATTTTCGACTTGTTCCATGTTACAGAGAATTCGAATTCGTACAGTTTTGGCTTTTATTTTGCTTGATTTTGAGATCAGAGGAAACAATTATGCACATGGCCAGTTTTGAGAAACTCCATGGCCGAACTTGCTGTTCGGGACGATGACCCTCCATGTGCAGTAGGCCATGTAGCAGAAATGCCAAGTGGTTATGAAAACTTGCCGCATAAACCCTGACAACAAGTGCAAAGAGCACATGCTTGTTCGCTATGCCCCTATGGCCTTCATGTGCCTATGGTTGCTATGCGCCTATGGCCGTTTTGCGCCTAAGGTTGCCTTGCGCCTAAGGTCGCCATATGCCAAAGGTTGTTATGCGCCTTTGGCTACCATACGCCAGCTAATGGCTATGTGTCTAGCCATATCATGAGCCTGTTTGTTTATGCGCCTGGTATGTTCATGCGTCTATTTTTTGTCCGAACCTGACCACCCCATGCGTCTGTCTGCCTCATGCGCCTGGGACCCCATATGCATGTTTTTGTTGGATTTATATTTTAAGTGATTTTGCTATTATCCCTTAATGTCTTGATTACTTGTCTTGACCCTAATATACTATGAGTACCTTAGACTATGTGTTCCATGCACCTATGTATTTCTATGTGCCTATGTGACCTAAGTTCCAACCATACGACTACTTGACCATGTTCCTAACATGATTACCCATATAAGTGATGGTATATTCTACGTGTGTACTGAGGTACAATTCTATGGGTGCACTAAGGTGCTATTCTACGTGCTATACGATCCTACGTGTTAAAAGTCAGTACGTCCATGTTCCCGACACAGTCTTGGTAATTAGTTAGTAATGTTTGCGTGGTATGACGATTTCTTGATTGATGTATTACACAAAGAATGGATTCAGATTTGGGACTCTACGAGACGATGTACATTCGTACTTATGCTGGCACATTTATTTTGATAACATTAACAACATCTTTGTGGTTTAGTTTTTCTCTATATTTTTAGCAAACAGATACACCCTCAAGATTTCCAATGGCTGCTACAAAGAATTCTGTTTATCCAAGCCACTCAGCAAAACCACATGAAAGCTTTTAAGAAGTCTCCTAAAAACAAGACTGAAGAAAATACAACGCACACTCAAAGACTGCTATCAAAAGATTCCAGTTTTTAGAATCCATATAAGGTCTAGGATTTTCTATGTAACACTTAAGGTGGATGACAAAACATAAGCCCTTTCTGTTTAAAAGTCAAAATCAATACCTTCAGAAACGAAATACCGACGGCATACCGCTATATACTGACGGTATACCGATTTCTTCATGAGATCTGTAATGAAACTCGGCATACCAACGATACACCGCTATTTACCAACGATATACCGTTTCCAAGCAAGAGAAAACTCTCTGTGACGTAACTTGGCATACCGAAGGTACACTGCTATGTACCGACGGTATACCGTTTCTAAGCAAGAAAAACTCTCTGTGACAAAAATTTGTATACCGACGGCATACCGTTGTGTACCGACGGTATACCAGTTTTCTGCTTAGAAAACATTCTGTGAAGAAAGACGTCATACCGACGGTATACGGTTGCATACCGCCGATATTTTGATCTCTCTTATTTTGATTTTTGAACGGACAGATGTCAGCATTAAATGCTCCAATGGATAGATTTATTACCGTTACCTCTCAGAAACGGTATGCCGACGGAATACCGCTCCATACCTACGATATTCCGTCAGCCATATGTTTGGAGCATTAAATGCCTAGTTCTCTTGGTTCTCTATTTAATGTGGTTGTGTCTTCTCTTTAAAGACATCCACTTGAGCTTTAAATTTTCTCAATAACCAAAGAGCCTCTCCATTACTACTCTATCCAAATCTTTAATTTGTCATCCAACCGAAGAGTGCTAGAGCATTTTAAGAGTTGTATGTTTCGATCTTCAAAGTTTTGTAGAAGATCAATAGCCCTTTTTCTTTTCCATTGAAGTTGGCGAGCCTTCGTAAGAAAACTCGTGTGTAAGAAGTTGGCGAGTTCTTCGGATCCAAACTCATGTTGAAGTTGACGAGTTCTTCGGATCCAAACTCGTGTGTAACTATTTACTCAAATAGTGGATTAAAGCCGGAGAGAGTTCCTGGACTGGAGTATCCCTTGGGAGGATACCAGGATACATCGAGTGTTTGAATCTCTATCTCAATTTACTCTTCATTAAAATAGTAGTAAATTGCTTGGTAATTATTTTATTACCCTATTCACCCCCCTCTAGGGTTCTACAATTGGTATCAGAGCTTTGTCTCTTGATTTGGACTCACACCCTTAGAGAGATCCATGGCCACTAACCCTAGTACCAATTCATTCCACAATGAGGGACACTCCACAAATAGACCTCCTCTATTTGATGGAACCAACTATAACTATTGGAAGATTAGGATTAGCATTTATCTGAAATCCCTAGACTTTGATCTATGGGATTGTGTCGTCAACGTCATTCCTATATCTTCCATAGTTATTGAAGAAGTTGTCTTAGAAACCTTTAAAGATAGACTTACTGAGAATGATAAAAAGATTGCTAGTCGGAACGCTAAAGCTATGAACGCTCTCTATTGTGCCCTTGATAGCAATGAGTTCAATAGGATTTCCATCTGCAAGACCTCCAATAAAATCTGGAGACTTTTGGAGGTTACTCATGAGGGAACCTCTCAAGTAAAGGAATCCAAAATCTGTAGACTCACCCAAGAATATGAATCTTTCAAAATAAAATAAGATGAGTCTATTACTATTATGTTTACTCGATTTTGTGATATCATTAACCCTCTCTCTTCTCTTGGAAAGAAATATCCCACTCATAAAAAGATTAGAAAAATCCTTCGGGGATTAACCAAAGGATGGAATCCTTAAGCTACCGCCATCATTGAAGGAAACGATTTGAATACCATGACTCTTGAAACCCTCATGGGAAAGCTCATGACACACGAGCTGGACATGAAGAATCAAGAAGAATCTTCCACTCAAGAAAAGGAGAAGGAGAAAGCTAAAGAAAAGGAAAAGTCACTTTATCTAAAAACAACCAAGTCCTTTTCAAAAGACAGCTCCGAGGATGATGACTCAGACGATGAAGAGATCGCTCTCACCGCCAAGCACTTCCGAAAGTTTCTCAAGTTCAACAAAGCAAATCGTACAAGATGGGACAACGATGAAGAACCCGCCTGCTACAATTGCAAGAAAATCAGACACGTCAAGAGGGACTGTCCCCTGGCAAGAAAAGAATCCAGCAGATAAGAGAAATCCAACAAAGGAAGCTCATCCTCCAAAAAATATGACAATGCCAGCATATGGTGTGAAAGCGATGCTAGCGACTCTGACGACGATAAAGAGTGCAAGCACAAGGCAAATGTTTGTCTTATGGCAACTGAGGTAACAGATGACCTATCTATGAATGCTCTTTCTTACAATGACTTAGAAAATGCTACTCTTGAATTACACGATGAACACAAGGTCATAAGAGGAAAATATAAGAAATCACTTAAAGAGATTGACGCTCACAAGCAAGAAATAGAAAAACTTTCTAACATCATTCATAACATTAAAGGAAAGTCGCCTGCTTCTGACACAAATAAGATCGAGTCTCTAAGACTAGAGCTCCAAGAATCACAAGACATCATCAAGAATAGGGACGTTGAAATCCAATCCCTCAAGGAAGGATATGAATTTGCTATGTACAAGACTCTTGCTGCAAATCAAAGAGAATATGCCACTTCCATCAAGTACAACGATCTTCTTATAAAATGTAAGAAACAAGTCGATAAGAATATGACACATACGCATACACAAAGCCATGTCAACACCGATCACATGCCTCATGCTCACAAGAACACAACACATAGGTCTTTCCCTAACCAAGTACATACACGAAAACGTCCTCTCAAAAGGAAAAATATTACACATCATGCCTTCTACTATCATCACCATAACACTCATGTGAAAACTCCTAATCATACTAGGATCTCTCATACACTCTGTCACTCACCCTCCTCTAGACCTATCACACCAATGGGGTGCCACTATTGTGGTCTCCTTGGACAAACTTCTTACTATTGTCCAATGAGAAAACATGTTGATATAAGAATGTTTAAATGGGTTCCTAAAGCTAACAATCAAGGACCCAAACATTCTTGGGTACCAAAGTCTTCATCTTCAACTTTTATTGTAGGTGAACCCTCCGTCGCATGCTAAAAGCAAGTGGATCCTCGATAGCGGTTGCTCACGGCACATGACCGGTGATGCTTCACTCTTCGCAACGCTATCGATGAAGAAAGAAGGACATGTATCCTTCGGCAACAATCTAAAGGGGTATATCATTGGAAATGGTAACATTGACTCCCCTCCTTATCTATGTATTAGAAATGTTTGTCTTATTACAAATCTCAAGCACAACCTTCTTAGCATTAGTCATCTTACGGATAATGGTTATGATATTAAGTTGTTTAAACACAAATGCTTCATCACCGATAGCACTAGTGGATCTACTGTGTATGAAGGCATTAGAGAAAACAATATCTATGTTCTTTATCTTGTTGAGAGCACTAACAATGACAGGTGCTTAGTAGCAAAGAACGATGAAAGTTGGCTTTGGCATATGAGACTTGGGCATGCTAACATGGATACCATATCCCGACTAGCCACCAAGAAGCTTGTAAGAGGTCTTTCATGCATCTCCTTCAAAAAGGATATGGTATGCGAAGAATGTGAGAAAAGTAAGTTGACAAAATCTTCCTTCAAATCCATCAACTCCGTAAGTACTACTAGACCTCTTCAACTTATCCATATGGATCTATTTGGTCCTAGTAGAGTAGCTAGTCTTGGTGGCAAATTTATGTATTTGTTTTAGTTGATAATTTTTTGAGATTTACGTGGGTCATATTTCTTACAAACAAAAGTGATACATTTCCTGAATTTGTTGGTTTTTGTAAACGTGTTCAAAATGAGAAAGGCATTATGATCAACAAGGTTAGAAGTGATCATGGAAGAGAATTTGATAATGCCGATTTTAAAAGATTTTGTGAAAAGAATGATTTTGGTCATGATTTTGCTTTTCCTAGAACTCCATAACAAAACGGAGTTGTGGAAAGAAATAATAGAACCCTTGACGATATGGCAAGGGTTATGTTAAACTAATATAAGCTACCCCAATACTTTTTGGCAGAGGCCGTTAATATGGCTTGTTCTTTTATAAATTGGGTCTTAATTCGACCGATTTCTAAGAAAACTCCATATGAGCTTTGGTTTGACAAAATTCCTTCAATTGAATACTTTAAAGTTTTTGGATGCAAATATTTTATTTTGAACACCAAGGATAACCTAGGCAAATTCGAAGAAAAATCCTATGAAGGTATTATGTTTGGTTACTCAATACATAGTAAAGGATTTCATATTTTCAACAAAAGAAATATTGTTGTCGAAGAGTCAATTAATGTCTCTTTTGATGAACTTAGCTCTTCTACATCCTCCTCATCCGATGATGTTGATGACATCTCTTCTGGTTTGGAAAACTCTTCTCTTGGAGACACTTGTCCTTCTTCATCTAATAAAGAAATAATGACCCCTCCAACCGAAGATTCTCTACCACTAGCGAATCCTCAAGAGGACCTCCCAAAAGAATGGATATTTGTCCCATATCATCCCAAGGAGCTTATAATTGGTGATACCTCTTCTCGTGTTAGCACTAGATCCTCTACTCGTGATCTTTGTGCAAATGTGGCTTTTATTTCTCAAATAGAGCCTAAAAACATCAATAATGCCTTTAATGATGAATTTTGGATGATAGTAATGCAAGAAGAGATTAACCAATTTGAGAGAAACAAGGTTTGGGAACTTGTCCCTAAACCCCACAACCATCCCATTATTGGCACAAAGTGGGTATTTCGAAACAAACTTAATGAAGATGGGTTTTTCACTCGTAACAAAGCCCGATTGGTTGCTCAAGGCTATAACCAAGAGGAAGGTATTGACTATGATGAAACCTATGCTCCGGTTGCTCGTCTTGAATCCATTCGCATGCTATGTGCTTTTGCTTGCTTTAATGATTTCAAGCTCTTTCAAATGGATGTCAAAAGTGTCTTTCTAAATGGTATTATTAAGGAGGAAGTTTATGTTAGGCAACCTCCTGGTTTTGAAGATTTCCATTTTCTTCATCATGTTTTCAAATTACACAAAGACCTTTATGGCCTCAAACAAGCTCCTCGTGCTTGGTATGAACGTCTTAGTTCATTTCTTATCTCTCACAACTTTTTAAGGACAAAGTTGACACTACACTTTTTATTAAATCTCTTAACGGCACCCTTTTATTAGTTCAAATTTATGTTGACAATATTATTTTTGGTTCCACTAACAATACACTATGTGTAGAATTTGCCAAAGTAATGTAGTACGAATTCGAAATGAGCATGATGGGAGAACTATCTTTCTTCCTGGGTCTGCAAATTAAGTAAGGTCCCAAAGGCATCTTCATCAATCATGCCAAATATACAAAGGATCTTCTCAAACGTTTCGAACTTGACTCATCAAAATCAATGAGGACTCCTATGGCAACAACGACAAAACTTGATAATAATGAAGATGGTATCTCGGTCGACATTCATAAGTATCGAGGTATGATCGAAATCTTACTTTATTTAACTGCTAGCCATCCCGATATTATGTTTAGTGTTTGTCTTTGTGCACGATACCAAGAAAATCTAAAAGAATCTCACTTATGTGCCGTTAAGCGCATTTTTTGGTATCTCAAAGGCACCATTAACATGGGACTTTGGTATCCGAAATCCTCATCCTTTGTGCTTATCGGCTACTCGGATGCGGACTTCGCCGGATGCAAAATCGACCGAAAAAGCACTAGCGGCACATGTCAATTCCTTGGCAAATCTTTGGTATCATGGTTTAGTAAAAAATAAAACTCTGTTGCTCTTTCCACCACTGAAGCCGAGTATATAGCGGCTGGTTGTTATTGTGCAAAATTCTTTGGATGTCACAAACACTTGTTGATTATGGTCTCTCTTCTACATGCACCTCCATCAAATGTGATAACACTAGCTCTATCAATCTCACCAAAAATTCGATTTGTCACTTACGCACGAAGCACATTGAGATTAGACACCATTTTTTTCGTGACCATCAACAAAAGGGGGACATTCATCTTAATTTTGTTGATACTACTTATCAATTGGCAGACATCTTCACTAAACCCCTCCCGGAGGATCATTTTGTATTTATTTGCTAGGAGTTAGGCATTATTAATATTGAATCCTAGTTTTTCTTCAGACGACATACCAACGGAATACTGCAGCATACCGTCGGTTAAACGATTTGCCTTCAGAATTACTTTCTATAGACATTATCGGCATACCGACGGTACTCAACGGCATTCCACCGGCATATAGTCTACGGCAATACGAGTACAATAATAACTTTTTCTTGGGTCCCACCAAATCACTTTCAAATCCTCCTATCACATCACATCAAATCCCTTCAACTTCTTATTAATTATCCCTTTCAACTCCTATCAAATCACATTAAATCCCTTCAACTTCCTCTCTCCTTTTACAAAACTCCCTCATTTATTACTCATTCATCCTCTCTCCTTTTTTCAAAATCCCCTCATTTATTTCTCATTCATCCTCTCTACTTTTTCAAACCCCCCTCATTTATCTCTCTTTCATCTCTCTCTTCAATAATCTTTTCAACTAACCCCCACCCCCATCTCCTGACTTTAAAACCCACTTTTTCTTCTTCTTCCTTCTCCAACACTTCCATCACTTAGCCCCTGCTGTCTCCATAGCCCATGCCAAATGCCTACGTTCCTCCTTCCCTCTTCCAATCCTTTTACATCGGCGCCTTTACCAAATGGTGCCTTTGACCACAAGAACTTCAAATTCGGTCTTGCTGCGGACGCCTGGTTCCAGTATTTTGTCGAGAATACTGTTTACAAAGGGAAGACGATCAACTGGAATCTCTTCCCCGGGCAGCTCTCCTTATTCGAGTCCGTAGGCCTTTTCGCTCGTCTTCGCTGTTAAGTCCCTGTCTATCCGGCAGCTGTTCGCCTCTTCTACTGCAATATTGTACCAGACTTAGCTAACAATGCCCTCGAGACTCTCGTCAATGATCACCACTTTTGCCTAACCGCCCACGATATTGTTGAGATTCCTAATCGCGGGTACGCTCTACCCACTTTAGCCGGTCTATAACCTACCGTTGAAGTCTCTTTCGACAAGTTTTGTGGCATTATCTACAAAGGGCCCCTCCAACCATTCCTGCCTTCTCCAAGCAGCTGGAGCCCTTCTACTACGAGCTGCATCACATCATTTGCCACACCCTGTATCCCAAGTCTGGCAACTATGATTCCATCACAAACGATGCTCTAGTTTGCATGTATTACCTTTATTCTAAGAAGACTTGGTCCTCCTAAGACTCTCTTAAATGCCTTCTCGTCTATTCACTCTATGGGGAGGCAAGCCATCAACTACTACGCATTCATCACTTTGATTCTTGAAGCCAAAGGTATGGACCTCACTCTTTGCCAATCAGATGATGTTCCTTCCTTCCTGGCTGTCTTCCGCTTTGCATCTGGATAATCCTCTCGTGCGTCAACTTTTCAGGCCTCTCAACCTACTCCACCTACTGCAGCACCCTCTGATCCTCCTTCCTCTGGCCGATTCATGCCTCTGACCCTACACTACTTTGATTTGTGCATGGCTCATGCGAAGGAGCAGATACGGACCAATACTCGCGGCCTTGGCGATCTAATTCAGAGCCGCTTCAATGACCAAGCCTACTTCCTTCAGCGGCCTCTTCAGGATCGTATTACGTTTCTGGATCTCAATCTTCAGGATCCCTACTTTCAAGGATCTCGCTTCTCTGACCCTAATGCCTACGAGTTCATGTATCCCGATGGCATTGACCCTTTCGGTGCTTTTTATGAGACTCCGGGTGATGGTGATGATGATCCAGCCAATCAGTAGCTTTCGGTCTCCCTCTATGTTGGTCCAATAATAAGTGTGGTCTTATCTAGTTTGTCTTTTGAGGTCCTACGGGGACTAGTGTCTTTGTTTGCTTTGTTTAGTTGTCTTGTGTGGTCCTTTGAGGACCTTATGTTGTTTGTTTTCCTCCTGATAGGGAGCATTACTGTTGGTTTGAGTTATGTTCGCATATACTCTTCAACTCTGATATTTACTATATGCATGTTTTGGCTATGTCTTACGCTCTCGTATATACCTTTTCTTTTTATTTCACCTTATTTTACCATCTTTGATTAAGTGACAAAGGGGAAGAAAACATATTGAGGGGGAGTAGTCTACCTAACGGGGAGTCACTCCCTTAAAAGATGCTATCTTCCTTTTTGTCAATTAT
Source organism: Iris pallida (assembly GCA_029216955.1). NCBI lineage: Eukaryota > Viridiplantae > Streptophyta > Magnoliopsida > Asparagales > Iridaceae > Iris > Iris pallida. Next base: position 21,951,481 of record JANAVB010011199.1, on the reverse strand, counting down.
CAAAATGGGGGAGATTGTTGGCACATTTATTTTGATAACATTAACAGCATCTTTGTGGTTTAGTTTTTCTCTATATTTTTAGCAAACAGATACACCCTCAAGCTTTTCAATGGCTACTACAAAGAATTCTGTTTATCCAAGCCACTCAGCAAAACCACATGAAAGCTTTTAAGAAGTCTCCTAAAAACAAGACTGAAGAAAAGACAGTGCACACTCAAAGACTGCTCTCAAAAGATTACAATTTTTGGAATTCGTACAATGTCTAGAACTTTCTATGTAACACTTAAGGTGGATGACAAAACATAAGCCCCTTATGTTTTTAAGTCAAAATCAATATCTTTAGAAATGGAATACCGACGGCATACCGCCATGTACCGACGGTATACCAATTTTTTCATGAGAAAACTCTTTGTAACGAAACTCGGCATGCCGATGGTACACCGCTATGTACCGACGGTATACCGTTTCTAAGCAAGAGAAAACTCTCTGTGACGAAACTCAGCATACCAACGGTACACCGCTATGTACCAACGACATACCGTTTTTGAGCAAGAAAAACTCTCTGTGACGAAAATCGGCATACCGACGACAAACCGTTGTGTACCGACGATATACCTATTTTTTGCTTAGAAAACTTTCTGTGAAGAAAGACGACATACCGATGGTATACCGTTGCATACCACCGATATTCCGATCTCTCTTATTTTGATTTTTGAACGGACAGATGTTAGCATTAATTGCTTCAACGGATAGATTTATTACTATTACCTCTCAAAAACGGTATGCCGACGGAATACCGCTCTATACCGACGGTATTCCGTCAACCTTATGTTTGGAGCATTAAATGCCTAGTTCTCTTGGTTCTTTATTTAAGGTGGTTGTGTCTTCTCTTTAAAGACATCCACTTGAGTCTTAAATTTTCCCAACAACCAAAGAGCCTCTCCGTTACTACTCTACCCAAAGCTTTAATTTGTCATCCAACCGAAGAGTGCTAGAGTATTTCAAGAGTTGTATGTTTCGATCTTCAAAGTGTTGTAGAAGATCAAAAGCCCTTTTTCTTTTCCATTGAAGTTGGCAAGCCTTCGTAAGAAAACTCTTGTGTAAGAAGTTGGCGAGTTCTTCAGATCCAAACTCGTGTTGAAGTTGATGAGTTCTTCGGATCCAAACTCGTGTGTAACTATTTACTCAAATAGTGGATTAAAGCCGGAGAGAGTTCCGGGATTGGAGTGCCCCTTAGGAGGATACCAGGATACATCGACTGTTTGAATCTCTATCTCAATTTGCTCTTCATTAAAATAATTGTTTGGTAATTATTTTATTACCCTATTCACCCCCCAGGGTTCTACAACTTAGGGTACTCGTACCAAGTTACGATATCTAGGAAGATAACCATGTGACTACGGTATGTGATTCCAAACCAACGTAGAGTTAATCTAAGCAACATGAATTGGTAGAAGCATTTGGTGGGAACTAAATCTTGTGATTGTGAATGATAGCCACCCATGCCCTATCCTGATGTATCGTATTAACCACCAAGGATACTGTATATTCGTTCGTATAGTGGAGTGCAGTATCTGACTATGTGTGCTGAGCTAATCCCTCTCTATAGGAGGGTTGGAACTGCTATTGATCTGTTTAGTGCGGTAGCCTTACAAGGGACCGATGCAATCTACGTGTTTTGTGTTATACGTTATTATCGGTTTGGGTAGCCTTGCTTGGATACGGCACGATCTGAGGATTTCTATATATAAGCATTACTGGGATAACCCAGATACATCATAGTAAGCCGTAGGATTGATTAGCCGCCTGTAAATGACTTGCATGTGATCTGTTTTTTCTATTGTGTAGTGGAGGAACATGGACTATTATGGTGTGTAATCCAACCCATGTCCTTGTTTGGTTGTTGGGTTGGCCTATTGTGCTGCGATTGGTTGTGAATTGAAGTTGTCAAGCATAAGCCATTAGCCTGACCACATTGAGTGTAATCTATCTCGGCGCAGTTGGACCCTCTTTGTCCTTGTTAATTTGTTAGGGTGTCGCATTGCTTCGCTGATAAATTATAGACCATGGGTTTTGACTAGGACTTACTTATTGCTTGGGTTTTGTCTCATTTATATGTGCTACCTTGTGGTACTTGTTATTCGGGACTAACCATGCCAGTTTTGTTTGGCCATATCTCGTAGTAGCCTGAGGATCCATCTTCCCGTCCCAACGATAGTGCATACTTGGAGCATGGCTATCGGAGGACCCGCGTAGGCTTCTTCTTCACCACTCGATTATTTTTAATTTTGTACTTGGCATTTAGCCACAGGCACCTATCTAGCCGGATGTTTTGGATATTTAGTTTCCTTTATATAATTATAATTAATATGACTGCAGCTATTGACTCTCTGTGCTAGCTTGTATTTTGTACGACTAGTTCTTATGATCATTTTGATGAACCATCTGGGATGCCTTACTACTTTATCTTATATGCTCATTAATTGTTGATTGTTGATTGAATGATTGAGACATATATGTTCAGTATGACCCCAGGAGACTTGATTGTAGCATGCACCCCCAAATCTAGTGCAGTCATGATCACCGTATCACATCTTCGTACCTTATATGTGGTAGCTGGCCATGTCCATCTCCGTATTTCTGTACTGGGGCGTGACAGATAAGTATTAATTTCGGTTTTATGCAGGGAAGTGTGATGCAATTGTTGATAAGAAATTGCTATTATGTATATGGTTATGCACATTTTATATATGCTATATTGCTATGTTAATTGCCCGTAGTCCACAAATAATATAATCTTAATAAATGTATGCTTCACATTGATAACAATATTGGTTTAGGTAGTGGGTTAGTTCCACTAACCAGTGCATTCCTAAGTATAATGACATCCTCCTCCATAGGTGCTGGAGACAACACGTGAGTATAAGGGATATAAAAAGTCTTTCATTGCAATTTTAAACCTTCTTCCTTTTCGAAGTATTAGTAGTTCTCTCTCTTGAAGCATTTTAGTTCAATTGTAATAATGGGGAATAATGTATGCATGGAGATATTATTTTATAACAAAAGTTTTTTTCAAGCAATGTAAGCCGAAAAGGTATTTCGATTTTGTACTAAAAAGTTTAATCCGCTGCAAGAATTCAATAAAATGAGTTATTTCTTCCTATACGGTTGTATTTAATTTTTTATTATTGTAGTTCTATAACCTTATTTTCAAATGAATATTATTCATGCATGTTCTTCCCTTGTACACGTGCAATATAGACATATACAACATCATATCCGGTGGTGACATCGATTTCGCGGAATCTAGGCATGACATAATTGTATCAGAGTTCGGTTTCATTTTCTCGAATTTTAAATTATTTCTTTTGGAAGTTTTGATGTGATTTCGCAATTGAATGCTTTTAAAAAGAGCTGCGTAAATAACAGTTTCATACAGTAATCCCACAAATATTTTATGAATTCGAATGGAATTTACTTTTTTTTGTAGAAATGACTAAAGAAAATCAAGCGGGCAGCTCACAGGTGACATTTTTGTCTGACCCGATGGAAAGAATGACACATATAGAGGCATATCAAAAGTAGAACGAAGCACATCAACGGAAAGCTGAGGCTCAACATAGACAGCTGTAAGCACAACTCCAGATGCAGTTCTAAGTACAATTTGAAGCACAACAGAAAAAAGTGGACAATTTGGCCCAGATTGCCTTTAACCTGACGACCAATAATAATGTTCCTGTAGTAGCTACAACTCAAAAAAACAAGGATAGTGGAGGCAGAGGAACCTTAACTGCCAAAGAAAATGTCCATCTTCAAGTTAGTTGTGTTCAAGAAGTTTAATATTCTAGAGTTTAATAGCAGAGCCAAACCCGATGAGGTGATGGATTAGTTTTCACCCTGGAGGGCTTGTTTGAAATGATTAGCATCAAAGGAACCAAAAAGGTGTCCTGTGCGGCCGTTCAACTATGTCTGAAGGTGCATGACTGGTGGGAAGCTAAGAAGAAGGCGCTTTGTAGTTCTAACCGAGAGGCTAAAATCTCTTGGGAGACATTTAAGTAGGCATTTCTCGTCCAATATTTTCCTTCGGCAATTCGACAAAGAAAAGATGATGAGTTCGTAGCTCTTCGGCAAGGGAAATGACAGTAGAGGAATACGAATCTCAGTTCTCGAAATGAGTTAAATTTGTTGACCACATGGCATCGGGTGATAAGTCAATGCTTTGAAGATTGTGCATGGCTTGAAGGTGGGCCTAAGAGGGATGTCTTGAATAGGCAAAGCATGCTATATAAGGATGCATATGAAGTAGCTCTTGAGATGGAGAAGTTCCATACTTTAAGTACTCGAGGAGCAGCATAGGGCGGTCATAATAGCTACCAAAAACAGTCCTTTATGAAGGGAGGATCTGATGCTCAAAAATGTCAAAATACATACGAGAATCGACAGCCTTATCCAGTAATGTGATGCTTCAAGTACAACCGGATTACACACACGCAAGAGGAGAACATGGCTGGATGCTACAAGTGTGGTCGCATAGGCTATAAAGTAGCTAAGTGCAAAAATAAAGTAGGAGATCAGAACCCTCTGTAACGCCCCAGTCCCAGAATACTTAGGACCAAGTACGTATCCATGCCATCTGTATACATACGAAGTACGCTCCAATGTATGAAAACCTTGTATATATACATAAGCGGTAAAATACAGTAATCCAAGACTAAATCTCATCCACAATGAAAAAATAATAATATAAAATCAACTTGAATAATTATGGTTCAATCGTTAGGCGGAGACAAATCCACTACCAACAAATTTTAATAGAAAAGAAATATAAAAGGATAGTAATTTGGTAAAGCGAAGGGGATGACGATCCAAGAACAACATCTCGAAGAATAGAGCGCAAGTCATGGCCTTAGCTAGAGCACCTGCAGAAATCACAAGACACACCTGGAGAGATAACCAGGTCCTAAGAGGGACGTAACAAGATACATAAAGAACATGCCACATAACTGAATATATATATACTATATCATAAATCACAAGTAAAGTAAATAGTCCCACTCGTAACAAGATCCAATACCTCATCATCGAAACAGTGGACTACCCCTACAACCAAACAAGGACAAGGGGTAGTACACTATACCGCAATGCGACATTGTCCCAAGCTACTAATGAGACAGGGTTATATGACATTGACGAGGGTTACCTGACCATTCTAATATGTTTATGCAGTAAGAATAAACCTTTAACGCATGTGCACTCTGGCTCAGGTGCAGGAACTCAGGTATGTTCCCATCAGGATACCAGGGACCTCAAAGCATAACATTTCTCGAATGTCAGAGGCCAGCAGGATCATAAACGCATGCACATGGGAGATCAGCCCACACGCAAGAACCTCTATATGCTACTCATCTCACACATCCTCATGGTACAACTGTGTCAAGGTGTATGTGATACACTACAGAAGGTAGTCCCTTAACTCTAGGTTCATATGCAATCAAAGGATATTAACAAAGTAAACTAATAATCACTGAGCAGGTAGTAAATCAGGAACTGTAAGAACCGAAAATAATGAACAATGATGTTTGCAAAAACAAAAGTATAGAACTTTATTGATACAAACTGTAATAAAGATTACAAGAATTCTGGGAAAATTACAACTGTAGGAATCCAATCTCGATGACGATTGCTTTATCCCTTGGACGATGTGAACTGTAAAGACGAAGCCTTTGAAGTTGAAAACAACTCTGGAAACTGAAGGCAAAAGCCTCTGAAGTTGAAGACAAAAGTCTCGGAAGAATGCAGCAGCACTTTAGCAAGAACTCCTAAACTCTCTGATTTCTGATCTTTTTTTCTGATCTCCCTGAATGAAGACTTGAAACTCTATTTATAGAGTTCTGGAAATAACTAATTTTCAGTTATTTTGGACTGCGCAGGATGATTTGTGCAGCATTGGTTTGCGCAACATTGATTTGCGCAGATAGTTACTGGATCGTGGGCCGATTATCATGGACACATGGCATGATTTGATAGAAATGCGCATGATCGTGCATAAACAGTTGCCACGTAATGAACAATCGATGGCATGAATGCCACGTGTAACTTAACAGTTACGTTTGATAGAGTGCGCAGAGTTGAATTGCGCATACATGGTTTGCGCAAGCTCAAACTGCGCAGAATTGGTTTGCGCTGCCAGCTGTCAGCCGCCCTCGAGCACTGTGCGGCGCAAGAAACGAACAGACTCCTTGTTATCCGCGCTGTCAGTTGTCAGAAAAGATTTGATTTGATTTAGTAATGATGACTTCTGCCACGTCAGCTTGCGCAATCGGTTGTGTGCACAAATTAGAATGCGCAATCGGTTGGCTGCGCAATCTGTTGTCTGCGCAATTCAACAAGATGATGTATATTTTGATTTCTTGGTTTTGTTGATTGATACAACTTGATTTTTTAGGACCTACAAGACCCCCTTCAAAGTTTTCGAAAGTTGATTTGATTCAAAGTTTCGAAATACTTTGAATTTTTGAATTTTTGAATCAAGTTGCGCATGATGATGAGCTGTCTGCGCAAAGCGAAGTATTCCCCGATCTTAGGCGCAATCCAAGGCAGCCGTTTCGTATTTCAAAGGCTATAAATAGCCCACTTCTTCATTTCATTTTTTTACTTTACCTCTTTCGTGCTTTTGAGAGAAAAATTCCTGAACCCTTTCTGTCTTCTTTCTCCGACGACTTCCATGGCGCCCCGACGATCTAATGTTGCCGCCACCGCCGCTGCGAAGGGAAAAGCTCCGGCCGAATCTTCTGACAGAGTTGCTTGACGAGCATCTCGACATGAGTCTGCGCACCCTGCTCTGATAGGTAGTAAAACCGATCGAAACCCCTTTTTAGGGTGTTTTGACTTCCTTCGATCTTCGAAACTCATTTCTTTTTAGAGATGAGTTCAACTTGCGCCACCCTTTTTAGGGTTTTTGGTTGCATAAACAGTCAGTCTTCATTTTTATGAAGACTGTAATCCTGCGCAATCTATCGAATTGTGCTGACAGAAAGTCAGCGCAATCGATTGATTTGTGCTGAATGTCAGCGCAATCGATTGGTTTGCGCACCCTATTATGATGCGCAAACTAAGGTTGCGCAATCCATATTAGCGCAATATGAGGATTGTGTACTCTTCTGTTTTGCTTGTCTGAAAAATAGAGTTTTTGACTTGTACTGATCTTCCTCTGTTTTTGATGCAGTTGAAACCAATAAAGATCCAAACTATGAACATTTTGTGGGAACTTTGTCTGAATCTGAATATAAAGAAGATTTGTCTCACGTCCATTATCCTCAATACGATCTGCCGACTTCTCGTCAGGCAATATTGATTTCTCAGGACAACGAAACTTTAATGTGTCTGATGAATGGACAGCCTCTGGAATCAGTAGATGCTGTTATCCACAAGAAACCCTTATTCTTGTTTGGTGACGCCTTTGAAAAAGTCTCCCAGCCTAGGCCAATGATGGAGGAGATGGTAGTCCACCGGGAAGACAGATCATTCTTCATTCCTAAAATTGCTCGATGCCTTCCTTTGTCACGGTATGCTCATGCGAGCTACCCAAGGAAAATGGATTGGAACATCACCCTTCTCCAGGATGCTCGTGCAGGGAAGATCTTTGTAAAGAAGGTTAACGGGAAAGATATGTTTTACAGCTCTTCTGACAGATACAGTGTTATGTTGAGAGGTTTGAGACCTAGCTGCATTCCACCGGAAAACTCCTCTATGCTGATGCCCGTCAGAACCCCTATATTCGCAAATGAATTTGCAAAGGAAGAAGGAAGATACCCTGAACAGGATATCAGAATGACTGGATTAGTGAATCCAGATTACAAACGATGGAATTGCATTGCAAATTGGGTTCTGACAACCTTTCAAGACAAACTTCAACAAATTAACCTGTTTCAAGCAGTGCATGCCACTGTATACGGGTTTGCTCCTAACCCTCAAATGTTTTTGGCCTTGGCTGAGCGATACAATTACAGAACAGGAACCTTCATGACCCCGGGTGGAGAGATGGGGTTTGCACTCCATGAGATGAAGTACATCTCATACTTGCCCATGGCGGATGCTCCATATGAGGAGTTTGTTCCCACAAATGACGAGTTGGAGAAACTCAGAAAAGAAAATGCAGAAATGGTAGCAGTGTTTGAAGAACTGCTATGCCATTACAAAATTTGCTCTTTGTACTATAAGAGTGCTACGGCCAACACTTGCTATTCTTCGAAGTGGTTGCCATATTTGTTCTTAAATCATATTGAAGAGAAGAAAACCAAGGAAAATGACAAATGTTACCCTCATTTTTTCAAACCCTTGATTAACACGGAAGTCATGAAGATGATGGAAGAAAGTAAACATTATGATAAGGAAATGAAGGATGATTATCAATGTCCACCTTTAAAGAAAGGTGACATTTTGGAGAGTTTTTTGAGAATGGGTTACAGACCCATGTCCAAAGAAGCCCAGTTAGCAGGGTTTCTGACACACTGGCTCAGACGATTCGTGGTCCCGGGATCTAGTGCAGTGGACCGTTTTCATCGCGGTGTACTTTTTGCTGCCGTCAAGCTAGTCTTCGGTTATAAGGTTGACTTGTTATCGGCAATGACCTGCAGATTGAATGCGAGTCTTCGCTTGTATGTTGACTCGATGCTGAAGGCAAAGGGAGAGAAAGAATTCTCCCGTCTCGAAATGCCGTACACTTATCTCTTTGGATGGTTACTCCTCCACTATCCAACTTTAATGGACCCTGGTATGGGACCAGTAGATGGCAGCTTCTTGCGCAGATATTCTCAGGGTAAATGGAAGTACACCTCTCTGAGTGAATGCAGATTCGTTTTAAATTTGAACAGAGGATGGAACTTCTGTTGCGCGCCTCTCCCGGCCGGTCATGACCAGATGCCACCCAACATGGTAGATTCAAAACTGCAGCCCTTAAACCGTGTGGCCTTTGAATGGTTGAAGACAATTCGACCATCTCATTTAGTATACCGCTTTGAAGAAGAATGCTTTTTGGAACCATACCTCCCTAGCCGTTTTGCTAGACAATTTGGGTATGATCAGTTCCACGTAGGGAACGCAATCACCTGCCTTCAGGGCAAGGGTTTCTTGATTGACGGGGCCCGAGCTTGGGCCTACTACAATGCCCGTGACATAAAGGCTACCTTCTCTATGCCACCAAAGAGCACTCCTCAAGGGCCTCGGATGCTCTTTACATACTCGGTATTTTACACATCTGCAAATACTTTTGCCGAGAACTTTAATCTCGTCGATAGTTTTGCTTCTGCGATAAGATTGAGGAAAGGGAGGATAGCTTTATCAATCCCTGCCAATGATGAGGCAAACGAACCGGCGGATGAACCCCTAGAAACTTCAAGAGAAATGATGTTCCAACAAGAGATAAACGCAGCAATGCGGATCTCTCTAAGAGTGGGAAAGTCTCCTGCCAAGAAAAGAAGAAGAGAGGAGCCTCCTGCTCCTGCAGCAAAAAAGAAATTGGTCTTGGAGCATTCTTCTGATAAAGTGACTACAAGATCCCAATCTCGGCAGCTAGCCGAGACAAATCAAGAAGTTACTACTACACCAACTTCTGTACAGAAGCAAACAGCACCAATAAATGTAGAGAGTCCCGATAGACCTCTACACAGAAAGAAGAAGAAGTTGGTTACCAGAAGAAATTTAGAAGCCTCTTCTTCCAAACAACTCCTGACTTCAGTAGATGCTGCAGCAGGATTTATAATGCCATCTCCCACCCCTGTTTCTGAATCAGGGAATAAAATCCTTGAAGAGACTGAACAAAGGGGAGATCTTGACCCCAGAACTGAAGTTGAAATACTCAGAGAAAACATCATTGAAGAGGAGCTAAATATTACACGACCCCTTTCACCTGTCGTGGAGACGACTCAGCTTCCTCCTACCCCAAAGACTCTTCGTGAAGAAGAAGAGCATAAAATGATCGAAGCTTTAGAAGATTGTTATAGCCTGCAGGAGGATCTCACCGCAACTGACAGTGGGAATGTAGCCCAAGAAGAAGAAGAAGATAAGGATGAAGAAAGCTCTTCGTCTGGAAATATTGATAAGTATATACAGAATCCTGAAGGGGACAACGAAGAACACATATCTCTTGAAACCGCCGACGATGCTTCGGATCCTAAAAAGGATATTGAAGTAGAGGCGTTAGTAGAAAAGGTTGTTAACCCTGATGAAGACGTCGAGATAGAAGTATCCCCTGAAGAAGTGGCTGGTGAAGATGTTCAGCAAGAGAGTCCCGCTACCGAACCCCAAGGTATAAAATGATATTTAACAATCTTCTTTCTTTAAAATAGATTGATATCTAATATCTTCATTTGTAGTTCTTGCAGGTCTTGATACTCTACCAACACCTCCAATGGACCTCACCATGGTGCCTATCCCGATGGTGGTTGTTAGTAGTAGCCATCACTTATCTTGCGGTTCTGAAGCAGGTAGTAGCCAAGCTGTCGCAATTGAAGCTACTTCCGTTCAACGGGAGTCTATTCCGGCAGGAGATGCAGTTGTTGTTAGATCAAATCAAGGTAAGACTGTTTTTTTTATTTGATCTTTTTGTTTATTGGCAAATTAGTAAAATAATAATTTTACTTTTTGCAGAAGAACAAGCAGGAGGAGCAACCAGCTCTACTTTGGCTCCCTTATTTAAAGAACCCATCATTCAGCAGCAAAGGTTTGAGCAACCGACTACTCCATCCTCAACAGGGGTAGCTTCGACTCCTGGAACCATAGCCATCAATCAGCAAGTTGTACAATCATTTACCAGATGTTTCTTTGAGTCATTGGGATCTCTTGTCCGTAAAATGATAGAGAAAGAAGGAGCTGACTTCATTATGGTCAGGAAGCCCACTTCTTTCTTGATAAAAGCCATAAGAGGCCAAGGAGATGAAGCCCAAGCCATTCTTCTTGAACATATATTAGATGAGTTGGAAGTATCCATAAGGAAATATAAAGAACTCAAGAAGAAGAATATAGACTCTCTGGTGCAAGCTGAAATATGAGCGACTAGCCCAAGAAGCTGATATAGAAAGAATAAACCTTCAGAACCTTTTAGAAGCTCATTCTGTAAAGTCAGCTGAATTCAACTCAAAGATAGAATCAGTTACTTTGGCAGCTGAGAACAAAGGACAGAGGCTTGCTGGATTGAAAGCGGAAATTATTCGCCTTCAGAAGGAATTTGAAGAAGAAACTGCCAATCAACGACTTATGATTGAACAACTCAATGTCCTAATTCAGGAGAAAAATGAGTATGACGAGACTCATAGTGCTGAAATTACCCGCAGGACAGTTGATATGCCCATCTTTGATGAAGAAAATGGGATGGAGGAAGCAAGAAAGATAGTAGAATCAACACATGAAGAAGAGCTACGGACATTGAAGCAGCAGATTGACAATCTGATTGTCCCTCCTTCTTGATTTTTATTGTGTTTTATTGCTATAGCTACACTTTTGTAATGTCCCGTATTTTGATATAAAAGACATTTTGTTGTGGCTCCATTATTTATTGCATATCTTATTTAGATATAGAAAATATATTCAGAGGTACAAGACATGATATATTTCCTGATGATTTTAAAGAAAATAATTATATTCATTATATCTGCTCAGAGGTAATATGGACGTGGCAGAATATATTGAATATTATTATTTCGACTTGACAACTTAGTCGAAAACAACCAGTTGCTGATATAGATAATAAACGATGATGAATCGTCAATGTATGTGAAATGAATGAACAGGTAAACTGTCAAATGATGGATGACAATGAACGGGTAAACCGTCAAATGAATATGATAAATGAACGGATGAACCGTCGGGCCTTAATGAACGGATGAACCGTCTGATGAATGTGATAAATAAACGGATGAACCGTCAAACGAATATGATAAATGAACGGATGAACCATCGGGCTTTAATGAACGAATGAACCGTTTGATGAATGTGATAAATGAACGGATGAACCGTCGCTTCCTTATTTGAGGAACTTCTGCCTATAAATATAGCAGAAATCTGACAGGAATGAACACTTCTGCTCTTCAACATAAAAATGTCGTCCGGAGAAGCATCTAAGAAAGCCGAGGTCGCCCCGAAGGTTGAGAAGGGCACTGAAGAGCGCCCTGCCGATCCAATCCAACCGAAGGAGGCAAAAGCGGGCGAAGGTCCGTCTGTACCCCAGCCGCCACGGGATATCTTGGACTTCCTGCTCGAACCAGGAAGGACTGAAGAAGAAGAAGCCATGAGGATGGACGCCTGCAAATTCCTCGTGGGTTCCAGCAAGGAGGTTCTTAGCTCTTTTGCTGATCATGTCTTCGAGAAGGACGGCAGTGGCCCGCGTCCGAATATAGAAAAAGATGATAGTGACCTTTAATATTATGTACTATCATATGATGAAATAAAATTTGCATTTTATTTATGAACTTGATTCTGTTTGACAATTTTACAAGCATTTACATTTATACATAATACTTCTTGAGAAATTTGCCATTGATAGGCATCATGGCAATTCGACCATCGAGCTCTGAAAGTTGATAGGCTCCATTTGAGAAGACTTTGCTTACAACATAGGGACCTTCCCATTTCGCATCGAATTTCCCTTTGCTCATATGAGTCATAGTCATAGGACGTCTGACTACTAGAACAAGTTCTCCTTGCTGAAATGCTCTGACTTTAACTTTGCGATTGAAAGTCTTTGAGATGCGGGCTTGATATAGCTCAATATGCTGTTGAGCCATTAATCGCTTCTCATCCAACGCTTCTAACTCTTGAAGTCGAAGAAGATCATTATTTTCTGTGGTAAGCTCATTGGCAATAGCGATCCTTAAAGAAGGAATTTGCAGCTCTAAAGGAAGAACAGCTTCACAACCATACACCAAAGAGAAAGGTGTAAAGCCTGTGGGATTGCGGATTGTAGTTCGATAGGCCCAAAGACATTCGCCAAGTTTCTCGCTCCAGTTCCGTTTGTTAGTGGAAACAAACTTCTTGAGGAGTTTAATGATGGTTTTGTTGAAGGCTTCAGCTAGGCCATTAGCGGCAGGATTGTATGCTGTCGAAGCGACATTATTAATCCGGTGATCATCGCAGAATCTAGTGAACTTCTGACTGATGAATTGAGGTCCATTGTCATGGATGATTCTTTGGGGTACACCAAATCTATAGATGACGTGGTATTTAACGAAGTTGATGACACTGCTAGTCTTAACCTCAGTCAGTGGTATAGCTTCAGCCCACTTGGAGAAATAGTCCGTTATCGCCAATATGAACCGATGTCCTCTAGAAGAAGGAGGATTAATGGGCCCTATGATATCCATACCCCAAGCTTCAAAAGGCCAAGAAGCAGCCGTCGGGTGTAAAAATTCTGATGGTTGATGAATGAAGTCTGCATGGATTTGACAGGCTCGACATTTCCTTGCATACTCAATGGCATCCGATACCATAGAGGGCCAGTAGTAACCCATGCGTCTAATGCGGTCCTGTAGCTTAGGACCAGGCTGATGTGCTCCACATACACCGTCATGAGCTTCACGCAGTACTTGCTTAGCTTCATCACCAGCGAGACAGCGTAAAAGAAGACCGTCATAAGTTCGCCGATAGAGAGTTTTAGTAGTTTGATTATAATAGAATCGGAGAGATCGTCGACGAACGCTTGTAGCCTCCTTAGGATCTTCGGGGAGTATGTCATGTACCACGAAGTCGATAAAAGGAGTTCTCCAGTCATCATCGATAACATTAACTTTAGCAAAATTGCTGAATTCAATATTACGATTATTTTTAATACAGAACAGTTCTCGGTTGGAGATAACCACCACCTGCTGTCTTTTAATAGGGATAGCTAAGACAGCTGCAAGATTGGCTAAAGCGTCTGCTTCAGTATTGCAAGCCCGCCGCACATAGTCAATGAAGAAATCTTTGAATGATATAGCTAAATTGATTGCCGCTTCATGATAAGACACTAGGTCTTGATGACGGACTTCATAGGTTCCTCTAACCTGATTAACAACTAGTTTAGAATCACCGTATACTTCAAGATATTCAACGTTCAGTTGTTTAGCTAACTGAAGGCCAATAAGTAGAGCATTATACTCTGCTACATTGTTAGAACAAGGTTCATCTAAAGAGTAGGCTCTTTGGATAGTTGATCCGTCTGGAGAAACGAGGACCACTCCAACACCTGCCACAACAGCACCATTTGGTCCAATCCTTGATGCACCATCAAAGAATAAACGCCAGGTTGGAAATTCTTCGGAGATCATGTTGACTTCCAATGTTTCGTCTGGAATTTTGTCATAGAGCTTAGATGTCTCAGGTACAGGATGAGCCGCTAAAAAGTCCGCCAGCGCTTGACCTTTGACAGACTTTTGTGGAACATACACCATGTCATATTGAGCTAGCAGGATTGCCCATGTAGCCAACCGAGAATTAAGTGTACTTGGTTTCTTCATAAGTACCCGGAGAGGGTTAACTCGAGATATAACATGAATAGTTTGACCAATGATATAATGCCTCGTCTTTTGTACAGCAAACATGAGAGCCAAGCATTCTTTTTCAACTGGACTATAACGGTGTTCAGCACCAATCATAGTACGGCTAAGATAATAAATGGCCTGTTCGTGACCTTCTTTGTTCTTTTGGGCAAGTAAAGCACCCAATGAATGATCCATAGCACGGACATACATTAAGAACGGAATACCAGAAATAGGTGGCACCAAGACTGGTGGGTTCATGAGATATCGCTTGATATCATCGAATGCTTGTTGACATTCTTCAGTCCAAACGAAAGATACACCTTTCTTCATTAGTTGAGTGAATGGTCTGCAACGTCCAGACAAATTCGAAATGAATCGCCTGATGTATGCAAGTCGACCTTGGAATCCTCGTAGCTCTTTTAAGTTGCGTGGAGGACGCATCTCTTGAATGGCTTTGATCTTCTCGGGATCTACGTGTATACCCTTAGAGGTAATGACGAAGCCGAGAAATTTGCCACTAGAGACACCCAAGAACGACTTGGTGGGATTCATTTTGAGTTGATGTTGGCGCATGAGATTGAAGATAGTTCTCAGGTCTTGGAGGTGATCTTCCTTTAGACGACTTTTGACAGCAATATCGTCAACATAGCATTCAACAGTTTTGCGAAAATGATCTTTAAAAATAGTACTCATAGCACGTTGGTAAGTTGCACCAGCATTCTTAAGACCAAATGGCATCACCGTATAGCAATAAACACCACGAGGAGTGCGGAAAGAAGTATGTTTTTCATCTTCAGGATGCATCTTGATTTGATTGTATCCAGAGAATCCATCCATAAAAGATATTCGTTCGAACCCACAAGTATTGTCGATCATGACGTCCGTAATAGGAAGAGGAAATTCATCTTTTGGACATGCTTCATTAAGATCCCGGAAGTCAATACAGACTCGAACTTTGCCAGTTTTCTTCAGAACTGGGACGACATTGGCTACCCAATCAGGATGTTGTTCTTCTCGAATGAAGCCACAAGCAATGAGCTTTTTGACTTCATCATCGATCGCGTCCATCATTTCTGGTTTGAAGCGTCGCTGTTGTTGCTTAACAGGTTTTGCATTAGGCAAAATGTTCAATTTATGTGTAGCAATCTTGGGATCTAAACCCGGCATGTCTTCATAACTCCAAGCAAAGACATCAATATATTCTTTAATAAGAAGAATCAACTCTTCCTTGTCTGTTTCTGGAAGATTTTTGCTAATAAAAATTGGCCGAGGTGAATCTCTTTCTCCTACATCAATTTGAAGTAGTTGATCTTCAGTAGGGGGTTCACGTTGTTCAAAGCGAAGTACCCATTGATTGTCCATATGCTGAGCCCAAGGATCTGTTTCAGGATTTTCTTCCACATTCTCGTCATAGTCTTCTGGAAGTTCAACGGAGACCATGTTAGATGATACGACCAACCTATGGACTTCACCAATGCTAGTATCAGAATCCCAAGATCTGGAATCAGATGAGTTAGAGCGTTCTTCACTGTCGGAGTCGGAGACTGCTGGGGATAACAATGGAGGAGAAGCATATCCGAGACCTCTCTTAGTCCTGCTATAGTACATGTCTGACTTTCCTTTCGGAACAGTTGTACGAATAGGAGTTCGTCTACCTTTACCGTAATTGAAGCCACTTTTGAAATCATAACCCATTTTCCGAATGATGTCTTTTGATTGTTGACTATAACGATGGAGTTGGATACGCCCCGTGTCGTTAAGTTTACTGTCATCCGTATAACTGAATTTTTGTTCTGGTCCTTTAATAAAAATTATTGGACTTTCACCTCTCTTTCGAGAAGAGACAACAAAGTATGAATCATCTGAGTGTTCGAGTAAGACCTCTGTATGAAGAGATTGCACAACTCCCATTGTAATTGATTGGAAGCTATCTAACATATCTAAATAGTATTTAGTATGATAAATAACATCAGTATACTGGAAAGTAGGTGCTTTTTCATTGATTTGTACATCAGTATTTACAACAGGACCTTTGGCCTTAGCAGGCTTAGTCAGATTAATTACAAGAGGGGGAGAAGAAGAACGTGGAGGCGGTTTGTTACGACGGAGGTCGATAACAAGTGGCTCAGAGGAAGTGAGCTCCTTTTTTTCTTTGTTGCGAATGAGATCAACAACAATTGGCTTAGAAGAAGTGAGCTGCTTTTTGTCCTTGTTACGACGTAAATCGATAACAAGTGGCTCAGAAGAGGTGAGCTCCCTTTGATCTTGATCAGCATCAATTGACTTCTTTTGAGCTGATAAGTGAATAGCCAGTGGCTTGGAAGATTGAGGATGAGAAACTCGCCCTTTGACGGGTATGATTAGAGTGTCTTTAGGCGTCGCTTCTTGTTCTTCTTCAGTGTCTAATGCTAACACGATTTTCATGAATTCATCCTTATACATCCGAGCGTCGTTGCAGTATGCTTCAACACCTTTGAAGGGATAAAGATCCGCAACCTCCTTACGAACTACGCCTTTGTCATCAACATATTTGAAACATTGATGAAGGGTTGATGGAACAACATTGTGCTCGTGTAAGAATGGTCTCCCCAATAGAGCGTTGTAAGAATAACCAAAATTGTCAATAATGTAGAATGTAAGTTTTGTGCGAAGATTGCCAATTTGAAGTTTTAGGCGAATCTTGCCCAAAGGTTCACTCTTTCCTTGATTGAATCCAAGGATGGTAGTGATTGTAGTGGAGAGACTATGCACAGGAATTTTCAAAGCATCGAGCATTGTCTTCGGCATGATACTAAGAGCAGACCCTGGATCTATCAGAATACGATCGACTTTCATCGAATCGACATATCCTGTATAGTAAAGAGGACGGTCATGCCTGTTGTCTTCCATCAGCATGTCATCTTGCGTAAAAGTTATGTTCGGAATGAATTCCTGAACACTATTACAAGAGACTGATTCTGCTTTGGGCTTTTTGAGAAAGGTTAGACAAGCTTCTGCTTGCATAAGAGCTTCGCTGAGGGTTTCTCGAGTCTCTTTAGAAAGACGCAAGAGTTCAAAGATAGACAACTTTGCTGGGGTATTGGCTAGTTGAGCCAATATATCGAAGTTGTAAGGCTTCTCGAGTCCTGTAGGAGATGATTTCTTCAAAGGTTTGTCAAAGCGGATTTGTTGTTTGCCTTTATCAGCAGTCACTGGCTTAGGAGGAATAGGAATCACAACTGGTGAAGGTGCAGCAGGATTCTCTTCAGCTAGAACAGGTTGTGCTGAGGTAGGTTCAGAAGACGAAGCAAGATTCTCTTGAGTTTCAGGGTAATCCTTCAAATAGGGCTTTCCTGATCTGGTGCCTAATAGAATTTCTTCGTCAACTATGGGATCAAAAGATACCATGTTGCAAATCTTCGTCTTGTCTTTGGAGCGACTTTTCTTCTTGGAAGAAGAAGAATCCTCGAACTCTGAAGTAAGATCGGGGTGAATCCACATAACCTCGCCATTGTCTAGAGACAAAGGAACGAGACCTTCATTTGGTGGAGAAGGAATATTTTCAATCTCAAGAGTAGTTTTCGGAATAGGAATGACACCATGCTGTATCATCTGCGGGGGAAAGTTACCGAACTGAACTGAAACCATATTGGCAGTGACAGTCTTTTCATCTTGTTGCAGAGTAACAACTCCAGCATTAACAAGCTCTTGAATCTTGCCCTTGAGCACATAACATGCTCTAGTAGGATGTCCAATGAATCGGTGGTAAACACAGTACTTAGGATGATCGGTCTTACCGACTTCATCAGGTTTCTTTGGGTCTGGGAGCTGGATCTTATTGCTTTTGAGTAAACAATCGAAGATACTTGCCGTGTCATTCTCGTCAAAAGAATACTCTACCTTAGGACGAGGTTCCCTCTGTTGTGGTGCAGAAGGAGTGGAAGTGGACGTAGGCTGAGCTACGTTGACAGCCAAAGACTCTTTGCTTTTCAGATTAATGTTCAGAGTCTCTTTGTTCTTGCGGTTGTTTTGGCGATTACCACCGCCTGACGCTTGATGTTCATCCCGATCGAGGTTAGACATTTGTACCCCCAACTGTTTGAATTTATCAGCACTTACTTCAGCTGCTTTGGCATTAACAATGAAGGATGGCCAGTCTTGAAACTGAGTTGAGCCTGTCCACATACTGATAATAGGCAAGAGATTTGCCTTACAAGTATCTATGGTAACAGCAGCAGGAGTCCCTGGAGGCATTTTCAGGGCTTCTCGACGAAAACGTTCAATGAAACTCTCTGCAGTCTCGTTATGTTTCTGTTTGATTTTATTTAGGGCTGACATAGTCATGTCATTGAATCCCTCATAGAATCGTTCTAGAAAGATTTGCTTGAGACCTGAGAAAGAAGTGATACAACCATCGGGCAGACTTCTGTACCAGTCATATGCTACGCCGGCTAAACAACCGACGAACACTCTGGTAAGAAGAGCATCGTTTGGTTGAAGTTGAACAGTCATTACCTCGAAGTGATTGATGAATTGACTTGGTGAGGTACTACCGTCAAAGAGAGCGATTGTTGGAATCTTGTATTTGGGAGGAAATGGAACTTCTTTCCATTCGACGGGATATGGCTGTTTGATTCCCAACCTTTGCAGGTTGTCTTTCTCTTTGAAAGCTTCAAACTGAGTTCGTAAAAGCTTGACTGCTTCATTAGCATCTTCAGATGAAGAGGAAGGAGCCGTGGTAGGAGGAGGGACAGCATTATAAGCACTACCCCCAGCACCTGATTGACTGGGTGTATTTTGAACTTGTACTTGCACAGGAGGCATCTGAGGAGGTACTACCCCCAGCCCAGTATTGACAGGCACCGATGAAGCTATGATTTCAGGGTTTATAGCAGCCGGTACAGTTGGTGGGGTAGCATGTTGTGCCATAATGATAGAATGCATACTGGCGACCATTTCAGCCATGGTTTTCAATTTGTCCTCCAGTGCAACAATACGCTGTTCTTGGTTTACAGAAGTTGAAGCATCTGGATCATCAGTAACAACATATGCCGTCACTTCTCTAGGCACAGTAGACGAAACTGTTTGTTCAGAGCTTTCACTATATGCATCATAATCAGAGAAAGATTCGTCTCCTGACTGAAAAGTAGGAAGATAAGCTGAAGGATCTTGGGGAAGATTCCTTTGACCGATTGTGTCTCGGCTGTGGGAACGAGTATGTTGAAATACTCCTTCAGAGGATTCTTGGAGTAAATCCAAATATCGTTGGCTTGGTCTGCGAGGCTTACCATGTTTGGAGCACTTTCTACCCTCGGTGTCTCGGGAAGCCATATTGACAGAAGCGTACAACACTTCGTCTTCTTCTGACATTGGTTCTGTTTTAGCAAAAGTCAGACGATCGAAAACAGATCGCTTTGTTGTTGGACAACAACATTGAATGATGACTTTATGATTGCAATGATGATCAGATGGTTGATTTGAAGGAGTTGAGACATTATCCCATTTTTGTCTTAGATGTTCTCGAAGATCAGAAATCATGCCGGGACGGGGAAAAGTTTGAGGAATGTGTTCTTTAACAATATTTGGAACATGGTTCCGATTCTTCAAATGTTTTGTCCCCTGTGTATACAAGGAAGTACTCATCTCATTGGCATAGGTATCAGAATTTATGTTCCTGGAGATTTGTCTTTGAGGCTTGACCTTCGGCATTGGCTGTTTACGTTTTGCCGAAGTTGTCCTGTTAAGATATGTTCGTAGGTCTGCAAATTCACTCCCAGGGGTTTCTGTTTGAGACACCAATAGTTTTCCTTGTTTGGAACGGGATATTTTGAAAGTTGGGAGGTCTTGGAATTCTGCTACTGGGGTAGGCAAAATACCTCTTTGATCAGTGCAAGTTCTTTTGTTATGAAGGTAAAAAGAATCTTTGTTCGTAGGAGATCTTGTACTGACGGGTGTTGAAACACGTGCAATTTGATCTGCTTCAGTAAAGACCGAAGAAGACTGAGAAAAGACCAAAGGGCCTTTTCCTTTGTTCTGAGAAGAAGGGATAACTAAAGAGCATTTCCCTCTGTTGTCTTCCAAGTCATGAGACAAGGAAGTTTGAGAAAAGACCAACGGGCCTTTTCCTTTGATCTGAGAAGGAGGAGGAATAGCCAAAGGACTACCCCCAGTAGATTGTGCTAGAACAGCAGGATGTTTAAGAGGAGAATCAGATATTTTCTCTTGATTATGAGAAGGAGAGAGTCTAGCCAAAGGGCTGTTTCTCTTGGTTTGCGCAGAAGTAATTTGCGCATGAGTGGAGGGTACATTGGTTCTGGCCACAGAAGTAGGAGTCCTTGCTTTAGAGTGCTTAGGATGCACTTTGGTTGCTGGAATGCTGTTTTGCGCAGGAAAAGCTACTGCCAATTGCGCCAGAGTCATAGGAGTCTTCTGTTTTGACAAGGCAGCATATGAAGTAGCTTGTGCAACTTTTACAACAGATTGCGCAGCATTGACTGCAACAGATTGTGCAGCAGTTGCTGAGACAGACTGTGCAGCAGTTGACACAGCAGTTTACGCAGCAGACTGGCCAGCAGATTGTGCAACAGAGTGTGCAGCACCTTTGGTGGCAAAACTGCCAGATTGTGCAGCAGTCTTGGAGACCCAAACTGAGCGCACTTTGCTCTTGGCAGAAGTGGCTGCAGTACGGGGAATGGTCTTGGAGTTGAGCATTGCCTCGTAGGCTGTCTGGTTGACCTTGACAACCAGGGTCTTCTGCGTCTTCCCGATAGACGCTACGTCACATTGAGTTGCTACTTCCTCGTCGGAGGAGAAAGTTGTCCCCAGCAGAGTCGCCATTTTGTTTGCAAAAACAAAAGTATAGAACTTTATTGATACAAACTGTAATAAAGATTACAAGAATTCTGGGAAAATTACAACTGTAGGAATCCAATCTCGATGACGATTGCTTTATCCCTTGGACGATGTGAACTGTAAAGACGAAGCCTTTGAAGTTGAAAACAACTCTGGAAACTGAAGGCAAAAGCCTCTGAAGTTGAAGACAAAAGTCTCGGAAGAATGCAGCAGCACTTTAGCAAGAACTCCTAAACTCTCTGATTTCTGATCTTTTTTTCTGATCTCCCTGAATGAAGACTTGAAACTCTATTTATAGAGTTCTGGAAATAACTAATTTTCAGTTATTTTGGACT
Organism: Iris pallida; assembly: GCA_029216955.1. Taxonomy (NCBI): domain Eukaryota; kingdom Viridiplantae; phylum Streptophyta; class Magnoliopsida; order Asparagales; family Iridaceae; genus Iris; species Iris pallida. The sequence goes on along the minus strand of JANAVB010011199.1, from coordinate 21,929,805 downwards.
GCGCAGGATGATTTGCGCAGCATTGGTTTGCGCAACATTGATTTGCGCAGATAGTTACTGGATCGTGGGCCGATTATCATGGACACATGGCATGATTTGATAGAAATGCGCATGATCGTGCATAAACAGTTGCCACGTAATGAACAATCGATGGCATGAATGCCACGTGTAACTTAACAGTTACGTTTGATAGAGTGCGCAGAGTTGAATTGCGCATACATGGTTTGCGCAAGCTCAAACTGCGCAGAATTGGTTTGCGCTGCCAGCTGTCAGCCGCCCTCGAGCACTGTGCGGCGCAGGAAACGAACAGACTCCTTGTTATCCGCGCTGTCAGTTGTCAGAAAAGATTTGATTTGATTTAGTAATGATGACTTCTGCCACGTCAGCTTGCGTAATCGGTTGTGTGCGCAAATTAGAATGCGCAATCGGTTGGCTGCGCAATCTGTTGTCTGCGCAATTCAACAAGATGATGTATATTTTGATTTCTTGGTTTTGTTGATTGATGCAACTTGATTTTTTAGGACCTACAAATGATATGTAATAAATAAATGCAGACTGAATATAAACATTTTAATGGCAAGGTATCTTGCCTGTTGTTACGTCTGGTGTTACGCCTAGTGTGGTGCGAGGATCCAACAAGTCCTGAATGTCCGATAGTCATGTTCGATGTGTCATGATCCGAAGTTGCAAGGAAATAGGGAAGTATGATCAGCTATGAGTAATGGGAATAATTTGAAGAGAGTTCGAGCGAAGAGACACGTGTCCTATTTTTTAGAAAATATTTCATAATATACTTGAAAATTAATACTTGAAAATATTTTATATATGTAATTTGTAAAAATACATTTTTATTAGTCCAAAAAATACTTAAAAATAATAAATCTTTTTAGGCAAAACTCTAGTTGGTCAAAATAGGATTTCTAGGTAGAAAACCATATTGCATTAGTAAAAATTTAGGTAAGTATTTGAAATACGAAGAAATTTTGTTATGGTAAAAAAACATAGCTTGGTGTATGTATATATCTAGATACAAAAATAATACTATTTTGAAAGTTCCTACCTATTTGGAAATCGATGTAAACCTAGAAACAATAAAATATTTTGTTACAAAATAAGTTTTAGAAATATACTACAAAATAACAACAAATATTAATGGTAGTAATAAACACAATGTTCTTGATGTTCTCCTTAAATCAGAAAATTTAAACAATAATAATAATAACACAAACTCTAATATTAATAATAATACTATTAACAAAAATAATATTAATAATATTAACATTAAGTTATAGTACTATTATTATTTTATTATTTTTTCCTTAAGAATAAAGTAGGTACAACCATATTATCTTTACTTAAGAACAAAGAAGAATAAATAAAATAATAATAAAAATTGAAAATAAAGGGAAGTAACATCAAATGAGGCTCTCCTCTTTCTAGAGAGAGAGCTCATTAAGCAAAAAGACTCAGACTCGGATGGTGAAAGAAAGGTGGGAGAGAAGGGTTTTACCAGCGGCGGGTGGCTCCGGCGCCGGTGGTCCTGCGCGCGGTGACGTGCACGGTGGGCACCGGGTTTGGAGCAGATAGGCGGCAGTCGGCGCCGGGCGGAGCAGATGGGCGCGCTAGAGGCGGCACAGGAAGTCGGAGGCGGCTGCTCTGTCGGCGTGGAGCGACGGCCGCGGGGCTGGCCGCACGGACGTAGACGAGGGTGGCGCATCGGGCAGTACGGGGCTGGTGATTCAGGATCCGATCGCCGTCGTCGAGGATGTCGGCTCGTACGGCCACGGCATTTGCCGGCACGAAGAGAAGCGGTCGGCGGGGCGTCGGGCGGCACGGCATCAAGGCGGTCGGCGAAAAGGGTTTCCCATCCTTCTCCTATTTCTGGTGGTAGCGGTGGTGATGTCCACCGAGGGAGGTGGTTGTGATTGACGATGATGTGGCGGTGGTGATGGGTTTTTTTGGTTGAAACAAGCACGGTGGTCGCGGTGGTGGCATTGGATGTGGTTGGGAATTTTCGATTGAAGGTGGCGAAGGTGGTTGATGACGATGGCGACGGTGGTGGTGTTGGCCGAGTGTGGCCTCGGGTGGTTTGGTGTATTTTCGGTGTCGGGGTGCTGCCACCGGTGGTGGTGGTGAGGATGATGAGGGTGGTGGCAGTGCCTGGTGGTGGTGGCGTCAAACCGGGCCAGGAGACGGGAAACCAGGGTTTTGGGTGATGTCGGTTAGGTTTGGCATTGTGTCCTGCACGACACAGAGACAAAGTGGTGTCCGGCATGTCGGACACGGAGACGATATTGTATTTCTATAAAGAGAATTATAGTGGATGGGAGGTACGGACACAGACACGATGCACGAATTCTGGGATGTGTTGGTGGGGAATTTGGATGGTGTAATTTATAGATGAGTACCTCTCCTTATATAGGAGGTGGGAATTCCCAGCTGGATAAGGACTTGCAATGGTTTAAACCCAGATGGATAATTCTATCTTTTTATTTAAATCGATTTAGAATTTAAGCAATCAAAATCAAATCAATCTAGATAACTTCCTTTAATTTAATGTCTATTTAAAATAAAATCTTTTCCAAATTTAAATTATCAAAATAATTCAAATATTAAATAAAACAAAAATTTAAATATCTTTTTCATAAATATTAAAATATAATATTAATTAATTTTGAAAATCAAGATAATTACTTAAATATTAAATCATAAAAATAGCTTTTATAAATAACAAAAATATATTAATAAACAAATTCCAAATTTCATAAAATATTCGGAATATATTTTATATAAACCAAAATTTTCCAAATCACTACTTATTTTTAGATGAATGAAATAACTCTTTTATACAAAATAAAATATTTATAACATTTGTTTGAACATGTACTTTCCTATATAAAATAAAATTTATAATAAAAATATTTTTCTAAAATATGTACCTCAACACATATTCGCACTCGTCGAGCAAATACGAAACGCAATTCTCATACGCTACGCAAATACAACAATGCGAACTCGTATGCGACGTACAGATACGAAGTACAAAATAGATACAAAATATATATATATATAAAAAAATCGTAGTAGAAATTTAGGGGTTTTACATCCTATCCAACTTATAAGAATTTCGTCCTCGAAATTTAGGAATAGGTAGGGTATAAGAGTTTAACGATAAGAAAGTATGAATAATTCATTTGGCGAGGCAAGAAAACGGTGTTTAACATAAATGTGCTATTAGAAAGTCATGAATTCGTTAAATAGGAAAATAATTCATGAATATCGTAATGGACGAGGGTCGCTAGCTAAGACAATCATGATAACACAATTCGAAAAATAATAAGGCATTTGGTGGATCAAAGAGAATAACTTAGGGACTTGGGAGGTATGGTTCCTTGAGAAAATATGGTCGTCTAGGTTTAGGTTTGATTAAGAAAATGATTTGAATCATTCTTAAGTCTCAAGAATGATTAGAAAGTCGTGATAATGAATCTAGTATCACGAGGAGGATGATTAACTCAAGATGGGGTTACAGTCACATCGGTTGGTAAGTGGCTAACTATCTTGGCAATAAACAGTGGACAACTAAGAGAATATCAAGTACGGGTGTTTGTCTTTCTAAAACAGACGAAAGGCAAGAATAAAGAGTTTGAAGAAGACATTATCAAATTTGAATGAGTGGTTCAAAGACGACTGAATAAGTTCCAAAAAGAATTGCCAAGGCAGTCGCCGGTGAGACTCTAGGGCCAAGTTTAACTATGTCTCCATCCACGTTGAACAATATACAAAAACTGAACCAAGTGGACTATGGTTGATTAGACCATAATACGTCGGTTCTGATTAATCAATATATTAGTGGGCGCCCAGAATAAACATATGTCACGAACAAGATCGATAAAGAGTAAGCTTGCAAAACTAGATTATAATAGCAACATAAGATAGCAGTGGATGATGAAGAAAATTAAATAGGCCAAGATCCTTTAAATTTTAGTCTTGCTTGAAGTTCGGGCCTATGTAGTGGCTCTATTGTTTCCTTCTCTATGAGTTGGTTGGTTAAACGGGTTAGAGTGTTGCAAATTCTTCAATCTAAGTAAGCTTATCCATATGGATCACAAGGACAAGGGCTTATTAGGTCGTGAGGTACTCTACCCAACTTACAAGAGTTAAACTAGTTGTGTGATGGGACAATGGGTAAGGCACGAAGTTAAGCATTTAGGGGATCAAGTAGAACACAATCATATATCGGTCCAAAGATTTGAGTCAATGTTGGACCCTAATTGAAGGCAGAAAGTATTTTGGTATTATGATAAGGGTTGTAGTTTAGTCTTTTTGACCGGACGTCATATAGAGTACAAGGATATGGGTTTTAGTGGCAGGTGATATACCTACATGAAGGTGGGCTCGTCTAGGTCTTGTATATGGAATTTGTTGGAAGAAAAAGTCTATTGTTGTGCTCCAAATATCAAAGCCATGATAGGGAACCCCAAATGATCAAAATAGAAAGTGGATTCTCATGTTGTACTAATTAATGCACAAAAGGATACAGTTAAAGCACGAAATAAAGATAATTAGAAATTCTCGTAGATCAAGTTAAAATAAGTTAGGGACACAGTTTCTAGAGAGAAAATAGTCTCATGGATAAGGGTATGGTCAAGGGAATGATTCTAATCATTTCTAAATTAGATGGTCACGATAAAAGATCTAGATTTGAGAGAAGGTCGAGTGGGTCAAGATAAATATATAGTTATATAGTTTGGTCGATGACTAACTATACTTTTGTATATGTCATATCATAATCGTAGGTGGCCTGACAACCTATTGTGGAATACTTGTATCTTATTAGGACGACCTTGCTTGTTTCTTGGTCCTTCACCAACATATGATCTAATCTAAAATTCCTCAAAAGTTTCTCAATAACATTCTTAAGATACCTTACCAAAATTTCTAATTATCTTAGGCTACCAAGTTTAAATCAAAATTTAAATCTCTAATCAATCTCGAATTAATCCTTGTATATCGTAAATCGAATACACCCTTCTTCTTCTTCTTCTTCATCATCATCATCTTTTTTTAAATCTAAATATCCATAATCAAGGCCTTAAACTCGAAATCTAAATAACTTTATAAATTATAGATCATATGACACAATTTGAATTTTGAATTTTTTCTTCAAAGTCAATTTCATATCTTCCAAAATATTTTTTTAATTTTTTTTACCATCATCTCTTCAAACTCAAAATTAAATAAACATATAAATCGTACGACTCAATTTAAAACCTCAAACTCTCTAATAAACCGTAACTCATAAACCCTCCACATTCTCTAGTCGTTTACAAAATCATAACATATAATTTAAAACTCTTTAATAAATTCGAGATAAACTTTAACATATTACAATCCAAACTTGAACTTAACCGTAAATCATGTGTCACAATTTCAAGATGTTTCTCAAATCGGTTTCATATCCCAATAAATCATAAACTATTTCGTAATTTCCAAAAATCATGAATCATAAATTTTTTTTTTGATCTAGCTATCTTCTTGTGTATACCACCTTGTAATAGCAAAATAAAATTCCAACTATCCTTTGAAGGCAGTAATATGCTATGACCCAACTTGGAATTAACTAATCTTTAAAATCATACTTTTAGGAAAAATGTCTTTATAACTCAAATAAGACCTCAATGTACACCAATTGTCAATGTAATCTTTCTAGACATGTGTTTGACCTATGAGCATATAATAGTGTAGTCATCTTCCTAATTGTCACTAAGCACGAAGATAAGAATTTATGGTAGAAAGAGTTCTAGCAGGATGCAAATCAAGGATGGCAACGAGAGTTCAAAACTTGAAACAAGGAAGGAGGTCAAGCTTATGGATGAGATTCCTAGATACTAATCCTATATTGCAGGCTCACATCGGTACAATTACATAACCGAAGTGACAAATTCGATCTGCATGGGCCACCACAAAAACATGTAACGCTCCAGTCCCAAAATACTTAGGACCAAGTACGTATCCATGCCAACTGTATACATACGAAGTACGCTCCAATGTATGGAAACCTTGTATGTATACATAAGCTGTAAAATGCAGTAATCCAAGACTAAATCTCATCCACAATGAAAAGAATAATAATATAAAATCAACTTGAATAATTATGGTTCAATTGTTGGGCAGAGACAAATCCACTACCAACAAATTTTAATAGGAAAGAAATATACAAGGATAGTAATTTGGTAGAGCGAAGGGGATGACGATCCAAGAACAACATCACGAAGAATAGAGCACAAGTCATGGCCTTAGCCAGAGCACCTGCAGAAATCACAAGACACACCTGGAAAGATAATCAGGTCCTCAGAGGGACGTAACAAGAAACATAAAGAACATGCCACATAACTGAATATATATACTATGTCATAAATCACAAGTAAAGTAAATAGTCCCACTCGTAACAATATCTAATACCTCATCATCGAAACCGTGGACTACCCCTACAACCAAACAAGGACAAGGGATAGTACACTATACTGCGATGCGACATTGTCCCAAGCTACTAATCGGACGGGGTGATATAACATTGACGAGGGTTACCTGACCATTCTAATGTGTTTATGCAGTAATAACAAACCTTCAACGCATGGACACTCTGGCTCAGGTGTAGGAACTCGGGTATGGTCCCATCAGGATACCAGGGACCTCAAAGTATAGCATTTCTAGAATGTCAGAGGCCAGCAGGAAATCAAGTATCAGGATCCAGGATCGTATCTTCCGCGGAGATAACCGACAATAGGGAAGTGCATAAGTGGCCCATACGTCAAGGAACTGTTCTTTCCACCTAATGTCTAACAGAGTCACATCCATGACTCATATACCTCTACTAACTGCTAAGTCTCCTAACATGCCTCTATTAGCAGTTAACCTTAATGCATGCACATGGGTGATCAGCCCACACGCAAGAACCTCTACATGCTACTCATCTCACATATCCTCGTGGTACAACTGTGTCAAGGTGTATGTGATACACTACAGAAGGCAGTCCCTTAACTCTAGGTTCATGTGCAATCAAAGGATAATAACAAAGTAAACTAATAATCACTGAGCATGTAGTAAATCAGGAACTGTAAGAACCGGAAATAATGAACAGTGATATGTAATAAATAAATGCAGACTGAATATAAATAGTTTAATGGCAGGGTATCTTGCCCGTTGTTACGCCTGGTGTTACGCCTGGTGTGGTACGAGGATCCAACAAGTCCTAAATGTCCGATAGTCATGTTCGATGGGTCATGGTCCGAAGTTGCAAGGAAATAGGAAAGTACGGTCAGCTATGAGTAATGGGAATAATTTGAAGAGAGTTCGAGCGAAGAGACACGTGTCTTATTTTTTAGAAAATATTTCATAATATACATGAAAAATAATACTTGAAAATATTTTATATATGTAATTTGTAAAAATACATTTTTATTAGTCCAAAAAAATACTTAAAAATAATAAATCTTTTTAGGCAAAACTCTAGGTGGTCAAAATAGGATTTCTAGGTAGAAAACCATATTGTATTAATAAAAATTTAGGCAAGTATTTGAAATACGGAGAAATTTTGTTATGGTAAAAAAACATAGCTTGGTGTGTGTATATATCTAGTTACAAAAATAATAATATTATAATAATATTTTGAAGGTTCCTACCTATTTGGAAATTGATGTAAACCTAGAAACAATAAAATATTTTGTTACAAAATAAGTTTTAGAAACATACTACAAAATAACAACAAATATTAGTGGTAGTAATAAACACAGTGTTCTTGATGTTCTTCTTAAATCAGAAAATTTAAACTATAATAATAATAACACAAACTCTAATATTAATAATGTAGAATTAATAATAATATTATTAACAACAACAACAACAACAATAATAATAATATTAATTTATAGTACTATTATTATTTTATTATTTTTTTTCCTTAAGAACAAAGTAGGTACAACCATATTATCTTTGCTAAAGAACAAAAAAGGATAAATAAAATGATAAAAAATAAATAAAATAAAAATAAAGGGAAGTAACAGCAAATGAGGCTCTCCTCTTTCTAGAGAGAGAGAGAGAGAGCTCATTAAGCAAAAAGACTCAAACTCGGATGGAAAAAGAAAGGTGGGAGAGAAGGGTTTTACCAGCAGCGGGTGGCTCCGACGTCGGTGGTCCTGCGCACGGTAGCACGCACGACGGGGAGCCGGGTTTGGCACGGAGAGGCGACGGTCGGCGCGGGGCGGGGCAGATGGGCGCGCTGGAGGCGGCACGAGAAGTCGGAGGCGGCTGCTCTACCGGCGTGGAGCGATGGCCGCGGGGCTGGCCGTACGGACGCGGACGAAGGTGGCGCGTCGGGCAGTACGGGGCTGGTGATTCAGGATCCGATCTCCATCGTCGAGGATATCGGCTCGTGCGGCCACGACATTTGCCGGCGCTGAGGGAAGCAGTCGACGGGGCGTCGGGCGGCGTGGCATCAAGGCGGCCAGAGGTAAGGGTTTTCCATCCTTCTCCTATTTCTGGTAGTGGTGGTGGTGATGTCCGCCGGAGGAGGTGGTTGTGATTGACGATGATGTGGCAGTTGTGATAGGTTTCTGTGGTTGAAACAAGCGCGGTGGTCGCGGTGGTGGCATTGGATGTGGTTGGGGATTTTCGGTTGAAGGTGGCGAAGGTGGTTGATGAAGATGGTAACGGTGGTGGTGTTAGCCGAGTGTGGCCTCGGGTGGTTTGGTGTATTGTCGGTGTCGGGGTGCTGCCACCGGTGGTGGTGGTGAGGATGATGAGAGTGGTGGCAGTGCCTGGTGGTGGTGGCGTCAAGCAGGGCCAAGAGACGGGCAACCAAGGTTTTGGGTGATGTCGTTTAGGTTTGGCATTGTGTCCAGCACAACACGGAGACAAAGTGGTGTCCGGCATGTCGGACACGGAGACGATATTGTATTTGCACAAATAGAATTATAGTGGATGTGAGGTACGGATACAGACACGATGCACGAATTCTGAGATGTGTTGGTGGGGAATTTGGATGGTATAATTTATGGATGAGTACCTCTCCTTATATAGGAGGTGGGAATTCCAAGTTGGATAAGGACTTGCAATGGTTTAAACCCCGATGGATAATTCCATCTTTTTATTTAAATCGATTTAGAATTTAAGCAATCAAAATCAAATCAATCTAGATAACTTCCTTTAATTTAATGTCTATTTAAAATAAAATCTTTTCCAAATTTAAATTATCAAAATAATTCAAATTTTAAATAAAACAAAATTTTAAATATTTTTTCATAAATATTAAAATATAACATTAATTAATTTCGAAAATCAAGATATTTACTTAAATATTAAATCATAAAAATAGCTTTTATAAATAATAAAAATATATTAATAAACAAATTCCAAATTTTGCAAAATATTTGGAATACATTTCATATAAACCAAAAATTTTCAAATCACTACTTATTTTTAGATGACGAATAAAATAACTCTTTTATACAAAATAAAAATATTTATCACATTTGTTTGAACATGTACTTTCCTATATAAAATAAAATTTATAATAAAAATATTTTTCTAAAATATGTACCTCGACACATATTCGCACTCATCGAGCAAATACGAAACGCAATTCTCGCACGCTACGCAAATACAACAATGCGAACTCGTATGCGACGTGCAGATACGAAGTACAAAATAGATACAAAAAATGTATAAAAAAATCGTAGTAGAAATTTAGCGGGTTTACACCCTCTAAGGGATCTACATCACAATCTGAACCATGGATATGCACCTCGCGCTCCGCATACAACACCAATCAATGTTTGGAACCCATGACCTAACGTGCAAGTCATAGTTTATATATTAACCCAATAGTAGGCTCTTGTCTAAGATATCATCATGACATATATACTTTTGTATAAAGGAATTCATGGTAGAGTTTTGTTTGATTCAGGTGCTATATAGTTTCATATCATTAAATTTTGCGGAAGAAAATAAATTATTATGGCATTTAGATATGGGCCTTTGTGTTAGCACGCAATAAGAAGCAGATTAGTCTGCTAGTCTAATTTGTAGGGATGGCTACATATGCATTGGAGGAAGAAATTTGTCTTTGGATGTTAGTTGTTAAAATCAAAGAGTACGACATTATTCTTGGGATATATTAGCTAGGTGTATGTCTTGTGATGATCGACTGCATGGAGAAGAGAGAGATATTTTGTCTACTTGGGTAAACATATTTCCTATATAGGTGTGGCTTGACATCAAAGTCAGTAATGGTGATATCACCACTCATGACACGATGTATATTGTATTCTGGATGAAAAGGGTTTCTAGCATTTGTTCGAGACACTCAAAAGAAAGGTATAGATTTGTATCAAGCCGAGGTTGTGGCATATTCCCCCAATGTGTTTCCAAATATGATACTCGAAATGCCATCGGATTGAAAGTAGAATTCACTATTGATACCTTCCCCGATACTTGGCCAATATGTAAAGCACCGTACCGAGTGCCACCAACATAATTGAAAGTCCAGCTATATGAATGGTTGGATCGAGGGTACATTCACCCAAGAATTTCTCCGTAGGGAACTCCGGTATTATTGTAAAGAAGAAAGATGGATCAATGCGGCTTGCTTTGAATACCGAGAGTTGAATAAAGTTATAATACATAATAAGTATCCGCTACCAAGGATAGATGACTTGCTTAACCAGCTTTAGGGAGCAATTGTATTTTCAAAAATAGATCTTCATTCTAGTTATCATCAGTTAAGATCAAGACGGATGATTTACTGAAGTCCACGTTTTGTAAAAGATAGGAATATTATGAATTTTTGGTCATGCCGTTTGGTTTGACCAATGCTCCAACTACCTTCATAGACACGATAAACAAATTCTTTCAACCATTTCTAAATAAGTTTGTGGTTGTGCTTATCGATGATATTTTGATGAACTCAAGGAATAAGGAAGAACATACAATACTTGTGGATTGTGATACAAAACGTGAGCATTAGAATGCTAAGCTAAGCAAATGTTAATTCTGGATGAGTAGCATGTCGTTTCTTGGATGCGTTATCTTTGTAGAGGGTGTTGTTGTTGACTGAAAAATGATAAAAGTAGTTATGGATTGGAAACAACCTACATCCACTAGCAAGATTCAAAGTTTTATTGGCTTGGTAGGCTACTACCGAAGATTTATAAAGGACTTATCTAAGTTAACATCGCCTTTGACTCGTTTCACCCAAAAAGGAGTAGCATTAATATGGACAACCGACCATGAAATTAGTTTCTATGAACTAAACTAGTGACCGTTTCAGCCTCTATTCTTGCACTTCTGGAAAGATAAAAGGGATTTCATATCTATAGTGATACATCAGGACTTGGTCTGGTGTCAATGTTCTAAATGGCGGTTAAGGCAACCGCCTAGGAGGTAGGCGGCCTCTCTCAGCACCACTTTTGTGGTAGACGATGGAGTAGGCGGCCAATGGAGGTTTGGCGATGTAGGCGTAGGTGAGGCGGCATAGATGGGCGCCTAGGCGGAGAAATACCTAACAACGGCCAAAGTGGTTTACAAGCATTATGGGCTTATGGTCCACTTTTACAAAATTAAAACTTTACGAATCTTCCTTCTACAACTTAGTTATGCATGAAACACCCTTAAAATATGCATATTTTGCCAAAAAGATATTGTAAAATAGTAAAAAAATGTCCAAAATATATCAACCACATAGGCGGCACCAAGGTGGTAGGCGGACTCTCTCCGCCGTGCACCCACCTTCCGTCATTTATAACCTTGTTTGGAATGTGTGCTTATGTGATATAGAAAAGTAATGTTTTATATCTCCAAACAACTAAAGCAGTATAAGAAGAAGTATGTCGCAGATGACTTGGAATTTATGTCAATTGTGTTTGCATTGAAATTGTAGTGACACTATCTTTATGGTGTGGCTTACGAAATCTTCACTGATCATAAGAGAATCAAGTACATATTCACTCAAAGGAATTAAATTTGCAGCAAAGGCATTAGTTAGAACTGATTTAAGATTATGATTTGTCAATTACGTATAAGCCGGACAAGGAAAATATAATAGAAGATGATTTAAGACAAAAGTTTGTAGGAATGTTTTCCCTAACAAAAGAAATAGAATAGAGGGGTATCAAATTTTGAGTTTGAATCCATGGGGCGCAACTAGCTCAACTGCAACTAGAACCATGTAATGCCCCAGTCCCAAAATACGTACTAGGAGAACACATACATGCCAGCTACGTATCAAGAGGTCTCCAACCCAGCTCGAATGTGTATAAGCTGTCTTGGTGTTCTAATTCTATCTATCATTCACTATGACATATCTATCTCTATCCACATGGTAAGTTATATCAAGAAGGAACACTATATGTTATGGTCTGCAGCCCAATAACATACATGTTCGATTAGATCCGAAAACATTATAGGTCTATAAAACAAGACTAAATAATAGAGTGTAAATAATGGATAAAATAGAAAAGCATGATAAAATACCTGATTCGGAAACAACAATCCCACCAGGATCACTGAGCACTCCTGCATGATCGACTACGTGGAGAGATCACTAGGTCCTCAGGGGACATAACAAGATACATAATAACATGCCTACTATGACAATAAATAACATGTGTAAAGGAAATGACATGAATATGGTACTCTACTTCTAAACAATCTACATGACAACACACATCAAGGACAATATTCAACACTTGGGCTAACAGACACGGTACCATCACAACCGTAGCTAACCGAAACTAAAGGCCAACAGAATAATCACAATCGCATCTCCTCCGAGAATAACAACCAATAGAATATAACAATCATAGCAAGAAACTAACGTCCAACAGAATCATCAACATAATCGAAGCACATCCGAACTATCGAACAACATAATACTATCATATAACCCGTGTGCCTAATGACTGTCCTTCTGTCTTAATAAACTATACGGGTGTCCAGCCAGATCAACTCAAGTCAAGTCATGTCCATCAGTTAATCTAGGTCAAGTTAATTAATCCAGGCCAGGTCAACTCAATGGAACAGAGTCAAAGAACTAGCAATACTGACACAATACTCATAAGAAATAAAAATGACACATGAAGAACAAGATACGTGCATGTAAAACAAGAGAATAACAGTGACATGAACATAAGCAACAGGTAATCAAGTATGAGTGAAAGGAAACAACAATATCGAAAATGCACGAAAATACAGTACAATGGGTAAGGTATACTTGCCTATCTCCTGCAACTTTGCCAATTGTTGTCCTACTCCAAGATCCTCGCTCACTCTGTCACGTACACCTATCATAATAAAGCTACTATTAATGATATGCTTACATCATACCTATCATGCCCCGACTTGGGAAATCGTTCGTCCTCGTATCAATTTCATCCAAATCAATCAACCTCGCTTGGGGCGTGATACCGCACGAGTCTGGAGTTGTACTCGTGTAAGGCAAGATAATATATTCTCAAACTGGTTGTCTCAATCCAATAGATAAGCAGCATAAAAAAGGTGGATATACATCACAGTATACAAAGGAGTCACTTTATTGATAATGAAGTAGATTACAAAGGCTTGATAGTCCAACCGAATATGCCAATTAGCTTACAACACTCATGATCTCTCTAGATCACAAAGGATCTTATTCCACACATTATGTCTTTTATAGCACATACAATAACCTTTGGCCGAAACATCTTCATGTTGCATGTCGAGCTCTAGTGCGGTCGTACGCCTCAAAACATTAAGGGACTCCATGCCTCGGTGCGTCCAAACGAAGCTCTGCCATAAGCAGACCTTTTCCTGAACCTCCAAGCAATTTGGTGGAGATCAATACTTATCCTCTCACATACCGATAAAGACCTACTCGCCTAAACCAACACTAAGTAGTTTTGTGGAGCATGGATCTTATTATGTGGTCTTTCTATTATTGTCTTAGGATCAGTTTTATGACAATATTTCAAAGAAGTAAAGCATGTTATAAGCAACAATTGAATCATAAAGGTGTCAAGTATCGTGTCCCTGCAACAGACATTGTTAGCCACATAATATTCATAAATATAGTGATCGTGCACGTCTTTGTCTCGAATCGCCAAGCCTGTCCGCTGATAGCCATTCATACAACCGACCAATCAACTCAATATAATTATAAGGATGGCAGGATCTGTGCCTACATCTAATTCAAATCTTAGCCTACCGACCCTATCTATATGAAGGTCACGACGTTTCGTACCATAATATTCTGGTATCTTAACATGTAAGCTGGCGGTTGCTTGGCACGGATTGATAGCCCAGTATCCAAAGGATCCCAAACTTATTGGTATTGTGGCTTGTCACATCAGTGGCCGATAGGAATACATCCTAATGAAGTACAATACGAATACCAATTTCAATTTTCTCCTAGGCCGAACGGTCCCAGTGTCTCGGTCGTAACTCGTTCGAGGGATACCAAACCCGTGTACTAGTTAACCAAGTCCATTGACCATGCAATATACGCAAAAGCAAGAGTCATATCATTCCAACCAAATCTCGAGTTCTCAATATATCATTTGTCACAACTCAATCTATCTCAAGTTCCAACGATATTATGCCCATACATCCACATTGATGCACAATGCCCCAATACACAACATCAATTAAACCAACTATTCTCAAGCGCATAATAGCAGTTCCACGATAATTGTGCCATAACTACATGCTTCGCAGGTGAGGCATACCCTTCAATGTTTCGACAGTTCTGTGGTGTGGCACCATAACTTGTGTAATTCGCTTATTAAGTCCGACGCATAGTCTCCATGTATAGATGTACGCTCAATGCCATATTTTCAATGTTCTAGGCCTAGTGTTCAATGTTCTTTGAGTCGAACACTTGATGCACATCTCGATATTGCCTTTCAATGTTCTACCATCAATTTGTTCTATCGTGACCTGTGCATTTGATGCACGTCGCCTCAATTGTTCAATGTTCTATCTTAGTGTTTGACGCACACTACGATTTTACATATTCGAGCCGTGCTCATTAACTCAATACCGACACTTGTATGTAAGGGAACATTTTATTAGGCTTGAAGGAGTAGGGGAGAAGGGTTTGACCCACCCACCTTAAACCAATACGTCCATCGCTCCGCCGAGCCGATGCAGCCCGACACCTTATCATCATTGCACCACCATCTCGTCTGAGCTAACCATACGAGAAAGTCGTTCTCACTTAAACTAACCGACTGATTCAACTATCATGTCCAAGCTTCAACTCGCCGCAAGGCGATACTCAGATCGCAAGGGACTCCGCCTATGCCTGCATATGAAACCAACTCAATCAATACTTCTTTAAATTAAAATCATACCTCCTTGAATCAAACTCATACCTTATTGTCTCAATCGACCTGGCATAATGCACCGTACGATGCAGGGCATTACATGATCTTACACGGACTTACCATATATAGGCCAAATATATATGGGACACTAATCCTATTAACTAGTCAACTCAGTCTAACATATATAGCATTAATTCTATTTAATAAAGTAATATACACTAATATATTATAATTAATTTTGGAATAATATATTTAAATATTTTATAATAATAAATAGTCCAATCTATCCATAGAAAAATAGGTACCAAGTTTTCATATTGACCCGTCATCATTATATATTGACTTGGTTCATAGATTTGCTTCCGAAACAACAATTTCTTAATATACTTTAATTTTAGAATAATACTAATAAATAGGTAAAAATACGTTTCTCTTATCAAAATATGTATAACAATTAATTTGGAGATGTCTCATGAAGTTCCGAAGCATATGGACACATAGAACTCATGAATTTCAGTATTTCGATATTACGACAAAATGTCATGATTTTTAACAAATTGTAAATGATAGCAAAACATTGCAAAAGTATATGCGTTAGAAAGCTTAGGAAGTCTAGTTTCTTATCAAAAATATATAGAAGTTCGAAGTGGCCCGGAATTGGATGAAAATTGGATCACAACATAATTGGTCTATTGTGGACAACTTTTTGTAGAACAGGATGCCCCGGCCAAACCGTAAGAAACTGTGTGGGTGGCCAATTAGACATAAGAATAGACATAGATATCTTTCCATTAGTTTTGGTTTCGTGAAAGGATGAGGTCATAAAGTAAAAAATAAATCCTAGATGCAAAATGACGTTCCTGCTGTAAAGAATTCAACACAAGCGCGATCGACTTCGGGTACCTTCCACGCGTTATACCAACCAAATTAGGGGCTGAGGCTTCTTGGGAAGGTGATGGGGTATTATGAGGGTGTCCTAGGTCAAGATGAAGGTGGTAGAAGGGTTGGAGGTGGTCAAAAAGATGGATTTCAGGTGGTTGGAATAAAAAGTACGAAAATGAGAAAGTATAACAGGTGGCGCTCGATTTGTGCAAATTTTATATATAAAATCCATGAGAAAATATTAAAAGGGAGGTGTTTACATTAAGGAGAGGGGCTTGGGAGGATTTAGAATTTAGTTTGGTGGGATTTGGTTGCCTATTTTAAAAGATATACAAAGTTCTAAGTCCTAGGATTTAAATCGATTCCAAAATAGGAAAGTTGTTATGGAGTAGGTTAAAACTTGATTTGAATTAATGTGGTTGTACTTTAATTCATATATATATCAATCTATAATATGTCTAATAGGTTAGGGTACCCTTGAATAGGCTTCATCGGTCCCTACTTGGACTAGTTTTGGGTTGGTGGAATTTTTGTGATCGAATTTGAGTCTAATATGTCTATAGTTTCGACTTGTGTGCCACTTAAAAATAAATAAAAAATGGGAACTGTAACTCTCCAGTCCCAAAATACGTAGGACTAAGTACGTAGACATGCCAGCTGTATACATACGAAGTACAGGAGCCTTGTATGTATACATAAGCTGTAAAATGTAGTAAAGCACAACTAACTAATCTCATCCACAAAATAAAAGAATAAAAGATATCATATAATGAATTGTTCTGATACAATATGTTGGGTGGAGACACATCCACTACCACCCAAAATAAAAAGAAAGAAGTACATGATATATAAAAGGACTAAGTAGAATTAGCAAGGAGGAACCAAGTCACGTCATCTTCTGTCACGACCAGCACCCACTTTTCGGATACAAGACGTGTCCAAGCCCAGCCTACGCCACAGTGTCGGCGGTAGAACGCTGTCTAATATACACAAGTCACGGCAATCTATTTATCTCATCCACAAAATAATAGCGAATCAACCAAGATCAATGAATACCAATGAAACTGAATAATATAAACTGAATGTTTCCAAGAATCAATGTCACGTCCGGTGGACACAAATCCACTACCAATAGACGAAAAGAGAAATACATACATGAAATACACTATCTGAATACAACCTGCTAATCGAGACAACCTCCACTGCAAGGCACCGTGGTCTGAAGCTGACTCAAATCCTCTCGTGTGCTCCTGGTTCAAACTTGGCTAAACCTGAAGAGATCATCAGGTCCTCAGAGGACTAGCAAGATACATAAAAACGAGCCTTACTAACAGTTTATCATGCATGGAGAAAAATCCAGAATAAACAAGTAAAACTAAGCAATGATAAAACACGAATCTGTACACTGACTACGCATAAATGAACTGCTGAACGAAAGCGAAGAAACTCATGTCAAGATGTCAACGGATAACCAAATCGATTACTCAAACCCTTGTCCCTAGTGTGGACTCGCAGGTTTGATCAACTACTAACCCTCGCCCCTAGTGTGGACTCGCAGGTTTGATCAACTACTAACCCTCGCCCCTAGTGTGGACTCGCAGGTTAGCTTCAGAAATCATCCTCGCCCCTAGTATGGACTCGTAGGTGTGGACCAATAACTACTAACCCTCACCCCTAATGTGGACTCGCAGGTTAGCTTTAAGATTTCAAGACAAGGAGGTACAACAGTTCAGTTTATGATTTCTCGACCCATGACACGACTCAATCAAGGCACAAGTGAATACGTCCAATAAGACACAAGGCTAACTGTGAACATGGCCTATATAGCAATGATAAAATATACAAGCAGGATATAAAAAGTACATGTCAACAATAATGAGAAAAATAGAATAATGAAAGACAGTGCATGTAAATAAAGTTGTAAGAAAGGAAAGGTATACTTGCCTATGGTCCTGAGCTGTCGGCACGGGTCAAGTCCGTATCTCGGTCCAAGTAACCTATTATACCATATACATAATGTCAATGTGCAATTTAGAATCAATAAGTAGCCTATCAATTCATTTGTTAATTTCCTAGGTCGACCTTAATACGGGTTGTGTATTTAACTAGTCATGCTCCTATTAAGGCTATTCCTATCCATTGCATTGAGTACTATAGATAGGGACCACTACTCCCTTTATACTTACTTCTAAATAATAATCTTAACTCATATCTTATTTTCCTGCTACCATTTTATATCTTCAACTCCTCCAATTTCGGGTACTCTATGAAAAACCTTTTAAGCTATATGGACACCCCACCACACTTCCTTCATATGTTCATGTATCAAGCTTCTCATTAAAATTACAATCTACAACATCACTTCACAAGCTCTACTACCTACTGTTCTTGCCTGTAGAAAATAACCCAGCTGTACCCATATGTGCCTATGCACTATGTTACTGAACCTGTTCAGAACAGGATATCCTCCTTACTAACCTTCACTAGGATGTTAAATTCCTGGTCATGGGAGTTCTGACAAACAAGTCTCATTAAACATAATTTTAGCAAACTTGGGCAACCTGTCCTTAGGCTTGCCTCCTTCACCAAATGGACTGAAATGCTAAAGCTTACAAAGAACTGAACTATACTTTTAACTGATACGAAGACATGAAATTCCTTTCGGACTGAAACATATGTAAGTAAAGGAATGAATTGAACTCAACCTATAGGGGACCGAACACTCGGGATAACAGGGACATAAATGTATGGGGCTGATACTCCTTCTTTAACTGATTAACAAGACTAGGGAGACATGTGTAAAGATAAGGCACATTTAAGGGACTATTAAGGAAGGGGACAAACCTTTAATGTCAACACCACCCAAGTGTGACTGTAAATATCTTAGACCCAAAAATACAGATATTACAAACTCCCTTAACCTGAATGTTCAGGATTGTAGTAAGAGGCAGCAACCCTCTTCTGGTTTCAGACTTTATGTCCAGGTACCATGAGTTGGGGGTGGCCAGGAAATACCCTACGAGTCTTACACAGGCTCGAGACCTCCTACTGATCTCACTGATTTAGTTCCCAGGAACCCCAAATGGAAAATCCAGAGAACCTTTTACTTTCCTAGAGTGTATCTGATACTCTAATCCCTTGCCTGTTGTCCTATGGGTTTAAACTCCAAATGAGACTGTGCATCTGAAGGTAAATGTGACAACTACTTGGCAAGGCAGGGGCTGGCTGTGAACAACATGGAATATTCATGACTGACATTCCTGAATCATCCAGAAATTTCCCAACCCGAGTCTCCAGATATCACTGATACCTTCATAGTCTTCCATTAGGCATGGCATGAGATGGTGTCACCAGAGGCAAGTGTCAAGGCACACTATCCTGATGTCTAAACTAATTGCTCTTAGGTTTTGACTTGTGCAAATATATATGATGAACTATATGTCCTACTGTTATCCCTTCCCTTCCCTTACCTATACTGCTATTGGCAGAGTACAAGGTTTATGGCTTGCCTAAACTCCCAATTTCCTATTGCCACTAAATCATAGCAGTTACTTGATTTCTCTAAAAAACACATATACTCCAACACATAATACACATTCATTCCCAACCCCTTACTATGGCCCTGCATATGAAGGTTGGGTCAACCCCTAATGTGAATCTCAAATGGCAGATACAAGAAAGGGACATGGCAATTTACTAAACAATTCTATTACATGGACTTAGTTGTCCCAGGATATGAACAAAGTAAGCATTTTCAGTCAATATGGACATGAATGCAGGGCAAATTAGGATACAGACATGAATCAAATCAGGACATCCATATTACTGAAACTTTAAGATCAGATTTATGGATCGAAAAGAGGGGTTTTGAACAAGGTTGTCCCTTGCCCATACTCCTACCTCCTGCTACCTGCCATATTGGGTATAACTTGGTACATTGGTGAAACCTGACACCAAGTACAACCCAAATGCTGATGTATCCATACACGAGAACTTCACCTATTAACACACGTCCTCATCCCCTTTATACGTACCACTGATTTATTGGTTACCCTGTGAAAAACAATGGATGGCTATAACCCTTGCTTCAACTCGATATCCCACCGTATCAGAATTTTTATGCGATTGCTGCATACACCCTCAAACTACCCTATGTTTCCTAGTTCAGAACAGTAGAATCCTTAAAACCCTTCTAGGCATTTAAACGAACACTACGATGATATTGTTGTGTTAAGGAAAATTATCTTACTGCTTTGAACGCGAGTCACGATGCCTCCTTCGATGGCTCGGACACTTCTTCGATCGCCTCGACCTAAGAGAGAAAGAACTGCGGCAAAACTGAAGTTAAGATGCTAGGGTTTGTCGAGGGGTTGGCCACAATCTTCTTCTATATATACTAATGTAGGATCAAGAAGGAGAAGATAGAAAGATTTGATTTGGATCTTATCTAAAGGTTTGGAGAGAGTTATCTCCAATTTGAATTCGAGTACAGGGTTTGGCTACAAAGGGTAATTTAAAATAATAACCTTTTATATTATGGCCCCTGCCATAACTTTTATTACTCCCTTGGTCTTTCTATTAATATTTCAAATAAAACAATTGTAAAACATAACCAATATATGAGACAAAATAAATAAATAAAATAAAATAAAATAAAAAAATATAAGAGGATAAAATTGGTCAAGGGGTTGACATCTTCGAATAAATGGAGAAGACCACGATCCCGGCTAGGATACCTGCGGAAGACATGAACACACACCTGGGAAATAACCAGGTCCTCAGAGGGACGTAACAAGATACAAGAAGAACAAGTTAATATGAACTGTCAAAATAATAATAATATGCAAGACTCTCCTAGACACCAATACGTAAAAGGGAATGCTAACCATCTATTGTGCAATTTAGAGGACAACTTTCATACGCATAGGTGAGATTTAGGCTACATGTACGTAACTGGCATCCAGTCATCCATATCCGTCTGTAACGTCCAAAACGTCAGAGGGTATCTGCAAATATATATCACCATAGTTCCTTTCGAAAACTATGGTTTACCTGTTTGGCTTCCCATACGCACTAGCGACTGTCCTCTCCCAGTAATTTTTACACTGTTCAAGTCATGTCCTTAACCTGTCCAGTTTTGTAACTGCTTGAGTCTCTATACCTTAGTCATAGCAGTTACGAACAACTACCGTCACATGACACTAGAGATGGCCAATCCATAAGTCGTGCCCCTAGCAAAATGTCTCAAACCGTGTAGTGTGAGTGTCATGGCCCAAGAAGATATAAGGATATCCTCCAGCAAGAAGGTAGTCCGCTAAAACTAAGTTAACATGCATATAGTAAAGTAAAACGACTAATAGAGTCGCTTGCACCCAAGTGTGGCTTGGACGCGCAGTTTATAACAATTAAAAATAACAAATATAAAACAAAGTAATAATGCAAAAAATAAATAACATGGCATTTAATTAGCAAGGTATACTTGCCTGAGTCCTGAGCACTATGGTGGCGAAGATCAGATAGGAAAGTAGGTGGAACAACGGTTACCGAGGAACAAAGGTCCAAACAAACATCTCTGGATGCTGAAAATAGTCGATTATCTAATTATAATTAATACTATACCGACTAGATTTATTTAATAAATTTTGAAATTAGGTTATGGTATAGATTTTCGTATCAGCTTTCCGAAAAACTAAACGAATCGCATTTTCGTGCTCGAAATCTCCCGAAATCACGAAAATATCGAAATACGTTTATTTTTCGGACATCTAATACTAAAATAGTTTTACAAAAATTTACATAATGAATTTTGCCTGTTAAAATATATTTTTGGAAACCTTACCTCGAAACGCTTCTTTTACAAAAAACTGGAGGCAAAACGGAGTTTGGAGCTAGGAGATATCGTCGTTCCAAGTTGCTTTTGCTGCTAAAAAGCGGGATTGAATTCTAATGACAAATTTTAGAGTTTCTATTGGACTAAAAATAATTTTAAATTATGGCTGATAGAAGGGGGATATATTGGGTTTATATAGGTATTTATTTCAGATTTATCTCCTAAATTAGATAGGATTTGATTTAAATAAATTGGAGTTTGCTTTGTTAGGATAGGATATAGATAGAGATGTTTTCCTAGTAGAAGTAGGATTAGTATTTATTTAAAATATTATTTATATTTATCTAAATTATCTATAACATTATTTAAAATTACTATAGATAATAAATAGAGTTAATATTTATTTAAACAACCTTCATCTAATCTCATTTATACAAGCTGAAATATTTAATACTAATTTGACAATTATTCTATATTATGTAAATAGTGTACAACATAAGTAACATGTAAAAAGTAATAAAATTTATGAAATAAATTCTAAAATTTTGAGAAAAATTGTATAATATACTATAGATCCTTAATGTACTAGAAAAATAGCTTTATATATTTTTATACTAAATTCACTAATGAGCACTATGCTAAATATATGTAAAATAATACAAATTATATAATAAGTTAATAAATAGTTATTTAAAAATCCAAAAATTCCATAAATAATTATTTTGAAAATCAAGGGGTTTACAAAAGTCTAAGAAGAGTTTTAATTCCCCTTGGATTTTCCACTATTTAATTCGAATTGATTTAAAAGTAACTCAATCAAATATAATCCAATGTAGATAGATTCTACCTCTAATTTAAACTATATTTAAATAACTTAATATATTTTTTTCCAAATTAAATTACCATAATTAATTATATATTAAATCAACCCATATTTAATATACTTTTTTTAAAATAATATATTAGTGATAATAATTAATTTTAAAAATACAAATATATATACACTCGCATGCAAAAATAATACTTACATAAAACACAGTTTTTCTAAATTACTAGTTATACTTGTACCATAAAATAAAATGGCCTTTCTTAAATAAAAATAAAGTTTGGCAATCCTCGGCGAGACGCATTTACAACTTCAAACAATATAAAATATTTACCGTCTATTATTTTGAAATATTTTCTACATCTATATAATTAAAACGTTTTATAAAAATATGTACTTCACACTTATTCGTACTTGACGAGAAATTTAAGAAACGCAAACTCGTACGCGACGTACAAATACGAAGTACAAAAATTAATACCATATTTATTAAAAAATAATCGTAGTAGAAATTTAGGGGTTTTACATCCTACCCAACTTACAAGAATTTTGTCCTCGAAATTTAGGAATAGCTAGGGTAGGGAAGATAGAAAGAGTTCATCAATACCGAAATATGATTTAAATTTTTGGATGAGGAGAAGAAACGACGTTCGACACAAACATGCATTGGAAGATCGTGATTTTGATATCTGCAAAAATACATCATGGTTATGGAATTGAAGAAGGGTTGCTAGTTAAGGTAACAAAATTATGATAACATGAATTAGAGAATAGAAAGGAATTGAGTAGGCCAAAGAGAATAATTTAAACATTTAGGAGAGATAGTTTCTTGAGCGAATATAGTCGTCTAGGTTTAAGGTATGGTTAAGAAAATGATTGGAATCATTTTTAAGTTTCAAGAACGATTAGAAGGTTGCGATAATGAATCTAGAGTAGAGAAAAAAGGTAACTCAAGACGGGGATATAGTCACATTGGTTGGTCAGTGGTTAACTATCTTGGCAATAGATGGTGGACAACTAAGGGGATATCAAGTACGAGTGTTTATCTTTCTAATATAGACAAAAGATGAAAATAATAAAGAGTTCAAAGAAGATATTATCGAATACTAATAAGTGGTTCAAAGACGATTGAAAATTTTGAAAAAGAATTGCCAAAGCAGTCGCAGATGGAATTCTAGAGGCCAAGTTTAACTACGTCTCCATCCACGTCGAACAATATATGAAAAGCGAACCAAAGTGAACTAGGTTGATCAGACCATAATGCACCGGTTCTGATTAGACAATGTATTAGTGGGCGTCCCCAATAACACATATGTCATGAACAAGCTCGATAAAAAAATAAGCTTGCAAAACTAAGGCTAAATTAGCATTATATGATAGTCAAAATATAAGTAAGGAATACTAATGAAAGAAATTAAATAGTCGAAGATCCATTAAAATCTAAGTCTTGCCCGAAGTTTGGGCTTATGCAGTCGTCCTAGTGTTTTCTTATCTATGGCTTGGTTGACTAGATAAGTTAGGGTCCTCTGAATTCTAGAGTCTAACTAAACTTATCAATATGGGTCACAAGGACAAAGGTTTGATAGGTCATGAGGTATTCTACCCAACTTACAAGAGTTAAACTAGTAGTGTGATGGGACAATGGGTCAAGCAATCAAGATAAAGCACAAAGTTAAGCATTTAAGGAATTAAGTAGAACAAAATCACATATCGGATCGAAAGAATTGAGTCGAGGTTGAATCCCTATCCTTGGTCAAAAAATATATCGGTATCATGATAAAGGTTATAGTTTAGTCTTTTTGGCCCAAAAGTCATATCATGAAAATAGAGTAAAAGAATACGTATTTTAGTGGCACGTGATATACCTACATAAAGGTGAGCTCGTCTAGGTGTTACATATGAAATTCGTTGGAAGGTAACATCTAGTATTACACTCCAAATATCAAAGTCACGGTAAAGGACACAAAAAGATCTAAAATAGAAAGTGGGAGTTCATGAAGTGACAATTAATATACAAACATTAGAGAAGATCAAGTTGAAGCATGAAATAAAATTAATTAAGCAATCTAGTAAAATAATTTAGGGACACAGTTTTCAGAGAGAAGATAGTCTCCTAGGTGGATAAAATCAAGGAACGATTAATTCATTTCTCAAATTTCAAACGGTTAGAAGGTCACAATAAAAGATCTGGATTTAGAGAAAGGTCGAGTAAGTCAAAATTGAGATATAATCACATGGTTTAGTAGATGACTAAATTCACTTGTGTATGTGCAATGATCATGGATGATATGGCAATTAATGGGGTATACTTCCATCTCATTAAGGTGACCCCATGTCTATCTTGGTTTCTTATCAATACAAGTCTAAACTTCTAATTTTTCAAGCTTCCTTAACAATTCTCAATGGGATTCTCAAATTAATTTACCAAAAATTATTTTATGTCGCCAAGTATAAGCATACTTTAAAATTTTAACTCCTTCAATAAATCTCGAGGTATCCCTTTAGATTATTGTCAACACCTTTCCTCTCCTCATTTTTTTACCAACATTTAATACACAAATCGAAACCTTAAACTCAAAATCTAAATAACTTTATTTTTGAATCACATGACACGAAAAACTTAAGATATTTTTTCTCTCTTTCATATGCCCATATATCATAAGTATTTCTAAAACCTTCAAATAAAATTTTGTTTTCTCCATCTTATAGGATTTATCGATCCTTTCGTGAATACCTTCCAACAGTCTCAAATTAACCTTTATCATAACACCAATAAATTGTTCATCAAGTTTTTAATGTTATCAATCCAACTTTAAACTTAAAATAATCTTATCAATCAATCATCAAATATAAATTTGAAATTTGAAATTTCCTTCAATCAATTTCATATCTTCCAAAATATTTTAAACCAAAATTTTTACTATCATCCTTCAAAAATAAACTTGTAAATCGTACCACTAAATTTAAAAATCTTAAGCTATTTCTTATATTGATTTCATACTCAAAAAATCGTAACTATTTCACAAAAATCAATATTTTGTTTTCTCAATTTATCAATCCTTTAGTAGTATCAAGATAAAATCCATCTCTACTACCCAACTTAGAATTTACTAACTCTTAAGATCATACTTTTAGGAAACATAAATGCTTTTATACACAAATAAGACCTCAATGCATACTAAATGTCAATGTAATCCTTCTAGCCATGTGTTTAACCTATGAGCATATACTAGTGCAGTCATCTTCCTAGTTGTCACTAAGCATGAAACTAAGAATTTACGATAGAAGGAGTCAAACAAGATGCAAATCAAGGAGGTCGAACGAGAGTTCGAAATTTGAAGTCAAGAAAGGATATCAAGTAGATGGATGAGATTCTAGACTCTAATCCTATATGCAGGCTCATATCGGTACAATAACATAACCGAAGTGATAAACTTGACCTGCATGGGCCACCACAAAAGCATGTAATGCCCCAGTCCTAAAATACGTAGGACTAAGTACGTAGACATGCCAGCTGTATACATATGAAGTACAGGGACCTTGTATGTATACATAAGCTGTAAAATACAGTAAACCACAACTAACTAATCTCATCCACAAAATAAGGAAATAAAAGATATCCTATAATGAATTGTTCTGATACAATATGTTAGGTGGAGACACATCCACTACCAACCAAAATAAAAAGGAAGAAGTACATGATATATATAAAAGGACTAAGTGGAAGTAGCAAGGAGGAATCAAGTCACGTCATCTTCGAATAAATGGAGAAGACCACAACCCCGGCTAGGATACCTGCGGAAGACATGAACACACACCTGAGGAATAACCAGGTCCTCAGAGGGATGTAATATGAACTGTCAAAATAATAATAATATGCAAGATGACGTGGACACCAATATACAAAAGGGAATGCTAACCATCTATTGTGCAATTTAGAGGACAACTTTCATGTACATGGGTGGGATTTAGGCTATATGTACGTAAATGGCATCCCGTCATCTGTATCCATCCGTAACGTCCAAAACGTCAGAGGGTATCTGCAAATATATATCGCTATAGTTCCTTTCGAAAACTATGGTTTACCTGTTTGGCCTTCCATACACACTAGCGACTGTCCTCTCCCAGTATTTCTCATACTGTTCAAGTTATGTCCATAACCTGTCCAGTTTTGTAACTATTTGAGTCTCTATACCCTAGTCATAGCAGTTACGAACAACTACCGTCACACGACTCTAGAGATGGCCAATCCATAAGTCGTGCCCCTAGCAAAATGTCTCAAACCGTGTAGTGTGAGTGCCATGGCTCAAGAAGATATAAGAATATCCTCCAACAAGAATGTAGTCCACTAAAACTAAGTTAACATGCATATAGTAAAGTAAAATGACTAATAGAGTCGCTTGTACCCAAGTGTGGCTTGGACGTGCAATTTATAACAATTAAAAATAACAAATATGAAACAAAGTAAATAATGCCAAAAATAAATAACATGACAGTTAATTATCCAGGTATACTTGCCTGAGTCCTGAGCACTGTGGTGGCGAAGATCAGACAGGAAAGTAGGTGGAACAACGGCTGCCAAGGAACTAAGGTCCAAACAAACATCTCCGGATGCTGAAAATAGTCTATTATCTAATTATAATTAATATTATACCTACTAAATTTATTTAATAAATTTTGAAATTAGGATATGGTAGATTTTCGTATCAATTTTTTGAATAACTAAACGGATCGCATTTTCGTGCCCAAAATCTTCTGAAATCACGAAAATATCGAAATACGTTTATTTTTTCGGACATCTAATACTCAAATAGTTTTATAAAAATCTACAAAACAAATTTTATCTATTAAAATATGTTTTTGGAAACCTTACCTCGATACGCTTTTTTAAAAAAAACTGGAGGCGAAAAGGAGTTCGGAGCTAGGAGATATCGTCGTTCCAAGTTGCTCTTGCTGCTAATAAGCGGGATTGAATTCTAATGATGAATTTTAGTGTTTCTATTGGACTAAAAATAATTTCAAATTATGGCTGATAGAAGGGGGATATGTTGGGTTTATATAGGTATTTATTTCAGATTTATCTCCTAAATTAGATAGGATTTGATTTAAATAAATTAGAGTTTGCTTTGTTAGAATAGGATATAGATAGAGATGTTTTGCTAATAGAAGTAGGATTAGTATTTATTTAAAATATTATTTATATTTATCTAAATTATCTATAACATTATTTAAAATTACTATAGATAATAAATAGAGTTAATATTTATTTAAACAACCTTCATCTAATCTCATTTATACAAGCTAAAATATTTAATATTAATTTGATATTTATTCTATATTATGTAAATAGTGTACAATATAAGTAACATTTAAAAAGTAATAAAATTTATGAAATAAATACTAAAATTTTGAGAAAAATTGTATAATATAGTATAGATCCTTAATGTACTAAAAAATAGCTTTATATATTTTTATATCAAATTCACTAATGAGCACTATACTAAATATATGTAAAATATTACAAATTATATAATAAGTCAATAACTGGTTATTTAAAAATCCAAAAATTTTATAAATATTTATTTTGAAAAATCAGGGGGTTTACAGAAGTCTTATCTAGATAAGGACTAAGAAGAGTTTTAATTTCCCTTAGATTTTCCACTATTTAATTCAAATTGATTTAAAAGTAACTCAATCAAATATAATCCAATGTAGATAGATTCTACCTCTAATTTAAACTGTATTTAAATAACTTAATATTTTTTTTCCAACTTAAATCACCATAATTAATTACATATTAAATCAACCCATATTTAATATACTTTTTTCGAAATAATATATTAGTGATAATAATTAATTTCGAAAATACAAATATATATACACTCGCATGCAAAAATAATACTTACATAAAACACAGTTTTTCTAAATTACTAGTTATACTTGTACCATAAAATAAAATGACCTTTCTTAAATAAAAATAAAGTTTGGCAATCCTCTTCGCGACGCATTTACAACTTCAAGCAATATAAAATATTTATCGTCTATTATTTTGAAATATTTTCTACATCTATATAATTAAAACGTTTTATAAAAATATGTACTTCGCACTTATTCGTACTTGACGAGAAATTTACGAAACACAAACTCGTACGCGACGTACAAATACGAAGTACAAAAAATAATACCATATTTATTAAAAAAATCGTAGTAGAAATTTAGGAGTTTTACAGGAACCCAATGGAGCGACACACCATTGGCATGTGTGTAGTAGGCTCAAAATAGGTCAAATTCATATATTGGATCATAAATTTTGGATCGGGTTTGGGCCTCAATTCGGAGTTGGAAAAAAATACATCGAAATTACGGCGAAGGATAAAATAACTATTTTGACCCCAAAGTTGTACAAGAAATATGTAGTGCAAGGAAACATGTTTGAGTGTGACATGATATACCAAAATGAAGATGAACTCGTCTAGAACATGAATATGGAACTTGTTTCGAGGAATTGGTTAATTTTGTGCTTCAAAAGTTAAAGGTACGACAAAGTGCCTATATAGTCATAATTAAAAAAATATGGTTATATATATATATATATATATATATATATAACCATATTTTTTTATATATATATATATATATTTTTTATATATATATAAAAAAAAAAAAAAAAATATATATATATATATATATATATATATACAAATATGGTTTATATATAAAAATCATATAAAATAAATAAAAAATCTCCAAAAAAATTAGGGTGCTTACAACCATACTTGTGAGAAAAGATAAAGATCGTACAAAAGGATAACATATTCCTACAAAAGATACGTAAGTTGATTTCGGTAGGAAAAGCAGCCGATTTTGTGGAACACAAAGATAGGGTGCTGCGAATAATGAAAGATTATGCATTCCTAAAGATGAGCAACTCAAGAAGGAAATAATGACATAAGCCCATTATACAAAGTATTCCTTGCATCCGAAAGGTACAAAAGTGTAGAGGTACTTGTGTAAACCTTTTGATGACACGATATTAAGAAGGATGTGTCTCTTTTCGTGTCACAATATTTAGCTTCGTGGTGTGTAACAGTTGAACATTAAATGCCTGGAGAGGAGATGCAGAACCTCTCCATTCTTAAATAAAAATGAGACCATATCACTATGGACTACAAAGTAGGCTTGCCAAAGATACAGTGAGGGAATGAGACGATTTGGGTCATTGTTGATCGATTGACCAAACTAGCTCATTTTATCGCAATTAAAGTTTTTTGGAGCATCGATCGATTGGCTTAGATTTATATTGATAAAATTGTTCGATTACATGGAGTGTTAGTTTTATGAGTATCGTATTAAGATAGACGATTATTATCTCGATTCTGGAATACTCTTCAGTCAGCAATGTGCACTGTCACGCCCCGATCCCACAGGATAGTTTATCCTCGCTTGGGCGTGATGTCGTGCAAGCCTAAGTTGCACTTGCACAAGGCCAAGACCTGTACAATGACAAGATAGACAACAATACAATAGAACATAAATGTAGAAATTTAAACATCAGTGGACACATTGGAAAATATAATTTAACACAATGGTAACAGAAATAAATTCTCTTTATTGATATCTTTTGAACATATTACAAAGCTCTCATTATGTCTTAGATACATACCATACTTAGCTTACAATCTCTCAAAAACTTTATAGATTACAATGATCCCATTTCATACAATATATCCCTTTATATACAAAACCAACTCTTGCAACAAATGACCGTTTGTTGGACAAATATCCATCTCTTTGTGTCTCTTCTAATTTATGGCTCATGAGGATGAGGCTCGAGCTATCACTTCAGATCATTCGTTTTATCCACCTTGCACCTGCAGGAAAGCTGGTGGTGGGTCAGTACATGCATTAACATATTGGTGATGTGAACAAAATGCTACATCGTCTGAAATGAGCACTAATTCATTTAGTGATAAAATATTTCTGTGATATTGATCTTGCTACTTTTACCTACATTCATTTCATGCAGTACAAAGTCATATTACTTCTTTTGAAAACTATTTCAAAAATTAGCATTTCATATCTTTCAATTCATAGCCATCTATAGGGTCAATTTCATGTGCAAGGGAATTCTATAAATTATGATCTACACAGCGTGTTTTATTGAGCCATAACATTTTTCTTGTTCAAGCAATTATTAGGTTCAATTACAAGTACGATATCATTTCTTTTCTTTTCACAGTGCATGACATAACATTTCTTGGCAACATATTATTCTCTATAAGCAATATGTATAACTTTTTAGTGATTCTTACCATAGCCAACGATCCATCCCTACACAAGACAAGGATTAGAATAAACATGATATAACCACTATTGTTCCTTGTTCGTCTCTGCATTATTATCTCTTAACAAAATTATTATCGACACATGCAAAATCGATTGGCGACTGTGACTCAAGGCTCATCTCTGCACTAACACATGCGCATATCAGTAGTTGTGACTCTTCGGTTCACCTTTGCACTGATATACACACATACTAGCAGCTGTGGCTCAGGGTTTAGCTCTTTACCAAACAACACCTATCTATATTATGGTCTATGGGTCATTTCCCATGGTTAGCCGTTATGACTCTTTCGTTCAGCTCGTCGCTAGTGGATACAGGAAACAACACCCTATGTAAGCGAGGACTCATTTATCCCAGGGTGTCTAAATAATCTCTCCTAGGCCGAGCAGTTTCTAGTTTCCCAGAAACCATTGAGAGATCTAATAACCTTGTGCACAAGTTGTCCGAGACCAATGCATGAATGCAGCTTCTATCAGATAAATCTTAACAGAGTAACAGATAAACGACATATTCTTTTATGCCTAAACAAATATTCGACATGTTTTTTTCGTGCCTGCCTTCTTTATTTATCCCAGAGCCAAAGGTTCTACATATTTCCTTCTCATTGCAACATGTACAAGTCCGTTTGTACATGTCTAACATTCAGAACATATTTAAGGGACATGCAATCGATAATCTTTTGAAACATGATAACAGTTCTATACAGATTAAGCATATCAATCTACTTTGACATTATACGAATTCGAAACATGTAAGTGTTCGATATGTTTCTTCTTATTAAGCATCAGCAATATTCTAACTTTAACAAGCAATTATTTTTTCTTATTTTAGCATAGCGACATGTAAATTCTCTTATAAGCATATTGATTCGATGTACTAACATTCTCAAGGATTACCATCTTGTTCTTAGTAATAAGAATTCATTCAAAACATAGATTCTTATTAGACGTGAAAGAATCAAACAATGAGTCTTCGTCCACTCGCCCAGATCAATCGTCTACTGTTCCGGAGCCAGTAATTCGATCTTTCTGTTTATCTAGTGCCTTCGCGGAGTGGGACACTACATGCACGAAGGTGAAATTCATCTCGGCTTACCATCCATAGATTGATAGACATCCGAAAGGGTCAACCAAATTTGTGATGACATGTTACATCTGTGTGTATTGGATTTAAAGAAAAATTAGGATACTTATCTGCCATTGGATGAGTTTGTATATAGTAATATTTATTAGTCAAGTTTTCAGATGCGCCCCCCCCCCGTATGTGGTACTTTACGAGCGAATGTGTTGATCAATGATATATTGGAATGAAGTCAATGAAAGGTAAGTACTTAAAACAAAAATGGTGGAAGAGATCTTAAAAATTTGTATGATTCATGGGAGGCTCCGGATTGCCTAGAGTTGACATAAGAGTTACGTAAATATTCATCGATGACTGCAGGAATTTATAGTGGAGGACCATGTATTATTGAAAGTTATACGATGCAAGGTGTGATGTAATTCGCTATCAAAGGAAAGCTAAGCCCAAGATTTATTGGACCTTTTAAAATTATTGAGTGGGTGGCACCTGTGGCTTATCAAATTGCACACCTCCGACGTTGGTTTATGTACACTATATCTTCTGTGTCATTTTAAACTACTAAAATATGTGCACGATCTGAGTCATATAGTGAACTTCAATCATCTAGATCTGCGTGGCGATCTATTATATGCTGAGGAACCTGTTCGGATCCTAGAAAAGGAAGAAATTTTTATGGTATTGATATATTGTCACATCCTGATTCTATCGAATCAATAAGTCGCCCCTAGGCGTGAAGCCATATAAGCCTAAGTTGCATTTATACAAGGCATATTCATGTACATTTTGAATGATTGAGGTTTTATAGAGATTGCAATAGAAGTTAAGAAGCGAAATTGAACAACATGGCACAAAATAGATATACTCTTCATTGATAATTTACATCATTACATAGGTTTAATACATATGAGTAAAGAGTGTCATGCAGCTTACAACTTAAACAACAAAATAAGATACATTGTTCTATACATCACATCCCTTTTCTAGAATTAGAAAAATATACACATGCGGCTTGAGTCTTTAAAATGTACTTGGGGAAGCTAAAAAAAATAAACAAGGCTTCTGCTAAGCAATAAGGCTTCAATACAGCCAGGTGCGCCTTCAGTTCATTTGTACGCCAACTTCGTTTGTAATACCTGTGTAGACGTGGGTCAGTACATTGTCGTGTACTAGTGAAAAAACTATTTAAAATCCACATCACCAATTTTTATTATCGAATTCATATTCAAGCATACATTATCATTAGTGATCTTTCTATCTTTCCATATTTTAGTAAACTGTATCATAAGACAAAAAATATAATAATATAATAGAAGATTATTCTTACCCACGACAGAGTTTCTTTCCCTACAACAGAACCTACCATATTCTTATCTGTGAACCAGACATCATTAACTAAACAATTTAAATACATGAAGGTCACTGACACCACAGCCATCCTGGACCATAGCTTGGTTAGATGGTGATCCTTTCAGCACGGATAGCGAGCCTGATTGAAAGTTTCGAAATCATCCGTGCTAGTCGTTAGCACATCTATCCCTGTTCCTCCTAGGCGAATCGGTCATGTGGCCTCGACAACCATTCGAGAAACTAAAATCTTGTGCACAAGTTGTCCATGACCATGCAATGCTTAAGAAACTTAGTTATTCAAGTATAAAATGCAAGATAACTGAAAACATGATATTCTCAGTGAATTCTACTTTCTTCAAGCAATCATACATAATTTTCATAATACAGTTGCAACATTTATCCATGGACTATATCTATGTTAGCACAACATTCAACAAGCATTTTATACGACAAACATATAACCTTAGCATGATATCACATTTCTGTAAAACAAGCATCCATCAATATTATGGTTACTCTCTTAATCTTGTTCTTTTTATTAACAATATCATTAATCGATATCCAAAAGTCAAAGGAAACATGGATAAAGCCACTCATTATTGGAAAAATGCTGAGAGAAAGAAATCTCCAATGATTCGCTCAAGCCATGCCTACGCGATCACCTGCATTTACACCAACAGAGGATAGATACTATTCTTATCTCGTTCTTCCAGAATTCAATATGAATGCGTAAATTGTTGAAGAAAAATCAATAAAAACTATTAAAAATGTCCAAGAAAATACATTCATAAAACCAACAATGAAAGTAAAACCAACATCGAAAATGAACCGTAGAAAGGTATGAGGAAGTGACTCTTATATAGAGCTCTTCTCCAAAGCACAATCTACTACATATGGGACCTGATTCCAAGGATCCGATCCAAAGATAAGAAGGATCTTAATTCAATCTGTCTTAATTAATCAATACCGATCGGGTTGCCAATATACCGTACCCCGGCTAGGGAGTAGGGCACTAGATCTATGTCCTTGGTTAGTGTGTTGTAACGGCACCATGTAGTCAATCGAGGAATCTATGTGGGAGCTTAAGGAAGAGATAAGTGAGTAGAACCCTTCCTTATTCGAATAGTTAAAACTTAGGATTTTGTTTTTAAGTTTCGAGGATGAAACTTTTTTTTAGTGGTATATTATATAGCGTCCCGCCTTTGGCGGTATACTACATGTGGCTTATGGCTAGAATGACCCAGTCGAAATTGGATATTGGAAAAAATTTCAACATCTAATCATTTGGGACGGATGCTAGAGAACCTTCATATTTTGGCTTCTGTTGGAATGAGTTATATTTTATCTTGGCGAACAAGGTCTATATAAGAGTTTCTTCCCATACCTTTCCATTATAGTTTTTGTATGACGCTTTTGATGTTTGGTTTTAATGGTTTTTATTGTTCTCTTTTATTGATTTTGTCACGACCCGTACCCGTTTTTCGGATACGAGATGTGTCCAAGCTAGCCTATACTGTAGAGTCGGCGGTAGAACATGTCAAGCCCGCAAGAAATAAATGCTCAAAATAAACTTTATTGCTTATTCACATTTCTAAATTTATTACAACATTTACAATATTTATATTTGAAGGAAAATACAATATCTCACTGAATAGTAAAGTCAGCTAGTTTCACTATCTAGGTTGACCTCAGCATACCTATGCCTTCCTAGTGCTAAGAGTGATCGCGGCTAAACCTGAAAAATGTTAGTTTTCAGTCAGGAATGGAACAAGCACACAAACCGACGACAATACGAAAATACAATAGAATTAACAAGACATGAAAATAGCATATGAGAGATGAAAACTAAAAAGTAACAGGTGACACGACAAGTGGTGAAGAAGACAAGGAAAGCAAATAAAATACAACTACCTATGTGATGTGAAATACCAGTTTCGGTATGTGAACGGCTAGGGGGTAGATCCGGCACCCTGCACGTGTCGTGTGCAGCTGCTATTATTCAAGAATAGACTCATGGGATAGTTCTGGGTAGTCCACATGTCTACTAAGCTATTTCCCCTCCCGACTACTCCGTGTGACGAGCATGTCAACAAGCAGCAAGATATATGTATAAAAATGAAATGAAAAGACTACTATGAATCGAAAGCAATCAGAAAGTGTACTTGCATGAGGTCCTTAGCTGGTGAAACCAATAATACTATACCACTCAATGAGCCACAATCAGTCAACACATGCAGAAGTCTCCAGATGCTGAAATAAATAGTACCAACGCTTTTAGAATAGTCAAATTAGCTAGGATTGCCTGTCCTTAAGTCCAATTCTGGATACAGGGGCAAAACGATAATTTTGGGTCAAAACGGTGTCCGTCGTTGGACCCGCTTTACATCGAAAAGTGTGCCAAAGTTTATGGTCTCTAAAGTCATCAAACTATATGTCTACATGTCTGGTTTTTCGATACGAACCCAACCGTATGTCCAAAGTTGGATTCCGGCGGGCCGTGCACAAAATTGCCCGTCGAATCGGACCGTAGGGCCCGCAAAATGGCGGTCCGATTCAACTGTCTCAGAATTGGAACAAACGTGGCATACAGGACCTAAAAATGATACGGTCCTGTTGGCGCAAGTTTCGTCTCGATCTGACGAGCGTGCAAAAAGTAATTGAAGAATTTGTACAGAGGCCGATACGGTGAATTTTGACGGATACGCATCAAATTTATCGCGCACACGCGACCAATTTGAATTCCGTCGAAGCCCATACATCCACGAAGCCGATACGCACCTGCTTGCGGTTCATGACCACGTCGCCCGGATTGGCAGGACGTGCGTCATATCGAAGGTTTTTCCAATTTTGAAAATAGGTTTCTGATCAACTTTGAACAGGTTTTATTTAATGAATACCTAGATTTATTTAAAACTAAAAGAAGGTTTTATTGTCCTACATGTTGTCAATAAACTCCTTCAAATAGATTTTCAAAATTCCTAATATTGGGTTCAGAATTTTACTTCGAACACAGGAGTTGGGGCCGGGTTTACTGTTCCGTGTTTGGATAGTTTTTCGGGTTTTTGTGATTCGATTTTCTTAGCAATGAAATATACTAGCAATAATTCTAATTGAAGGGAGGCAAGGTTGGTTATATTGTCAATGTACCTACAAAGACGATGCGCAAAACGGTACAACGAGGCGACGGGAATTGCGCCATGAAGTTAGGGGTTCGGGGGTGATTGCTGCTGCCATTGTCGATCTCTCTCTCGCGCGCGCTACATCCGCGCGGCCTTGGCCGCGCACGACGGATTCCAGGGTGGCGCACGGTTGCGCCAAGGTCGGGGTCGGCACTGGGGAAGGTGGCAGCGTGTCGAGGAGTTAGGGTTTAATTATTTCCGATCTCTCTCTCTCTCTATTCCTTGTATATGCACGCTGCGTTTTAGAGCCGAGGGCTTAGGGTCGGGGTCGGGTTTACTTTGTGGATGCCACTGCTTCTTTGAATGAGCGGGTGGCCTTGGGTTTGCTGGGATCGAGCGGATGGGGCTGTGGGCTTTTGTATTATTTATATATAACTAGGTATATGGATAATATCTCTATATATATGTTCATTTATATACATACATACATACTTACATATATATATATACACATACATATACATATTATTTAT
Organism: Iris pallida; assembly: GCA_029216955.1. Lineage (NCBI taxonomy): Eukaryota > Viridiplantae > Streptophyta > Magnoliopsida > Asparagales > Iridaceae > Iris > Iris pallida. Next base: position 21,892,485 of record JANAVB010011199.1, on the reverse strand, counting down.
TTATACACACATATATAAATATTTACACAAAACATATGTCCCTATATATATTTTCCTATATATATATATATATATATATATATATATATAGTATATATATATATATATATATATATATATATATATATATAAAAATATATATATAGATATATATATATATATATATAAATATAAATATATATATATATATATATATATATATATATATAGTATATATATACAATAAACAAAATATTATATTCCTCTTTATATTATATATATATATATATTTTTTATATTATAGATATATATATATAGATATATATATATATATATATAGATATATATATATATATCAATAAACAAAATATTATATTCCTCTTTATATTATATATATATATATATATATATATATATATATATATATATATATATATATATATATATATATATATATATATATATATATATATATATATATATATATATAGTAACTTCTCAATGAACCTAATAATAACATAATTTCTAAAGTAGGACTTTCACATAAAATTGTGTACACAAAATAATATTTATTTACTTATAGAAGGTAGCTGCTACTAGGAAATAAAGAATATCATAAAATATATCTACATGAACGCCTTTGAGCACACTACTCAACCAAATGGGTTTGGGTCCAGTTCGGGGTGAGTCCAGACTAAATTGGCACAACCGGGTCGTCTAAAAGTCAATATATTAAATAATATATAATTAATGATTTAAAAGGGTCAAGTCATAACTTGGCCTGGTTTTCCTAGTTAGGATATCACTATGGCTCGGTCTTCCCTACCAGGGCTAATACACTAGTCAAAGCACGCCATTACTATCCGTGCCACGATTTCTAGTCACCTTGTACTCAATTTCTTAACAATAACTAAAATTATCTACCGTAATAATTAACTAAATAATTATTTATAAAAAATCTCAAAATCACCATTTAAATAAAATAATAATAACAATAAAAATATTTCAAAATTTTCGGGAAGGGGAGCTACAGATTTATGCTTTCATCTTTGAAAATTCTATGAGAAAGGAAAGATAAAGTTGGAGTACTGATTCGATGTTGGTACCATTGTATGATGACACATAATTGATGCTTGATTGTACAAATTATTTTATTTCTCTCTATATTTGACATAAATAATGGCATTGGTTTAGGAGAGTAGGTTAGTTCCACTCCCTAATGCATTCCCAAGTGTATTGACCCCCTTGCTGGAGACAATACGAAAGTACAAGGAAGATAAAGGCTTTCGTTGTAGTTTTAAAGCTTCTTCCTATTCAAAGTATTAGAAGTTCTTTCTCTTGAAGCATTTGAGTTCAATTGTAATAAAGGGACATACTGTATGAAATGGAAATATTATTTCATGACATCCTTTTAGTTTTTTTTTAATTTTCAAGCAATGTAAGCTGGAAAAGCATTTCGATTTTGTACAGAGAAATTTGTACTCTGCTGCAAGAATTCAATAAAATGAGTTATTTCTTTCTATATTGTTGTCTTCAAATTTTTGCTAATGTATTGCTAAAATCTTATTTTTAAATGAATATTAGTCCTATACTTCTTGACTTGTACAAGTACAATCTAGACTTGTACGACATAATGCCAGGTGGCGACTTATCGAATTTACGGAAGTGGAGCTCGACATTGGATACTACATTTGAAGTTGGAGATTTCCATCGACAAATGGAACAATAAATGGACATTTAGTGACGTTATGTGTCTTATGTCTTAGGATTAATAAGTGGTGATTTGTAATTTCAATTATGAATGGTATTTTTAATAATAATAAAGTTTTGTCTGGATTAAGTAACTAAAATTTATATTTACTGTATACATGTGACCAAAATTATGATATTGTATGAGGATTCTACGGCAGGTTGCGTTGATTGTATAATTAAAATTATTTCTTCAATTTATTTATTTTATATTATGCATAACTCCAATTGGAACGGTCTTCACCGCTTCAAAAATGCGGTTGTTCTGCTCCCTCCAGACATGCCATACTGCAATGGCCAGTTTGATGCTTGCTTCACGATACCGCGTACCTCCTCTACTCTTCTCTGCCCTGATATCACGAGTCAAGGTATCAATGTCCGTGGCAACATAGTTTGCAATTGTAAAAGCACTCTCTGCGACCACCAAATATGCCATATGGTCGAACATCTAAAGAGCATGTGCTGCATAAACTCATTACCCTAGCTACACATAACACAAATTTGATTCCCAGTTTGGATCCCAAACCATGAAAGTCTATCCAACATAAGCAATCTACCCATCAACAAACGATATAAACATGTCACGACCTGCACAAGCTTTTCGGGATGCGAGTGCGTACGCAAGCCAGCCTATGCTGCAGAGTCGGCGGTAGAACGCTGTCAAGCCCGCAATAAATAAATGCTCGTAAATAATAATGTCTATTGCTCATTCACATTGCTAATTAATTACAACATTTACAAGAATTGTATTTGGAAGGAAGTACAAAGTCTCACAAAATCTATTACAACAAATTTAAGCTAACTAACTAACTTCTAGGTTTTTGACCTGTCAGTACACCCGTATCTCCCTATGCTAAGAGGAGTCACAGTTAACCTAAAAAATGTTGGTTTCCAGTCAGGAATGGAACAAGCACACAGACCGACAGGCTATTCGAAGCATAATAGAATTTAGAAGACATGAAAATATCATATGTGAAATGAAACAAAACAGTAACTGATATCATGGCATATCTAGAAAGAAAGTAGGTAACTCTACAACAGGATATATCAACTAGAATAACATGTAAATAGGTGACATGGCATGTGGTGAAAAGACAAAGAGAATCAAGTAAAAGACAACTATCTACGTGTTTTGAAATATCGGGTTCAACATGTGAACGGGTGGGGGTAAATTCGGCACCCCGTACGTGTATTATGCGGATGCCATTCTCCACGAAAGACACGAGGGATAGTTCTAGGTAATTCATATGTCTACTATGATATTTTTCCTCCCGACTAGTTCTCATAGACTCGAACAAGTCACAAAACACGGAAACATGATAATCAAGAAATATAGTATGTAAAGAACCATCATACTAATCTGTGTAACAACGTGTCAACAAGCAGAAGAGCATATGTATAAACATGAAATAAAAAAACTACTAGGAATCGAAAGCAGTCAGTATATGCACTTACCTGGGGTCCTTTGTTGGTGAAACCGATAATACCAAACCACTCAGTGAGATACAAAAATCCAACTCTCGCAACAGTCTCCGGATGCTGATATAGACATTACCAACGAGTTTGGTATAAAAAAAATGTCTAAGAATGCCAGCCCAACAGTCCAATTCTGAACATAGGGGCAAAATCGTAATTCTGGGCCAAAACGATGTCCGTCGTTGCGTCCATTTTGCACCGAAAAGCGTGCTAGCACCTACAGTCTCTAAAGTCGTCAAACTATATGTCAATGGATCCGATTTTTCGATACAAACTCAACCGTATGTCCAAAGTTGGAATTCGGCGGACCGTGCACAAATTCGCCCGTTGGACTAGGTCGCAGGCCCGCCAAAATAGCATTCCGGTCGACCTTCTCAGAATCAGACCAAACTTGGCATAAAAGAGCAAAAAAATCACACGGTCCTGTTGGCACAAGTTTCATCTCGAGATGAAGAACATACACGAAGTACTTGGCTAGTTTGCAAAGGGGCCGATACGGGGTATTTCGACCGATACGCCTTGATTTCGTCGTACACGCACAACGAAATCGAGTTTCGTCGAATTCCACACGTCAACAACATCTATACGCGTCTTTCGATGCTCATGGGTTGCGAACACGTCGCCCGGTTTGTCGGGACGCATGCCGTATCAAATTTTTTTTCTAAATTCGACATTTTTGAAAACAGTTTTTTTTATATGTTTTGGGAGATCGATT